>CM060907.1:188886406-190136406 GCA_030737815.1 Allium fistulosum
GAAGTAGAACCTTTGATTCATCTCCAAGTCCTTTTTAATCCAAGAGATATGTATAAAAGGGTATATACATACATTAGAATTATAGATCTGAGAAGAGATTTGGGATTAAAAGAGAAAATAGATATAAATATATAAATTACCTCAAATACGCGTATGGTTGATTCTCTTCTCTTCTCCTTTTTATTAGATTTCTACTCTTCTTCGATTTGTATGAATATAGATACAAATACCTTATCTTTATAATTTAGAAAGAAAGTGGAAAGGAAAAAATGGCAGAGCTTCGCTACTACCTCCATAAAAATATGAGAAGGGAAGGGAGGGTTAGGCCTGAATTTATAAGCGCTAGAATCAACCAGAATCGTTTGATCGAAATATATTAAATACGGACAGTTGCGGCCTAGGTTTACTAGGGCCGCCAGGTCGCCACCAGTCGAATGCCCTTGGGTGATCGGTCGACTGCTAAGGATCGACTATCCCTAACGATGGGTCGACCTGTGGGCCCGGGTAATTAATATAAAAACGTTAATTATTTCTTATTTAATTATTTTCGTTCCGAATTCGTTTTTCATCCGTAACTTCTTCATTTGGACTCCGATCACAGAACTCCAAGTATGAAAGTTGCTCAGAATTTTGCCACAAATGCAACGGTGCAAGTTTCATGGTCAAATTCCATCGTTTGCACAGATTCCCTTTTTGGAGCTTAATTAATTAACTAACTAATTAAATAACTTGCGCCAAATTACGCGGTATTACGGTTCCTTTTGTATAACCGAGCTGACTACGAGTATAGGTCTTCAGATTATGAAAATGATTGGGCTATTGCTTACTACGACCCTCACGTTGCCTACCGAATTTCAGCTCATGTTAGGGGCTTTTGTTCTCGATCATCAGTGGTGATTACTGAGCTGGAAAGCTAATTTCCTTCTTAGCTTGTAACATCGCACTTCTGCAAATTGTGACGGCATAAAGCGATCGTGCTTAGTTTTGTACCGGACTAGTAATTTGATTTTTAGGGAATGCTTTTTTTGAAATATGACCCGGATTGTAATGTTTTGTAGATTACGCGTGGTTATGAAAAAGTAGATAATATTAAGATTCATAACTAAGTATTGATAGCCCAACTTTCTGAAGTATACCTGGCGAGCTTTGAGTACCAGCTAGATTTGTACCTATCTAATAGTTTTCTTTGATAGAGATCGTGCATTGTGCTCTCTTGTTAAGTCTGGGATGAGCTCCTGGAATAGCATATGCCTCCTAGTCATGACCCTATAGTCGCGACTTTCCTTGTATTGTTAATGTGGTCTGGTGGCCTTTTGGAATGCAGCATCTTTTGATGACCTAGCCATGGACCGTGCATGAATTACCCCTCATCTTGGAGCAAGGTATCCCTAGCCATATGCTTAGCTCTATGCCTGATATGACCTGCCCATTATTCTGGGGGTGAACTGTCCTTAGCAGTATGCCTAATATGACCATCCCGCTGTTCTAGGGCGAGCTGTCCTTAGTTGTTTCATCCTTTGGCTGATCCTGACCTACCCTCGGTTCAGGGGGTAATGTACTTAGTTGTATGCTTAGTTGTATATCTGTTTTGACCTTCCCCCTATTCTAGAGGCAAACTGTCCTCAGCAGTAAGTTTGGTATGACCTGCCCTTTAGTTGGGGGCATAACATTATACGTATGCTGAGCCACAACCTTCTCTAGTATCACCGTTCTCATTTATGAGATTTCTGATGTTGTTTATAGGTGAAATCATACCTCTGAACTGTAGCGGTGAGCTATGAAGAGTAAGTTGTCAGGCTCTTGGCATGGTCTTTCCTGTTAAGAGAGTGGATTTGACTGAGAAGTCAAGTCATGTATGTAAAACCTACTATCGCCTATGCATGGTTATTATGTACTGGTTCTGGCAATCTAATAACCATACATCCAGCGTTTATGATTATTGTCATAGAAAAATTCATACCGGATCAGGGAAATTTTTCATCATGTCTAGCGAAAATTTTTGGCTGAGTAGCAAGACCCACATTGATGCAAGTCCAAATGTATAGGGCTATATCACCGTTCTCAGTGTTGAGATTGTCGTTTTACTACCAACCTCACATTAAGCTTAATCAGCGAATATTGGCGGTGTTGTGAAGGTGCATATATAACTTTCTCTTTAACAAAGAAATAATACAAAAAAATTATACTAGTTCAAGCTGTTTAATATCCTTATGATCAGTTCGATACATTGATACATCATATTATTAGTTTTTACAAAGCTAGCCACTCTGGTCGAAGGTGAAGACCCCGTGGCTAAATCCTTTAATCTTTGGGCGGAAAGGAGAGAATACTTCCATTGACCTGGTTATAGCAGCGTTCTTCCAACTCCTCATGTTCCTTTGTCGGAATTTCCATCAACACCAAGACATCCCCGCTCGTTCAGCGATTACTGGAGGGTAATGGAAGAGGGCTGGAGGAGGTAGAGGTGGCAATTAAGTAAGATAAAAAGTTTAAGCATGCCAAGGTCCTCCTGCCACTAGGGTTATTCCTTCTTCGCTGTTGAAGATTGATTGAGTCGGTCTATCAAATAGTTATGGTTGGTCTCACCGCTTTCTTTTTTTGGGAATGTCGTGGCTGCTTGTCTGCTACATGAAACAAGCAGCAGACAAGCAAGGATGGTGAGCCATGGGTGATAGAGAAATGGAAGATGGAATGGAAAGTTTTGCTAGAAATCGAGAAGAGAGGAACGGAGGGATAGAGGTTCAAGCCCTCCTTCTAGCGCCAAAAATGTTGGTGAAGTTTTTTGGCTTCGCCATACTAAACTTGATAGTGAGGTGACCTTCTGACTAGTCGCCCTTCGATTAGGAATCAATGAATTTAAGCTTCGTTAAGTTCACCTTTAAGAGGCGACTGGCGACTGTGTTGTTGAATGCTTACACAGCCGAATAGTCGCACTTCAATTGTTTGTTGAAATGTCGAAGAGGTTTTGCAAGCGATAAGCGATATAAAAGCTATACAGTAGAAAAAATAAAAGTAAAGGACATAGAGATTTTTTACATGGTTTGGATTAATATTAGTCCTAAGTCCATAAGGTTTTTCATCATATCTTTATGATTTTTGTACAAAATGATCACAATGGCCTCTAAGGCATATAATATCTCCTTTCATTTTGAGAAGAAGAGGTTCCAAAAAGAAAATTCCCTTTCTTCATCCTCTAGTGTTTCCTTTTATAGTATGAAGAATACATTGTTGGTGGTTGTAATCGCTTTTGATTCTTTCCTTCAATCTCCACCCTTGAATTTTACCACTTATTGCTTATCCATGACGCTTGTTCTTTGTGGTTGGATTGATGATGGATTTTTGGCGGGAAATCATGATATCGGCAGAATCTTGAAATTTGGCGGGAAGGCTAGGTCTATATAGGTTAGCCTCTTCTCTCTTGGAATGGAAAGTTGCTTTAAGAGGAATGATAGAAAGACCGCTTAGAGGCATTGGTATGTGATTGGTGCATGTGGAGAGGTTCATTGGTGAATCATTGGCTGACGTTCAGACTGTACTGTGCTGTTGATGCTCTTGCTATCTTTGTGTAATTTGATGCTATGTCGTGTTGGAATGGATTAGAACTTCCCATCCCATTCTAAGGACTAGTTTGGCATGCATTTGGGATGCGACTAAGGTTTATTTATGATTTTCTCCTTCCTTTTGCTACTGTCGATGCGATAGAAGGAGAGCTTCACAGTTGTCGTTTATTTGTAGGGTTGAATCTGCATTGAAGCATATTTCGAGAGACCCTGCATACAGCCCCTTTGGAGTGCTTTCGGCTCTGTATGGCGCTGTCTAAGTTGCCCCCAGTATGTGCATGTGCAGACCTGTTCCTTTAGACGTTTGATAAAATGTGAGCTTTAGAAGTATAGTTAATTCAAATCACCATGCGTTAGTTCTGATGCCATGACTTGGTATTCTAGTTTGGCCTTTTGATCATGGATATAGCCAATGTGCTCCGCTTCATTTTCCTAATGCGTGCCATAGTTGCTTTTTACAGCATTCCTCTTGCTGATAAGGCTCAGGTCTAGTTAGACGTCGTGACCTCACATCTTTTTTCTACTTCCCTATTGCTATGAGAGTAGCTTTCTTGGCTTCAAGTACTATCTGTTTCTTTTTGTTATTGTTCATGGTAAGAACAGGTGTAATACATACATATAGAAATTATATGCTCATACTAAGGTGCTTTGCATACTTGTCTATATGCCATACTCTTGGCATGTATATGGAAGACCATTAGTTGCATTCTTGCATTTTATACCATAACATGCTCATTCTCACACGCATGCATATGGGTGGTTTTTCAATTATATATTCATTTTATCTATGTTGGTAAGTATCTTGTTGTTTGGATGTATACATATGGATATATGTATGGATGCATAGGTAGTGTACACTAAAATGCTAGAGAGTGCATTATAATTTTTCTCGGTCGTTTGAAATTTCAACGTCGAAATTCTTTTTAAGGAGAGAAGAATGTGACATCCTATAAATTTTAATAATAAATTATAATGTTAATTAGGTATTGCTAGAGAGTGCATTATAATTTTTCTTGGTCATTTGAAATTTCAACATCGAAATTCTTTTTAAGGAGAGAAGAATGTGACATCCCATAAATTTTAATAATAAATTATAATGTTAATAAGGTAAAAATGTAATTTTACATAAAAATGCAAAATTGTAAATTTTTACGAAAGCTAGAATCGGGCAATGGGACATATATTCCATTGAGTTGGAATGTTGTTTCCAGCTAGAAAACATATATAACTTGTCGAATTCCAAACCCTAGCCTTCACTCAAAAGAAAACTCCCTAAACCTATAACTCCAATCATTTATTCTTCTTCTTCTTTAAATTTAAATCAATTTGTTTTAAAGAAAAAATCATATCAAATAGAAAAGAAAGAGCAATCTAGTCAAAATCATATCAGCACAAATATAAGACGAGAATCACCAATTCAACTCAAATTAGAAGAGGAAGTTTGAAAATATTAAGCAAAATCAATCAAATTTGCAAATCTATAAGAGTGAGATTTTATCTTCTTTGAATATGATTCTAATCTATCATTGTTCATTACTGAAAGTTTAAAATAATCAAATTATGGAATTTTCTTCCATATTTTTATACATAATCATAGATTTATAAATATATGTAATTGATATATAAATGTTAAGTGTGGATTTTACTTACATTGGAATTTGAATTAGGATTCTTATTGAATGTTAGCATAAATACATATCATGATTTGAGTTTTATTTACATTGAAATTTGAATTAGATCATATGTATATGATTATATATATAAAATGAATTGTAATAATATGGCTAAATTATTTCGACTACAATGAAATAGAAAAATGGTAGATCTATGTTGAAATTAATAAATAGATATGAAACTATACTGGGTTTGTATGAATATTTAAAATTGTAAATTGGAGAAGATGATGTAATTGAGAAGACATGGTAACCTTAATAGAATTTGAATTATAAATGAAAAAAAAAGAAAATAATTGTTGAGTTGTAAAATAATTTAAAGACAAGAGATCTGGAATATATAACAAAAATGAACAAAGATAGGTGATTATCTAAGCGAAAAATTCATTAAAAAGAAAAGAAAAGGGAAAGAAAGAAAAGAAAGAAAAGAAAAAATGAAATAAAAATAAACACCACTCGACAACGTTAGGGCCAACAAAAACGACTGTGATTGTGACTACTTTGTTTTGGCAAGCTTGTGATATTAGGACATTTCACAATGCAAACATGTAGAGTGTGGATTAATACCACAAGTGGATAATGTTAGGAACACTATATTCATTTGTGTTGGCTAATATTTAATTATAGATAAATGGAAAGGTATATGCGACTTATGGTCATTGCTCTAATGGACAATACATTGGTTGAAGTATGTGACATACAGCTATTGTCTTTACATATGGAATGTGTAGCTGTACGAAAAATTGTCGTGGTCTTAACAACATGTGAAATATATAACTTACGGCCGTTACCTGAAGGATCGATGGAGGTATGCAACATATGGTCATTGTTTGGGCAGTCAGCATCGATATATATGACATACGGTCATAACCTAGAGGATCGATGGATGTATGTGACAATACATTTGTTGTCCGGGCGATCTTAGCATTGGCACATGTGACATATGGTCGTTGCCTCAAATGAATATGGAATATTAGTTATTATGTAGGGAACCCTATTTAGTAAGTACTATGGAAAATTAATAATATTGTAAAATGGTTAGAATTGACATGTTATTAAGAAGTGTTAAATAATTAAATAGAAACCCCAAAATTGATAAGGGTAGGATTGGCCTTCAATAATGCCTTAATAATCTGAATATGATAAGGGAATAATATAACACTAGAGTTTCCTAGTAATCCACTTGTATATTATTTCACTACTCGGTACTTATTTCATGCAAAACTCTTTACACACACACATACATACACAGATATATATATATATACATATATATATATATACATATGTGTATATATATATATATTCTAAAATATTGGTTAGGAACCTTTGTAAGACACTTTTGGTTATTTTAGGAAATGACTTTGGAAATTTATTTCTAAATGTTTTATTATAATTTATTCCTTCCACTATGAGTTTGTAAAGTGTAGATAAAGTAGACAGCTATATGTACTATTATTCATGCATTTTACCATAACAGTCCACTTTTCATGATTCTTGGGATTTAGACATTGATTCAAAGTAGATTCAGAGGGCTGTGAAAGGAGGGTTATTACAACGAATATATCGATATCCTTTATTGAAACATCTTGATCATAAATATTTAAAATAATATGTATTAATATTTTGATAATTTTCTCATGATTATTTCTCTTTGTAATTATTATCACATGTAATGACCCATATTTTTAACGATCAGATATTTAAATAATTGATTTAAATATTTAATCATTAATTAAATGAAGCCCTAAAAATATGATTTTTGCATATCGCTGAATCAGGACTTGAGACCACTTCCATTGAGTTCAGATCGATGTCGCGAATTAAAATGAGTATAAGGATCGCTATATTTGAAGATCGGACAATCCGATAGCCAAAAGGATCTCGAATGCGGGAAATTAGCATCCCAGGACGTAGTTTCAGATGGCAACGAAATTTATACCGTTGGATCCAAAAAAATGAGGTGATGTACGCAGACGGGTTTCATGGTGATTGGACGCTTTGTATGATCATACGAACATGAAACATACGACCATTTATTTGAGAATTTAAATAAATGGAATAAATTATTATTATTTATATCCCTAAATTAGATTTCTCCCTCCAATTCATTTCATTGATTTACTGTTCCATTTATCCCAAAAATAATACAATGGCTTCTCCACCTCTTGACTTTCAAAAATTAAAATCTCAACATCCGCTGAACGATAAATCGTGAAAGCAGATCTGATGAGAGCTTCGCATTCACCATGGTGGAATTTTGATCAATGGTGATTGGCAGAGATCGACCCATTCATGGTCGATTAGCGTTTATTTTGCTGAACCTTGGAATGGCGACAGGCGGATCTGAGATTTGCATTGTGATTCTTGCGTGAAAGGGAGTTTGGAGCTTCGATTTGATGGCTTGTGGCACACCGAGGCGAATTGCATTCGAAGCCTGGTCGTATACATAGCATCAGATCGCGATTCTAAATGTAAGGCCAAGCTTCTTCTTTTCGATGCTGGGGCGGAGAGATAACATAGTGGAGCATTTTGGCCAAGATGGATTATGATTTCATTAAGTATTGGCCGAGAAATCAAGGAGAGTAGGTATGTGTATGTTGTATGTAGGCACGACCATGTATAGTGAATGGAAAATTAGAGTTTGGGAAGAATGATTAAGGTAATTAATTATCTTATTAATCATGATTCTTATATTGGCCATATCTTATGCATACGACGTCTTTATTGGATGCGGTTTCTTGCATTGCGCTCATGATGGAGAGATCTACGCTTTAGCATTGGTTTAGATAGATTTATGGAGGTGAGTGATATTATCTCTTACCATAATATGATTGGTTGAATAGTATTAGATCGACGTTCTAAAATAAATTTTGGTTTTAAAATGTGATTTCCCAATACATAACCCCTACTAGATTTTTATAAAAGAAAATAAAATTTATTTTAAAATGATTTATATCGAATATCACATATTTTCTATCAACGTTTAATTGTTAGGGAATTATTAGATTTGGACTATTTTTGATATGATTTCCTTATTGGTCGATATAGATGTATTATACATGTTGCATGTATGCTGTTTTAGGATGTATGTATGGATGTTGGTTGCATGGTTGCTTGTTTGGTTATTTGGCTGTTTTTGTTTGAAAACGCCGATTAGCGGTGATCGGGTATTAGGGGAATATCTTATACGTTGGGGTTTTGTACACGCGGGGAACCTAACGAATGAGATAAGTTGTAGAGTACTGTTAAGATACGTGCTGATGGATTTGAAGGTGGAAGATGCGGCTTCGGACTTCAGGATGGATGTTGGACGTTTTCGTTTGGTTTGTACTTATTCGTTTTGGTTAGGTACAAGACCAAAGTGGTTGGTATTGACCACTGTAGAGTGGTCAATGTCCATCACCATTGTTGATTGGCGCTTTGGACGATCTTCGGCTTGGACGTTGAGGAGATTTCATGGTGCGCAATTTGATGGTTTATTCGTGGGACTGACTTAGAGTCTAGATGTAATTGTTCTAGGGCGAGCGATTTCGATGGTGAAGCAATGATTTGGTGCTTCGACACGAGAGTTGGTACTTCCGATTATGACTCGATGGTGTATGGAGTACGTTTTGAGGTTGATATTTTCAGGATTATGTAGATCATGCTGGAGGTGTTGGCTCATCCGTATCATGGGAGGATGGTGATAGAGCATGATGAAAAGCCTTGTATCTTTAGTTTGTGACTCGTGAGAGTAGTAGGTATCGAAGATTAGACACTCTATATCTTCGGTTTGTGACTTGAGTAGGGAGTAGGTATTAAAGAGGCTCATGGAGGAGTCGTGGAGTGGAGGAACGTGGTAGGTTCCAGATAGTGGAAATTGTATTAAGCTAGTAGGGCTCAGATGGATATGCATGTGCTAAGGGATCGTTAATGACTCGGTGAGTTTTTTGTTGTACTCAAAGTCAGGGTATTGTATAGTGGGGATGCCCATGGATTGGTAGCGAGGATCCGTATACCCTGGACCTGTGGCTTTGTGTCTAGTTTCCAGCTTTAGGTTGTGATACATGTATCCAGCTTTGGGCTACAAGATACGAGAGTACGACAGAGAACCGAGATTTCCACTAGTCCTTGGCTTTGGGGTCATACGAGTTATCATATATTTAGAGCACATTGGGTGATAGTTAGTACTGTTTGATGGATGCTATGTTTGTTATGGTTGCTTCAGTAGCCACCTATCACCTAGGGATGTCACACAAGGTAGGTATTGTGCATAGGATACCTAGGCACCCCGACTTTACTTAGTATGGAGTAGGTATTTTAGATAGAGATACCTAGGCACCCCGACAGTTTATTGAGTATGGAGTACCCTTTTATGATGTTGTAGAGTAGCATATTATCTATGTTATGTGTTGACTCTTTGTTTGCAGGAACATGTCAAATATGGTGCGATAGGATTGAGGATTGGGGGGTCACTAACTCTGGCTGATAGGATTTGTTCACCGATATGGTGCGAATCATTTTCTGGAATGCTCAATTTGTTCTGGATAGTTATGTTGCTCAAGTGTAAATGGATAGAGTCGACTTTGCCGAGTTGTATAGAGACTATAAGAGTCTAGGAGGTAGACCGTTCCTTGGAACTGAGTTGGCTACTAAAAGGCAAGATTGGATGGTTACTTGCGAGGGGGTCTTCTATGACTTGGAGTTAGATGATGCCATGAGGTACACGTTGACCTCTAGATAACTCTAGGGATGAACAATGAACTAGTGGAATGTTTCTATAGCTTTGATTCGTAAGGATTGATTTACTTGGGATTAGTTCAAAGTTTGCTTCGAAGAAAATTTATCTCAACTTTTTCGAAGTTGGTGTTGATTAGAGAGTTCATTGATTTGAAGTAAAGCGATATGTCTGTGTCGAAGTATGCAACCAAGTTCATGTGCTATCGAAGTACGGTCTATTTTACATTAATACCCCACACATAAAGAATGGAAAGTTTATCATTGGGTTGAGTGCGAGAGCTTCAAGAAGATGATCGAGAAGGCTTTATGATGAGAGTACCCATACCCAATGTAGAAGGGTTATCCTGAACCAGCTAAGTAGGGATAAACCATGGAAGCATATATATTGAGTGTCGTTTCGATTTCATTGAGTGCACCATTGACGAAAGAGAATGGAAATGGCATTACCATTTGAATTATGCTTTCCACTTATGGTGTTCCGTACATGTTTTATTTAACGTCGAGGTTTCATACTCCCTTCATATCTAGATTTAATGGATATATTGGGATTGAGACTCGAGATGGTTAACTGACCTTTACTTATGACGGACCTAGTTTTGGGCTCAGCCAGCCTATACATGGTCTGTCGAGACTTTGTCTTATTGAGGCATGGATATTTGTTTGTTTGTTATTTGCTATTGATTTGTTTTGGGGTTTGATTGGGTTCAGTATTATAGCTGGGAATGGACTGGTTGAAGGGGATATGGAATAGTGGTGGATTGTGAGAGGCCGTTGGTGACGACTGAGGTTGTGGAGGAGAAAATAGTAGTGATTGGCTACCTTTAGAGGATGGGGTTATGGTTAGCTTTCTATACTCGCATGATATTCCACATGATGAGTTGTCATCTATGCCTATAGCTAGAGAGTGTCCGGATATATTCAATGTGGTGACCATTACCACCATATAGGGATTGAATTCCGTATCGATTTGGTTAGAGGTGTTAGACCTGTAGTTGTGCCTTTAAGGCATATGATGTGCAAAGAGCTTAGGAAACTAAAGGTGCAAGCGGATGACCTATTGAGGTGATGGTTCATTCGTAGGAGCATATTTGGGTAGGATGCACCTATAGTGTTCGCCAGTAGGGCGGATGATTCTTTGAGGTTTTTTGTTAATTGTCGTGAGATGAAAAGGTGACAAACAAGGATCCACTCTTGCTTATTGGTGCCTTGTTCGATCAGCTTTATAGCACAAGGATGTTCTCTTAGTTGGACCTTGCAATAGGGTTTTCACCAACTGAGAGTATTTAGAGAAAGTGTCGATTATAGCGTTTTGTACACTATTATGATTTTTAATTAGTTGGTTATACCTTTTGGGCTAACCGATGTGTCGCCATGCCTTGTTAATCTCATAGACCGTGTTTCGATGGGTCACCTGAGTGAGTTATGCTTACGCTCATTGATGATATTTTTGTCTACTCATGAACGAAAGAAGGGCACAAGGCATGATTGACGATTGTATGATAGGTATTGAGAAGACACCATTTGATGATATTTTGTAGTTTCACTTCTAGAGGAGGGAAGTGAGATGCTTGGATCATGTTTTTTTAGAGTAGGACATCGCTTCAGATCCTCTAGATACCGCAGTCGGGAATTTTAATAGGACCAAGGTAGCAGCATCGTTGACCTATTTGATGAGAGAGGATCAGACTTTCATTTGAGACGGGAGGTGCAAACACGCGCTAGTGAGTCTGGCTGAAAGTTTGACTGGTGCACTAATGTTACTCATTCCAAACGGGAATGAGGAGACGATAGTGCATACATGGTTGTGGTACTTAATTGGATGCGGTATTGATATCGGAAGGTAAGGTTGTCACATGTTAGTCGATAGTTGAAACCGTACGAGAGGAAGTATCCGACTCTTGATTCAGAGTTGGAGGAGTTCGCTTTAGGGATTTTGACCTTTGCCGGTAGCGATGGTTAGAGCTCTTAGCCTCCTATGACTTTGACGTTTCTTATACGTCTGTAGGATAAATGTAGTTGTTGATGCTTCAAGTGGAAGACATATCAATTTGGGAGCAGTATTCCTAGAGTGGGCATTTCTCAAGTTTATCATCGGTTATGACTTCAGAACTCATTGACTCATTGAGCTATGGCCAAAGATGATGGCTAGTTTGACCATTAGACCTACTTTGATTTAGAGGATCGGTACTAGTCAGAGGCGTGATGATAGACTAGTGGGGATAATGGCAATGTTAGAGGAATGAGTAGTGTCTGTAGAGGTGATGCAGTGCGGACCCGATCAAGATTGTTGGTTCCATGGAGATGAGAGATTGTTTGTTATCGAGTAGTCGAAACATATATTTATAGACTGCATCGATGGATTTTGATGACCGAGGATAGTATAATAGCATTTGAGTCACACTCGATTGGTTGACGAATAATGCTAGATTTGTATTCCAAAATCCAGTAGAATGGCATTCACATTTGTTGAGTTATATATAGGATGGATAGTATGATTCCATTGTGTGCCAAGAGCATTGTAAGTGGTCGAAACTCGTTGTTCGATAGTGGGTTTTAGGATAACTTACAAGAGGCATTTGGATATTTTACATCGAATCAATTTTATGATATCGAGATTGAACCAAAGACTTTGAGACCTCATAGACCTATTTGTATCGGTAGATGTGATATGAAACAGGTTAGGAGGAGGACAGTGGAGTAGTAGAGATTCGGTGAAGTGAAAGTGTAAGGCAATAGGACATGAGAGACCAAAAAGAGCATGAGGAATGCTTATTTAAAGCTCTTCATTTGGTGAGATTTCATTTTTAACGTCGGCTTTCATATAGGATATCATATTCGATGTTTTATACTAGACAGTTTAGTATTTCGCATGCTAAGATAGGCATGGATGTTACATTTAGATGATAAATCTCATGTATGCATTATTTGACGTTGGATTGCAAGCATTTGATATGGTAGCTGATGTTTATGTGATTGTTAGGCATGCAGGATAGTTATGGTTTGATATAGCATACTTATTTGAGATAATCGCTATATATGATCTAGTATGTTTAAATATATGATGTACATATATCTTTGTTGCATTGGGATTTTTCCAGGACCCAGCCGCACAAAGGAGGTGCTATCGAATTTTTCAAGAATCTAAGAGGCTTTTGAGGGCCTATGGGCTAGGAGACGTTCTCTTTACTTTTTGATTTCAGGGAATAAATCCTATAAGGAGGGGAGAATGTAACGACCCATATTTTTAACAATCGGATATTTAAATAATTGATTTAAATATTTAATCATTAATTAAATGAAGGCCCAAAAATATGATTTCTCGCATAGGCCGAATCAGGACTTGAGACCACTTCTGTTGAGTTCGGATTGATGTTGTGAATTAAAATGACTACAAGGATCGCTATAATTGAATATCTGACGATTCAACGGTCGAAACGATCTCGAAAAGTGGAAAATTAGCATCCCCAGACGTAGTCTTGGATAGCGACGAAATTTATACCATTGGATCCAGAAAAATGACATAATGTATGCAAACAAGTTTTGTGGCGATCGGACGCATCGAGTGATCGTACGAACTCGTACGAACTCAAAACGTATAACCATTTATTTGAGAATTTAAATATATGGAATAAAATATTATTATTTAAATCCCCAAATTAGATTTCTCCCTCTAATTCATTCCATTTATTTAATATTCCATTCATCCTAGAGAAAAAACAATGGTCGTTCCTCCTCTTGACTTTCAAAAAATAAAATCTAAACATCCGCCGGATGATAAATCGTGAAACTAGATCCGATGAGAGCTTTGCATTCACCGTGGAGGAATTTTGATCGATGATGATTGGACAAGCTCGACCCATTCATGGTCATTTAGGATTTGATTTTGCCGAATCATGTAGTGACGATAGCGGATCCGAGATTTGCGTTGTGATTCTTGCGTGAAGGGGAGTGTGTGGTTTCAATTGATGGCATGCAGCACATCGAGGCGAATCACGTTCGAAGCCTGGTCATATGCATAGCATCAGGTCGTGGTTCTAAATGCAAGGCCGAGCTTCTTCTTTTTGATCCCGAGGCAGAGATATCGCATAGTGGATCATTTTGGCGAAAACGGATTGTGATTTCATTGAGTATTGGTTGAGAAATCGAGGAGAGAAGGTGTGTGTATGTTGTATCTAGGCACAGCCATGTACTGGGAATGGAAAATTAGAGTTTGGAAAGAAGGATTAAGGTAATTAATTAATTAATTGAGTTAATTAATTATCTTATTAATCTTGATCCTTATGTTCGCCATATCTTTTGCATACGAGATCAGTTTTGGATGCAGTATCTTGCATTGCGCTCGTGATGGAGAGATCTACACTGACAGATTTTATGGAGGTGAGTGATATTGTCTATCACCATACCATGATTGGTTGTATAGTATTATATCAATGTTCTGGAATGAATTTTGGTTTTAAAATGTGATTTTTCTATAGTTATACTCCTACTATATTTTTATAAAAGAAAATAAAATTTTATTTTAAAATGATTTATATTGAATATCACATATTTTCCATCGACGTGCAATTATTAGGGAATTATTAGATTTGGACTATTTTATATGATTTCCTCATTTGTTGTTATGGAAGTATTATACATTTTGTATGTATGTTGTTTTAGTATGTATGTATGGATGTTGGTTGCATGGTTGCTTGTTTGGTTGTTTGGCTGTTTTTGGTTGAAAAAACTCTGATTAGTGTTGATCAGTTGTTAGGGAAATATCTTGTATGTTGGGGTTTCGTACACGCAAAAACATAACAAACAAGATAAGTTGTAGAGTAGTTTTAGGGTACGTGCCAATGGATCTGAAGGTGGAAGATGAGGCTTCGGACTTCAGGATGGATGCCGGATGTTTCCGTTTGGTTTGTACTTATGCGTTTTGGTAAAGTATAAGACCAAAGTGGTTGGTATTTTCCACTGTAGAGTGGTCAATGTCCATCACTATTTGATTGGCTATTTGGTTGATCTTTGGCTTGGACGTTGAGGAGATTTCATGGTGCGAGATTTGATGGTTTATTCGTATGACCACTTAGAATCTTGTTGTTATTGCTCTAGGGCGAGCTGTTTCGATAGTGAGGCGATGATGTAGTGCTTCTGCACGAGAGTTGGTACTTCAGATTATAACCCGATGGTGTATGGAGTATGTTCCAAGGTTGATAATTTCAGGACTCTGTAGATCGTGTTGGAGGTGTTGTCTCATTCGTATCATGGGAGGATAGCGATGTACAGTATAATGAAAAGCCTTGTATCTTCGGTTTGTGGCTCGTGAGGGTAGTAAGTACCAAAAACTAGACTCTCTATATCTTCGGTTTGTGACTCGAGTAGGAAGTAGGTACCAAAGAGGCTCATGGGGGGAGTCGTGGAGTGGAGGAACATGGTGGGTTCCAAATAGTGGAAATTGTATTGAGCTAGTAGGGCTCAGATGGATATGCATGTGCTAAGGGATCGCTGATGACTCGGAAAATTTTCTGTTATACTCTAAGCAGGGGTATCGTATAGTGAGGTCGCCCATGGATTGGTAGCGATGATCCGTATACCCTAGACCTATGGCTTTGGGTCTAGTTTCCAGCTTTAGGCTGTGAGACACGTATCCAGGTTTGGTCTACAAGTTATGAGAGTACGACGGAGAATCGGGATTTCCACTAGTCCCTGGCTTAGAGCCATACGAGTTATCATATATCTAGAGCACACTGGGTAATAGTTAGTATTTATCGAGCAAGACATTTAGTATGTATCGTATATCTAAAGCACACTGGGGGTTATACGAGTTATCATATATCCAGTAGCCCATGAGATACTTGAGGAGTAAGGCATGCATCTGGACTGTCCAACCTTTGTCCCAAACAACTATTTACCAAGCAAGAGTTGCATTGGCAATATGGATCAACATTTTTTAGTAAGAAAACACTGTTACTCTTTGTATTTATTATAATCCAATTATAAAGCCGCAAAACTAAAAGAATCGTAATGCATGTAAATTTTCCAATTGAACAACTAAATCTTGTATTATTTATTTAATCTATGTAGAATAGATCACTCTCATTACTCACTAACATTTATAGTCTGCATTTTGTGGCTAAAGATCTCCACAAAAGACATGACTTCGAGGTTGGAAAAACTATTTAGTCAACAATACTAGAGCTAATCCTTATGAGTGTGAGCTTAACCCCACACATGCCCCGTTACTACAAAAAGTATTCATATATTTTGCTCAATTTACGCTATGCATGATGTAAAAACTCGCAATTTTAATGACTGGATATTTAAATGATTAATTTAAATATTTAATTTCAATTTGATGGAATGCCTATTATACTCGATTTTCAGAGATGAGTGAATTAGGACTCAAGACATCCACCATTAAGATCACAATTCCATCACGAGAAAAATGAGTATAAGTCGGCTTTGTTTAGAGTCGATAAGTTTTTGGAGTGAATACTGATTTCTTGAGAAAGAAACGAATAAGGCTAATGCCCATTACTTGCCTATAATTGATTGATCCTCTTCGATATTTCATTTCACTTCTCATTTCATGTTACTTTCCCTCTTCCTCTCCTAATCCATCTCTAATTGTTCCTTAATCCTCTGGCCATAATCAACAAAATCATGCTTAAATAAATCCCTACAAAACTCGATAAAATCACTTCAATTCCTCTCTGCCTATTCCTCAAATAATCCATCAAGGAATAAGCTTGAATCGGAGTTTGTAGCTTCAACCAAGATTTCTAAAGAGCAAAAGGATGGTTTTGGTAATTTTGAGCTTGGTCCGGAGAAGATGAGTGAGTGGGATGATTCTTCGACTTAATTTACTTGTTATACTTTGTTAATTTGTTTATATATGATGATGAAGTTATATGGAATGATTTAGAGAATTCTATGTTATGGTTTAGGCTTGTATTCATATTATAAACATGATTATATTAACTCACTATTTATTAAAGACCTCAATTACTAATTTTGGAAAAGTTAATAAGCTATGAATTGGGTTTGGGGTTAATTGGATGATTAGGCGTGATGTTATGGTTTGATTTGTCATTAATTAAGTAATATACTGATGTACATATCATTAGAAAGTATTCATTAAACCATTAGAATTGATTTTAGAAAAGTTAGTAAGCTAATTAGGTGAGTAAGGAGCTTTACACTTATTGTTAAAGTGATCAGAGGCCTAATGAAGCTTAATTAGTATTTTTACATACTATTTAAGAGAAGAAATGATTTTATACAATAACGGAATATTTTAGAAGATGAAGTTAGTAATCTAATCAAGCAAGTTATAAGCTCTACACTTATTATTAAAGTGATTAGATGCTTAACAAAGCTTAATCGGTACTTATAAATATTATTCAAGTAAAGAAATAACTTTATAAGTGAAAGATATATTTTATAAAATAGAATGAGGTATAAAATAGTAACAAAGATATATTTTATAAAATAGAGCGAGATTTCATAAAATAGTAATAAAGATATATTTTATGAAATAGGAGGAGATTTTACAAAATAGTATAGATGATATTTTATAAAATTGAATGAGATTTTATGAAATAATATAAAAGAGGTGTTTTATAAAAGTATGAGATTTTATTAAGAAGGAAATATTTTATAAAATGGTTGTAAGGTTTTATAAATAATTAAAAGATGAATACTTAATTTTAATAGAGAAATTAAGTATTATAAAGGCTTAAAATGATGTATAAGCTAGTTTTGTATTCTATAAAATAATAGAATAATTTTATAAAATAGTAGAAAAAGATATTCAACTTTTAGAGAAAAGATTTGATAAGTAAAAGTAAGATTTAATTATAAATAATCAAATTTTAATTTAAATATACATGTATGTATACATATATGGGTAAGCATATGTGTATGTGTATTTAAAGTTATATAATAACATATACAAATTTTTTTATTGTAATTATAATTGTTGATAATGGTTGTGATTTTGGGAATATGTAAACATATTTGTACGATTGATTATATATGTGTGTGACACTCTAGCTCTAGTGACAAAAATATCTAAGGGAGTTAACCATCCAATAACTCGAATCAATGTGAATGGAAGAAGCGATCTCTCATATACACTACTTTGGGTCAATATGGATACATTCTAATAGCTGAATACATCTGAAATAATACGTATCTTGTTCTGACGCAAGGCAATGCACATAATTTCTAAATTGAATAATACAACATTAGAGACATAAATAAAAATTTCCCAACTAATAAAATCAGAGTGAACAAAAACAATGAATATTATATCATATCTAAAAATCTGATACATTATTTTCATATACACAACTCATCACATAAATATTCACATCGACCAATATAAAATACAAGTAGAGTAAATATTCGCCATCATCATCTACTCCTGCTCCAACTCTATATCGTAGCCCATAAAGCATATACAGTCCTATAAAAGAACCTCGGTCTGACCCGAGGAGTTGTCACAAAACAAAACCTCGAGTTAGGCTAGACATCTAGCTGTGAGTATAATCGTGTAGTAGAATATAAACGAATGTGTCGTGTCAGGCTCTATGGGGCATATAAGTTACACACAGGGTTACACATGGTAAAAAAATTCACAAATCCCCACTTTCACAAATCAGTTATTGATAGAGTTAGGGGTATGCCTTAGGGGCAATTATGTAATTTGTTACATATATCTAACTCGTTGAACAATCTTGTTCACAATAAAGGTGTTTCTTTCTATTATATACTTGATATAATGTGGTTATTTTAATTAGTTAATTTGATTAAAAGTATATTTAATAGAAAATCCATAAATGGCATATTTTGTGATAGTAGTTACAAAGTGTTGTAACTGTGAGTAATTTATCACAATAAACAAATATACCATTTTAAATGTTCCTAGTCAAGATGCATCAAGACTGGATATCAATGTATCCGTGAGACTAGAGTATGTAACGCTCTCAAAATGTTGGGCAGTGTATTACTCATGATTGCTGGGGGTGCCTAGGGGTTACATACTAATAGTTATTGAATAACTATGGAACGACTCACTCGATAGTTTTCTGTTAGTTATAGCTAAGGTCAAACAGAAAATATCGATGTGACTAATTTACATAGTTCTCTCGACTTGAGAATATTGTGGATCTTCAATATGAAATGTAACGTCCCGGATTTTCGACTTTCGAAAATCGACATTAATACGTCCACTGTATCAACTGCCGAGCAATCGAATGCCGGAAAACCGAATTGTTATGGTTAAAAAGAAGAGGTAGAAGAAGACAGAAAGAAAGAAAGAAGAAACAACAGAAATAATTCAGAATCTCACATTCGTAGCGGAACAACATATAATAGATCAATAAATAATCTTTAAATCATAAACTATATCAGTTTGTACATTACATCATCATCAGAGTTTACAACAACAATACATCAATGGACAGTTATACAACTTGTCCTCATACAGAATACACAGCGGAATAAATAATATCATATACAAGTGCTACGCCTTGCCATCCAGCTCGCCACTGAGCTCCACAGCATCTCCTGAATCCAGAATGACCAGATAACCTGGCTCTAGACTGCCCGTGTGGAAATTGGTGGGCACCCAGAGTTTAGGAAGGAAACAATAGACTCCAGGTCAGTCATGGTGACTGATGTGAGAACTAAAACAGTTATTTGCACAAAAGAATACAACAAAGGAAGTAAAAGATATTCGCAATGCTTTTGGAAAATGAGACTACCATAAGACCTCCCGCCACATGCACAATGCAAACACATAATTGGAGGAGATTTCTTCTTATGATAGTCAAACATGCTTACTATGCAAAAGAAAACTCTTTTGATATTATTACTAGTGCATAGTGTGGAAAACATTTCGAAAGTATAATATTAATGTTAGCCAACATACAACCATTATTGTATGCCTACTATAGCTACCATGTTCAATAGCAGGTTACCGCCACATTCCATAGCACGTAATACAACTAAAACCGTACAGGTTCGTATTGTTTCTTTGGATTTCCAACAAATGGTCAGGCAAAGGAACTTCCTTACACCGAAATGGAAAGGCCTTTGGAAAGACGCCCCGAGAACCTAACCGGATCTCTGCAAACACAAGGCCGACGCTACCTCACGCTGTACAGCTGTAACTAGGTAGCTAACACACGAGCTATGCCATCCCCCGGTCGTTACCGACCTTTATCCTAGGATCCTCAACCACAAAGTATAATAAATTTGCAGCATCAACATAGGTAAAACATCTGGGCTCCATACCATGATATCACCTTTTATCCAAAAAGAAATGACATACCCTAGGGGCGCGACCCCTAAAAACCTTGCCGCAACATTCCTGTTTCGACCATTACCGGGTTGTGAGGCTCGACGAAGTCTCATCCACAAAGCTACGCTTTTTCACAAAGCCACGCTTTTTCACAAAGCCACGCTTTGATCAACAAATGATCAACAGCACTTCGTATGCCACATTACCAAATTGGGAATGTATCACTAGTAACCATCAACTACATAACCTCTGAGCTCGTACGTCTCAGAGAAGGGTGTTAAGCTAAGAGAATAAATTCTCCTCCACCAACAGAAATGTATTTGATGGAAACCAGCTTTACATCTCAAAGTGTAACGTCAGACACACATCCATACAAGTCCGTTCCGGGATCGAACAGAACCGAAGGCACTTCCAAAGAAGCCCTTGCAATCCGGATATTCACTAATCACGTCCGGACTTCCCATCACAAGAAGAGTGATATAAATCTCTATACCGGAGCAACTCGGTGCAGAGACATTCGACAGGTTGTCCTTTCATTTTCGAAAATACCCGGTCTTTACACCGGTCTTCAAATGTTATCCATTCACGACGTATCACTAATTCGGAATGGGTTATATGACACAAAGGTCTTTTCCCGGCTAACCCGAATAGTGAGCACAATATTTAAAAACATATGGATATTGGGATTTCAATTAAGTCACAACTTATTACCCAAATCCTTTCCTTTAAATGGTTTAAACAAATTACCATTTTAAATCTTTAAACAAAAAGATTTACTTCACAAAGTTTACCCAGTTTCACAAAGATTCATTCACAGATTTCCAAATCAATTTCCATTTCAATTGGATTAACCCATTAAATCTTTAAATTAAGATTTAATTTATAGCTTTTAAAACTATTCACAATTCAAGTCTTTTACAATATAAAAGATACACCTTTTAAAATCTTCTTTGATTTCAAAATAAAGCTTAATCATCTTCACAAAGGTTAATTCATAGTTTTTCCAAACTATTTACAATTTCATTTCAACTTCAAATGTTTCGATACAAATTGGAAATCTTTTCACTTTATGAAAGCTATTATTATTTGAAAACAAATAGTTTTCGTTTTGGGAAAAAACTGGTTACAATTACACAGGTTAAAGCCGTTCAAGTACAAAAATTGAATTTAAATTTAAATTTCCAAAACCATATTTTAAATGGTTAAAACCCCATATAAACATCTTTTACACTTATAAAATCTTTTAGACCATAGTTCCCAATTCATTGAATTCAATTTCAAAATATTGAATTCAAAATTTTAAATCAAATGATTTAAATTTCCACTTTGTTAAGTTATTTAAAATAACTCTTATTTTTTAAACTCATTTTCAAAAGCTTCCAATTCTAATTCCAAAACTATTTTGGATTCAAAAATTCAATTTTCAAAATTGATAAAAAATCTGTGACTTAACCGATTTCCACGTGAAATCCACATTTGTGCGTGCATTGTGTAGTCCAAGGGTTTAACACAATAGTGCAACAACATTCAACCATCACAGATCAAATATAACAATATATTTGATAAGTGGTATATACTATAATGCTTATCTTTCATTCACAGATATTCATATCATAGATAAACAAATCACAGATCACAACACAAATCCGGATATATCACAAAGCATCACATATCAGAGATGTCAAACAATTCAACATCCAATATAATCAAAACATCCATAGATAGGATCAATTAAATCATCTGATTAATTTAAATCGAATAAATTTCTAAAGTTATGTAACGACCCGTATTTTCACGGATCAAAACATCGTAAGATAGTTAACCTTTGGTTGCATTGCTTATGAGTTTAAACGACTTAAGGATGGAGTTAGGTCATAGTGACCGACTTAAGATATAGTGGACGACTTAAGGTTTTGACCGGGTTAAGAGATAGGTCACTATGTATTAGGTCATCTGGTTGCTTGAATTGTTAGGTCGTAGACGATCTAAGATCAGTTAGGTCGTGTTGGGTTGGGTCGTTAATGAGTTAGGAACGACCTATGGTATTTGACTGACCTAAGGAAGTTAGGTCGGCAACGACCTAAGGACCTAGTAGAGTGAGCGACTTATAGGACCGACCGACCTAAGAGTTAACAACTTAGGTAGGATAGCGACTTAAGAGATTTAGCAAGTTGACCGACCTAAGAGATAAGCTAGCTAACGACTTAGTAGTTAGGTCGTTAGACGACCTAAGGGGTTAAGTATTAGGTCGTGTGGACTTTAAGTCGGAGTGGTTGGCTAAGTCTTAGGTCGCGTGTTGGCTTAAGTGTTAGGTCGTAGGTCTTAAGTCGTAGAAGGTGTTGAGTTACTAAGTCGTAGGTCGGCATAGTTATTAAGTCGTATACCCTGTTAGACCGGAGACTTTGTTATGTCGCGCAGTGTTAGATCGTAACACTGTTAAGTCGGTAAGTGCTTGTAGGTCGTTAGGTTTATGCAGATGCACTAAGTCGTAGCGTGTTAAGTCATATAGGCGCGTGTGTTGAGTCGGAGGTTGCTAGGTCGGAAGAGGCTAGGTCGGAAGGGCTTAGGTCGGAAGGCTATAAGTCGGAGACGACCTATGGAGATGGTCGAGTTAAGGGGAAATCAGCCTATAAATACTCGTCCATTTCTTCATTTTTGGGATCCGGATTTTGAAGCGACGAAGTGCTGCCATTTTGAGAGCTCGACTTCTACACTTCTTCACTTCTTTTCTCCACTCTAATCTAGTGATTCCATCCATCCAAGTCGACGATCAAATTGTAGATTCGAGAGATTAGATTGAAGATCTTCATCCTTTGAAGTGAGATTTCTTCGTTTAAGGCGGATTCGTGATAGATCAAGCTTGATCCTTCGCTGTCCAGATCTGAAGCGTGTTGATTTGGGGTTGTTTAGGTGATTTGGTGAGTGGTGATTATCTCTCACACGGATCCAAAGGAGTATATCGGATTGTTGGTTCAATTTGGTGTTAAAATAGTGATTTCCATACATTTTCTTCATCCTAAGTGTAGATCCATATAGATCCATTGTTCATGATGATGTTACATCCATTTTACTACATGTTAACCTATGCAAGTTCATTCATCAAGATTATAGAGATATTGTTCATGTTTTCATGCTTATTTGACTTTCAACTCTTTAATTACGAAATTGCCATTATTGTTATAATTGTCTACTTAGATCATATTTGAATGCTTGATTGCTTGGATTAATGTTTGACTTGATTGATTGCTATGAATTAGATGATTGATGATTTGATTTAGACCGAAGATGATTCGAAAGCTAAGAGAAGGGCTCTTGAATGGGAAAAGCTGCTTGTGGCATATGTAGCGGATGATGAAGCTCTTATGCATAGATTTGATGATGATGTTGAGATGAGACTTTGCGAGGATGTGATGAAGCGAAGTATGATATGAGATAGTCTTGGTCTAATCCAGACGGGATCATTCCAAGCGGGTTGAGGATAATGGATGCTCGAGAGGCGCTTGAGCTAGCATGGAAATAGTTGTCGAGGAGGACGACTAGAAGGCTGAGATCACTAGTACAAAAAGTGCATATTGCTTCGCCTCATTTGCATCAGTTGAAGTAAAAACTGATGCAAATAGAACTATTTGCATCAGTTCCATCTTAATAACCGATGCAATTGGTACGTGAAAAGCAATAGGTAATAAAAAATCAAATTTGCATCGGTTGTCACCAACAACCGATGCAATTTGTACGTGCAAATAGTTTTAGTCGCATCGGTTTTAAATTCAACCAATGCAACTACATTAGTTTGCATTCATTTTACATCGGTTTGCTATTCCAACTTTCATTTTCCCTCCCCTTAACTTTTCATTTCCCGCTCTCGTAAGCAAATCTCAAAGCCAGTTACGATTTGAATTTTTCATTTCCCCTTAACTTTTCATTTCCCCTTAACTTTTCATTTTCCCTCCCCTTAACTTTCAATGTCTCGATTCGAATTCAAAAGCAAATCTCAAAGCCAAATCAAAATCGGCTCTCGTAAGCAATTCTCAAATTCAGTTGCGGATTCTAGGGGATTCGATGCGTTGAATTTGATTTGGGGATTTCATTCGATGGTGGGTTGGTCACGTGTAGTTGGTCTCAGTGAATTAGGAACTCGCGATTTGGAAATCGTTGTTTACATGATTTGGAACCGCTATCAGGAACCATCCATAAACATCTTGTATCTAAACCGAACAGAGCATTCAATGAAGCCCAGTTTAGGGTTACTTGCTAAGAAATCAAATGGCGGGGCTACTAAAAATCCAACGCAAAGCAGAAGCTTCAGCCGAGTTCAATTTATTCCTCCAATCTTCCTTCTAAATGCAGAGATACGTGCTAGAAAGTAATTTGAGTGTATTTCTTATGCAGCTTCGAGCTCCTAGGCGGAGAAGCAGACAAATTATATTTTATTCATGTGTAGCTTTGTGGGTGTTCAATTCATCAAATTTAGTTTAGGAATTTCAAGAACCAGCTGTCTTAGTTGTTAAAGAACCAGCTGTCTTAGTTGGAAACAGGTAACACTTGCTTCGATTAATGTTTCTATATTAGTAATTATATTTGCTTTTTTCCACCTAGATGAGCTAACGGCTAAGACCAACGTCTTAGATTCTCCATTGTCACATATAGTTCGAAGGAAAAAGCTGTATAAATTAATTGTATATGTTTTTCAAATTATGATGGCTGCTTTACGCATATGTGTTGTACTGAACTGCGTATTGCTAACCTATATTGCTCTACAGCCTAGGTGGCTTTACAGCTTTGTTTGCTGCAGCAGATTTGCCTCAACAGGTTGTTGGGCTTGCATTACTAAACTCTGCAGGACAGTTTGGAAATCCTGATGCTGAGCCTAACAAAAGCGAAGGAGAAACTTCGTTAAAGAAGTTCATAATAAATCCATTAACGTGTATACCAACTAGTATGGATAACTACCGAATCACATAATTCTTTTGTGAACCGAGTAGAAGATTTATGATTATTACCTTTTGATTCCGTGATGATAATCAACATGTGAATACCCAATGCATTCGTTGCCAATACCGTTGCCATACATTAGAATCTTTTCGTTAGTGTTGTTATCCTGCATCATAACAGTAGAACATTTATGAGTTAGTATTTAAGGGCGACGACGGCTGTATTGTTGATGTTTACTTGCGCAATACTTGACGAGTGAAATATTTATCATAAACTTCCCTTCACTATCTACTATCTAGTGTAAAGTTTATCAAACAACTATTAAAGAGTGTGTTTTTAACTTCAGGATAAAAAATAAAACAAATATAATAAAAGAGTGTATAAAAGCACTAGATTTTAGGATAAATTTGGGAAAAGATAATTGGAGAACATATATGACTGTTTATTACAGGAGCAGAGAAATCTTACATGATTGGGTTCTAAGTCCACCTTCAAGCTGTCACTGGTTTGAAGATCTGATGCTAGTTGTATTGTTCTCCTACTCTTATTTCTTATGTTTACCATTGTTCCTTCTGATACTTTTAGTTTTGCGTTGTTGTCGTTGAGTCTTTTCTCTGCATCCTTCTTAAGATCTCCTTTTAATAGAACAACTTGTTTCCTTAGATTTTCTTGTTCTATTTCATCGCAAGACAGTAAATTCTTTAGTTCAGTATATTGTGTTGTGACTGTTTGTAACTTAGAGGTCAGAGTTTTTATCATGTCATCTTGTTCACCCTTCAGCTGCCTCAGTGAATGCAGTTCATCCATCGTTTTATTTACTTCTTCTTTCGGCACTGAGTACTCTTTTTCAAGCACGATGCTCCCATTGTTTCTTTCTTGCAACAGCATACCAGTTTATTCATTTGTTAATTTAAGGTTTTTGAGATAATCTTTGCGTTCCTTCTGTAGCTTATCAATTTCCTTTGTTTTGGTATCAATCAGGCTCAGAAGTTGATGACATTTTTACTTGTTTTGATACTTGCTTTGATGAGTTTTAGTTTACTGATGAGGTGGTGAATTGTGGGACTGAAGTTGAGTCACAATTTAATTTGGGTAGTAATTTTCTAACCTGGTAGTAGTTTGATTCCTTTACAACTTACTTGGAATCATAGCAGTTACTATTTACAAGGTAAATTATTATGGTTATATTAACGTTGGTACTTTGTAAGATGATTTTATTTTGTGTTAATGCAAATCCGGATGTTTGGAGAAGTTTAATAGGCCTAACTATTTATCCTTATGTACTGATAACTATACCAGTTTAAATTACAACATGAGAATATACGCACAAGAAAATCTGTACCAGTTTAAATTCACAATCAACTTCAAGTATGTACTGACAACTGTAATGTGATATTTAGGCAAACAAGGGAGCACTGATCATGCTGATGGGATGGTGGCAGGTTGGAATGTGTATGAAGTACTGACTGTGCAGTGAGAATGTTTGGCGAATTGGGGTTGGGTAGGATAGTGGTGATTTGGGTGGGTTGCAGAGGAGATTGAAGTGTGTGAGGAGGAATGGTTGTATGTGGTTTGTTTGATGTATATAGGCATGCAAGTGTATATGATGATGATGAAGTTTTGATGGAGAAGTGGCAAGGCTGTGGGGTTGGAATTGAATAGTAGTTGGTCAGTGTGATGCTGTGATGTTTTGTTCGTACAGGGGGGTGATGTAAGTGGTGGATGCAATATTGTCAGGGGTTGAATGTGGATATGTTGATGGTCTGGTGGAGCAGCTGTGGGTAGATGAAGCCGAGGCAGTGCAGTGCTTGTTTTGTAGAGGAATGACAAGTTGTTTAGTTGAGGCAAGTAATGACACTTTAATTGATATATGTTTATTTTGGTATTATGTTATTCGGTTTGTATTTGTCATCAAATTTAATTTTGAATGATTGTAATATTGCATGCAATAATTGTTTGTTATAATCAATAATATATATACAGTCTATTTGAGTATTGTAATAATGGTTTCTGAGAATGGCTTTTTTGCATTAGGTATAAATAGCTGATGCAAAAGAGGGATTAGTTTGCATCGGTTGTTATAAAAAACCGATGCAATATGGGGGTTGTGTTCAAGCTACCAACCATGATATTTTGCATCAGTTGTTAGTAACAACCAATGCAAAAAGGATCATTTTGCATCGGTTTCAGAACTGATGCAAAAGTGTTAAGTCTGTTGCATCGGTTGCATATGCATCGGTTGTTGAACTGATGCAAAAGGGGGGTAAACAACCGATGCAGATGGTCTATTTTGTAGTAGTGGATCCCATCGTTGTTGAAGGTTCTAGCATGCTCAAAGCAAGAGTACGTTGGGCAGATTCGATAGTCCCTGAAGGCTACTGATTGGGTAGTCAAGTACTCTGGGCAGATTCGATAGTCCTAGGCACGGGTCATGATGACGTGCGGGAGTTATGTCTAGAACCGGGGTTTCCATTAGCCCTTGACGGATGGCTGAAAGAATGTGCCGGTCATTCAATTAACGGTGATATTGAAGCAATGATAACAGTGATAGCCAGAGTCATGGATGTTTGGTTGTATCGTCATTCGGTCTCAAGAGCGGTATTTTCTGGGTGCTTATCTGATCTTGGTTTAGGCCTTGGGGGTTTGTACTTGGAAAACATCGCCCTTGACTCGAGTGATAATTACTTTACTTTAAAATTGTATGTTCTGCTATGTTTGCTTCTACTTAGTGTGTGTCTGGGGGCTATCATTGTAGAAAGAGGTTGGAGTGGGAGGGTTGTATTCCTATTCCTTTTCCTTTATGCTCTTTTGGTATGTTGTTAGTTAATTTACTGCTCACTAAGACTGTTGTCTGACTCAAGGCTTTATGTTTTAACTCTTATTGCCTTGGGCTGTTCGTCCATTTTGGGACGGGCAGACTAGGTAGCAGGTGACAGGTGCTGTTCTCTTCTCACGATGCTGATATCGAAGACGAGATGGAGGGTTCCATATTATCTTCTTACTATATGTACTGGACGTTCCGCTGTTTGTATTCTCTGAGTGTTATGTAGTGAGGCTTGTTGTATTGACTATTGAAATGTTGTATTCAACTTTTATGAAGTTTTATTGATGAGATTCTATTCTGTGAAGCTTCACTATATATATGTTCTATTGTATTTTGTCCATGCGCTATGAGTAATACGATAGATTCTGCTGTTTTAGTTTACCTTGGCAATCGTCCATGGTCGCCTGGCACACTTTACAATGCACTATCTCTAGATTCGGTGCAGGGGTCGTGGGCGGTCGTCACATTTGGTATCAGAGCATTGGTTAATCGATTTTACCCAACGCTCGCTGACGTAACTACATATGAGAGACGTAATTGTATTTTGATGGATGAATACTATATATAATATAGTAGCTTAGTAGAGTTTGAGTCCTTTATGCAGTTGTTTCTCTAGATGTTCTGATCATTCCTTTTTATAGATATTGAGAATGAGTTGAAGAGGGAGACCAGCTGCTAGGGAAGGCCGTGCTACTGAGGGGGCTGCTGATTATGCAGCTATGTTCGAAGCTATGATGACTTCGATCATGAGAAGGATACCAATTCCGGGGGCAGCAGTAGATGTTGGGGTTCAAGTCCAAACTCCAAAGCCGGTGGATTTTGCTAAGCTGTGCAAGGACTACACTGCTCTTGGAGGAAAAGTTTTCTTGGGAACAGAATCAACTATTGAGGTCCAGAGGTGGATAGATGCTTGTAGAAGGATTTTTGGAGATTTGGGAATTGAGGATGCGACTAAGAGGAAGTTGGCATCGAGACAGCTTCAAGGGAGAGCCTCTGATTGGTGGAACTCTATTACCATCAATACTCCGGAGGAAGAGATTACTTGGGAGCAATTCCAAGTTAGATTTGAAGCTAAGTTCATTTCTACAGCTCAGAAGTCTGTTCTGTTCAAGAAGTTTATGGAGCTCAAGCAAGGTGGAAGACCAGTTCTTGAGTATGTTTCGGAGTTCGAAGCTTTGTCCAAGTATGCCCGGTCGTATATCGAATCTGCATATCAGAAGAATGAGAAGTTTGTGACAGGCTTGGACAGTTATCTTGGGAGGCAGTTGGTGGATCATTTGGATGACTCATTTGAAAAGCTTGTGGAGAAAGCTCTTAGGCATGAGAGTCTATTTCCTAAGGAAGGATCTGTTGTTGCTGTGACCAGGGAAGAGTCTAAACCCCAGCAGGGTGGAATCAAGAAGAGGAAGCAGCAGCAGCAGAAGGGTAAGGATGGCCAGAAGTAGCCGAAAGGCGAAGTGACTTGCTACAATTGTCAGCAGAAGGGCCATTTCTCTAAGGATTGTAAGAATCCGAAGGCACCGATGAAGTGTCACAACTATGACAAGCCAGGGCATTTCAGGAAGAATTGTCCAGACCCGAGGAGGGACAAGCAGATTGTGCAAGCTTATGCTTTGGGAGCTGTTCCGTCATCTTCAAAATCTCCTACCGCTGAAGAGAAGGGAAAGAGTGTGGTGGTTCAAGGTACTCTTTTCCTATGTGGTGTTCCAGTTAGAGTTCTGTTTGATACTGGAGCATCACATTCGTTTGTTTGTAGTGAACTCGTAGGCCGGTTAGGTTTGGAACCGGATATTGTTGATAGGCCATTGGTTGTGACTAATCCAGTTGGGGGTTCGTCTTGTTTATGTATGTTATGCCATGGTCTGATTGTATCGAGTCATGGTTGCTCTTTTGTTTGTGATTATTTTGTTCAGAGAGAGAAGTACTATTAATCCTTTTGATAGCTATTTATGATCTTTACGGTGTTCGGAATTATTTTGGGTATGGACTGGCTTAGGAGGTATGCGGCAAAGGTTGATTGTGAGAGGCTGGAAGTGACAGTCGAGAATGTGGAAGGGCGAAAGATTGTGATACGATGTAAGCATGAAGAAGGCGTCTTCATGGGCTTCATGTATTCGTTGGTTGTTCCACGGGATGGACTGTCATCGGTGCCAATCGCTAATGGATTCGAGGATGTCTTTGACGAAGTCAAAGGGTTGCCGCCGCATAGAGAGATCGAGTTTCGTATAGATCTAGTTGAAGGAGCCAGACCTGTTGTGATGCCTCTTAGGCGGATGGCGCCTAGGGAACAGCAGGAGTTGAGGGTGCAAGTTGATGATCTTTTGCAGAAAGGATTCATTCGGCGTAGTGTGTCCGAGTGGGGTGCACCAGTTGTGTTTGCAACCAAGGTAGATGGATCGCTGAGGTTGTGTGTCGATTATCGTGAGCTGAATAAGGTGACTAAGAAGAACAAGTATCCATTGCCGAGAATAGATGACTTGTTTGATTAGCTTCACGAAGCCAAGGTGTTTTCTCAGATGGATTTGGCAACGGGATTTCACCAGTTGAGAGTGGCTAAGGATAGTGTGCCGAAGACTGCTTTCAGGACACCATTCGGTTTCTTTGAGTGGCTGGTAATGCCGTTTGGATTGACTAACACGCCAGCTTATTTTGTGGATCTTATGAATAGAGTGTTCAGAGATCAGTTGAACAAGTTCGTACTTGTGTTCGTGGATGACATTCTTATTTATTCCAGAACTGAAGAAGAGCACAAGACACACTTGCGTATTGTTTTGGAAATCTTACGGAAACATCAACTGAAGGCTAAGTTTTCGAAGTGTCACTTCTGGAAGAGTGAAGTGAGGTTCTTAGGCCATGTGATTTCTGGAAATGGAATAGCGGTTGATTCCGCTAAGGTGGCTGCAATCCAGGATTGGGTTAGACCTAAGAATGCATCTGATGTGAGAAGTTTTCTTGGATTAGCAGGATATTATCGACGGTTTATCAAAGACTTATCTAAGGTGGCTGCACCGTTAACAGGATTGACAAAGAAGAACCAAGTGTTCAGATGGAAAGCTAAGTGTGAGCAAGCTTTCGGAATCCTGAAAGAGAGATTGACAAGTGCTCCTGTTTTGACTATTCCAAGTGGGAATGATGAGATGGTGGTTTACACCGACGCATGTGGTACTTGACTTGGAGCAGTGATGATGCAGAAGGATAAAGTTGTTGCGTATGCTAGTCGACAACTGAAGCCGCATGAAAGGAATTACCCGACTCATGATTTGGAGTTAGCGGCGATTGTTTTTGCTCTGAAGATGTGGAGACATTATCTATTGGGAGTTCGATTCGAGTTGTTTACAGATCATAAGTCGTTGAAGTATCTTTTCTCCCAAAAGGATTTGAATCTTCGGCAGCAACGTTGGCTAGAGTTTTTGGCATCATATGATTTTGGTATAGCTTATACTCCGGGAAAAGGTAACGCGGTGGCAGATGCGTTAAGTCGAAGACATGCTGGATTGGGAGCCATGTTTTCAGAATGGAAGAATCTCGAGTATTTAGCTGGATTTGACTTCAGGCCTAGATGCGAATTGGAACCTGAGATGTTGGCAAACTTATCAATAAGACCTTCCCTTGTGGAAAGGATTGGCGAGAACCAAAAGCAAGACGTTAAGCTTGTCAAGATTATCCGTGGTTTGGAATCTGGATTGGATCCAGAAAAGTATAAAGGATTCGAGGTCGATCGAGAGGGTCGGCTTCGGAAGCAAGGACGACTAGTTGTTCCCGATATAGATGAATTGAGGAGTGAAGTTCTGAAGGAAGGTCATCACTCGAAGTTGACAATTCATCCAGGAGGAAATAAGATGTATCGGGATATGAAGAGAACCTACTACTGGGAAGGTATGAAGAAGGATGTTGGAAATTTTATTTCCAAATGTATGAACTGCCAGTTGGTAAAAGCCGAACATAAGAAGCCAAGTGGATTGCTTCAGCCATTAGAAGTTCCTACATGGAAGTGGGAGCAAGTGTCGATGGATTTTATTGATGGACTACCTAGGACAAGAACGGGAAACGAAGGGATTTGGGTCATCATAGATCGTTTGACTAAGAGTGCTAGATTCATTCCTGTTCGATCGACTAGGACTGCATCAAAGTTGGCTGAGTTGTATGTTAAGTGGATAGTTCGATTCCATGGTATTCCGAAGAGTATAGTGAGCGATCGAGACCCATTGTTCACTAGTGGATTTTGGAAGAGCTTCCAGGAAGTTTTGGGAACCGAGTTGTGTTTGAGTACAGCTTATCACCCTCAAACAGATGGTCAGACCGAGAGAGTCAACCGAGTTTTGGAAGATCTCCTCAGAGCTTGTGTTTTGGATTTCGGAGAATCATGGGAAGATCACCTTCATTTGGTGGAATTTTCATACAACAACAGTTACCAGTCAAGCATTGGTATGGCACCGTATGAGGCATTGTATGGAAGACCGTGTAACTCACCGACGTGTTGGATAGAAACTGGAGAAAAGTTGATGCTTGGGCCAGAGATGATTCGACAGACTTCAGATTGTATAGAAATCATTCGGCAACGAATGAAGGCAGCCCAAGATCGTCAGAAAAGTTATGCTGATAAGCGTCGAAAGGATTTGGAATTCGACGTAGGTGATATGGTTTTTGTGAAGATTTCTCCACTGAAGAATGTTATTCGATTCGGGAAGAAAGGAAAATTGACTTCGAGATTTGTTGGACCATTCCCGATCAACGAGCGAATTGGAAAGCTCGCCTATAGATTGGAATTACCGGAGAAGATGGCAGGTGTGCACAATGTTTTTCATGTGTCATATCTACGGAAGTACGTGCACGACTCGAATACAGTAGTTCCTGCTGATAGCTGTGAAGATTTCGAAGTTGATCCAGTCGATAGAAGACCTCGTAAGCCGCTTCGTGTTGTGAGAACTGACACGAAACAGCTTAGGAGGAAGGTAGTTAAGTTGCTCAAGATACAATGGAGTGATGATGATAACGACTATATGTGGGAGGTGGAAGAGAGGATGAAGGCAGCTCATCCTGAACTCTTCAAGGTATGGCCCTAAGGTGTCATGTCATCTCACGATATTGTAACTTGTTCTGGTTTTAGAATTCTGCATGCTAAGCTAGAATTGGATGCATGGTTTGTTGATTGCTATGAATGGTAGGCGTGCAGAATAGCCCTTGATTGCTTTGTTGTTTGGAATTCCGGGGGCGAAATTCCTAAGAGGGAGAGAATGTAACGACCCGTATTTTCACGGATCGAAACATCGTAAGATAGTTAACCTTTGGTTGCATTGCTTATGAGTTTAAACGACTTAAGGATGGAGTTAGGTCATAGTGACCGACTTAAGATATAGTGGACGACTTAAGGTTTTGACCGGGTTAAGAGATAGGTCACTATGTATTAGGTCATCTGGTTGCTTGAATTGTTAGGTCGTAGACGATCTAAGATCAGTTAGGTCGTGTTGGGTTGGGTCGTTAATGAGTTAGGAACGACCTATGGTATTTGACTGACCTAAGGAAGTTAGGTCGGCAACGACCTAAGGACCTAGTAGAGTGAGCGACTTATGGGACTGACCGACCTAAGAGTTAACGACTTAGGTAGGATAGCGACTTAAGAGATTTAGCAAGTTGACCGACCTAAGAGATAAGCTAGCTAACGACTTAGTAGTTAGGTCGTTAGACGACCTAAGGGGTTAAGTATTAGGTCGTGTGGACTTTAAGTCGGAGTGGTTGGCTAAGTCTTAGGTCGCGTGTTGGCTTAAGTGTTAGGTCGTAGGTCTTAAGTCGTAGAAGGTGTTGAGTTACTAAGTCGTAGGTCGGCATAGTTATTAAGTCGTATACCCTGTTAGACCGAAGACTTTGTTATGTCGCGCAGTGTTAGGTCGTAACACTGTTAAGTCGGTAAGTGCTTGTAGGTCGTTAGGTCTATGCAGATGCACTAAGTCGTAGCGTGTTAAGTCATATAGGCGTGTGTGTTGAGTCGGAGGTTGCTAGATCGGAAGAGGCTAGGTCGGAAGGGCTTAGGTCGGAAAGCTATAAGTCGGAGACGACCTATGGAGATGGCCGAGTTAAGGGGAAATCAGCCTATAAATACTCGTCCATTTCTTCATTTTTGGGATCCGGATTTTGAAGCGACGAAGTGCTGCCATTTTGAGAGCTCGACTTCTACACTTCTTCACTTATTTTCTCCACTCTAATCTAGTGATTCCATCCATCCAAGTCGACGATCAAATTGAAGATTCGAGAGCTTAGATTGAAGATCTTCATCCTTTGAAGTGAGATTTCTTCGTTTGAGGCGGATTCGTGATAGATCAAGCTTGATCCTTCGCTGTCCAGATCTGAAGCGTGTTGATTTGGGGTTGTTTAGGTGATTTGGTGAGTGGTGATTATCTCTCACACGGATCCAAAGGAGTATATCGGATTGTTGGCTCGATTTGGTGTTAAAATAGTGATTTCCATACATTTTCTTCATCCTAAGTGTAGATCCATATAGATCCATTGTTCATGATGATGTTACATCCATTTTACTACATGTTAACCTATGCAAGTTCATTCATCAAGATTATAGAGATATTGTTCATGTTTTCATGCTTATTTGACTTTCAACTCTTTAATTACGAAATTGCCGTTATTGTTATAATTGTCTACTTAGATCATATTTGAATGCTTGATTGCTTGGATTAATGTTTGACTTGATTGATTGCTATGAATTAGATGATTGATGATTTGATTTAGACCGAAGATGATTCAAAAGCTAAGAGAAGGGCTCTTGAATGGGAAAAGCTGCTTGTGGCATATGTAGCGGATGATGAAGCTCTTATGCATAGATTTGATGATGATGTTGAGATGAGACTTTGCGAGGATGTGATGAAGCGAAGTATGATATGAGATAGTCTTGGTCTAATCCAGACGGGATCATTCCAAGCGGGTTGAGGATAATGGATGCTCGAGAGGCGCTTGAGCTAGCATGGAAATAGTTGTCGAGGAGGACGACTAGAAGGCTGAGATCCCATCGTTGTTGAAGGTTCTAGCATGCTCAAAGCAAGAGTACGTTGGGCAGATTCGATAGTCCCTGAAGGCTACTGATTGGGTAGTCAAGTACTCTGGGCAGATTCGATAGTCCTAGGCACGGGTCATGATGACGTGCGGGAGTTATGTCTAGAACCGGGGTTTCCATTAGCCCTTGACGGACGGCTGAAAGAATGTGACGGTCATTCAATTAACGGTGATATCGAAGCAATGATAACAGTGATAGCCAGAGTCATGGATGTTTGGTTGTATCATCATTCGGTCTCAAGAGCGGTATTTTCTGGGTGCTTATCTGATCTTGGTTTAGGCCTTGGGGGTTTGTACTTGGAAAACATCGCCCTTGACTCGAGTGATAATTACTTTACTTTAAAATTGTATGTTCTGCTATGTTTGCTTCTACTTAGTGTGTGTCTGGGGGCTATCATTGTAGAAAGAGGTTGGAGTGGAAGGGTTGTATTCCTATTCCTTTTCCTTTATGCTCTTTTGGTATGTTGTTAGTTAATTTACTGCTCACTAAGACTGTTGTCTGACTCAAGGCTTTATGTTTTAACTCTTATTGCCTTTGGCTGTTCGTCCATTTTGGGACGGGCAGACTAGGTAGCAGGTGACAGGTGCTATTCTCTTCTCACGAAGCTGATATCGAAGACGAGCTGGAGGGTTGCATATTATCTTCTTACTATATGTACTGGACGTTCCGTTGTTTGTATTCTCTGAGTGTTATGTAGTGAGGCTTGTTGTATTGACTATTGAAATGTTGTATTCAACTTTTATGAAGTTTTATTGATGAGATTCTATTCTATGAAGCTTCACTATATATATGTTCTATTGTATTTTGTCCATGCGCTGTGAGTAATACGATAGATTTTGCTGTTTTAGTTTACCTTGGCAATCGTCCATGGTCGCCTGGCACACTTTACAGCGCACTATCTCTAGATTCGGTGCAGGGGTCATGGGCGGTCGTCACAAGTTATTTCCTTTTTAAAGTAAATTTCATTATCTCTTCAAATCTATTTAAAAATCCAAATTTCAAATAAAATTTTCAATTTATAAATAATATTTCCGAAATCCATTTATTAAGCCTTTTTCCCAAAATTTGAAATTTAATTCAATATAGTTCAAAAATAAGACTTTTATCTTTTTAAAACTCCTTTTTAATTTATCCAATTCTCAAAAATAAATTTTCGATAAATTTTCAACTTGAATTTCGAAGATCCAATTTTATTTATTTCTGGTATCCAACGATACCAAAATTATATTCGGCTAAATTATAGCCTTCAACAATTTCAATCCACAAATATAATCACACGGCGATTATAAATAATCAACACACAACATTGAAATAAATTCAAATGTTTGAGGAATCCAGTTGGATCCCTCCAACCTGTTTCCCTGCATCCATAGATGTTAGCACAATACCAATTCCACTTCAATATGGAAGATCGCGGTATATGGGATTTATAAAATATTATCCGCTATTATGTGGCGCAATAGGGTCTCATCCGCTATATAATGCGGGAAATCAACTCCAAATACATATATAATACCAATTCCACTTCACGGTGGAATTATCGCGGTATATGTTTTTAATAAATAACCTCCGCTTAATATACGGCGTATAGGGTCTATTTCAGCATAATAGATAACAACCATCATCAAATTCACTCAATCAAGCAATTTTAAATTTAACTATTTAAAATTTAAATTGAATCACAATTCGATTGAGTGAGGAGTTCTCACCTTTGCTTTTTATAACGGTTGCAGTATTTTTTTTTATTTCAAATAAAGTTAAACGCACGTTTAATTTTTCTCAAAATTTTCACTAGCTCCAAACGTCTCCAATCCATCTCCATTGCGTAGTGCTCGACAAAACGATTCCAACACAATTCGTTTCGTAATTTTTCGACCTCGTACGAAAAAGTTATGTTATTTCAAAGTTCATACGATTTTTAAATATAATAATTTACAATTTTATTTTTAATTTCTAACCCTAGAATCAATCAGAGCCACACGTTCTTGGAGATGAAATCAAGGCCGTGACTTTTCGCTTCTTCCACGCGTGATCGTACCCAGGCATTTTTGAACGCAAACGAACCCATGCCGCCACTCTCTTCATCAATTACGCGACCATCTTCACGTCGATCAAAGCCTGCCACCACGACCGCCTACGCGAGATACACCATCGGCCAAAAAAGCTCCAAGCTCGGTCGCCTATAGGTCGAGAAAAACGTGAATGAACATCGAACGTTTGAATGAGGATTGCCGTTGATTCGCTCGACTATATTTGATCATCTCCGTATGGATTTCAAGATCTCACTTCCCTCTATCATTTTGTAGTTGATGATTTCTGATGAAGGTGAGCGGATTATAAGAGATTGAGGGAAGAAGTATTGAACATTTCTGGCCATTGGTATTGAAAGTGGCGGCTACAACTAGGGTTTTGGCCTTTTTTTGCAAATGAAGAAATAGAGGGCCTTATATAGAAAATTCTCCAAAACACTATTCATCGAAAATTTTCCAAACTCCAAACGGAGCGTGCCGGCTAGCGTTTCTATGGTTTTACCCACGTTCCGAACACAATGGAATGTGTTTCGGGAGCTAATTCGGTCATATGTGCGAGTTACGGAAATAAACGATCAAATTAAAATTAAATCGATTTAAAACGATTTCGATGCGTTTTAGCTTGCCCCGGACAAACGACAACTCCGATTGACACGAAATTTGATATCTTACAATAATATAACATTACGGATCCGATGAAACTAGTTTTGTCGAAATCCGAGACTGTTTGAAAAATGACTATTTTCACTCGTCAATTAAATATTAAAATATTCAATTTTCACAAATTAACTTTTAATTCAATTTTAAAAGTTTACAAACATCATTCTAACTCCAATATGATTTAATATAACTTTACAAATCATTTTTATACACATTTGATTCAGATTCCAATTATTTCTGGAATTTCAAATATTAATTTATCGATTTAATTACCCAATTAAATCACTATATTCGAATTTAATTTATTCGTCTTACAACTCTTACTTGTTAATATTTACAATCAAATAAACATTTGAATTTCAAATGACAGAAATTCTGGGTCGTTACAATCTTCCTCCCTTAAAAGAATTTCGTCCTCGAAATTGCAAAGTAAGAAAAATGCCCCAAATCCATTAACTTTTCAAACAATTTGTTCAAATTAGATTTCAAAATCACTTAAGTGTTTAACTTTCCCAAAATCCAATAGTTAAACTCTTTCAAAAACTTTACTAAGTTCTCAAATCCATACTTAGTTATACTTTTCAAAACAACTATATCGTTTAACTTTTAACTCCAAATCCAAAATTTAGTTTTCACAAAATTTCCAAAATTTCCCGAAAATTTTCTAACGCCATAAATTTTCAGAAAAATTCGCCACAGCCTCCTTTGCGCGGTTCGATCATAGTAGGATCACAATAGACATAAATATATATACATCGACCCACACGGTCGAAAAAGCAGAAAAACGGTTCATATTTCCTATTTTATTGTGTAGGCGTACCTTTTTAGCATTTTTAAGCAAAGCAGTTATTAATTTAGCATTTTAGCGCGACCCAACCAGCCGAACGGTAGCCCTGGCACCTGTACTTACTCAATTTAAATATGTAAGTGACATATATACGAAATTATTAACATTTTACTATTTTAAACAACTACAACACATGCATATTAAAAGAAATGCATACTAAACAAGGTTTATAAGCAACTTATATAATTTCGACATCACTTGTAATTGTTTACAACCAATTCACATACAATGACATTCAATTATTCATTTTCAATTAGTTTACATTCACTAATTTAAATTCAAGTTGATTTACTTTCAATTTAAATCCAATTACATAGCTTTCAATTTCACTAATTCAATTTCATTAACACTTAATGAATTATATACAATCAACCAACAATCATATAACAACCAATGTATATTCAACACAACCAAATTTATTTAATTTACTTACCTTCACATTCAATTTGGTTCAACATTTTTAATTCTAATTGGTTTAATATTAAATTGACTTCCATTCGATTCATTCAAATTCCAATTTATTAGCTTTTAATGAATTAATACTTATATCCATTATTCCATATCGATTTATTCACATTCGATCGATTAACATTCAATCCATTTATTAATTCAATTGCTAATTCATTTTACAAATAAAGTTGAATTTTATTACATAACTCAAATTCATATTTATTCAATTTAATTTGTTATTTCACTTCGAAACCAAAATCAACTTCATTCAACATCAGTTAAGTTATATTCCAATTAAACATCATTTGTTTAACTTAACTTAAATTTCCCCTTATAAATCCAATTCAGATGCCAATTCTAAAGTAAATTCTATTTAACTTTTACCAAAGTCAAATTTCATCAATTATTCAAATTCATATCTCGTTTTGCTTAACAAAATTGTTTAACCATTTTATCATTTGGTTTCACTTACATTTTCTCACTCTATAAGTTATACAACTTATTATTCAATTTCCAAATCTGATTTAATTTATTTAACTTCCTTTAGTTAAATTCCAAATCATATATTTACTATGCTAACCCAAATTTTATTCCAACTTTACCAAATCTAAATTTATTATCTCATATTATAAGTTCAAAACTTGTTTCACTTATATTCATCAATTTCAATTTGGATTTTAATTTAAATTTTGTTTATCACAACAAAACTTAAATTTTCAATTTATTATGGTAGCAAATCAATCACACAGAAACTCGAAAATGATACTGATGATGCTGCAGTCATCACCCTTATTATTTGCCAGTGACAGTAGTGAATTCAGTGCTTAATATTATTTCAAAAAATTTCCTTTTATTTATAAATCACATTTATAAATTTTTTCATATAGTTTCACTATTTAACTTTACTTATGCAAGATTATTTCACAATTGTAAATCATATTAATTATAATTCTATACTTATACAATTGTTGCTTTTATATAATTTATTCAAACAACTTTCATTGACTCATATATATTCTTACATTTTCAACAACCAAACAATCAATTTATATACACTTTAATAATTCAGAAAAATTATTTCCTTTATATACAAAATATAATCGAGGTAAAATTATTTCATTTACCCAATTTAAAACCATACTATGTCGGATTATCTCGTTCAAGGGTTTAGAAACCCCTATCGATTACAGTTGGCTAGACTGCACCGACCAGAATCTATAAAAAATCAGCCGATAAGTCAACACAATACAAAACAATTTCATATTCACTAACAAATACGCGCTCATATCTATTATTACACTCACACTCATTCTAGAGTACTACTGACTCTATCTCTAATGAGTAATTCCCAACAGAACCAAGGTTATCGCTTAACCATATGCTCTGATACCACATATAACGTCTCGGATTTTCGACTTCCGAAAATCGACATTAATACGTCGACTGTATCAACTGCCGAGCAATCGAATGCCGGAAAACCGAATTGTTATGGTTAAAAAGAAGAGGTAGAAGAAGACAGAAAGAAAGAAGAAACAACAGAAACAATTCAGAATCTCACATTCGCAGCGGAACAACATATAATAGATCAATAAATAATCTTTAAATCATAAACTATATCAGTTTGTACATTACATCATCATCAGAGTTTACAACAACAATACATCAACGGATAGTTATACAACTTGTCCTCATATAGAATACACAGCGGAATAAATAATATCATATACAAGTGTTACGCTTTGCCATCTAGCTCGCCACTGAGCTCCACAGCATCTCCTGAATCCAGAATGACCTGATAACCTGGCTCTAGACTGCCCGTGTGGAAATTGGTGGGCACCCAGAGTTTAGGAAGGAAACAATAAACTCTAGGTCAGTCATGGTGACTGGTGTGAGAACTAAAACAGTTATTTGCACAAAAGAATACAACAAAGGAAGTAAAAGACATTCGCAATGCTTTTGGAAAATGAGACTACCATAAGACCTCCCGCCACACACACAATGAAAACACAGAATTGGAGGAGATTTCTTCTTATGATAGTCAAACATGCTTACTTCGCAAAAGAAAACTCTTTTGATATTATTACTAGTGCATAGTGTGGAAAACATTTCGAAAGTATAATATTAATCTTAGCCAACATACAACCATTATTGTATGCCTACTATAGCTACCATGTTTAATAGCAGGTTACCGCCACATTCCATAGTAGGTAATACAACTATAACCGTACAGGTTCGTATTGTTTCTTTGGATTTCCAACAAATGGTCAGGCAAATAAACTTCCTTACACCGAAATGGAAACACCTTTGGAAAGACGCCCCGAGAACCTAACCGGATCTCTGCAAACACAAGGCCGACGCTACCTCATGCTGTATAGCTGTAACTAGGTAGCTAACACACGAGCTATGCCATCCCCCGGTCGTTACCGACCTTTATCCGAGGATCCTCAACCACAAAGCAACAACCACAAAGTATAATAAATTTGCAGCATCAACATAGGTAAAATATCTGGGCTCCATACCATGATATCACCTTTTATCCAAAAGGAAATGACATACCCTAGGGGCGCGACCCCTAAAAATCTTGCCGCAACATTCCTGTTTCGACCATTACCGGGTTGTGAGGCTCGACGAAGTCTCGTACACAAAGCTACGCTTTTTCACAAAGCCATGCTTTTTCACAAAGCCACGCTTTTTCACAAAGCCACGCTTTTTCACAAAGCCACGCTTTTTCACAAAGCCACGCTTTGATCAACAAATGATCAACAGCACTTCGTATGCCACATTACCAAATTGGGAATGTATCACTAGAAACCATCAATTACATAACCTTTGAGCTCGTACGTCTCAGAGAAGGGTGTTAAGCTAAGAGAATAAATTCTCCTCCACCAACAGAAATGTATTTGATGGAAACCAGCTTTACATCTCAAAGTGTAACGTCAGACACACATCCATACAAGTCCGTTCCGGGATCGAACAGAACCGAAGGCACTTCCAAAGAAGCCCTTGCAATCCGGATATTCACTAATCACGTCCGGACTTCCCATCACAAGAAGAGTGATATAAATCTCTATACCGGAGCAACTCGGTGCAGAGACATTCGACAGGTTGTCCTTTCATTTTCGAAAATACCCGGTCTTTACACCGGTCTTCAAATGTTATCCATTCACGACGTATCACTAATTCGGAATGGGTTATATGACACAAAGGTCTTTTCCCGGCTAACCCGAATAGTGAGCACAATATTTAAAAACATATGGATATTGGGATTCAATTAAGTCACAACTTATTACCCAAATCCTTTCCTTTAAATGGTTTAAACAAATTACCATTTTAAATCTTTAAACAAAAAGATTTACTTCACAAAGTTTACCCAGTTTCACAAAGATTCATTCACAGATTTCCAAATCAATTTCCATTTCAATTGGATTAACCCATTAAATCTTTAAATTAAGATTTAATTTATAGCTTTCAAAACTATTCACAATTCAAGTCTTTTACAATATAAAAGATACACCTTTTAAAATCTTCTTTGATTTCAAAATAAAGCTTAATCATCTTCACAAAGGTTAATTCATAGTTTTTCCAAACTATTTACAATTTCATTTCAACTTGAAATGTTTCGATACAAATTGGAAATCTTTTCACTTTATGAAAGCTATTATTATTTGAAAACAAATAGTTTTCGTTTTGGGAAAAAACTGGTTACAATTACACAGGTTAAAGCCGTTCAAGTACAAAAATTGAATTTAAATTTAAATTTCCAAAACCATATTTTAAATGGTTAAAACCCCATATAAACATCTTTTACACTTATAAAATCTTTTAGACCATAGTTCCCAATTCATTGAATTAAATTTCAAAATATTGAATTCAAAATTTTAAATCAAATGATTTAAATTTCCACTTTATTAAGTTGTTTAAAATAACTCTTATTTTTGAAACTCATTTTCAAAAGCTTCCGATTCCAATTCCAAAACTATTTTGGATTCAAAAATTCAATTTTCAAAATTGATAAAAAATCTGTGACTTAACCGATTTCCACGAAATCCACATTTGTGCGTGGATTGTGTAGTCCAAGGGTTTAACACAATAGTGCAACAACGTTCAACCATCACAGATCAAATATAACAATATATTTGATAAGCGTATAAACTATAATGCTTATCTTTCATTCACAGATCACAGATATTCATATCATAGATAAACAAATCATAGATCACAACACAAATTCGGATATATCACAAAGCATCACATATCAGAGATGTCAAACAATTCAACATCCAATATAATCAAAACATCCATAGATAGGATCAATTAAATCATCTGATTAATTTAAATCGAATAAATTTCTAAAGTTATTTCCTTTTTAAAGTAAATTTCATTATCTCTTCAAATCTATTTAAAAATCCAAATTTCAAATAAAATTTTCAATTTATAAATAATATTTCTGAAATCCATTTATTTAGCCTTTTTCCCAAATTTGAAATTTAATTCAATATAGTTCAAAAATAAGACTTTTATCTTTTTAAAACTCCTTTTTAATTTATCCAATTCTCAAAAATAAATTTTCGATAAATTTTCAACTTGAATTTCGAAGATCCAATTTTATTTATTTTTGGTATCCAACGATACCAAAATTATATTCGGCTAAATTATAGCCTTCAACAATTTCAATCCACAAATATAATCACACGGCGATTATAAATAATCAACACACAACATTGAAATAAATTCAAATGTTTGAGGAATCCAATTGGATCCCTCCAACCTGTTTCCCTACATCCACAGATGTTAGCACAATACCAATTCCACTTCAATATGGAATATCGCGGTATATGGGATTTATAAAATATTATCCGCTATTATGCAGCGCAATAGGGTCTCATCCGCTATATAATGCGGAAAATCAACTCCAAATACATATATAATACCAATTCCACTTCACGGTGGAATTATCGCGGTATATGTTTTTAATAAATAACCTCTGCTTAATATACGACGTATAGGGTCTATTTCAGCACAATAGATAACAACCATCATCAAATTCACACAATCAAGCAATTTTAAATTTAACTATTTAAAATTTAAATCGAATCACAATTTGATTGAGTGAGGAGTTCTCACCTTTGCTTTTTATAACGGTTGCAGTATTTTTTTTATTTCAAATAAAATTAAACGCACGTTTAATTTTACTCAAAATTTTCACTAGCTCCAAACGACTCCATTCCATCTCCATTGCGTAGTGCTCGACAAAACGATTCCAACGCAATTCGTTTCATAATTTTTTGACCTCGTACGAAAATGTTATGTTATTTCAAAGTTCATACGATTTTTAAATATAATGATTTACAATTTTATTTTTAATTTCTAACCCTAGAATCAATCAGAGCCACACGTTCCTGGAGATGAAATCAAGGCCGTGACTTTTCGCTTCTTCCACGCATGATCGTTCCCAGGCATTTTTGAACGCAAACGAACCCATGCCGCCACTCTCTTCATCAATTACGCGACCAACATCGACCATCTTCACGTCGATCAAAGCCTGCCACCATGACCGCTTACGTGAGACACACCATCGGCCGAAAAAGCTCCAAGCTTAGTCGCCTATAGGTCGAGAAAAACGTGAATGAACATCGAACGTTTGAATGAGGATTGTCGTTGATTCGCTCGACTATATTTGATCATCTCCGTATGGATTTCAAGATCTCACTTCCCTCTATCATTTTGTTGTTGATGATTTCTGATGAAGGTGAGCGGAGTAGAAGAGATTGAGGGAAGAAGTATTGAACGTTTCTGGCCATTGGTATTGAAAGTGGCGGCTACAACTAGGGTTTTGGCCTTTTTTTGCAAATGAAGAAATAGAGGGCCTTATATAGAAAATTCTCCAAAACACTATTCATCGAAAATTTTCCGAACTCCAAACGGATGCTGGCTGGCGTTTCTATGGTTTTACCCATGTTCCGAACACAATGGAATGGGTTTCAGGAGCTAATTCGGGCATATGTGCGAGTTATGGAAATAAACGATCAAATTAAAATTAAATCGATTTAAAACGATTTCGATGCGTTTTGGCTTGCCCCGGACAAACGACAACTCTGATTGACACGAAATTTGAAATCTTACAATAATATAACATTACGGATCCGATGAAACTAGTTTCGTCGAAATCTGAGACTATTTGAAAAATTACTATTTTCACTCGTCAATTAAATATTAAAATATTCAATTTTCACAAATTAACTTTTAATTCAATTTTAAAAGTTTACAAACATCATTCTAACTCCAATATGATTTAATATAACTTTACAAATCATTTTTATACACATTTGATTCAGATTTCAATTATTTCTAGAATTTCAAATATTAATTTATCGATTTAATTACCCAATTAAATCACTATATTCGAATTTAATTTATTCGTCTTACAAATCTTACTTGTTAATATTTAAAATCAATTAAATATTTGAATTTCAAATGACAGAAATTCTGGGTCGTTACATGAAAGCTCTACTTTGATAATAGTCAAATCATGGCATGGCATTCCAGCGAGTGACAATAGTTGGGTCGAGTGGAAGTATTGGAAGTGAAGCACTATTCAAGAGAGGATTCGTCTCCTCGGTTATATGGGGTTAGTATAATGGTCAACTCAAGTCAACTTAAAGTCAAAAGCTCTGACCAAAGCATTTCGGTTAATAATAATTGTTATTATTGAACCAAAGAATTTGTGTTTGGACTATAAAGTTGAATGTGGATGATATTGGAATTTTGACCATTACCAAATTCCATAAATCCAAAGTGATATAGTTTTGGTGAAGAGAATTGGTGTAAATAATTGTCACTATTAGGTACCGCTTATAATAAGTAAAATTGGATTTTACCAAAAGATGTGTAAGTGATGAATTCAGCCAAAATGTCACACCACCTGCTAAGTGACATGTGAACGTTAATATTTGAATTGTTCAATATTAATCAATGACTGAATTTACACCTTTGAGTCGCACAACCGAAATGATGAATGCTCTAAATGAACCACATGATTTAATTAATTTATAATTATTGTAAATTAATTAAACTTATTAATATTTATGAAATATTAATTACTAAATTTTTATTTAATTTGTTTGAATGCCTATAGAATCTAGTAAAGTGTGCATATATATAAGTTATAAACGCGCATATTCATATATGATATCTTTAGAGTGTTTGAATTTTATTTAAACATGATAAATACTAAAAGGGGGGCTTTAAATAAATTAAATTAATTAGTATTTGCAAAATATTAATTATTAAAATTTAAATTTAATTTATTTGAATAACATTAGCATTTAATGGTGTGCGTATATAAAAGTTATAAACGCGCTCATATTTGAATTAGATTTAAATGGGATTAATGCTAATGAGATTATGGAAATTTTTTATGGTCATGTGGCACCATCTATGGCTAGCCGTGCATGTAGTAGAGAGAGAGGGTCTGTTTAACATTTAAAAAGGAATTAATAGGGGAAAGCTTTAAGGAAGGAATATGAAAGGTTTTTATCATTCCTTTAAAACACATCTCCCTTTATTTTCTTATACGATTGATTTTTATTTCCTGTCATAATCATCCCTCTTGCTCTTCTATCAGAGAATTTTGAATTTTCATGGCTTCGTTACCTCTAAATTTCCAAAATAAAATATCGAATAAAATTAATAACAAAAGGTGGTTCTAATCTCATAATTCTTGCAAAATTCGGAGATTGATTCATGGAATCTAAGAGCCTGTGATTCGTCATTCAAGGTGCGTTCTCTTGGCAACACCTCAAGGTGATTATTCTAATTTTATATATTCATCATTCAACTTTTTTATGTAATTTAGATCCATCTCCTATTTCATCTCATCTGTGTATTTGTTTATTTGATCTAATAGACTAGATCCCTTTTGCTCCATCTTAATTAATTACATATGTTGTAACGACCCGTAAATTTTAACTGTTTTAATAACGTAGTTAATTGAAATTTTGTGAAATTTAAAATTTAAAATTTTGAAATAAAAATTTGATATTTGGAATGCGTCTAATTAATCATAGCAACTGGTAAATTTTCATCAGATAATTTGGAAGTTTATTTTCTAGTGTAATTTTATTCCAATTTATATCAGTTAAAATTGATGATAATAAAATGTTTTCCAAACCTGAATATTTTTACATAGAAAAATTCTAATTCATCTTCTGACTAAGACGTCATTTTTCGTTTTTCCAAATTCGGACTTCTTTAGCTCCATCGATCTTATTTTTCTGCCTTTTTGCTGCATTTTCCGCTAGTAGAAAATTCAAATTTTTATAATTCAATCATACTACTGATATCTATATACCGTTTTGATCGTCTCATTGTGCTGATCTTCCCAGTATATTTATTTCTGCGAATTGGAGTCCGGTTCACTGCGGGATCATCGAAACTATTCGCTGTATCGGTACGGTTTTGGACATTTCAAATTACTTTTACTATTTTCCAGATACACGTGTTCTGACTTTTCTTCTTCCACTGTTCAACGTAACAATTATAGAACCAATTTAATTCGTGACTTTTCCTTTTCCACTGTTTCATTTTGGAATTTACATCGGTTCAGGTTGCTTTTGAGAAATCGCGTAAAATATATCATTGTTCAATGTAGCCAGCCTGTCTCTTTACTTTCCCGGAGCAAATGAACCTTTCCTCTGCTCGTTTTTAAAGAAAAAAAAACACATACGTCTGCATTTTTCCTCTCGTATAGAAGCCTACTCGTTTTCCCTTCTTTTCGAAGCTCCTTCCACTTTCGACAAGCGCCGAGCCTACCCCGAAGCCCACGCTTCACCTCACAACACCGAATCATCACTGCTGGGCCTTGTCTGGGCCTCCCTGCTCTCCGTTGGCAACCTGAGCCTATCAGGCCGAAACATCATCAACTCCCCTCAACGTGAAGCCCTAACCGAGCCACTATTCCATCTTCGCCCCTACATCTTCGCCTGCCTCAGACCACCATGCTGCGCCTGTTCGCTCGATCTCCACCTCTAGCCATGCGTTCCCACCCAAATCTCCGGCCCTTCCTTCTATAGGTTGGTTTATCTATAATATATGTTTTGATATGTATGCTGTAAATAATTTTTGTCTAAAGGATTGTTGGTCTAATAAGATTTGTTAACTATTTTAAACTGTAATATATAAAAAATATATTTTTGTTTGTGATAAAGCCTGTCTAGACTAGACATATATTTATATATATATTTACACATATATTGTTTGCAAGTATAGTTAATTTCTCAATAAATGTTGTGATATTATATAGATGTTTATAAGTTGTTTTATATTAGTTGTTTGTGAGGGTGAGTATTTGTTTTAAAGCCTAAGTCCTTTGTATCAAAACAGGTCTGCATACATATATGATCGAAATAACCTGTATATAACCTATATGATGTTATACTTACGTTCATATTTGGATTTTGAAAGGCATCATATGATTTCAGTAAGTGTTGTTTATAGTTTCTTTACATTGTTTAAGTCGCATATAGCATATATGCAAGGGTGCGTGTTCTTTATATTGTTAAGTGTAAAATACCGTTTCAAGTATATAAGTTTATGTGTGGTATATATATTAGTTTATTTAGTATATAAGTTATGCAGTTTACATATTATAAAAATATATAGATTTATATATTATGTCTGAAATGATTTGGTAAGTATTGCTCGACTATAGTTATATATGTTATAATATGAAGCTTGGATATTTTGGCATTCCCAGGTTCTAGCATAGTTACTTTGTCTACCTACTTATATAAAACTGTTGCATATATATATTAGTTGCACACATATTCCTTCGGCTCAGTTTTATGTCTGTATGTAAATATTATTTGTCAGTGTTGGTTATGTTTAAGGTATATATAAGTTACAACATTTTTATAATATAAGTCTACAGTTTTTCAGAGTATATATATATGTTAAATAATATGTATACCATATATATTTTGTATGTAGCAAAGTTATAAAATTGATAAGTATAGAACTTTATTTTAATATAAGTTTTAAATTAAATATTGAATCTATATAGTTATATATATGGGCAAGTTTAAATTTGTGGTTTCCGTTTATTTACATGTGTATATATATAGATTTTTAAAAGTAATGTGTTTATTTTAAATTAAGTTTTTGTTTTGATTTTTTATATAGTATATATAGTTATATATATATAGGTTCACTTATACCATTTATCATCATCGATCCAGTTCTGATTTGACTTCATCAATTTTCATTTATCAGCTTGTTAGTCAAAGTCGTGCCAATCAAGCTTTGCTTTGGAAGTCGTGCTTGCATTTCGTAACTTGTTTCATTTGTCGAATCTCTCTAGCTTCGAAAGGTAAGCAATCACTCACGATTAATGTTCTTTTATTTATTAAATTTGATTTCGATTGAAACGACAATTGAAATATGCTGATGTTAGTTATTTACACTGTTATATATATGCTATTACTTGTATTAGTTCACCTATGACATTTGACACCATTATCTGTCAATTGAAATATGATGATGTTAGTTATTTACACTGTTATATATATGCTATTACATGTATCAGTTCACATGTGACATCTGACACCATTATCTGTTATTTATATTGATGATATATGCCTGTTATATTATTATCATATCTGTTATCACTCTGCAAGTTCCCTGTTAGTATAGAATCACTATGCGATGAAATGATACATACCCGAACGGACTTTAGAATAGGAGAAAATCGTTATGGGTTGAAATGATAAACCCAAGCGATTTTCAATTGAATTGAATTTGGGATTACGGGTTGAAATGATATGTATATACCCGTATATATTTAAATTGCGGATTGAAATGATAAACATCCGTATCACTTGACCATAGGGTAGAAAATTATATACAAACACCCTTTATCTATATATAAATAATTTGAAATTGGTTTGGAATTCTTAATTATTTAAGAATTATACGTAAATAAGTTTTATTTGAAATGTATTAAAATTGAAATTTAAAGATACGATTTTATAACTTGGATTTGATTAAAAGTAACTTAAATGAATATTTCCAGCTTATATAAATTTAAATGCGATAATTTGTTTATTTAAATTTGTAAATTTGAAGTTGTATTTAGATGTTATTGAAATGATTAAGTAAATATTACAAAACTAAATAATAGTAAAGTGAATTTGATATATATATATGAAATTATCGAATTTAGTTTTGAAATGTTTGAATATATAAAACTTTGAAATATATTGAAATTTAAATGGTTTATTTTGTGGTTCAAATCTGTATTCGAAATCGATATAATTTGAAATGGTTTATTGAGAAACTGAATTTAGTGAAAATTGATGAATTAAGATTTAATTAAAATTGAATTTTGGAATTCGAGTTGATTTGAATCGATTTGTGAAATTTGAGGAAACTATTTTATATTTTACTTTATAAATTATTTTAATATAACTATTTTAATACAAATCATTTTCAAAATAAATTATTTTAAATAAAAACTATTTTAATATACTAACTATTTTATTATAAACTATTTTTAACTTATAACTACTTTATTTAAACTCTTTTGTTTTACAAACTATTTTATTATATATAATATTATTAATATCTAAACTGTTTAAAGGAAAGTGTTATGAATTTCAAGGTTTTGATTTCCAAAGGGTTTTGATTTTAAAAGACTTCCGATTTCGAAAGCGATATAACTTTGGAAAGTGATATGATTTTGGAAATGGATTTATTGAAGTGAAATTGATATCGTATGGATATGGTTTTGAAATTGCAATGATATTTGGGTTTTGAAATATAAACTATTTTGAAAGTTTATTAAATGACCAATCGGTGTAGTAATTATGTAGTTATTGAAGAGTCCAGGATCGGTTAGGGACATACTCTCTGTCCAAACCGAAAACCACTTTAATAACTATTATACGCGGAGTGTGATCCAGAATGAAGTGGTTGGAATGATGACGTTGCTGGATTTGAAGAAAGAGAACGATAATGGATGATTTTGACACTTGTGTCAAATTTGAAATGACTTAAACAGGAGCCGTGCCGGGCCAGTGAGGTTAGCTACCTCTAGCGGACACACTTCTTCGTAAACTACTCATTACTTGTTTTTGATTGGTGTGCACCCTTGATTTGGGAGTGTTGTTTCGCGGTGTTGCGATCGCTACGGCGATGCGTTCTCACCAGTCCGGATCAGGCAAACGGTAGTTTCACTACCTTGGGTATTGCCTCATGTGCCTTGTCATACTCGTATCCCTATGCGCGACCACTACGATTTGTTTTGTGTTATACCTATGGAGTACTCCCTGATAGCCCACTAGTTTACGGTGGAGTTTACAGTGTTGTATAGACTATGACGCTTATATAAAATGTGTTAAGGGGGATATGGTAACACCTTAACGCTATTTTGATACTTTATATTACTGATAGGCATTATCTACTTAGCGTACACTACTACATAGTAGATAGTTTAATGGATCCTTAAAGGATGGTTATCCCAAACACCCTTTGAGTTATTTGTACTTCAGTCGTTATTTCACTTGAGTTGGATTTATTGATATAAGAATGTTAATCCTGACTCGAGTGTTTTGTGTTTTCTTTACGCTCGGGTCAGACTGAGTGTACCAGTGTTCGAGACTCGCATTTGAAGTTGGAGCTTTGCTTGGAGATCCAGCTATCTATCCAGCTTTCATATATTTAGTTGATTCTAGTGATATATTCTGATCTTGTATTTGACTATTGTATTCGAGACTTCTGTTGTATCTTGTTTAACTCTGTTATATATAGTAGCTTCATAAACTACTATTCTTTTGTTTCCGCTGCATTGTTGTTATATTACTCTGTGTTTGTGATCTATGATTATTTTATTTACTGTATATGCTGAGTTTTGCCAAATTTTATCTACAATCCATTTTTTTGAATTATTCAAGTCCGACATGTGTGTCTGCCTATGCACTTGGCGGGTGCAGCATGATATGGGGTTCTCGCATTTGGTTTGGTAGCGAGCGGATGACTCTTACTCATACATGTCCCTGCAGGGTTGGTTCAGTCGAGAGGCTGGCCGTAAAGGTAGAACATAGGTACGACTGTATGCTACGGTGGACGTTACCCCACTGACGCGGTCCGTTACAGTTGGTATCAGAGCTTTGGTTTTAGGCAAAACTCAGCATATGGAGTAAAATTCAATTACAGAATCACTTTTGTTCGAGCTTGAATTCCTTTTTCTTTGACTCAGTTTCTTTGAATTTTGGAACGTTCCCTTCGGTTCCAAAGTCCATTCGTGTCTCCCCTATTCGTGTCTTTTTATTCTGGAGTATCCCATAACTCCACTTTGAATGGTCTCTATAATAAATCGGCGGTCTCGCCAATATCTGAATAATTTGTAAAAGAGTGAAACTCCTGTACAACCAGCATTGATTCACCGAAGATTTCTGTATCCTCGGTTTACGATGCTGTTATCTTCTGCTATACCCGAATTCTATCTCTTGTGATCTGATGTCGATTTGATTCAGAATTCCGCATCGATCGTATTATTGAAGTCATGGTTGACCCGGTTAAGGTTACCCACGATTTATATAAATTTATATATCCATCTTCCAATTTGAAATTAAATCATCTTATCTCCCTATCGAGTATATCTTTTAGTAGAATTCTATTTGATTAGAGTTCCTCTACCTTGAATCCCATCTTTGCTTTGAAATCCATTCTTGAATTATCGAGCGAGGGAGTATATTTGTAATTAATATTAAAACGTTTTATATATTGTGTTGTTTGAGTTGTTGATGTTGATTTGGGTTTTCGATCGATTCGTCTGATCAACGCTATCGATATGATTTCCAAAACACTTGAACAGAACAAACTGACACAATATTGTTTTTTCAAATTGGTAAATGAAATAACACTACACCAAACAGACCATTTTGTAACACTTTTTTCGTTTCAAGTTGTAACGGTTATTACTGTTACAAATTTCTAACATATATTTCCGTTATAAAAGTTTGCAACGGTTATTACCGTTATCAAATCCGGTAATTTCGTAAATAAATAAAAGTAGCATGGATAGGAATGTCATCTTATCTTTTATTGCCACTTTATCCCATTTGTCACGCTTTGTTTCATTTATTCCTCGGCCTCTATCTCATTCTAGGTTATCGTCTCCTCCGCCTTGAGGGTTATCATCCCCTCCGTCGTGTTATTCGTTCTATGGTTATCGCCCTCTCCGCCTCGTTGTTCGTTCTAGGGTTATCGCCTCCTCCGCCTCGTTCTAGCACCGCCTCCATCGGGTATTTTTCATTTTTTTAAAATCTCAATTTTGGTTTTCGCTAGTTGTTCGAATTAAAATTCAGGCCTTTTTTGTTTATGTATTCAAAAACTGAACTGGAAATTTGAATTTCGCATTTTTTTCTATGACTTTAAAATTATTGTTGTTCATCGTTTTTTAGATTGCAGTAGCAATCTTAAATTCTTCATTGAGTTGATTCAAAAATCAACTACAACCCAATTTCTCTCTCTTTCGCTCTCTATTATGGGTATTAAAATTTCCTCTTCTTTACTAGTTTAGAAATGACCAAGTTGAAGAAATAGCAAAGCCAGTGGATCTCATGTGTCGAGATAGGAAGAAGGCAAACAACGAGGTAAGATTTTTTTAACTCAATATTAATGTTGTGTATTTTTGTTAATCAGGGTTTCAGTGGGCGTTGTAAATTGGTTAGGGTTTAGATGTATTTTCCAAAGTTGATTGATGGTATAAGCTATGTCTGAAGTAAAGAAATTTTTCCATCTTTTGTTAGAAACAACTGTATCTAGCCAAGTTTAATGTTTTTTTAGCACAGCTTCTACATCTGACTGAATCATAATTTATGCTATAATATACATCCATTTGAAATATTGAATGTTTCCATTTTTTTCGTTTATATCTATTTAACAATTTTAAGATCTTGGATTTATGGTGTTGTCAATGTTGGATCTGGTGATGTTAAGTTGATTACAATAAAGTATATGTTTGAAGTAAAATACCTTTTTGCTCTTTTTTAGTTTTAAATGATGGTGTCGATTGTAATATTTTCGGAACATAGCTTCCTCTAGCATCTGGAGCATTGTTTATTCTATAATTTACAACCGATTTAAAAATTGATTGTCCAAGTTTTTAGCCATCGCATGTATTGTGTTTAGCTATTTTAATATGTGTTGCTCTGAAATATTGATTTGGTAATTCTGGTATCTTACACCTGTAACGTGCACGGTGACATCATTATAAACGACACGTAAGGTGGATATTAACAAAACAAATCGTAAATTCATTCCACATTCCACATTCCACAGCTAACCGAATGAATGAGCGTTCTTCATCACAATCTTAAATTCTTCATTGAATTAGTATCGTTTTTAAATTTCCATTTTGTGCTCTTCTATTCTTCATTGAATTAGTATATTAAGCATGACAGCAGCTCCAAGTGCAATCCGTCCCAGTTCTCCAACCTTCAAAAAAATAATCAATTCATTGTTTAGAAACACATCAAAAAAAATCAAACGATTCAAATATAAAAGATAGACACGCAGCTCTAGTACCAGTAGCAACAACGGTGACAACAAATAAGAGACTGAAGATATCACAAATTATAGAAAGAACCCCTGCGCTATGTTAACTGAAGGAACAGTGAACTCACCAAAAACAAACGGAGAGTACATTCCTTCAAGGCAAATGAAGCACAAACAATTCATATCATCATAAATGATAGTATCATATACCTCAATTACATCACCTACATTGACAACCAGTGCATTCGGAGTAGGCTTGGATGGCACCTAACTCCCACAATGCAGTATCTGTGAGGCTGTAACATCATCATCCTGCAAGAGTATAGTGAATGCGCTCGAATCCGAATGTGGACTCGATCCCATCACCTTTTCAGGATCACGACACCTTGGATAACAGTTCACACTTATCGCTTGCATTATCTCTTAGTGAAGATCCAATAGCTCCTCCTTGTCTTTCCTCGTTAGTACAGACAACAATGATCTATTTGCTTCTTCTGAATATCTCTCTGCTGCTTCACTGCCCACCAACGACAAAAGTAATGTAAGAATTTTGTTGCACTTACGTGAACTAATTTAGTTCACGTAGGCCAGAAGCATATTTTCTGTAATTTTACTGGATAAAGTATGAGTTCAAGCAAATCTTCCTAATCCAGCATTTGGTGCTCTGATGCAACATGTAGCTGTCCATAGCCTTGAATATCATCTGGTGACAAGAAAAAACATACATCTAATACTCAATTTGAAGACTTCTTCTTCTTTTCCTTTTTTCCCCCTTCATTCTAAGCTGTTAGGTAAATTTTGCCAGTATATTCAGTAATGATGTATATCAATAAAGGCACATGCATTATAGCATTACATCACACCTGAAATGTTTAGCCGAAACTGCATTACGGATGTAAATCTATAACAAAGCTCAATGTTGATTGCAATAAAGCAGCATGAAAATTTTAAGAAGCATGAAAATAAGGTACTAATTTTATTTGAGAAGCTGATCCAATTTTTGTCTTATCTTTTCCGGACTTCTTTAGCAAAAGAATTCGAATATACTATGATGAGAAAGTATCTTACATTTGATTATCATTCATCTATAAAAAAATGTTCGAAAATACTCTGCAATCTCTTAGTATGATTCATTATTTTATTAGGCAGTAGTAATTTTGAACCTTTATCTTCAATGTTAATTATAAGTTATGAAATCGTTTTTGCAAACATACGTTAAAAAAGCTAGCTCTAAACTTGGATTTTGTATCGACCTCATTTTGATACAAAAAATGCACATATCATTCTCAATTTACTGTTATGAATGGCTGATATCATTCAATGAACTGGTTATAGCAAACCATCCAACCAACTAAAAGGTTTTTTTAGGGATAAAGTTGCTACCATGCAACTGAAAAATTAAAATGACAAGAAACTAATCCACTTTTTGAATGCTGTATGCAAAACATAACCATCTAATTTTTAGTAATTTGTGTTCTTGTCTTTGTAATTTAACCTCACATGCATGCTTTATAACACTGAAATTAAAAGAATACAATCTGGTGAAGAAAAATTCCTTTAGAAAAATGTCAAGATTAAGAAGAAAAGATTTACTTTTGATGAATATGTTTAACTGCTTGTGCAGAAATTTCTTCATGGTAAATAGTTTATCTATGTTCAATTCTATATTGTTTTTCAGCTATTTTTTATTTATACCAAATATTGAGTCATTGAATTTAGTTTTGGTTCTAATCACAAATAATTTCGTCTTGTAATGTGTTTCATCTTACTGTCATAATAATGATATAGGTAGTGTATGCAATGTTGGAATTTACTGTTGTTTTCCCTCTACTGCGTGGCTGCAAGTTCTTTTCTTTTGCTATAGTCAATGTCAAGTGTAGCTTATAGTAGTATCAAATGATATACATAAAAATAGTTTGAGTTTATTCTATGATGATATGCAAAAAGTTGTGCAAATATTAAGATATTGGATGAATATGCAAGAGAGTTAAAAGGGAATGGACCACAGTGGATACGATGTTGTGCTTGAGTGTGGCATCAAAAATAGTTATCTTTTGAAAAAAAAGACTATTGAAACTCGAACTTGTGACAAATAATAAAATATATTTTACCTTTATTGTGCATAGAATCTGACCCTTGTTTTAGAAAAATTAAAACCTCATTTTTTACACACATGTTTCATAATGCTGAATTCATTCATCGGCATAGCTAACTAGGATAATAAATAGTTGATTACAATGTTCTTTATAATATTTATAGAGATAAATAAAAAGGAGTATTCATTGTGAATTTACAGTCTTAACTGCACCACATGCTAAAATTGTGTATCTCAAGTACTACATCTCAAGCATTTGTTTTCAGTTTATGCTTATTTATGCTACATTTGTGTATCTCAAGTACTACATCTCAAGTACTACATCCTATTTTAACCCATGGGCAGGTGTATCTAGTTGTTTCCAGAACAATGTCTCATCATGATTTAAAAATCATGTTGCATGTGCAAGATCACAGGTTTGAAACATTCACTCGAAATATCGTTGATAATAAACTTTTTAAAAATCTAACTTTTACTTGTTCTAAAATTTCAGGACACTTTGGTTTCCAATGCTATGTTACCAACTTACATTTACTACCCTTAATCCATGTATTTTTTCTTCTAGATTTAGGTGGAACACATGTCGCAACAACAATTGCAGGGGATGAGTATGACCACTGAGTACATTACTATACTCCTTTATCATTTCTTGAGATCTTCGAATCTGTAAGTATTTGCAGTTAAGTAACAAACTTCAAACTGTAAGTATTTCTAACTTTGAAAAATGTACATACTAAATTTTTTTTACTATTTATTAAGTAGGTTTCTTTTGTAGAAAATAAAAAATAATTTGATATCTCTAAGATGTGTAAAGGTAAGAACTATCTGTTATAGTTTAGTATTTGAGATGATTTGGCCTAAAGATATCATACCAATCAAGGATTCTGCTGATAGGATTTTAAACTCATACTAATATTGGTATTAGAACCTTTAGTACTATTTTAAAATTTGATCAATAGATATAAGTGGCATCTTCAAATCTGCAAATATTAACATGTATTTCTTTTTATATTATTGCGTTATTTTTGTTGGCTTAAAAGATATAATAGAAGCATTTTTGCATTTTTTCATAAATTGATACTCCATTTACGACTGTTGTGAAAATTATTATTCCTTAGTGAACTGCGTTAACACCCCATTCGTTTACTTCATTTGATTTGCTATTAACACAGCAAATTGCAGATATGTAGTTGATATTTGGAGCAATGTTGTACAGCAGAAATAATTATGCATTGTCATTGATAAAGATGTAAACTAAGTTTTGAAATAAAATGTGTAAACTAAGATGTAAAATAAGTTAATTAAATTGGTTGTTTGAAATGATAATATTTAATTATCATTTATTGTTCTATAATGAGTTTATAAACGTGGTTTATAAATTGATTTGGAATTTGAAATGAATTTAATTCAGAAATTTGAGAATTTAGTTTTCGGTAATTTCGAACTTTGGTTTTAAAATTTTAAAGTATATATTATTGAAAGTATTTTCGAATAGAAATCATTTTCAAAGAATTTTAAAATGTTGAAATCAGTGCTCTTCTCTTTTTCACTAGAAAATAATTTCGGTGATGGAGGCCGCATCATCGACATTCATTTTCGAGTTTCGAAGTGGAGAGACTATTCTGTAGCTTTGCTACGGTTTTGTTTTGAAATAAAAAAATAAATTTTGATTTAAATTTCTTTAGTATAATTTGATTTTTATATATATATATAGGTATCTTATTTTAAAATTTAATTTGATTTGATATAAATATATTATATATATCTCTAAATTGTTTGAAGTAAATCGGAGATTTAAATTCTTAAATTTTAGGTTAAAGATGATTTCAATTATAAACTGAAGTCAAAATTCTTGGATAAATATTTAACTAGGAATAACTGAATTGTTATATCTTATTTGTATAATTCTCAATTGCATTTCAATATAACTTACCTAAATTATTCATAAGTTAAAATGTAATTGGATAATATACAATATAAAATGATTTTATAAATAAAATTTGAGTGTTTATAATAAATATTATACACTTAGATTTTAATTATAAAAAAAATGCTAATAAAGATGATAGAATAATAAGTTAATTGAATGAGATGAATATAATAAATTTTGTTCTGAAAGAATTAACAAATTGGAATTAGATCAACTTATGGAAATACCTTAAATTTAAACCAATTATTGAATATAAATTAATTTAAATTGAAATTTATATGGTTTAAATTAATTTATATGGTTTAAATATATGTAATAAGATATATTAAGTGGAATAAACTTAATAATAATTTGGAATAAAAGAATTAAATTTATTGAATAAAATATGAGTACAATAAATGATTATACAAATTGATGATTTAGAATTTGTTGGTTTAGGATGATTAGATAATAAGATAATGAATTTAGAAATAGATAGATTGATTTAACTTAAGTGAACTCAAAGGGATTTAACCAAATTGTTAAATATTAATTAATTTAAATTGAAATTTATATGGTCTAAATTAATTGTTTTACTTGTATTCCAATCTATTTTCTTTCTGGTTGTTTCTATTCTCCTACCTCCTCCCATTTCGGGGACGAAAAGTTTTGAGTGGGGGAGAGTGTAACGACCCGTAAATTTTAACTGTTTTAATAACGTAATTAGGTGAAATTTTAAATTTTAAATTTTGAAATAAAAAATTGATATTTGGAATGCGTCTAATTAATCATAGCAACTGGTAAATTTTCATCAGATAATTTGGAAGTTTATTTTCTAGTGTAATTTTATTCCAATTTATATTAATTAAAATTGATGATAATAAAATGTTTTCCAAACCTGAATATTTTTACATAGAAAAATTCTAATTCATCTTCTGACTAAGACGTCATATTTCGTTTTTCCAAATTCGGACTTCTTTAGCTCCGTCGATCTTATTTTTCTACGTTTTTGCTGCATTTTCCGCTAGTAGATAATTCGAATTTTTATAATTCAATCATACTACTGATATCTATATACCGTTTTGATCGTCTCGTTGTGCTGATCTTCCCAGTATATTTACTTCTGCGAATTGGAGTCCGGTTCACTGCGGGATCATCGAAACTATTCACTGTATCGGTACGGTTTTGAACATTTCAAATTACTTTTACTATTTTCTAGATACCCGTGTTCTGACTTTTCTTCTTCCATTGTTCAACGTAACAATTATAGAACCAATTTAATTCGTGACTTTTCCTTTTCCACTGTTTCATTTTGGAATTTACATCGGTTCAGGTTGCTTTTGAGAAATTGCGTAAAATATATCATTATTCAATGTAACCAGCCTGTCTCTTTACTTTCCCGGAGCAAATGAACCTTTCCTCTGCTCGTTTTTAAAGAAAAAAAAACACATACGTCTGCATTTTTCCTCTCGTATAGAAGCCTGCTCGTTTTCCCTTCTTTTCGAAGCTCCTCCCACTTTCGACAAGCGCCGAGCCTACCCCGAAGCCCACGCTTTACCTCACAGCACCGAATTATCACTATTGGGCCTTGTCTCGGCCTCCCTGCTCTCCGTTGGCAACCTGAGCCTATCAGGCCGAAACATCATCAACTCCCCTCAACGTGAAGCCCTAACCGAGCCGCTATTCCATCTTCGCCCCTACATCTTCACCTGCCTTAGACCACCATGCTGCGCCTGTTCGCTCGGTCTCCACCTCTAGCCATGCGTTCCCACCCAAATCTTTGGCCCTTCCTTCTATAGGTTGGTTTATATCTATAATATATGTTTTGATATGTATGCTGTAAATAATTTTTGTCTAAAGGCTTGTTGGTCTAATAAGATTTGTTAACTATTTTAAATTGTAATATATAAAAATATATTTTTCTTTGTGATAAAGCCTGTCTAGATCGGACATATATTTATATATATATTTACACATATATAGTTTGCAAGTATAGTTAATTTCTCAACAAATGTTGAGATATTATATAGATGTTTATAAGTTGTTTTATATTAGTTGTTTGTGAGGGTGAGTATTTGTTTTAAAGCCTAATTCCTTTGTATCAAAACAGGTCTGCATACATATATGATCGAAATAACCTGTATATAACCTATATGATGTTATACTTACGTTCATATTTGGATTTTGAAAGGCATCATATGATTTCAGTAAGTGTTGTTTATAGTTTCTTTACATTGTTTAAGTCGCATATAGCATATATGCAAGGGTGCGTGTTCTTTATATTGTTAAGTGTAAAATACTGTTTCAAGTATATAAGTTTATGTGTGGCATATATATTAGTTTATTGTAATACCCCAAGATTTTGAGGAAGATTCTTTTATATAAATGATTAAAATTCTGGGGGAAAATCAGAATTACTATATAGGTGGGATTTCCAGTGGTGCAAGGTTGTGTGCATGTGTGCACGTGCACACTAGATATGGAACTAAGAGAAAATCCAGAATTCCTGAATAATAAAACAAGAAAGGAAAACATTCAGATAAAATGTTTTAAATAAAAGAAATATAGGCCTAGGCATGAATATTAAAACTCCTGTGGATGTGTGTATATATATATATATATATTACTTGTCTGAAAATTAAGACAGAAGAGAACATTGATTTATAATGAATAAGTGAAATTTTAAATAGGTGTAGAAATGCACATAAGTATGCACATGTTTTCTGCAAATAAATGGTTAAAATTAAATTAACACCCATAGTTGTATAAATGTATATATATATCCAGATAGTATTTGAGCAGAAAATTAATAAAGGAATCACTGAAACAGTAAGAACCAAAGTGCAAGAAAGCAAATGTGCATAGGCAGAAAATAGAAAGTCACACCATTATCATGTTTGAGGTAAGTATAATAAAAATACTTAAAGTTATCACTTTCTGAAAAGAAAGGAAAATAGGCACAATTTAGTCTTGTTTTAAAATATTGGCCGGGACATTAAGGGTTAGGAGGGAGGGAATATGCAATGCCAAATGCATGATTCTGGTCTGGGCTAAAATAGGGATTTTACATCACCCAAAACCCTAGACAGAACCCTTATTTAAACCAAGAGCCCAATCAGAAAACTGCTCTCTCACTAATTAATTAACCTAAGGAAGAAGAGGAAGATAAGGCTAAAGATTTGAAGGGTTTTCTGGTTTAAGCTTGTGTAAGCATTTATGTGAGTATCCTCACTCATATACATGGCATTAAGACCTGGGATTAGGCAGCCAAGATTTTATATGTTATATTTTGCATGTTTTGATTTACAAACTATGTTGGCTGCTGATGGTTTCATGAATGTTTGATGAGATATGATCTGCTATGCTGGATGTATAACTTTGTTGTTCTATTTTCATCTCTGTATATTGTACCAAAACCTTAAGGAACATATATCAGAGTATTTGTAACTAGTTTGAATAATGGCTTAAGACAAAGAATGAAAAGATAAAGAAAACTATGAGCTGCATATACATTGGTATGGTGCTGAGGCTTGAAATAATTGGTTAAGGGTGCAATGGAGTTTTTCTCTATAAGTGCTGAGCCCTAAACTAAACAGAAATTTACAAGCCTAAAAACTATGTTTAAACAAGATTGAAAATCTGGCTAAATATAGTTGCTTGCAAAATCAAAATAAACTCAATAGAGCCATGTATTTATTCTCAGTTGCAAACATTCTGGTATATGCTTGAATAGGATGTTTATATGCTAAATAATATGAGATGGAATGACTGGGGTGTTATACCTCTAGAAAGTAACCTTTAACTTGCTTGCAATATTATGTCTGCAAGGTAACTAGTATGCTTCATGAGTACAGGTGGTATGTACACCTAGCTATCATTGATAGAATGAACCTAAATACACTTAGTGATATAACTAAGGATTTTGTGCCAAGAAGGCTGCTGGAATGCTTGTCCTATTTGAAGTAGACAAGTTGGCACATGGCTTATTTAAGTCCTGAGATCTTTGTGCCATATTGTTAATTAGTTCATGGCAATGTGTCCCTTTGATTCCTTATAGCAGATGAGGCCAGGAATTTATAAGAAAAAGAAAAGGCAACCTAGTAGTCCCAGATAAAAGTTGCTTTATTACATATGGTTGCTCTTATGTATTGTACATGATAATACCTGTCAAGTATGCAAAGTATATTTATGCTGTATCCTTAGCTTAATATCATGGATATGTTAGAAATGCTCACACCAGATCATAGATCTGACCCTTATTGCTCATGGCACATGGGGGTGTCTCATTTATAATGGGGCAGCCACTAATGCTTTTGCAGGTTGTGATGGAGCTAAGTAAGCAAGATTAAAAAGATATGGAATAGAGGATGCTAAGATAATTAGAAATAAAAGCTAAAATGTGTTAATTCATGCATGTATTCCCTGATTAATATGGCTATCTAAATGTATTAAGTAGGAAGAACTTGTAAGAGACATGTGCTATGTTGTGTCTGGTTATTTCTGATTTGGTAAGTACTAAGGATATTGATGTTGAACTGATTTGGAAACCTATTTGCTAAAGTTGTTTTGATTTAGAGGTAAAACCTGGATTTTATAAGCATAATCATTTTATGATGATTTCAGTTAATCCTGAGTTCTTTCAAAAAAAAAGAGAACATAGATATACAGAAAATAATATTGGGAAAACCCAGAAAAGAATTAAACTGCTATATCTTCAATTTATGATATTGACATAAGTCCAGATGCAAGAAAAAGTGTTTATACCCTGAAGATGTATTTTTAAAAGAGAAGTATGATTAGGAAGAATGATATATATCTGATCACAAAATGTCTGATTCATACAAATATATATACATGCTTTTGGAAAGGAAAGGTGTCAATGTTTTGTGTATAATCTGGGTTGTAAAAATGCAAACAAAAGAATGGCCAGAGTAACCACATGGTTAGGCCATAGGTCAGGCCAAATGTTTCACTTCAGATCAATGAAGCAAGGGAACATTTGAGCTCAGTTTTCTGGAAAATGAACAAAGACACTGACATGTACATGTAAATCTGTGTACATGTTGATATTAGGCAAAATATAGATGTAAATTCTTAAAACAGTTGAAAGAATGGGTTTTAAAAATAGTTATGCAAGAAGAATTGTTTTGTATGTTAGGTTATAGGCAAAAATTAAATATATATATATACTATATAGGTAGGTATCAGATTTCAGCCATACAGGACAAAAAAAAATCAATAATAAAATTAGTGTGTAAATAGGAGGGTCATTTCATTTGGTATCAGAGCTATGTTTTAATTAACATAGCAAATGTTTGTATGCTTATGTTTATACTAGGTTTGTTTGTATATTTGACTGCTTATAAGTATTCCCTGAATGTATGTATGTGTGTGCATGTGACATACACAATGATTAAATAGGAAAGATACAATCAATTTAAAATTAAAGCTAAGTGTTATAAACTAATAAGATGAAATACATATACTTTTAGAAATATGGTAGGAAGAGGGTCTCATCATCAAGGAGGATCTAGCACACCACAAATGCTTGACATGCAGGAATTTGTGAGAGTTTTGAGAGATGGAATTGGGCACAGACCTGAGAACCCACATGAGGAGCTCTCCAAGTTAGTGAAGACTTATACCAACTTGGGAGGCAAGAGCTTTGAAGGAACTGAAAGTGTAATGGAGATTCAAGCATGGCTGAGGACATTAGAGAGGATCTTCACTGATATGCAACTAGATGACCAAAGGAAGAGGCAAGTGGCCTCAAGGCAATTAAAAGGTGCAGCTTTGAGTTGGTGGGAGGTGATCATAGCTGGCCGGAATGAAAATGATATTAATTGGAATCAATTTAAGGAGATGTTAGAGGCAAGGTTTGTTCCAGCCTCAGCAAAAACCACTTTACTTGAGGAGTTCATCAAATTTAGACAGGGGACTATGAATGTCACAGAATACACCCAGAAGTTTGAGGGATTGTCAACCTATGGGGCAATGTTAGTGGCTGATGAAGCATCCAAAAATGATAGATACATCAAGGGATTGAACCCAGGGCTTAGCAGGGCTATACTACCTTATGCTGACAGAACTTTTGATCAAGTGATAGATTTGGCTCTGAAGATTGAGCAGCATGACAAGGAAAGAGATAAGTTCAGGAACTTCAAAAACAATAGTAACAAGAAGAACAAAGGAAAGTACCACCCTTATGATAAGAAGAAAGGAGAGGCAGATGGTAAGAAGGCAGTAGATGCAAAGCCCAATGAAGCCAAAAGAAAAATAGTTTGCAACCATTGTGGGAAAGAAGGCCATATTAAGCCAAGATGCCCAGAGCTTAAAGGGGGAGCTTTCAAATGCTATCTATGTGGGAAGGAAGGGCATATGAAAAGAAATTGCCCAGAATACAAGCAACAAGGGAAAGTGGCAAACCTGGAAGGTAGGGGCAAGGCCATAATTGAGGCTAATGCTGAAAACCATGGTCAAGTGGAAGGTACACTATTTATTTGTACCATACCTTTAGCTGTAATATATGATACCGGGGCAACCCACTCACTCATTTCCCATGAAATAGTTAAAAGGTTGAAAATGAACTGCAAATTGGCTGAAACACCTCTGTTAATACAAAGTCCTTTAGGAAGTTCTAGTGTATTAGATATGATTTGTGTGGATGTGAATTTGAACATAGGGGGAAACACATTTGTTTCCAATTTGTATGTTCTAAATTTCCCAAATATAGGAGTCATATTAGGGGCAGATTGGCTAAGACAATTCAAAGCCATAATTGACCTAGATACATCCACCATTTCACTACAAAATTCTAAAGGCCAAAGGGTTACAATTCTATGTGAACCTATCAAAGAAAACAGTCTAAATCATTTAATTGCATTAGAAAATAATCCCAAGGAAATAGCTATTAATGAAATCCCCATAGTTAAAGAATACTTGGATGTATTTGGGGAAGTAAAAGGTGTCTCACACCATAGACCTGTTGAATTCCAGATTAACCTTATGCCTGGGGCTAGCCCAGTTATCAAAAAGCCTACAAGGATGGGGCCAAGCGAATTAAAAGAGCTAAAGAACCAGCTGGAAGAATTAGAAGCCAAGGGGTTTATAAGGCCAAGTAATTCATGCTGGGGTGCTCCTGTAGTATTTGTTAAAAAGCATGATGGTACTTTAAGAATGTGTATAGATTACAGAGAATTAAACAAAGTAACCATCAAAAACAAATACCCATTACCCAGGATAGATGATCTCTTTGATCAACTCAGTGGAGCTAAAGTGTTTTCTAGGCTAGACTTGGCATCTGGGTTTCATCAGATGAAGGTTGAGGAATCAAGTATTAAATATACAGCATTCAACACAAGATATGGTTTGTATGAGTTTCTGGTTATGCCATTTGGGCTAACAAATGCCCCTTCTTACTTTGTAGACCTAATGAATAGGATATTCAGAGATTACTTAGACAAGTTTGTTCTGATTTTTATAGATGATATTCTAATCTACTCTAAAACAATAGAGGAACATGAGAACCACTTACATTTGGTCTTATCTAGATTAAGAGGAAAAGATTTGAAAGCAAAGTTCTCTAAGTGTGTGTTCTGGCAAGAGGAAGTACACTTTCTTGGACATGTTGTCTCTGCTAGAGGAATTTCTGTAAACCCCAATAAGATAGTAGCAATCCAAGCATGGAAGAAGCCTAACAATGTCAGTGAAGTTAGGTCATTCATGGGGATGGCAGGATACTATAGGAGGTTCATACAAGGATTTTCTAAAATAGCAATGCCACTCACTAACCTGACTAGGAAGAACCAAAAGTTTATATGGACTGATAAGTGTGAACAAGCTTTCACCCAGATCAAGGAGGCTTTGGTAAAATCACCAGTGTTGAGAGTACCAGAAGGCAATGAGGGATTGGTTGTATATACAGATGCATGTGGGTCAGGGCTAGGGGCTGTGTTGATGCAGCAAGATCAGGTCATAGCCTATGCATCTAGACAACTAAAACCCCATGAAACTAGATATGCAACTCATGATCTTGAGTTGGCAGCAGTAGTATATGCCTTAAAGCTCTGGAGGCATTATTTATTGGGTGCAAAGTTCATTTTATACACTGATCACAAGGCCTTAAAGTATCTCTTTTCACAAAAAGATTTAAATATGAGACAACACAGATGGGTTGAATTTCTTGCTGCTTATGACTTAGATATACTTTATACACCAGGCAAGGCTAATAAAGTGGCAGATGCATTGAGTAGGCAGCATGCAAAAATGGCCATGTTAATGATGGAGGAGTTTAGAGATTTGACCATACTCACTGATTTGGAAATAGATGAGAGCAGTGGGATAAGTATGGAGATAATTGAGGAAGAAAAGAGTAAAGGAAGGTTAAGTTTAATTACTTTACAATCAAATTTGGCCTTGAAGGTGGCAAAAATGCAAGAAGAAGATCAAGACTTAGCAGAAAAGAGGTCTCTCCTATTAGAGAAGGAGGAAGTGAAGGATTATCACATAGATGTAAAAGGATACTTAAGGTACAAGGGAAGGATATGTGTCCCAAACATCATAGAATTGAAAGAAGAAATCCTTAATGAGTACCATAGGAGCAAATATTCCATACATCCAGGCAGCACCAAGATGTACCAAAACTTAAAAAGGGACTATTGGTGGAAGGGAATGAAGTCTGATGTAGCTAGATATGTTGCTAAGTGCATGGTTTTCAACAAATAAAAGCTGAGACCCAAAGACCTTCAGGGTTATTGCAGCCACTTAGCATACCACAGTGGAAGTGGGAAGACATATCTATGGATTTCATAGATGGTCTTCCTAGATCCAAGAGGGGAAATACAAGTATTTGGGTGATTGTAGATAGGCTGACTAAAGTAGCCCATTTCATACCAGTGAAAGCAGACAGAAATGCACCTAGGTTAGCCCAAACTTTTATGAGAGAAGTGGTAAAACTGCATGGTGTTCCTAAAACTATAGTGAGTGATAGGGATACAATCTTCACTTCAAGATTCTGGAAGAGCTTCCAAGAAGCTATGGGGAGTGAATTGTGCCTAAGCACTGCTTATCACCCCCAATCAGATGGGCAAACAGAAGTGGTAAACAAGATTTTAGAGGATTTGCTTAGAGCATGTGTGTTAGACTTTGGAGGAAATTGGGAGGACCACCTCCATTTGGCTGAGTTCACATACAATAATAGCCACCAAAGTACAATTGGAATGGCACCCTTTGAAGCCCTATATGGGAAACCATGTCTATCACCTATGTGTTGGGCTGAGGCAGGAGAGAAAGCTATCCTAGGGCCAGAATATGTCAAAGACATCACAGAGAAAATAGGACTGGTGAGAAAGAGGATGGCAGTAGCTCAAGATAGGCAAAAGAAGTATGCTGATGCAAAGAGGAAGTCAGTGGAATTCAAAGTAGGTGATTATGTCTTCATTAAGGTTTCACCAATGAAGAAAGTCTTGAGATTTGGCAAGCAGGGGAAACTCAGACCCAGATATGTTGGACCATACAAGATTTTGGAAAGGATAGGCTCACTAGCCTATAAGCTGGAGCTTCCAGAGAAGATGAGTGCAATGCACAATGTGTTTCATGTGTCACAACTAAGGAGATGGGTACATGACAAGGAGGAAATCTTAGAAAAGCCTACTGAAGTTCAGATTAATCCAGATCTAATCTATGAAAAAGAGCCAGTGGGAATTGTGGCAAGGGAAGAAAAGAAATTAAGAAACAAGACATTGAAGCTGGTAAAAATTCAATGGAGTATAGATCCTAGTGATTGTACTTGGGAGCTAGAGGATAAAATCAAGATGGATTACCCTAGGCTCTTTGCAAATTTGAAAGGTAAATTCTTAGATTACTAAGAAAGTTTGATATGTATGATAGACAGTGACTATTTGAATTGCTCATGCATATTTAAATAATCTTTCCTAAGAAAGTAGGAGTACTCAAAAATTATGTTGCAAATTGTGAGGGCACAATTCCTAAAAGAAGGGGTGATTGTAATACCCCAAGATTTTGAGGAAGATTCTTTTATATAAATGATTAAAATTCTGGGGGGAAATCAGAATTACTATATAGGTGGGATTTCCAGTGGTGCAAGGTTGTGTGCATGTGTGCACGTGCACACTAGATATGGCACTAAGAGAAAATCCAGAATTCCTGAATAATAAAACAAGAAAGGAAAACATTCAGATAAAATGTTTTAAATAAAAGAAATATAGGCCTAGGCATGAATATTAAAACTCCTGTGGATGTGTGTATATATATATATATATATATATTACTTGTCTGAAAATTAAGACAGAAGAGAACATTGATTTATAATGAATAAGTGAAATTTTAAATAGGTGTAGAAATGCACATAAGTATGCACATGTTTTCTGCAAATAAATGGTTAAAATTAAATTAACACCCATAGTTGTATAAATGTATATATATATCCAGATAGTATTTGAGCAGAAAATTAATAAAGGAATCACTGAAACAGTAAGAACCAAAGTGCAAGAAAGCAAATGTGCATAGGCAGAAAATAGAAAGTCACACCATTATCATGTTTGAGGTAAGTATAATAAAAATACTTAAAGTTATCACTTTCTGAAAAGAAAGGAAAATAGGCACAATTTAGTCTTGTTTTAAAATATTGGCCGGGACATTAAGGGTTAGGAGGGAGGGAATATGCAATGCCAAATGCATGATTCTGGTCTGGGCTAAAATAGGGATTTTACATCACCCAAAACCCTAGACAGAACCCTTATTTAAACCAAGAGCCCAATCAGAAAACTGCTCTCTCACTAATTAATTAACCTAAGGAAGAAGAGGAAGATAAGGCTAAAGATTTGAAGGGTTTTCTGGTTTAAGCTTGTGTAAGCATTTATGTGAGTATCCTCACTCATATACATGGCATTAAGACCTGGGATTAGGCAGCCAAGATTTTATATGTTATATTTTGCATGTTTTGATTTACAAACTATGTTGGCTGCTGATGGTTTCATGAATGTTTGATGAGATATGATCTGCTATGCTGGATGTATAACTTTGTTGTTCTATTTTCATCTCTGTATATTGTACCAAAACCTTAAGGAACATATATCAGAGTATTTGTAACTAGTTTGAATAATGGCTTAAGACAAAGAATGAAAAGATAAAGAAAACTATGAGCTGCATATACATTGGTATGGTGCTGAGGCTTGAAATAATTGGTTAAGGGTGCAATGGAGTTTTTCTCTATAAGTGCTGAGCCCTAAACTAAACAGAAATTTACAAGCCTAAAAACTATGTTTAAACAAGATTGAAAATCTGGCTAAATATAGTTGCTTGCAAAATCAAAATAAACTCAATAGAGCCATGTATTTATTCTCAGTTGCAAACATTCTGGTATATGCTTGAATAGGATGTTTATATGCTAAATAATATGAGATGGAATGACTGGGGTGTTATACCTCTAGAAAGTAACCTTTAACTTGCTTGCAATATTATGTCTGCAAGGTAACTAGTATGCTTCATGAGTACAGGTGGTATGTACACCTAGCTATCATTGATAGAATGAACCTAAATACACTTAGTGATATAACTAAGGATTTTGTGCCAAGAAGGCTGCTGGAATGCTTGTCCTATTTGAAGTAGACAAGTTGGCACATGGCTTGTTTAAGTCCTGAGATCTTTGTGCCATAATGTTAATTAGTTCATGGCAATGTGTCCCTTTGATTCCTTATAGCAGATGAGGCCAGGAATTTATAAGAAAAAGAAAAGGCAACCTAGTAGTCCCAGATAAAAGTTGCTTTATTGCATATGGTTGCTCTTATGTATTGTACATGATAATACCTGTCAAGTATGCAAAGTATATTTATGCTGTATCCTTAGCTTAATATCATGGATATGTTAGAAATGCTCACACCAGATCATAGATCTGACCCTTATTGCTCATGGCACATGGGGGTGTCTCATTTATAATGGGGCAGCCACTAATGCTTTTGCAGGTTGTGATGGAGCTAAGTAAGCAAGATTAAAAAGATATGGAATAGAGGATGCTAAGATAATTAGAAATAAAAGCTAAAATGTGTTAATTCATGCATGTATTCCCTGATTAATATGGCTATCTAAATGTATTAAGTAGGAAGAACTTGTAAGAGACATGTGCTATGTTGTGTCTGGTTATTTCTGATTTGGTAAGTACTAAGGATATTGATGTTGAACTGATTTGGAAACCTATTTGCTAAAGTTGTTTTGATTTAGAGGTAAAACCTGGATTTTATAAGCATAATCATTTTATGATGATTTCAGTTAATCCTGAGTTCTTTCAAAAAAAAAAAGAGAACATAGATATACAGAAAATAATATTGGGAAAACCCAGAAAAGAATTAAACTGCTATATCTTCAATTTATGATATTGACATAAGTCCAGATGCAAGAAAAAGTGTTTATACCCTGAAGATGTATTTTTAAAAGAGAAGTATGATTAGGAAGAATGATATATATCTGATCACAAAATGTCTGATTCATACAAATATATATACATGCTTTTGGAAAGGAAAGGTGTCAATGTTTTGTGTATAATCTGGGTTGTAAAAATGCAAACAAAAGAATGGCCAGAGTAACCACATGGTTAGGCCATAGGTCAGGCCAAATGTTTCACTTCAGATCAATGAAGCAAGGGAACATTTGAGCTCAGTTTTCTGGAAAATGAACAAAGACACTGACATGTACATGTAAATCTGTGTACATGTTGATATTAGGCAAAATATAGATGTAAATTCTTAAAACAGTTGAAAGAATGGGTTTTAAAAATAGTTATGCAAGAAGAATTGTTTTGTATGTTAGGTTATAGGCAAAAATTAAATATATATATATACTATATAGGTAGGTATCAGATTTCAGCCATACAGGAGAAAATAAAAAAAAAAAAATCAATAATAAAATTAGTGTGTAAATAGGAGGGTCATTTCATTTATTTAGTATATAAGTTATGTAGTTTACAAAGTTTAATCAATCTTTTTAAAAAGTCAACTCTCATGTCCGCTCTTGGAGCTCCCAACCATCCCCCCAGTGTCACCTCAGAAGTACCTCCCCCCATCTCCTCTGTCAGTATAGATGTTCCTCCCCCACCCTTCTCTGACACCCTTGTCTCTACCTCGACCACATCCAAAACCACCTCGGTACCTATTCCAACTCAAGCAGTTATCCCTCCCCTTGTTCCCCCTGACCCCAACCCGTCTTCTCCTCCAACCTTCAATCATTATCCCCTCAACGATACGCCACCAAATCCACCTCCTAGTGAACGGATATGGACTTCACTGTTCAAGCATAAACCCAAGAATGCTGGGAAGTACATCCCCGTTCACCTGTCACCTGATTATGAAGATGATGTCTTAGTCCCTTCTGCTGAAGTTATTGATGCTGGTGCGGCGTTATGGAAGGATACCCTAGTTGGTTTCTTCCTCGATGAACCGTTGTCTTACACAGCTGTTATTTCCAGACTTAAGAAGATATGGAAGCTAAAAGGATCGGTGACAGCTAAGTCTGATGGTATTTTATTCTTGTTCAACTTCACTTGTTCGGAAGATAGAGACAAGATCCTACAGTGTGATCCTATTATCATGAACAATAAGTTGTTCATTGTAAAACCTTACGATTCAGCTATCAGTAATGTCACTGGATCGATTACAGCGGTTCCAGTTTGGGTGCAATTGTATAACTTACCGATTTTTGCCTGGTCTCCTCTGGGAATTAATTGGCTCTGTAGCCATCTGGGGAAGATGTTGTGTATGGATGAAATGACAGAAAAACAAGAAAGATTGAGCTATGCGAAATGCTTAGTGGAAATTAAACCAGACAGGGAACTTCCTAATGAATTCACAGTGAAGTTGGCTGAAGGAGGGTATCAAAAAATCTATGTGCGTTACATGTGGAAGCCTGATGTTTGTGTGCTGTGTAATAGATTTGGTCATAAAACCGAGTGTTGTGATAGTATAAAAAATAATCAGAATGAGGACAAAAAAGAAACAGTTAACAACGCCAACAAAGACAAACTGGTGGTTAAGGCTGTCTCAACCCAAGTGAAAAGAATTGTGAAGCCAATGCAGAAACGAAATATAAGAGTATGGCAACGGGTAAGTAGAAAGAAAGTGGAAACAATAGACAAAGGCAAAATGGAGGAGCAAAGAGGAGGAACAATTAAAGAAAAGGAGAATAGTGAAGGTAAATTAGGGAAGAACAATGACCAAGGACTCGGTGGGAACAAAGAAGTAATTAATCAAGACACAAACGAAGAAGAAACATCCAATACCTTATTCCAGATAGATTCTGCGAGTAATGTTAGAGGCCAGGAAAGTAGGAATAAATGACAATGATATAGGAAGCGAACCCCTAACCTTCAATAAATTTGCAGTTTTGCTTAATTTGGAAGATGAGGAAAATGTGAATGTCATGTTAGAAGAAAGTCTGAAAATTAGTGCTAAAGGTCAAGATGCTCAATTCAAGGCGGCTGATGTGCAAAAGGAAAATAAGAACCAAATATCTCAAAAAGAAGGAAGCTGTATCAAGGTGAAAACACGGAGTAATAATGATATGCAAACATTGAACAAGACACATAGTAAGGAAACAGTAGATGAGGTAGACAAAAAAGGACATCAGAGTAGTGAAGGTGGAAAAAGTGCAGATAAAAACATGGGGGGTAGGAAGAATAGAAACAATGAAATCAAACACTCTGAACTCAGTACAAATATTTATGAAAAAGAAGATGTGCACAAGACACGCACAGCGTATCGGATGATGCAAACTAATGAAACTTCTCCTCAAGGCAACGCCACATCCCCAATCTTTCCTCCTTGTCACATTTATTCCAAGATCAAACCTCCCCAAGCATTCAAGGCCCCTTCTAATGATGAAATGCCCCCTATTCTAACCACTCCTCAATCTCCTGCTCGAACCAACACCCATTTAATTGAGGAGACAACTAATCTTGAAGTAACACCACTTTCAGCAACCATTCCTAATTACCTGAACTCGAAGCAGGCAGTGACTAGGAGAATGAAGATAGAATTACTTAATGCTCGTGTTGTCCAATGATGTTACGCCTAGGAGCTTGGAATATACGCGGAGCACACCATGTAATCAAGTAGGACCAATGCAAACAACTTATCTCAACTCACCAATTATCAGTCATAGCAATTCTTGAAACCAAGCTGAATCTTGCCATGTCTATCAAGGCAGCAGAACACATTAATCCAAGGTGGAAATATATTCATAATCTGATTGAAGCTCCGTATGGTAGAATTTTGATTCTTTTCAATCCCTTACAACTACAACTTACTCCAATCCTAACTACTCCCCAACTGATTCATTGTCACGCCACTGACCTCTCTGACAAAACATCATTCTATGTCTCCTTTGTGTACGCTTTCAACTCGGCTATATCAAGAACATCTTTACTTTCGGTCATCCCTCCCCTCAGACAGTCCACGCACCCATGGATAATTCTTGGAGACTTCAACTGCTGTTGCAGTATCACTGATAGAATTGGTGGTAATCCCCTCTCTCTCAATGAAATCAAACCCCTAGCCGACTCTATATCAGACGCTGATCTGGTTAAGGTTAGAACTGTGGGTATGCAATATACGTGGAACAATAAAAGGAGACTTGGATGCAGGACCTTTTCTACTATTGATCACTCATTCTTGAACCAATGTGCTTTTACTAAATGGCCTCTCCTCTTCAACCACATACCTCCTCCTCTCCTTTCAGACCACTCTCCTCAAATCATCCACCTTCGTGAAGCGGACTTGAGAGGAAAATCAAATTATAAATTTTTTAATACTTGGGTTTCTGAACCAGACTTTAAAAGTACCGTGTTAGCTGCATGAAATAAATCTAAAAATGGTAATCATATGTTTGTTTTGCAGGAAAAAATCAAGGAGATGAAGAAAGTCTTGAAACAATGGGCGTTCAATAAATATGGCCAAGGTGACAAGATGAGCACTCTGATTAAAGGAAAGCTAATTGAAGTTCAATCAGCTATGGTGGCTTCTGTTAATAATGCTAACCTATCTATATCTGAGAGTAATCTGTCTCTGCAATACTATCAAGCTTTAAGCAAAGAAAATGAAATGATTAGACAGAAGTCGAGAATCATCTGGCGTGACAAAGGTGATAGAAACAGTGCTTTCTTCCATGCAAGCCTTAAGAATAAGCATGCGAGCGAAAACTTAATCACCATCTATGATAAGTACGGTAATCTTCACACTTCCCCTGATGAAGTCAAAGGGGCTATCGTTAATCACTTCTCTGATATGTATAGCAATGTGACCAACTTTATGCCGAACATAGATCTAATTCCCAGTGATATTCTTCCTAGATTAAACCCTGAAGACTATGCTTATTTATGCAATGAGGTCTCCCCCGAAGAAATAAAGCATGCTATGTTCTCTTTAAACATTGAATCGTGTGGTGGTCCGGATGGGCTAAATGCTCTATTCTACACCACATGTTGGCCTATTGTCTCTGATGATGTGACCAATGCCATTCTCCTTTTCTTCAAAAAGAGTAAAATCTTCAGATCATTTAACTATACTAACATAGCTCTTATCCCCAAGACCAAGAATGCTCACTGTGTTAATGATTACAGACCCATCTCCTGTTGTAATACCATCTACAAGTGCATCTCCAAAGTCATAGCAACTAGACTTAAGAATGTTCTTCCATCCTTAGTCTCCAATAATCAGGCTGCTTACTTACCTGGAAGGAACATCCTGGATCATGTTCTTCTATCCCATGAGCTCATTAAGGGATATAAACGTAAGAGTGTAACTCCAAGAGCTATGATGAAGCTTGACATTATGAAAGCTTTCGACATGCTGCAATGGAACAGTATTGTGAGGATCATGGGGTACATGAACTTCCCCCCTCACTTCATAGCTTGGATATATGAATGTATCTCTTCCCCAACATTTTCAGTTAATATTAATGGCAAGAATGAGGGATTTTTTGTCAGTAAACAAGGGATTAGGCAGGGGGACCCCCTTTCTGCTTATATATTCATTCTTGTCATGGAGCTCCTAACGAGAATGCTTGATAGGCTAATATCTCAAGGTAAATTTAAGCTCCACCCTGCCTGCTCTAATCCACGGATCTCGGCTCTTATGTTTGCAGATGATCTTGTTGTGTTTTGTACTCCTGAAATCTCTACTCTGAGTAATATAATGCACTCTCTTGATGAATTCTATGCAATGACGGGGTTAAAAGTGAATCTACGAAAGTCTGAAATCATCACTGCTGGTGTAAGTAACGATCAGTGTAATCTTATCTCTCAAATCACTGGGTTGACTCTAACTCATGACACTATTACTTACTTGGGTCATCCGCTAACAACATCGAAAATCACTACTATCCAATGTCTTCCTCTTTTCCAGAAGATTACTGCCAGGCTTAGTTGCTGGACATCCAAGTTGCTTAGTCAAGCAGGAAGATTAACTCTTATCAAATCTGTGATATTCTCTATGCAAGTTTACTGGGCTAGAACCTTTATTCTCCCCTTTAAATTGATTAGTATGATCAGAAGCGCATTCATGAGATACTTATGGAAGGGCAAAGTGACTGGCAGATATATCGCCCCGATTAAGTTTGATTATATCGAAAGGCCTATGGATAAGGGGGGCTGGGTATACACAATTTAATGCAATGGAATTACGCTGCCTTTGCCAAGCATATTGACACATTTTATAACAGTACTGAAAGCCTTTGGGCTACATGGTCTGAAAAGAACGTGATCAAAGGAAGGAGTTTATGGAGCATGACCAAGCCTCAAAATTTAAGTTGGACGTGGCAAAGTTTATTTAAGTTAAAGGAGAAGTACCTTCCTCTCATTCAAATGAATACGAATCCTCTGCACAGTGTGAATTTTTGGGATGATCCTTGGTTAGACAATGGGTACATTATTAGTCATAAACTAACGCATGGAGAGATTCATCAGACTGGCATACACTCGGCAACCAAGGTCAGAGACATTTTGTATACCATTCAAACTTCACGTACATCTACATCCAATCCACGGATACAACAGATCTGGAACAAAATTATTAGTTTTACTCCAATATCCACTGCTGCTAAGTGTTTAGTTTGGGGGGACAAAAAGGAATCTTTCAAAATTGGAGTTACTTATGAACTTATGATGAACAACAAATCACGCCCTAAATGGAGATGGTGGAAGAGTACGTGGGGAAGAGATAGTAGTATGAGACACGACTTCATACTATGGAAGGTTCTTAATCGTGCACTATTAACTAGAGTAAAGCTTGCGTGCATGGGAATGAGCAAAAATATAACATGTAAGTTCTGCTGCGCAATGCCTGAAACTGTTGAACACTTGTATTTCGAGTGCACTCTCATTAAACGGATCTGGATCGATGTGATGGCAAAAATGCATCGAAGTAATGTCTCCCATGATAATCAAGTCGAATGGGGCAGAATATTCGCATTCTCTGGCTTCAAAAGAGAAAATGAGAGGACTTTCACTGTGGTGTTGAAGAGCTTTATTAGCTCAGTTTGGAGAGAGAGAAATACCAGGCTGTTTGAAGCTACGAAAGCAAAAACTGATGATAATTTCAAAAAGTGGATTATGAGTGAGATTAGGGAATCCTTGGGCAAGCTATCGTTCGCAATTGATCCAGGAATACGTACTTCTTTTCTTCTTAACTAATGTGTGTTTCTTCTTTTAATTTTTTTTGTTGTTTTTTTTATTTCTGTTCCCCCTGTGCTTGCTACGCCAAGTGCCCCTGTTTTCTATCTTCCCCTTGTTGTATGTGTCTTGTTCTGTCTGGTGTAGCAATAAATGGTCGGGGTCCATTTAACCTCGTCGGCCTTGCCAAAAAAAAGTTATGTAGTTTACATATTATAAAAATATATAGATTTATATATTATGTCTGAAATGATTTGGTAAGTATTGCTCGACTATAGTTATATATGTTATAATATGAAGCTTGGATATTTGGGCATTCCCAGGTTCTAGCATGGTTACTTTGTCTACCTACTTATATAAAACAATTTCATATATATATTAGTTGCACACATATTCCTTCGGCTCAATTTTATGTTTGTATGTAAATATTATTTGTCAGTGCTGGTTATGTTTAAGGTATATATAAGTTACAGCATTTTTATAATATAAGTCTACAGTTTTTCAGAGTATATATATATATATGTTAAATAATATGTATACCATATATATTTTGTATGTAGCAAAGTTATAAAATTGATAAGTATAGAACTTTAAATTTTAATATAAGTTTTAAATTAAATATTGAATCTATATAGTTATATATATGGGTAAGTTTAAATTTGCGGTTGCCGTTTATTTACATGTGTATATATATAGATTTTTAAAAGTAATGTGTTTATTTTAAATTAAGTTTTTTTTGATTTTTTATATAGTATATATAGTTATATATATAGGTTCACTTATACCATTTATCATCATCGATCCAGATCTGATTTGACTTCATCAATTTTCATTTATCAGCTTGTTAGTCAAAGTCGTGCCAATCAAGCTTTGCTTTGGAAGTCGTGCTTGCATTTCGTAACTCGTTTCATTTGTCGAATCTCTCTAGCCTCGAAAGGTGAGCAATCACTCACGATTAATGTTCTTTTATTTATTAAATTTGATTTCGATTGAAACGACAATTGAAATATGCTGATGTTAGTTATTTACATTGTTATATATATGTTATTACCTATATCAGTTCACCTATGACATCTGACACCATTATCTATCAATTGAAATATGATGATGTTAGTTATTTACACTATTATATATATGCTATTACATGTATCAGTTCACATGTGACATCTGACACCATTATCTGTTATTTATATTAATGATATATTCCTGTTATATTATTATCATATCTGTTATCACTCTGCAAGTTCCCTGTTAGTATAGAATCACTATGGGTTGAAATGATACATACCCGAACGGACATTAGAATAGGAGAAAATCGTTATGGGTTGAAATGATAAACCCAAGCGATTTTCAATTGAATTGAATTTGGGATTACGGTTTGAAATGATATATATATATATATATATATATATATATATATATATATATATATATATATATATACCCGTATATATTTAAATTGCGGATTGAAATGATAAACATCCGTATCACTTGACCATAGGGTAGAAAATTATATACAAACACCGTTGGTCTATATATAAATAATTTGAAATTGATTTGGAATTCTTAATTATTTAAGAATTATACGTAAATAAGTTTGATTTGAAATTTATTAAAATTGAAATTTAAATATACGATTTTATAACTTGGATTTGATTAAAAGTGACTTAAATGAATATTTCAAGCTTATATAAATTTAAATGGGATAATTTGTTTATTTAAATTTGTAAATTTGAAGTTGTATTTAGATGTTATTGAAATGATTAAGTAAATATTACAAAACTAAATAATAGTAAAGTGAATTTGATATATATATGAAATTATCGAATTTAGTTTTGAAATGTTTGAATATATAAAACTTTGAAATATATTGAAATTTAAATGGTTTATTTTGTGGTTCAAATCTGTATTTGAAATCGATATAATTTGAAATGGTTTATTGAGAAACTGAATTTAGTGAAAATTGATGAATTAAGATTTAATTAAATTTGAATTTTGGAATTCGAGTTGATTTGAATCGATTTGTGAAATTTGAGGAAACTATTTTATATTTTACTTTATAAATTATTTTAATATAACTATTTTAATATAAATCATTTTCAAAATAAATTATTTTAAATAAAAACTATTTTAATATACTAACTATTTTTAACTTATAACTACTTTATATAAACTCTTTTGTTTTACAAACTATTTTATTATATATAATATTATTAATATCTAAACTGTTTAAAGGAAAGTGTTATGAATTTCAAGGTTTTGATTTCCAAAGGGTTTTGATTTTAAAAGACTTCCGATTTCGAAAGCGATATAACTTTGGAAAGTGATATGATTTTGGAAATGGATTTATTGAAGTGAAATTGATATCGTATGGATATGGTTTTGAAATTGCAATGATATTTGGGTTTTGAAATATAAACTATTTTGAAAGTTTATTAAATGACCAATCGGTGTAGTAATTACGTAGTTATTGAAGAGTCCGGGATCGGTTAGGGACATACTCTCTGTCCAAACCGAAAACCACTTTAATAACTATTATACGCGGAGTGTGATCCAGAATGAAGTGGTTGGAATGATGACGTTGCTGGATTTGAAGAAAGAGAACGATAATGGATGACCTTGACACTTGTGTCAAATTTGAAATGACTTAAATAGGAGCTGTGCCGGGTCAGTGAGTTTAGCTACCTCTAGCAGACACACTTCTTCGTAAACTACTCATTACTTGTATTTGATTGGTGCGCACCCTTGATTTGGGAGTGTTGTTTCACGGTGTTGCGATCGCTGCGGCGATGCGTTCTCACCAGTCCGGATCAGGCAAACGGTAGTTTCACTACCTTGGGTATTGCCTCATGTGTTGATTCATGAGTTTTGATTCATGACACAAGCTTCAGAGATCATACGACGAGAATACTATACGAAAGCGACAAAAAGAGAATAAGTGTATATTGTGCACTACAAAGGAGACAAGACTACAATCCAGAGATTAGTATGAATATTTTATTGTATTGAGTCTTAGAATATTGTTAAAATCATTCCTCTAGTAGTCACACACACACAAATTATTATACATTAATTTATACATGAAAAAGTGTGCACTGTGCAATTGACAGCAGGTCGGCCGATCGACCAGGAACTTCGGTCGACCGACTCTATGTCAGTGCACAAATATGCACTGTTCTATATATGGTTTTGAAACTCAACTGACCGGCCAGTTTTCTCGGTCAACCGACCTGAACATAACGGCTAGTTTTCTGAAGAGTTGCGATCGTTCATGAAGAGGAATGTCCTTCAATCCAAGAGATACGGACACAACTTTTGATTGAAACTCTTCATGAAAGACTGTAACTATTCTACAACTATATAAACATGTTCAATTCACTTCTACAATCACCAATTCTTATTTATAATTCTGAAATCTATTCTCTATTATTCTCTGCAAATAAAAAGTATTCATTCTCATTCAATATCACTAGAATCCTTGAATTAATTCATATACTTCGATTCTACGTGATTATCTTCCTTCTAAATCTTCACACTCATATATACTCTTGAGGATTTGATTATAGGAAAGTTGTACTATCAAAAGACAATCAGTGTTAGTCAGAACACATTCGTCAACAAGTTATTTGTATTAAGTTGAAGTCCTCTTCGGCTGTTGAGGTGGAAAAATTCCTGTTCGGCTGCCCAGGTGTCGTATACCTATTCCTCCGGGTTAAGTGAGGGGTTTAGTTTAAATCCAGAGGGTATTCTGGGACTGGACGTAAAACAGGAAGTTCGAACCAGTATAAAAATTTCTGGTGTGCTTACTTAAATTTTTATTTTACTGATATTTTCAGTTTCTGCATTTATATACCATATTACACGATCCTTAGTACTGCACGAACACTTTCAATTGGTATCAGAGCAAGGTTATCCTATAACCGTCACAAAGTTATTTGATATCTATTTCTAGTAATATGGCAACAACACATACTAACGATTTTGACACTAACACTAATACTAGTTTCACAGAAGGTCAATCAACTTCACGACCTCCACTTTTTATTGGTATAAATTATAATTATTGGTCAACTAGAATGAGAATCTATATGCAATCTAGTGGGTTTGATATCTGGAATGTTATACAAAGTGAGTACACAACTCCTACCGGAGAATACTCAACTTGGAGTAACACACAAAAACTAGATGCTACATCAAATGCAAAGGCTATGAATATTTTATTTTGTGCATCAGATAGAAATGAATTCAATAGAGTTAGCATGTGCACTTCTGGTTATGAAATTTGGAGAACACTTAAGATAACACATGAAGGAACGAACATAGTTAAATTAAGCAAAATCTCTATATTGAAAAATCAATTTGAAAATTTCAAAATGAGGCCAAATGAATCTATAAATGACATGTACTCTAGATTCCAGGATATTTATCATGCTTTACTATCACTAGAACAAAAGTTTACTGATTTTGATGTTGTTGCAAAAATCTTAAATTCTTTAATGGACGAATGGGAAAGAAAAGTCCTAGCCATTGAAGAAGCAAGTGATTTGTCAACATTAAAACCAGAAGAATTGATAGGTAATTAAATGTCCTACGAAGTAAATTTGCAGGCAAAAAGAAATGGAGCACAAGAAAAGAAAAATGTGGCATTCCAAGCAGAAAAAGATGATTCTGACTCAGATAATGAAGATATGGCAATGATTGCTAAAAATTTCAAAAAGTTTTTGAAATTCAACAGAAACAAATTCAAGGGAAACAAAAATAATTTCAACAACAATTCCAATAACAGCAAACCATCATCTTCAGCAATGGAATGTTATGAACGTCATAAGAAAGGACACATGAAGAAGGATTGTCCAGAGCATAAAAAGAATAATTTCAAGAAGGACAAAACCAAACGAAAAGCTTTTTCAGTCACTTGGGACGACACTGACTCATCATCCTCATCAGAGAGTGAAAGTGATAATGAACAAGCAAATGTGTGCTTCATGGCTTCGTCAGACGATGTAAGTGATCTTACTTTTGAAGATTTAATTGAAATTAATTCTGAATTAGTAGATTTAATAAAGCAACTTAAAAAGAAAAATAAGGAGTTACAAATAAAGTTAGATATGACAGTCTTAGAAGTAGATATGCTGAAAGATGAGAAGAAAATTTAGAAGAAGAACTTGAAATTTCTCAACAATCAAATTCTAACTTATCTTCTCAAATTTCGTCAATATCTGAAGAACTAGAAATTCAGAAAAATAAAAATGATATTTTACTTTTCAAAAATAATAGTTTAAACTCTAAGATTAAGGATTTAGAGTTAGAAAAATCTAGTCTTAAAATAAAATTTGATGATATTTCTAAAAATGTATCTAATTCCAATAAAGGATGAGAGAATCTTTCTAGAATACTTGAAAATTCTCAATCCTCTAACAATAAATCTGGACTAGAATTTAAGAAACAAAATAATTTTGCTAAAAGTAGGATTAATAATAATATTAAGAAGGATATTAAGAAAATAGTTTACCCAAAAAATAAAACCATCAAGATATGGATTCCAAAAACAAATAATATTTTGATAAGGAATAAACATATCAAAATGTTTATGGAAACTGTTCATAATAACAAAAATTATGTTTATAAAGGGAATTCTAAACCCGTATGGATTTGGCTTCCTAAGATCTAGCTCTTAGGACCCTAAAAAGATTGGATACCAACTTTTTATAAACTTTTTGCAGGTACCACATAAGAAGAGAGGAAAATGGATTTTAGATAGCGGTTGCTCAAAACACATGACTGGAAACAAAGAAATGTTGTCAAACATTATATACTCAAATGGAGGAGCAGTCACCTTTGGAGATAACTCAAAAGGATATATCATCGGCAAAGGCAATGTCAGTAGCAACGGTACCTCTAATTTACCTTTCATTACTGATGTTTTATTAGTTAAAAATTTAAAACACAATTTATTAAGTATTAGTCAGCTCTGCGATAAAGGTTTTAATATAACTTTTTCAGAAAATAAATGTAATATTTTCGATAAAAATCATAACACTATTTTTGAAGGAAAAAGAGATAAAAACATTTATATCTTAAATATGAATGTTAATAATGATTCAAATTTGTCTTTAGCAGCTAAAGAAAATGATTCTTGTCTTTGGCACAAAAGATTTTGTCACATCAATTTTAATACTATCAACAAACTAGCTAAAAACAAATTAGTTAAAGGATTACCCAATACAAAATTCAAAACTAATATATTTTGTGATGCATGTAAATTAGGAAAATTAACAAAATCTTCTTTTAAATCAAAAAAAGTAATATCTACAGAATAACCACTTGAACTTTTACACATGGATCTTTTTGGACCAACTCAAGTGCAGTCTATTAATCATAATAGATATGTATTTGTTATTGTAGATGATTTTTCTAGATATACTTGGATTTTCTTTTTGAAAAATAAAAGTGATACTTTTGATAATTTTAAAGTTTTTGTTAAAAGAATTCAAAATATTAAAAGTTTGAAAATTAAAAATATAAGAAGTGATCATGGAGGAGAATTTGAAAATGAAGCTTTTGAACAATTTTGTAACAAGAAAGGTATTAACCATAATTTTTCATTTCCTAGAACACCACAACAAAATGGAGTTGTAGAAAGGAAAAATAGAACGTTACAAGAATGTGCAAGAACTTTATTAAATGGAACCACTTTATCGAAACACTTTTGGGCAGAAGCTGTAGCTACTGCTTGTTATGTATTGAATCGTGTTTCTATTCAACCGTTAAATAAGAATACTCCATATGAACTTCTAAATGGAAGAAAACCAAATATTTCATATCTTAAAGTTTTTGGCTCTAAAAGTTTTATTTAAAATACTAAAGACCAACTAGGAAAATTCGATCCAAAATCCGATGAAGGAGTATTCGTTGGATATTCGGAATGAAGCAAAGCTTATCGAATTTATAATAAAAGAACTCAAATTATTGAAGAAAGTTTACATGTTTCATTTGACAAAAATTTTAAAAATATAAATCCAAATATTACTATCGATTCTGATGATGAAACTACTCAGAATGAAAATAGTAATACAAATGAAAATTTTGATATTCATGAAATTAATGAAAATACAAACATTACTCCTAATATAATAAAATCTCCACCTAGAATTTTACGGGATCATCCTGTACAAAACATAATTGGAGAAGTAAATACGAACGTTAAAACCAGACATCAATTAAATCAAGTTGGTCATGTAGCTTTTCTCTCTAACATAGAACCTAAGAATATAAAAGAAGCCTCAACTGATGACTACTGGATTCTTGCCATGCAAGAAGAACTAAATCAATTCGAACGAAACGAAGTTTGGGAACTCGTTCCTAGACCTAGTGATCAATCAGTCATCGGTACTAAATGGGTTTTCAAAAATAAAGCAGATGAACTAGGAAATATAACTAGGAATAAAGCTAGATTAGTTGCACAAGGATATAATCAAGAAGAGGGAATAGACTACGAAGAAACGTTTGCTCCAGTCGCCCGACTTGAAGCAATACGAATCTTATTAGCTTTCGCATGTTTTCATAATTTTAAACTTTATCAAATGGATGTTAAAAGTGCATTTTTAAATGGATACATAAAAGAAAATGTTTTTGTTGAACAACCACCTCTTTTAATTATGAAAAATATCCAGATCATGTTTATAAACTCAAAAAGGCCCTATACGGTTTAAAACAAGCACCATGTGCTTGGTATGATCGTCTTTAAAGCTATTTATTAGTATCTGGTTTCGAAATAGGTAAAGTCGATCAAACACTTTTTATTAAGAAAACTAAGAAAGATATTTTAATAATTCAAATATATGTTGATGATATTATTTTTAGCTCAACAAATGAAAAGCTATGTCAGGAATTTTCGACTATAATGACAAATGAATTTGAAATGTCCCATATGGGAGAATTGTCATATTTTCTTGGATTACAAATTAAACAAATTGAAAATGGAATTTTTATTAATCAAGAAAAATATTGTTATAATTTAATTAAACGATTCGGTTTGGAAAACACTGCTGCCAAACCAACTCATATGAGCACAATGATTCATCTCGATAGAGATGAGGATGGCAAAAGTGTTGATCAGAAACTATATCGTAGTATGATTGGATCTTTACTATATTTAACAGCAAGTCGACCCGATATAATGATGAGTGTTTGTTTATGTGCTCGATTTCAAGCAAATCCCAAAGAATCACATATGCGAGCAGTTAAACGTATTATTCGTTATCTAACTAAAACCAAAGATTTCGGGCTATTTTATCCGAAAGAATGTCCTTTTGAATTAGTCTCCTATAGCGATGCTGATTTTGGAGGAAGTCGGACGGATCGAAAAAGTACGAGCGGAACGTGTCATTTCATTGGACGTTCCTTAGTCTCTTGGTTCAGTAAGAAACAAAATTGTGTTTCTTTATCAACGTGTGAAGCAGAATATATATTTGTTGCTTTGGCATGTGCACAAGTCGTATACATGCAACAAACACTACAGGATTTTAATTGTCATCTTGAAAAATCTATAATTTATTGTGATAATACTAGTGCAATAAATCTTTCTAAAAATCCGGTCAATCACTCACAAACAAAACACATCGATATTCGTCATCACTTTCTTTGTGATTGTTTGGAAAAAGGATTAATAAATTTAGAATTTATTAATACTGAAAATCAAATTGCTGACATTTTTACTAAACCGCTAAATGAAAATATTTTTATAAAACTTAGACGTGACTTAGGAATAATCTCTTTAAAAGATTTATAAATAAAAATATGCAAAAATATTGAAAAACAAAAATTGTTTTATTTCTGACCAAAGCGGAACTCGAACTCATGACGTCTGATTTGCTTGTTAGATGTTGTGTTATAGCTACTTGAGCTATGGGTGTTTCTTGTCTTAGTTTTCTTTAAAGTTTGTTTTATTTGTTTTGGTTTCAGAAAAACTATTTTTAGTTCTAAAGGTTATAAATCATACATTTACGAACAGCTTTATTGTTAAACTTCTATGATTATAGTTAAAACTAGTTCCTATCCACTAATTTTTCAGCAAACAGATGCTTATATATACTATGCTTATTTTTTTTTCAAAACACATACTAAGAAAGTTTTAAAATCAAAACTTGAAAATGTCTTCAAACAATGACTTCTATAATTCCGAAAACTCCCATCTATCATACACATCTCCAGACGATGATGGTTCCGACCGAATTCCTGAAAACGGCCCCTATCCTACCTTTCCCATGCCTAAACGTATCCTTGACTTTTCTTCTCCGGATAAAGACCCCCAACATGGATGGAAACCATGGGAAAACTCCCATACAGGCTATACACCGGAAAAGAAAAAAAGGCAAGAATGCAATGGTAATATCTCCATCAACTAAACAAAAAATTAATGAAATACATCACTACCAATAACAACAAATGGATATGCAGCGGGAACTCTACTGTGAACAAAAAGTCACGGCAAGACGTTTAAGTTTTCTAGAAAAGATTGCCATGAAAGTTTGTTCATCAAAGAAGGATGATGTTGCTGAACCTGCTTATAGACCTTCATCCTCTTCAAATCCTGCTCAATCTCCAATAGCTCCAAAATGGTCACTTATAGAAGATGTTCCGTCTCCAAACTCATGGGAACGTAGATTTTAACGAACGGTGGCTAAACATTTTATATATATATATGTTGTTGTTTTCAATAAGGTGTATTAATATAGTGCAATAATAATAAAATTTATATTTCTATAATTTTTTTCTTGAAAAACAGCAAAACTGTGCATTTCTGACAGGGTCGGTCGACCGAATACCTGAGTCGGTCAGCCGAACCCATCCCGAAAGTTTCAGCTATTCTCAGATAACCCAGTCGGTCAGCCGACCCATACTTTCAGTCGACCAAACGTGTAATCTGCTGTTTTTTACTTCATATTTGTAACCCATCCATTCACCTTTTCAACCTACCTCTTCACTTTTACTTTCCCAATTTCAGTTTTTACCCTAACGCCCATTAAAATTTTCTCAAATTTTTATCTTTTCTTCAAAAACAATGGCTCCCAAGAAGAAAACAAAGACTACTAATGCTTCATCTTCATCTACTCCGGTAGATACTCAAATCGCCTCATGGCTTGTCAATGATATAGCACTTCAAAGATGGATACAACTTCAAGATGACAAAATATTTGAAGAATCATTTGTAAGTTATCCTGATTTCGCTCCCTACAGTATTGAAAATGCTGCTAGTGAGAGTGGACTTGATACATTCCTTGACCAAAGGAAAAATAACTTGAAAATCAATCATATTATGGTCAAGTTATTTCTAGCAAACCTTAACCTTGTCAATCCACCGAGAAACACTGACAATTGTGTTTGGACATCGGTTTGTGGCACTTTAATTTTCCTTTCCATTGATCGAATTAATCACATTTTGCATGCACGACCGGGTGGAATTTCGTTACACGATGTAGATTGTAATATATCAATTCGTGACCGGATAAGCCATCTATTTTTCGAAGATGACGCTACAGATCTTAGACAAACATCATCCCTTCGACCTAAAGCCCGACTTTTTCATCGATTCATGATGAAATCTATAGTTCCTAGAGGCGGTTCATATCACTTAGTATATCCCAAAAACTTCAAAGCACTGTATGCTATTTGCGGGAATGTACGAGTAAATTGGGCACAACTTCTTATGGATGAATTTCTCTCTTTCAACCAAGGAAAGATGCTCCATATTTATTATGGAGAATACATAATGAGGTTGATCAATAGCTTCGTCACCCATGCTACTGAGTCCGAAACATCCAAAGTTCGTTCTTTTGATTCAAGGACCATAAAACTAATGAAGTTGCCAGATGCACCTCCTAGATTTATAACATTTAACCAATGGCGTACTACTCCTCGAGAACAACTACGCCGTAGCTTTTCTACACCGCAACCATCAACTCATGCTACGGAACGTCTAACTCGCCAACATTCAATTCAAAGACCAACTCCCAGAATTAGTACGGAGGCGGCCATTGATATTTTGGCTCAAAATCAACTAGCCTTGGATGCCCGACTACGAAAAATTGATGGTCGTTTCAAGAAAATCAAGGACTTCTTCGTGAATTTATGGGATGTCTTATCATGTACTTCCGAAGCCGGTGCCTCTTATGTTGCTCCCGGAAAAAGACCGGCACCAAATTTCTCTTGGTCTACTTCAGATAACACAAGTTCCGGTACATCGGGAACTCACGTTTCTCATACCCAAAGACGTGGTAAGGAACCTGCTCCTCCGAAAGAAAATATACGTCCAGAATTTTGGGATTTCGATGATGGTGAGGAGTGATCATATTGTTTTATAACTTGCTATTCATAATTTCAAGTTATTTTTTATGAACGATATGTCTATTGTTAGATGTTGTCTAGTAAGTAAACATCATTAATATTCCTATTTTTTTGGCTATGTAATATTTAAAACTCGATGTTTTCTTACTTGTGTTACATGTTCCATATTTCTTTTACATATTACATATAGTAAGTATTCTTTTTTGTCGATGACAAAGGGGGAGAAATATATGAAAGCTAACAAATTTTTTGCAGAAAAGTCACCATATATTCAGGGGGAGAATTATAATATATATGTAAATACTACTTCGTCACATAAGTATTGTCATCAATCAAAAAGGGGGAGAATGTTGATTCATGAGTTTTGATTCATGACACAAGCTTCAGAGATCATACGATGAGAATACTATACGAAAGCGACAAAAAGAGAATAAGTGTATATTGTGCACTACAAAGGAGACAAGACTACAATCCAGAGATTAGTATGAATATTTTATTGTATTGAGTCTTAGAATATTGTTAAAATCATTCCTCAAGTAGTCACACACACACACAAATTATTATACATTAATTTATACATGAAAAAGTGTGCACTGTGCAATTGATAGCAGGTCGGCCGACCGACCAGGAACTTCGGTCGACCGACTCTATGTCAGTGCACAGATATGCACTATTCTATATACGGTTTTGAAACTCAGCTGACCGGCCAGTTTTCTCGGTCAACCGACCTGAACATAACAGCAAGTTTTCTGAAGAGTTGCGATCGTTCATGAAGAGGAATGTCCTTCAATCCAAGAGATACGGACACAACTTTTGATTGAAACTCTTCATGAAAGATTGTAACTATTCTACAACTATATAAACATGTTCAATTCACTTCTACAATCACCAATTCTTGTTTATAATTCTGAAATCTATTCTTTATTATTCTCTGCAAATAAAAAGCATTCATTCTCATTCAATATCACTAGAATCCTTGAATTAATTCATATACTTCGATTCTACATGATTATCTTCCTTCTAAATCTTCACACTCATATATACTCTTGAGGATTTGATTATAGGAAAGTTGTACTATCAAAAGACAATCAGTGTTATTTAGAACACATTCGTCAACAAGTTATTTGTATTAAGTTGAAGTCCTCTTCGACTATTGAGGCGGAAAAATTCCTGTTCGGCTGCTCAGGTGTCGTATACCTATTCCTCCGGGTTAAGTGAGGGGTTTAGTTTAATTCCAGAGGGTATTCTGGGACTGGACGTAGAACGGGAAGTTCGAACCAGTATAAAAATTCCTGGTGTGCTTACTTTAATTTTTATTTTACTGCTATTATCAGTTTCCGCATTTATATACCATATTACACGATCCTTAGTACTGCACGAACACTTTCATCATGTGCCTTGTCATACTCGTATCCCTATGCGCGACCACTACGATTTGTTTTGTGTTATACCTATGGAGTACTCCCTGATAGCCCACTAGTTTACGGTGGAGTTTACAGTGCTGTATAGACTATGACGCTTATATAAAATGTGTTAAGGGAGATAATGGTAACGCCTTAACGCTATTTTGATACTTTATATTACTGATAGGCATTATCTACTTAGCGTACACTACTACATAGTAGATAGTTTAATGGATCCTTATAGGATGGTTATCCCAAACATCCTTTGAGTTATTTGTATTTCAGTCGTTATTTCACTTGAGTTGGATTTATTGATATAAGAATGTTAATCCTGACTCGAGTGTTTTGTGTTTTCTTTTTGCTCGGGTCAGACTGAGTGTACCAGTGTTCGAGACTCGCATTTGGAGTTGGAGCTTCGCTTGGAGATCCAGCTATCTATCCAGCTTTCAGATATTCAGTTGATTCCAGTGATATATTCTGATCTTGTATTTGATAATTGTATTCGAGACTTCTGTTGTATCTTGTTTAACTCTGTTATATATATATATATATATAGTACCTTCATGAACTACTATTCTTTTGTTTCCGATGCATTGTTGTTATATTACTCTGTGTCTGTGATCTGTGATTATTTTATTTACTGTATATGCTGAGTTTTGCCAAATTTTATCTACAATCCATTTTTTTGAATTATTCAAGTCCGACATGTGTGGATTCATTGTCGATTTGAATGGTCCAAAATAGTGGGTCGTTACATATGTTCACCATGTTATTTTTATTTTAATCTATTTTAAGATATATTTTGATTTCTTGCCAATTCAAGTTGTCATTATTAGATCTACATTATATGATCTCATACTAAATTATTTTTCATCTTGTTTAATTGTTTAGATTTTAAACGCGACATATACATATGTGTCTGCTTTGTGTTATCTATTTTGTTGTTGTTTAAAGTTTGTTATTTAAAAAAACACTTTTTGATTAAAATCTAAGTCTTAATTAATGAAGTATTTCTATTATTGATTCAAATAGAAAACATATGTAATTTATTTATGTTTACATGTATGTTTTGTGTTCAATATTTCAAATTTAATCTTTTGCTTTTTGCATACCTCTATTTAAAGTTATAAAAAAAGGTTTTCTTTATAAACATAACTGGACTTTATTGCAAATATCATAAACACTTGGATTTCCTTTTAAAATTAAAGTTAGGCTTTAGTTATTACTTTATATTGGAACATATACTAAATTATAAATTTTAACATAAAGATGTATTAAGTTTAAAACATTATTTACAGTGAATTTTGTATGTGTATATTCAATCATATAAATTCAATTCAAATTATATATATATACACACACACAAATTTGTGTGTGTGTGTATACATACATACATACATACATACATACATACATATATATATATAATTTGAATTGAATTTATATGATTGAATTTTATGTAAAATCATAATCTTTAATCTTAAAAACTTTTAGTTTTGAAACTAGGTTCAAAATTGCTGACCTTTTTGAGTTATAAAAGTAACACTTAATTTTATCTCATTTATATGTAGATGTATATTGTATATAAATGTAAATATATGTATGTATATGTATTTGAAATAATACAATGGACAATAAAGATACATATGTAGGAAATATCATCTCTGTACACTATCTGATTTGTTGCAGTTACATAATTTACAGTAAAGTAAATTTGGACAATAGTTACATTTTATGCCATGAATAAATTGCCAATTAATATCATTTAATGACCCAATCAATTTAATTAGAGAGAGAGAGAGAGAAAATGGAAGGTTTCTCTCTTCATATAATGTTTATTATTGTGACGACCTGGAGTTTGGATATTTGAAATTTCACAGCTTTTGGAGTTATCGTGTGATCGTACGATATATGAATGCAATAGAATTTATATCGAAAATTCAATATAATAACTGGGTCCAAAAAGCTATCTTCCTCATACGATCGAATTAGGACTCGAAACCTTTTCCATTGCGTTTGAAATAGGGGTATAACATTACGAACGCCTGGCGGCACGCCTCGATAGGGGTTCGCGATTTTAAGCTACGTAAATCGAGACAATTTGAATGTAATATATTGTTTGACCAGTCAAATTTCCTTAAGCTGAAATTCTTTCCCATCATAAATTTTTCGAAATCACTGTAGCTGGCTTCTTCAACCCTTCACTTCTGTCTCTTCCTTTCATCAGCTATTAGCCACCCTAGTGCAGACCTAGTAGTGTACGCGTGGCCATCTTCTTCTGTTTATATTCGTATGCCTCCCACGGCTTTAAACAAACGAACGAAAGGAAAGGGCAGAGCAGAAAAAAAATAAAAAAATTATATAAAATCAGTTCGTCCTCTTAAATTCACATTCTAGTTTCGCATCCCAGATACGAGATTCCTCACCCCTCAATTCAAATCTCTTAAAAAAATGCAATACTCGGAATTCGAAATCGATTTCGAATTCAAAGCTTTAGGCCTGGCACAGCGGCATTCGAGTGGAGGTAGCGACTAAATCGTGTGCGCGTGCACTCACGCTCGCGCGGGGAGAAGTCGCAATCTGGAATTGTGGTTGGTGATGGCCGTCGATGCGAGGGGATGGTGCTCCGATGAGGCGTATGCGAGCCTCGCGGTCGCGTTTTGGGGTGGTCTGAGCGTGAAGGCTTGGTGGAAGGCCGCTCGATGATGTATTTCTCGTGTTCGAGTAGGTAATTCCCTTTTTTATCATTTTATTTTAAAAAGTTACTTAAGTTAAAACTGGGAATGCAACTTGTTGATTTATTGTTCCAGTTAGCAGGGAATTTTACAGTAAAGTAAATGACTATTTGTGTTGTTTACTGAAAATATATACAATACATCAACTGACTGTTTAAGGTTTAAAAATATGTACAGAGAAAATTATACATATATATTTTACAGTAAGATATATATAAACCATTCTGCTTTAATTTAATGTATATATATTAAATTTGGGAAAAAAAATATATAGAGATTTTAAATATTTGAGGAGTTTATATAAAATCATATTTTTAAATCTATATAGATCATTTTATAAGTATATATATATGTAGATTTCAAAAGGAAAATAAATATACATACATACATTTTAAATTTACTAATTTATTTTAAAACAACGTATTAAGGTAATTAAATTGTTAAATGCTTCATTTAATTATTTTAGTCACTAACAATAATTTATTAAAGGAGAATTTGTTTAAACTAAATTAATAAATGGTAATTAACTATTCGATTTATTTAGAGTGTTAATAAACCATATAATGTTTATACAAGGTCTGAAATCGGAGAGAGACAAGCCGGTTTGGATTAGACTGCAAATTAAAAATCAAAGGTGAGTTAATCTCACTCAAATTGGATTGCTAGTTAATTTAAATGGTTAAATTTAAATTATTGGATTGATTGCTTGAATTGATAATTTATTATCAGTCTGGATGTGATATATTATATATAGTAGTGTGTGTGTGTATATATATATATTGGAGTGATTGATTTTCCTGCATTATATAGCGGATGAGACCCCATGCGCCGCATAATAGCGGATGATATGAATATAACCCCATATACCGCGATATTCCACCTCGAAGTGGAATTGGTATTTTTATATTGTGCTAACATTTGTGGATGCAGGGAAAACAGGTTGGAGGGATCCAACTGGATTCCTCAAATGTTGGAATTTATTTTCATATTTGGTGATATGTTTTGTTTGATAATCTATGATAGATTATATGGATTATATTGGGAATTGAAAATATTGAATGTTATGGTTTGACTGAATATATTATGGGTATATTAAGATATCAAAAATATAGAAGTTGGATTTTGAAGGAAATTAAAAGAGAGGATTTTTAAGTAAAATAATTATAGTGAATTTGGATAAATTAAAAGAATGAGTTGGAAAAGGATAAAAGTTTGATTTAAAATCCTATCAAATAATTCCGGGGTTTGAACGTTTGCGAATGAATACCGTGAAGATGATGAAGACGGTGATTCGGTTTTTCCAGACCTAGGGCAACTTGTATGGATGAATGCTATCAGACCATCGTTAGGAGGACGATGAGCATTCTAAGTGAAATGTGTTCTAAAAAGGTAACGCATAGCCTCAAGCCTCATCAACCGAGAATGGCTAAAACAGGGGAGGTGCAGCAAGGCTAAGTGGTTAGCAACCAATTAGGGTAAGGTCATCCCTTTCTAGATGTCCCTTTTTTATTTCGGCTAAGTGGCGGTTGCTGATCCCAACCGCGGGGTGATCTTATTCGGACTATCCAGTAAGGGGTAGTCCGGTCTTATGTTGTAGGGGGTCGGGAGTGATCCTCGGTACTCTGATCTAGGCCAGGTACTGAGACGGGCGGTACCCCAGTAGCCCTGCCATTGTATGGAATCCAATCTGTAACAACCCTGTATTTTGTAATTATTTTAAATTGAATTTCCTGATTTAAAAACTTTATATTGTTTATTAAAATGGATAAATTTTGTTATTTTAAATTTAAATTTTGATTTTGTGTGAATTATAATTCCAAACCTGGATAAATGGAATATTTCCAAAAAAGTGGATTTTGGTCAAAATGGTCAAACTTTGACTTTTAAATTTAAAATTTAAATATTTGAAATTTTGAATTTTATCTTTTATTATGAAAATAGATTTAATTTCAAGAATACTGCTTTTCATTTCGTTCAAATCAGATTAATATTGTGAAAGTTACGCTTTTTACAATATTGTGTGTAAATTGTTTTATTTAACAAATTTGTTTATTTTAAATTTATATAAATAATACCTTTGTTTGTAAAATCATGTTCTAATTTGTGTAACATGATATGTTTTGCATATATTTTATTTTGAAAACATTTTTTTAAGTATAGTTTTAATGTTCAAATGTTGATTGTATATTGTTTTCAATCTTTAATTCTAGTTTCCATTAAATAAAGTATTTTCTTTATTTATTTCCTACTTTTCCTAAAACTATTTATTTATTCTTCATAATATCTAAATCTACCTTATTTTTCTTATTTATACATTCATTTAGTAATTAAATGGATAAGTATTTAGATCCTTATTTATTTCTTGGAAAGAAATTTCATATATATATATATATATATATATATATATATATATATATAAACGTTATTGTTTTAAAAGGCATACCTTTAAATGTTTATTTTAATTTATATAAGTAATATTTTTGGTTGATATATCATGTCATAATTGTTTATATATATGTAACATTTCATGTTATGTATATATTTACAACATTTGTCCGTTTTTGTTTCACTTAATTTGGATATATACTTTGTAAATTAAGTAACATACAAAGATGTAAATAGCAATTAATTTATACGTTTCTATAACCGTTTTCTTATTTATTTATATAGTGTTTATATAAACGGTATGTATTTATTGAATTATTTCTTTGGCATATATTTTATTAAATAGATGGGAAACAAATCAAATTTGGATATGTTACCTATTTTAATTAAAGGCATACGTTATGTTTTGATTTATTACCTTTTTACCTTCCCATCCCTTGATTTTCTACCATAACTTCTCCTTGATGGCTGTTACTTTTTCTTTTTGAAATTCACGTGAAAACATCTCTTCTTATCTCACTTTTCATGTAAGGTTTCAGATCTGAAAGGAAGAAGGTAATGGCTTTTATATTTTTCTACTCTTTTCTCTTCTTATTATTTGATTTTTCCATTGAAATTGCCTTTCCTCTTCTTGCATTTGTTGGACCATACTCCTCCACCACCTCCACCTACCACCACATCACCTCCTTCCCATCACCATACATGGCCTAACACCCTCCTCCTCTGACCAAAACTGGCCATGACCATTCCATGATGCAAACACCACTAAAAGTTGCAAAAACCCCTTGAAAACATGCATAGCCTAGCTAGTTTTCACCATACCCTTCATATGTTGCTTTGGCCACCCCCTTAGCCACCACCACCATCAAGTTCACCACCCTTGGCTTTCACTCCAGCCACCACCAGGTCTGTACATGCCAAGGCCGAGCCAATTCATGCATGTCCAAGCCTAAAAGTTGCACCAAAACTCCTCTTTTTGCCTTAACCTTTGATCTTCCTTCACTAGTAACTCCAACCCCTTCACTTTCACTTATAGTCGTGCCTATATGAGTCCAAACTAGATCCGTACTCTAGTCAAAACATCACCAAGGCCGAACCTATGTAGCTTTGTGGCCGAGCAAATGTGATTTGTGGTCAAGCAAAATCAATTGAAAACTTGGTGTTGTCTTTTGTAAACTCTATTTCAATTTTGTTCCAATAATTTTAGTATTGAATTTATATTTATATTTTTGCTTTATTTTGTTGTTGAATACAAGATTAACATCTTGGCTCTCTCTCCACTCAAATCAAAAGTCGTGCTATCGTGCTTTCTGGATTTTTCATTTGTGTGTGTTGTTTGCTAACTCTAGCGTAAAGAGGTGAGTAAATCTCACCTAACATTTATACTTATGCAAATTTGAATTGACAACAATTGAATGTGTAGTACTATTATGTTATGTTATCCATGTTTGTGATTATTAATTATATGATGTTAAACCTGTTTATTTACCTGTCATCTCATCTATTACTAATATATGTTGTTAAACTGTTCATTTATATCTGTTTATCACACTACAAGTTCCATGTAGATTTGATCACTATGGGTTGAAATGATACATACCCGAACGGACTTTAGAATAGGGAAAAATCATTATGGGATGAAATGATAGGCCTGAACGATTTTTATTTATTTTATTTTACTTGGGATTGCGGGTTTGAAATGATAGTACCTGGATTTTTCTTTGTAAACTGCGGATTGAAATGATATATATCTGTATCGCTTGACCTAGGTTAGAAAACTATATACAGGCCCGTGGTTATTTTATAAAGTATTTTGAATATTTTAAATATGTTTAAAAGTGTAAATTTATGAAAATTTGATTTAAATTGGATTTTTAATGTTTAAATAAAGAAATTTTGATTCTTCCATAAGTTAAAAATGTAATTAAATGAATGGTTAAATTTTAATTATTGAAATATAACTTAAGTCTGGAAATTTGGATTTTTGGGTTTAAAAGAAAATTTGAGTAATATAAATAAAAAAATGGAAATTTAATTATATTGGAAAAATGGAAATAAAAATTTAAGTGTTAAGTTTAATTGTTAAAATGAAGAGAATAGAAATTTTACACTTAAATTTTATTAAGTGAATTCTTGAAAATTGGTTTTATTTAGAAGAAAATTTATTATAAAAATCATAAGTTAAAAGTATTTTAAATGAACATTTTGAATGTTAAAGTATGATTTTTATAATGTTTAATGGTTTAAATTGGGATTTATTGTTTGCTGGAAATACACTAAAATCTAGAAATACTTTTAATAGCACTTCAGAAATGCTATCGTTTCTGAAATGAACTACAACTTAAATAAGAGGCTATTACAGCAGTTCTGTAAATGTTGTAGTTGCTGAAGTAAACTAAAAGGCTAAAACTTAATAAAGGGCTATTACAGCAGTTCTGTAAATGCTGTAGTTGCCTGATGTCTTTGCTGAATTTAATGAAAACCTTTAATATGAAACCTGAGCTATTACAGCATTTTTGGAAATGCTGTCTTTGCTGAATTGAACTAATTTTCAACTAAAATTGAGATTTTACAGCAGTTTTAAATGCTGTCTTTACTGAATAAAAATGTTTTCAAGTATAACTTATAACAGCTTTTTCTAAATGTTGTGAAAGGCTGAAATTTTCAATGTTTATGGTTTTTAACTAAGAAATGAGCTCAGAATGATTCGAAACTTTGGAAATTTAATACTTGACTTGAAAGAATAATAACTTCACTTTTAAATGGTTAAATGAATTAATTTAATTGGAATATATAAACTATTTAAAGGGTGATTTGATAGAAAATAAATGAATGATATTTTGGAATTTTAAAAGGTATTTTGTTTGATAAATTGGATTTGAATTCAAATAATGATTGAAAGGAAGTTTTGAAAAGATATGATATTTTGATAAATTGAAATGGTTTGGAAATGATTTAATCTTTATTTTGATAAAGATTTGGATTTGAAATGATATATAATTTTGAAGTATAAAATATTGTTCTGAAATATTATAACCACGGGTATACTTCTCTATATGTCATTTGATTTCCTGATGATGGCTGTGATGCACATTAACACTGTTAGTTGCATTGTTTACTTCGATATGGACATTTCTGTGATATTGTTATTACTGTTTAATTGATGGTTTTATGGATCCTTAAAGGATGGGCGATCCCAAGCACCCTTTAAGTTATTATGCATTGCTATTACAGTTAACTTGAGTTGGTTTACATTGTATAAGTATGTATGTCCTGACTCGAGTGTTTTGTGTTTTACTTCACGCTCGGGTCAGCATGAGAATCACAGCTTTGAAATTTATCTTCTGGAGCTAGAGATTTGCTGGAGCTTTTCTGTCCATCCGTTATTTCTTATCTTCTAATCCAGTTATTTACTATTCGGTATTGTCTCTGTATTATTGATTTATGTATCCTAACTTCTATTGTATCTATTTTGACTATGAGATTTTGTATATGTTTTGAGAGTTTGTATATAGTAGCTTCATGAACTACTATGGTATTTTATTTCCGCTGCGAGTTATTCTGATATTCTGTGTCTGTGATTCTGTATTTGATTTTATTTGCTCCAAATTTTATTACAATCTGTTATTTTGAATTATTCAAGTCAGACATGTGTGGATTATTGTCGATTTGAATGGTCCAAAATAGTGGGATGTTACACAATCTCCAATAAGCGCCTGTACGGTTTTGATTGTGCCCAACTATTACTGGAACATGAGATGCAAGCATTTCAGCTAGATTTTATTTACTTTCTATAGACACTATTATAATATCAGACGGATTTGATAAAAATGTTTTGGTTATCGTAAGGTAAAAACCCGACATGTTTATTTGTGGCGTGGTCTTACGAGATACCTTTGCTTTAAAGGATTTTCAAAAATGTAATAACCCAATTGAGTGCGGTTTTCTCACGCTGGTTTTCCGGACTGACTCGGGTGTTGTTTTATTATAATGCTCGGGTCAGACCGAGTATTACAGATACAGGATAGGATGCTGTGGAGCTCAGGAGTCGAGTTGGATGGCGAGACGTATCACTCGTACTTGACTTATATTCCGCTGTGCAGTGTAAGCTGTATAGTCAGCTTTTGTGAGGAAAAGTTATTATTACTGTCCAGTTGTGTGCTATGGATTGTGTTGTACTCTGATGATTGTAAGTATTATACAGTTATAGTTTCTTTTGTATAAAAATTTGTTATTATATATTATATGTTCTGCTGCGATTGTGAGATTCCGATGTTGTTTTCTATTTTCTTCTTCTACCTCTTTCTTCTTTAACCCTAATGGTTTCTATTTCCAACCACTTTGAGTTGAACTGATGGAGAATATTGTCGGCTCAAAGGGGTACGGATTTGCGGGCTGTTACAATTATACTCTCAATTAATTACCTGTTTTTAGGGAAAGAAATGAAAGGTTATCTTCCCTAAATTAACTCTTATAAACAATTGTTGAGTGTATTTGATGCACTATACATTTAAACTAAATTAATTTTAAACTTCCTTTTAACCAACTTTAAATAAAATAACACTTTATTTAATGCTTTATTAGATTGGATCTAATATACATTTAGACTTCATAGGCTCATTAAAGATCCAAAATGGTAAAAAAAAATTGAAATCACCCATTTCTTCCGCTGTGGGCTGGCCCAGTTCCAACAATGATATCAGAGCCCAATAGACTATGCGGTCTAAATTGGTCATATTAGGGCTAACTAATTAAGCTTACGCACTTAGTACGGTGTCTAGAAAGGTAATGTCTAGGTTTGGAATTGGGTAATCAAGTACCATGTTCTACCTAGTTACCTGCCTGGCCTGAAAGGTGAAGTGAGCCCAAAGGTTGCCCCTAATAGAAAAGGCCCAATTTAATTGGGCCTTGGGCTAATTTTCAAAATAGTTTTGAAAATTAAGACATGATTTTAAATTTAAAAGTTAAATTTAAAATAAAAACATGTTTATTATAAGAGGTTATAATATAACATAAATTTCCAAAATGTTTGAAAATGTAATGAAAATTCCAAAATGTTTGAAACTGTTAATTTAAAATTTAAAATTTATTAATAAGATTAATAGAATAAATTAATTAAATGACTTAATTAATTAATATTTATATGCATGTATTATATATGTTAATATATGTTATGTTATTTTGAAGTTTTAAGATAACATAAGTATACGTGTATGTAAGATAAATTTTGAAATTGATATAATTTAATTAAAGTTGTTTAATTAAATAAATTAATTAAATGTTAATTAATTAAAAAAATACGCATATATAAGATATATGTGTTATACTATAAAGGTTGTAGTATACACTATAAAGTTTATAATAGATATATCCAATATAAAAGTTGTATTGAAATAATAATTTAAAATTAATTAAAGAGTTAATAATTAAAATTAATTAAAGAGTTAATAATTAAAATTAATTAAATAAGATTTAATAATTATCATACATAGGACTGTCATATAAGTAATATGAAATGTAAAAGTTATATGATAATAAAACTTATATGATATGAATGTATAAACTAAAGATGGAACATTAAAGAAACCCAAATAGACCCAAGGAATAAATACATACATAAATATACGTATACTGTGATTTCTGATGTGTTTGACACTTGAATCATGAGGGTATTGCATAAGAAATACATTATTCCATAAGTCGATAAAACTCAATACAATATATTAATGATTATGAATCTTCTATATAATTTTGTCATCTACCATATATATTAATAAATTACTTGCATACTCCTTAGTTGTTGAGCAAACTCAAGCTGGGGATGTTATGTGTAGTATTATTAATATATTGAACAGATGAGGTAAGATATCTATATGTATTTGTTAAGCAAACTCAAGGTACATATACTATACTTAGGCCATCACGATATGGTAGGTATGAGTGAATAATCTCTTTTGATTTGTTGAGCAAACTGAAGGTCAAAATGAGATTAGGACAAGGAAAAATGGGTCAGGAGTTGTATGTGATACAACCGATAAGGAGTTATTCATTGTTTGTGGGGCTATGATTTGTTGAGCAAACTCAAGGTCGGAATACCAAGACAGACGAGTCCTAACACCCACTAGTGAAGTCGAAAGACTTCTATGTTTCACCTTAGGGTTTGGAGAAACATAAAAGACTAGTGGGAGCCTTATTAGAAAAATGAAATGGTAATATTTAACCTTTCTAATATTGTAAGAACATATGCTAAATAATGTTATAATTAGCTGCAATGATAAATTTGTGCATTTGATATGATTGATAAAATGTTTATCAATTAACATATACAAACGAACTGAATTGAAAGTTGACAAATGGAAATATAATGCCCACTATTAAATTCCTATTGCATGTTAATGTTTCAACACCCATGAAAGTGCCTGATTTTACAACCATTGAATACATTCGTGGTTTGGTCACTTATGCATTTATTTGGTCAATACCATGCATTGCATTGTAAGAGTTTTGAACTTTGAAAGCAATACAAGACTATGGATATTTGATCCATGTACTATCATTTCTAAATGTTATATGGTGAACGGTCACAGTTCGTAATGTACGATACTTCAATGAATATAGTTCATTGGAAATAAGCCAATAAATAATATTTTTGAGATCATGCAACTTGATTGATTACAAAAGGGATCATATTGTGTTAATGTAACACAAGACCAAAAACTACAAGATAGATCTAAGAACTCCATCTTGTCATTTTGACCGGTTTACGTAAAGTGCAACATATTTGATGTCCTTAATTGTTAAGGATAATCGAATGCGCTTTTGTAAAGAGTTGGTCATGATATTGTAGTAAGGTTTTCTTTTGGATAGTTTGACCATTTGAAAGGAAAACGAATGTATAAGAATAGATGTAATTTAAGGTACAGTTCAGATGAAGAGAATGAATAGTCACTTCTGCTTCATAAAGAAACATCGAAAACGAGAATTATAATAATAATTGATACTTAAGATTGGAATAAGAAATATGATTTCTATTCCAAAATGTATTTTCATATAGAAAATTGTTTTCTATGAGGTTTATTTCTTTGAGCTCAAAATATTTGATCAACGAACTCCACTGTAAAAAGTTGCTGTGTATAAAATAAACAAATTTTATTAAGTGAATAATGAACCTCCGAATTTAGTACGCAATTATAGTAATGGTGGAAATAGTCGAAGCATGCCATATAGCACTTATTAATTGCATCATAGTACGAAAATTGTTTTCGTAAAACTTACCATACATTATTTATGAAATAATGATTATTTTTCGATATCGACTAAAAAAATGGACATAGATATATTTCAATATGAATATTATGAATATTCTTTGTGAAATAAAACTATAATGTGGTAATTTTTTATAACAAAAGTGATGCATTGGAAAATACAAAAGTATCTAATATTATATAGCTATTTTGGAATTATAAACTAAGCCGTAGTTTTGAGAAATAATTTTTTTGTATAATTTTGAATCATATGATACTTGTTAATTATGTCTCAAACAATAAAGGGCTATGCACCCATTTAGTGGGAGTATCATAAGAGTTGATGAACTCTTCGGATTGATACATATAGATGTATGCAATCGTAATTCTATAAACACCGGAACGTTTCCACGTACTTCGTCATATTCACCGATGAGTTATCGTCGACATGGACATGTGTATTTCATACATGTGTAGTATGTCTATGGTAAACTTATAGAATATAAAACAGAAGTAAATAAAATAACATGCGATAGAAATGATTTGATTTGATCGAATGAGTGGGTATATTGGAAAATGATCCGAACGTACCTAAAATGAATAAAATTTCAATCTCAAAATTACTCCTCCATGTGATACATAATGATGCATCGATATGGAGTAATTAAACTTTGTTGGACATTGTACGATTAATTGTGAGTGAAGTTGAGTTAGTTTCTTTCTATAAGGTAATGTACTTAAGGGTAGTACACATGGTTAATATTATTTCATCTGAATAATAGTTTACATAATTTTATAAGATAAGGGTTTATAAGAAACTCCAACATATCCTAGGCCAAGGAGTTGGCAGGTTATGCAAGTCGAAAGATTGCACGTAATAATTGTTCATAAGAGATCTTGTATGAATCTCCCAAAAAGTGTTTTTAGGAAGACTGTCATTGGATGACATATTTATGTTTTGAACATAAGTTTTGTAAACTAAAACCAAATAGTTTTATAAATAAATAAATTCATAAAACATTTATGAATACCTATTATGTTGCACAGAGAAACAATTGTTGTTTTAAGAAACACCAACTTCATTGTGAAGAATTTCTTTGAGGAATTACTGGTGGTAAAATGGAATTAGATACGATCCATAGATAATATTGATTAGATGAGATGAAATGAAATTAACTAACCTAAACGAACACAATGCATTAGAGTGTCTAATAAGTACTCTCGCACATTGAAGAGAAACTATGAGTTTCTTATTAATGTCGAAAATATATAATTCCAGATTGTTTAATTGAAGCATTGAGAGTGTTGACTCTATATGGTATGATGCGCAAATCCGAAAGAATTCCAATTATGCTATCAAAATATAGATTTTGGTGGTCGTAACTGAAGGGATATGATCCATCGACCACGATTGTGTCTTTATGAGTAAGACTAATGCAGTTGGAATTACTTGAGCAATGTTGATAAGAATAATATCGCAAATTTCAATTGTTGAAATTAGCGTAATAGATTCGATATTCAACACGTTCAAGTCAATTCGGATTTACTCAAAAAAAGATCGCTTGATAAGTCCTAGTGTTTTAGTACATATGTATTGAAACAGAAAATTCTAAATAATGATTTAGAGTAAGCTGTTTACACATGTTAACCAAAAATGTCTCAAAGTTAGTGGGAGCGATATTAAGTTTGTGAGTCTTTGGATATGATCCAAGAAATGATACGAAAGTATGATTTTATAAGCATCAAGATTGAATAAGTATTTTGATAGAAATATAAAATAGTTTGATTTTCAATCAAAGTATAGAGGAAGCGTGTGTTTATAAGAAAAAACATTTAAAGGTACATTGATATTTCTAAACTATAAGTAAACAACACGTTGTTGATTTTGACGATGTACTTGTGTTAAAATCGGCCTTAGTTGTTTTAATACTCAACATTGGATTAATAAATGATGTCTTTTATAGTAAGTATAAAAGATTTCGGGAATGTCCCAAATGATATGCAATGACACCTTATTAAAATGTTTAATATAGAACATGTAAGATTGATTGCTTTGCATTGGCAAAAAGAATTATCATACATGCTGTTTTGTCTACGATATCATGATTTGTTTATGTATTTGATACATGAAGCAAATATCAAATCCAAATTGATGTCACTAAATGGTTGTTTGAAGGGTTCTCGTGTATTTATAAAATACTAGAGAATTGTTTACAGAAACAAAAACTCCTTATGAAGGAGTGTTCGAACTCAAACTTCATAAGTCATACTGAGTGTAGTATGTCAATAATAAATTCAAGTTAAGAATCTTTAAGTTGGAATGTTCCAAATAAAAGATTGTGGCTTATTCAATGAAAAAAGGCTACGTACATCGCCTTGAATATTGCCACAATAAAAAAATAATGTATATAAAATTAAAAGTGCACAAATTTATAACTAAGCCGATTCCAAATGTAGAGAATCTCATAACATTGTTATATGATAACAATGTCGCGATATGGTTCGTAATAGAACTTAGAGCTCATTAGAGGTTGAGAGACATACTCTGAAATGTTCCACGTGATAAAGCAGTTTATCACCGTCGGAGAGAGTAGATTGACAGAGTAGATAATTAAAACATAGTAGCATACCCATTCACAAAGGGACTGACCCAACTGGTTTTGAGAAACCGATTGAAGAAGTTGGAATAAGATTCCATAATTGACCCCAAGTACAAGTGGGAGATTGATAGAGTTAGGGGTATGCTCTAGGGGCAATTATGTAATTTGTTACATATATCTAACTCGTTGAACAATCTTGTTCATAATAAAGGTGTTTCTTTCTATTATATACTTGATATAATGTGGTTATATTAATTAATTAATTTAATTAAAAGTATATTTAATAGAAAATCCATAAATAACATATTTTGTGATAGAAGTTACAAAGTGTTGTAACCGTGAGTAATTTATCACAATAAACAAATTTACCATTTTAAATGTTCCTAGTCAAGATGCATCGAGACTAGATATCAATGTATCTGTGAGACTAGAGTATGTAACGCTCTCAAAATGTTGGGAAGTGTATTACTCATGATTGCTGGGGGTGCCTAGGGGTTACGTACTAATAGTTATTGAATAACTATGGAACGACTCACTCGATAGTTTTCTGTTAGTTAATGTAGCTAAGGTCAAACAGAAAATATCGATGTGACTGATTTACATAGTTCTCTCGTCTTGAGAATACTATAGATCTTCAATATAAAAGCTCTGCTTTGATTATAGTCAAATCATGGCATGGTGTTCCATCGAGTGACTATAGTTGGGTCGAGTGGAAGTATTCGAAGTGAAGCACTATTCAAGAGAGAATTCGTCTCCTCGGTTATATGGGGTTAGTATCATAGTCAACTCAAGTAAAATTAAAGTCAAAGTCTCTGGCCAGAGCATTTAGGTTAGTAATAATTGTTATTGTTGAACCAAAGACTTTGTGTTAGACTATAAAGTTGAATGTGGATGATATTGGAATTTTGACCATTACCAAATACCATAAATCCAAAGTGATATAGTTTTAACGAAGAGAATTGGTGTAAATAATTGTCACTATTAGGTATGCTTATAATAAGTAAAATTAGATTTTACCAAAAGATGTGTAAGTGATGAATTCAGCAAAAATGTCACACCACCTGCTAAGTGACGTGTGAACGTTAATATCTGAATTGCTCAATATTAATCGCTGAATGAATACACCTTTGAGTCGCACAACTGAAATAATGAATGCTCTAAATGAACCACATGATTGAATTAATTTATAATTGTTGTATATTAATTAAAATTATTAATATTTATGAAATATTAATTACTAAATTTTTATTTAATTTGTTTGAGTGCCTTTAGCATTTAGTAAAGTGCGATTATATATGAGTTATAAACACGCATATTCATATATGATATCTTTAGAGTGTTTAAATTTGATTTAAACATGATATATACTAAAAGGGGGGCTTTAAATAAATTAAATTAATTAGTATTTGTGAAATATTAATTATTAAAATTTTATCTTAATTTATTTGAATAACCTTAGCATTTAATGGTGTGCGTATATAAAAGTTATAAACGCGCGCACATTTGAATTGGATTTAAATGGGATTAATGCTAATGAGATTTTGGAAATTTTTGTGGGTCCATGAGGCACCATCTATGACTAGCCAAGCATGTAGAAGAGAAAGAGGATCTAATTAACATTTAAAAAGAAATTAATAGGGGAAATTTTTAAGGAAGGAATAGGAAAGGTTTTTATCATTCCTTTAAAACACATCTCGCTTTATTTTCTTATACGGTTGATTTTTATTTCTTGTCATAAGCATCCTCTTGCTCTTCTATCAGAGAATTTTGAATTTTCATGGCTTCCTAACCTCTAAATTTCCAAAATAAAATATCAAATAAAATTAATAACAAAAGGTGGTTCTAATCTCTTAATTCTTGAAAATTCGGAGATTGATTCATGGAATCTAAGAGCCTATGATTCATCATTCAAGGTGCATTCTCTTGGCAACATCTCAAGGCAATTATTCTAATTTTATTAATTCATCATTCAACTTTTTTATGTAACTTAGATCCATCTCCTATTTCATCTCATCTGTGTATTTGTTTATTTGATCAAATAGACTAGATCCCTTTTGCTCCATCTTAATTAATTACATATGTTCACCATGTTATTTTAATTTGAACCTGTTTTAAGATAAATTTTGATTGCTTGCCAATTCAAGTTGTCATTATTGGATCTACGTTATATGATCCCATATTTAATTATTTTTCATATTATTTAATTGTTTAGATCTGAAACCTTTGCAACATATACATATGTGTCTGATTTGTCATATCTATTTTTTTTTGTTTCAAGTTTGTTAGTTAAAAAAACACTTTTTGATTAAAATCTAAGTCTTAATTAATGAAATAATTCTATTATTGATTCAAATAGAAAACATATGTAATTTATTTATGTTTACATGTATGTTTGTTATTAACCCGCCTTTTTACAAGGCCGTGGACAGGCGGGTTTAACTTAATCGACTGCACGTTCGTCGAGGCTGGTGTTGATTCAGTCGACTGGATGGATGGATGATGCAACGTGCTTGGGAGATGGAAATATGATTGGATAAAGATGGATCAACTATAATTTGGGTCTAGGAAACATGGTTCGGCATTAAACATGGTTCGGCATGGTGGAGGTTCGGCACAAATAGTTCGTCTGGCATTCACGTTCGAATAGCATTCAAGAGTACTCGGCATACAAAGAGCGTCCGACATACATGAGTGGTTCGGCATTCCATGAGCACTCGGCATTCAGTAGCACTCGGCATCTAGGAGCGCTCGGCATTTAGAGGCGCTCGGCATTAGAGATCGTTCGGCATGATGGGCGCTCGGCATTAGAAACTGTTCGGCATCAGACATGGTTCGGCATGATGGAGGTTCGGCATTGGATGGAGCGCTCGGCATAAATCTCGTTCGGCATTGGATGGAGCGCTCGGCATAAATCTCGTTCGACATTGGATGGAGCGCTCGGCATAAATCTCGTTCGGCATTGGATGGATCGTTCGGCATCAGGGAGAGTTCGGCATTGGATGGGTCGTTCGGCATACCTCACCTCGCTCGGCATTGCACCTCGCACCTCCATACCTCGGTACCTCCATACCTCGGTACCTCGCACCTCCATACCTCGGTACCTCGCACCTCCATACTCGGTACCTCGCACCTCCATACCTCGATACCTCGCACCTCCCCACGTTCGGCATACCAACTGCTCAGGATCGGTCGGCATAATGAAGTAGGGTTCGGCTATGACCTTGATGAGCCCAAACTACTCAAGAGGCCCAACAACCTGGTTTTGCCTATAAATACAGCATGCGGGTCTCCAGATGGGGGATCTTCTTCTTCTCTTCTGCTCTCTGACATTTTTATTTCCTAAGACTAAGGCTAGTCTACCACTTTGTAACGGTAACTGATTCTTACATCAATAAAAAGAAAACTTCTGGAGTGGACGTAGGCCGGAGTTAGCCGAACCACTATAAAATCTTATGTTCTTTACTGCTTTCATTTTAATTTTAACTGTTCTTCATATTATTACTCTCTACATACATCCTATCTGTGAGCTGTGATTGGGATTTTGGTGCTTTTATCTAGATTTGGGTGTTAGTGACCAATTTTGGCGCTAACATTTTGGTGCTTCCACTGAGAAGGCAAGCACTCAGGGATTTTTGAGCTAGGAACTTGGACTCTAGAAAGCAATGGCTAGGCCATCAACAAGAAAGCAAGTGACAGAAAGGAGCAATCAGGAGGGAAGTCAAGAGGCTTCCTCTTGAGCTGGAGCAGGTCAAGCATCCATCTACATCACCAAAGAGGAAATGGAAGTTATGATGAAAAGACAAGAGGAGATGATGCAGGCTCTTCTCAGACAATTTACGCAAGTAGGAAATGCGGGGGCTCAGATCCATGGAGCCAGATCAGAAGCGCTCAACAGCAAGCAGAGGGAATGGTTCAGCAGGGGGCAACCCCCAATCAACATACAACTAACAATCCGGATGGAGCTGGACTCGAGGCGCACCATCAGATAATGTTGAACCAGTTCATGGAGGGGTTCCAGCTAACACCACGCAACAGGATGCTGGCAGGAATGTAAGAGCAAGAGATGAAGAGTATGTACCAGAATTCCTTCGGGAACTTGGGGGCATCCCTTGACGGACAATGCTGGATTAGCGGAGATTATCAGGCGAACCATGCGCGGGGGTTAGACCAATAGAGATCTGGAAGGAGTAAACAAGAGTCTGTTCTCTCGTGAAATCAGGATAGCTCGAAATCTGCCAGATTTCAAGCTACCTAACATGGGAATGTACAATGGCAAGGCCGATCCAACAGATCACTTGATGAGATATACCAGACACATGGAGGTGCTGGGGGCATTGGAAGAAGTTATGGCTCGATGTTTCCCTTTATTCTTAAAGGACATAGCTGCTATGTGGTTCAGGCAGCTGGAAGAAGGATCCATCGGAACATGGACAGAGTTGGTGGACAGGTTTCTGAAGCAGTTTCAGGTACATATCAAAAGGCCGAAGAATGTAATGACGCTGACATCGGTAAAACAGAGGACAAATGAATCACTCAGAGCTTTCTTAACTCGGTTCAATGCAGAGGTTGCTTCGGTGGATCGGCCGGATCCATCGATGGTTTAATGGCGACAGTGTCAGGAGTTAGAGAAAATTCAGGTTTCAAAGTGTCACTGATACGGGACCCTCCGATGGATCTCGGGGAATTCTTTCACGAAGATGAGAAATTCCTTCGGCAGGAAGATGCATGCTCAGATATGAAGTTAAAGGAGGTGAACGCGGCTGAGGATGGAGGACCATCCAGCGGAGGCTTGGAAAAAGGAAAAAGGAAGCTGGATGACGAGTTAGGAAAGGCTAGGAAGCGGGGGAGAGAGCAAAAATTCTCCACCTACACAGGGTTGAACGAGACGCTGGAACGGATTTATTTGGAGACTCGGAATCGCCTTCCCTACCGAAGGCCGGCTAGGAGAGAACCCTCCAAACGTGAGAGGGCATCAGGAAAACACTGCCTCTTCCACGATTTGTACGGGCACGATACCAACAGCTGCAGGCACTTAAAGGACATAATTGAGGAGCATGTAAGGAATGGACAGTTGCAACAATACGTCGAAACTCGAAATGCAGCGGTGGGGCAGGAGCAACCACCGTTTACCTCACACAGTGATGGTACGAGGCACAGGAATGATGGTCGATTGGTCATCAATTGATTGGGATATTATGAAATAAGTAGCAAACTACGGAAAAATGGCCAAGTCACTTACTCATGTACGGGGACGGAGATAGCCCCTAGGCATGCTCTGAGATGATGATAAACCGCGACGCTCTAGTTTGTGAAATCTGCTTTCTCTTTTTTGGCTTGGACATTTGCTTTTTTCTAATTTGGTTTGAACTTCTGGTTTTGTTTGTTTTTTGGTTTGGACTTATATTTGGATGATTGTTTTCTGGTTTGGATATCGGTTTGGATTTTCGATATGGATTTTTTGTTTTCTGATTTGATCTGGATTTTGGATTGGCTTTCGATTGGATTTTTTATCTGGTTTTTGATAAATGGTCGTCAGGTATGGATTATACCTGGCAAGGTGTAGGTCGCTTTGTCTAAGCACGACAAATCGACTTATTCAGGTCGTCGAGTATGGACTATGCTCGGCAAGGGTCCGGAGAGACCAGGATTCAGCCTAGGACTTAGGCCCCATATTATCGGTTACTATTTTAGATCGTCGAATATGGACTATGCTCGGCAAGGGTCCGGAGAGACCAGGACTCGGCCTAGGACTTAGGCCCCCATATTATCGGTTACTATTTCAGGTCGTCGAGTATGGACAATGCTCGGCAAGGGTCCGGAGAAACCAGGATTCGGCTTAGGACTTAAGCCATGCATTACTCAACGTTTAGGGACACCGGAGTACGGTCGTCAGGTGTGGATTGTGCTTGACAAGAACCCGGAGAGGTTATGGACATAAATATCGGCTATGGACGACAGAGGATTTGGATATTGACCCGGAGAGGTCCTAAAGTCGGTTATTGGTTATTGGATATGGATGAAACATGGACTTTGGATATCGGATTTGAGGCTATTCAAAACACACCTTCCAATAGCAAGGCATGTTTTGGGGGAAAAGTGTTAACCCGCCTTTTTACAAGGCCGTGGATAGGCGGGTTTAACTTAATCGACTGCACGTTCGTCGAGGCTGGTGTATGATGGATTCAGTCGACTGGATGGATGGATGACGCAACGTGCTTGGGAGATGAAAATATGATTGGATAAAGATGGATCAACTATAATTTGGGTCTAGGAAACATGGTTCGGCATTAAACATGGTTCGGCATGGTGGAGGTTCGGCACAAATAGTTCGTCTGGCATTCACGTTCGAATAGCATTCAAGAGTACTCGGCATACATAGAGCGTCCGACATACATGAGTGGTTCGGCATTCCAAGAGCACTCGGCATTCAGTAGCGCTCGGCATCCAGGAGCGCTTGGCATTTAGAGGCGCTCGGCATTAGAGATCGTTCGGCATGATGGGCGCTCGGCATTAGAAACTGTTCGGCATCAGACATGGTTCGGCATGATGGAGGTTCGGCATTAAGGATCGTTTGGCATGATGGAGGTTCGGCATTAAGGGTCATTCGGCATTGGATGGAGCGCTCGGCATAAATCTCGTTCGGCATTGGATGGAGCGCTCGGCATAAATCTCATTCGGCATTGGATGGAGCGCTCGGCATAAATCTCGTTCGGCATTGGATGGATCGTTCGGCATCAGGGAGCGTTCGACATTGGATGGGTCGTTCGGCATACCTCACCTCGCTCGGCATTGCACCTCGCACCTCCATACCTCGGTAGCTCGGTACCTCGCACCTCCATACCTTGATACCTCGCACCTCCATACCTTGGTACCTCGCACATCCATACCTCGCACCTCCCCACGTTCGGCATACCAACTGCTCAGGATCGGTCGGCATAATGAAGTAGGGTTCGGCTATGACCTTGATGGGCCCAAACTACTCAGGAGGCCCAACAACCTGGTTTTGCCTATAAATATGTGGGTCTCCAGATGGGGGATCTTCTTCTCCTCTTCTGCTCTCTGACATTTTTATTTCCTAAGACTAAGGCTAGTCTACCACTTTGTAACGGTAACTGATTCTTACATCAATAAAAAGAAAACTTCTGGAGTGGACGTAGACCGGAGTTAGCCGAACCACTATAAAATCTGTTATTCTTTACTACTTTCATTTTAATTTTAACTGTTCTTCATATTATTACTCTCTACATACATCCTATCTGTGAGCTGTGATTAGGATTTTGGTGCTTTCATCTAGATTTGGGTGTTAGTGACCAATTTTGGCGCTAACATTTGTGTTCAATATTTCAAATTCAATCTTTTGGATTTTGCATACCTCTGTTTAAAGTTATAAAAACTGATATTCTTTATAAACATAACTGGAATTTATTGCAACATATCATAAACCCTTGGATTTCCTTTTAGAATTAAAGTTAGGCTTTAGTTGTTACTTTATATTGGAACATATACTAAATTAAAAATTTAACATAAAGATGTATTAAGTTTAAAACATTATTTACAGTGAATTTTGTATGTGTATATATACACACACAAATTTATATATGTGTGTATACATACATATAATTTGAATTGAATTTATATGATGGACTTTTATGTAAAATATAATTTTTAATCTTAAAAACTTTTAGTTTTGAAACTAGGTTCAAAATTGCTGACCTTTTGGAGTTATAAAAGTGACATTTAATTTTATCTCATTTATATGTATATGTATATGTATATTGTATATAAATATAAATATATGTATGTATAAGTATTTTAAATAATAATATGGACAATAAAGACACATATGTAGGAAATATCATCTCTGTACACTATCTGATTTGTTGCATTTACATAATTTACAGTAAAGTAAATTTGGACAATAGTTACATTTTATGCCATGAATAAATTGCCAATTAATATCATTTAATGACCCAGTCAATTTAATTAGTGAGAGAGAGAAAATGGAAGGTTTCTCTCTTCATATAATTTTTATTATACTCTCAATTAATTACATGTTTTTAGGGAAAGAAATGAAAGGTTACCTTCCCTAAATTAACTCTAATAAACAATTGTTGAGTGTATTTGATGCACTATACATTTAAACTAAATTAATTTTAAACTTCCTTTTAACCAACTTTAAATAAAATAAGACTTTATTTAATGTTCTATTAGATTGGATCTAATATACATTTAGACTTCATAGGCTCATTAAAGATCCAAAATGGTTAAAAAAAATTGAAATTCGCCCATTTTTTCCGCTGCGGGCTGACCCAGTTCCAATAATATAACGCCCATGTCATGACACTATTCAATATAATATATAAGGTTGAAACTCTAATCAACCGGGATATCCTACCCTATCATTTTACTTATGAGTTGCCTTGTTTTGTATAAATTCAAATCAATATTCAAAACAATCATTTTCAAGTTAAACGACATTTCTACTAATACTTATGAGAAGGCTTATATCATCTTCTCATCTTGTGAATCTTAGGAAGGTTGCACGCTGATAAATCTCATCTGCAGATTTAACCTCTACACAGACTAATCTGCCCTGGCTATTCGTCCTAGACTATTTTACATGTACGCTTCCGGTCACTTGTGATGTGCACTTCACATGTTCCTTTAGTTGTCGTACCCTTTAAGTATATAGAGGCATAATAAATCTTATTGGTGTTGTAGTCCACTGCATCCTATCTCCATCGATGGTGCTACTTCTCTTTGTTTGCACTACGTCTCTGATGATCTTCATTATCATTAATAGCTTTAAATGTCCTGGCAATAGATCGTTTGAACAAAGTAACGAGGGGCAAGGTCGTCATGATTCGGGGTATCACCCTCGAACGAATCCGCTAGGATGGATACTAGTAGTCAAATCATATGCCAAACTCGACAAATGTTAAATTTATTACTATTAAAATCATCCCAAACAACATTCATTCTCGAAATGTCATTTTAAACCCATCATATAGCCCATTTGATTTGTCATGTTCGTGCAATAGGGTTTAATTTGCAAATACCAACATTATTTATAACAACAAAGAATTTAAACATAACATTGAATATGAATAATTGGGCTAAATTAAAGTATTTAACTTGCGAAATGGAGTTCAAGAATTAATAAATTCGTATAGCATTGTAAACTCAACCACATATCAATACAAGTCATATTCAAGGTGTAACGACCCGGAATTTTCGACCTCCTCCCAGGATCAAATTTAGAACCCCCCCCCCCCTTAGGGCTCAAGGCAGAACCACCCTGTGGATCTTCTAAGAAGTTCATTTCATGGGAGCGCCTTTTTCCCCACAGCCATTCTCAAAACTTTTCATACTATACACAAATAGTATCTTTTGAATCATACTCTTTATATGTATCACATATAAATCTCCTTTACACAAAATCGATATCTCAAAATCAATAATTCTCAAACCTGGCTTTCCAAATTCCCAAAATTGATTTTTCCCAAAAATCAAAAGCCTTTCAAAATCCATAGGTTCCAAAAACCTTTTTCAAGATTATATATATCTATATATATATAAATACCAAATGTCTATAGAAAGTAAAGTAGAATCTAGCTGAAATGCTTGCATCTCACGTTTCAACAATAGTTGGGCACAATCAAAACCGTACAGGCGCTTATTGGAGATTGGATTCCATACAATGGCAGGGCTACTGGGGTACCGCCCGTCACAGTACCTGGTCTAGATCAGAGTACCAAGGATCCACCCTGATCTCCTGCCAAACAAGACCAGAGATACCCCTTACTGGATAGTCCGAATAAGATCACCCTACGGTTGGGATCAGCAACCACCCACACAGCCGAATAAAAGGGACATCTAGACAGGGATGACCTTACCCTAATTGGTTGCTAGCCACTTAGCCTGGTGCGCACCTCCCCTGTTTTAGCCATTCTCGGTTGATGAGGCTCGAGGCCATGCGTTACCTTTTTAGAACACATCTAACTTAGAATGCTCATCGTCCTCCTGACGATGTTCTGAAAGCATCCATCCATACAAGTCCGTTTCGGGTTCGAACGGAACCGAAGGCACTATCTCGTTACACTCATTTTGGTATCACCCTCAGAGTTAATGGCAATATCCCTTGCACTCTGAATCTTTATCTCAAAACAGAAATTGAAACCTGTAATACAACAGAGGCAGGTACATTCCTTTGCGCAGACATGCATAGAACAATCTTCTCATATTTATACATGCACATATAAATTCATGCATACAAACATCATTATATTTTGAAAACTCTTGTTAATTAATTTAATTAATTAACTAATATATAATTATTTCAAAACCAAATCAATTTTAAAAACATTTAACTTTAAAATTAAATCTTTGAAACTTGTTTAAAAATTTGTTTTAATAAATTTACTTTGGATATTGCTAATACCCGACCCCGGTCTCTTCGAATCCAATGTCATCCCTTAAGCCAAGTAGTTTAAGTAAATAATTTAGTTACATTCAGAATAACATACGCACAGAATCTATCACAGATATTTAATTAAATAAATGACTCACATTTATTAACAGATCAATCCATCCATTTCATATCACATCACATCACAAATTATCAGTCTAGAGATATTCAGCAATCCAAGCATTCGATATAACTTAATCATCCATAAGCAAGGTTAATTAGTATACAATTCCTAATTAATTTAATTTAATCACCAAATAAATTAAATTAATTACTTTAAATTACTTTTAAATCCTGCTTAATTAACCTTAATTAATTATAACCATTTATTATTATTTTAATTAATTAATGAAATTTATTAATTATTCTTTAATTATTCACATTAAGTAATTATCCTTTAACTAATTACATAAAGTAATTAGCTTTTTAATTAATTACATTGAGTAATTAGCCTTTAATTAATTAAGACCTTAATTAATTTAAGATAAACCATTTATCTTACTTAATTATCATTAAAATCTTATTTAATTAAATGCTTGAAATTAATATATACAAAATTTCCTAAAACCTTTTTATTGATTAAAAATTCAATACATTTATCTTTAATTACTTACTTGATTACAACCTATATACTTTGAAAACACTTGGAAATTAATATAATTATTGAAACCAAAACAACATAAAATCAAAACACACTTGACTTTATAATCTATATATTTGAAATTTGTTTGAAACTTGATAATTACTTTTACTTGAAATTTATTTAATAGTTGGTTTTGAAAACATATACAAATTCTCTTTGAAACTTGCTTATTTACTTTGCTTTTTAAAACTTGTTAACATAATTCACTTTCATCAGGAAACCCGAGCCCAAGCTAGAATTTCCCGAACAATCACTCGAGCACTCCTTCCATTACTCTACTCAATGAATCTCGCGAATGACTCGAGAACGACATCGAGCCAAGACCATACTTCCTGATCCTCTTCTTCTTCTCCATCCTCCATTACAAAGCTACAACCCAGACACAATGCTGACACATGTGCATGTACACACGCGATTACCGTCGCTCCGGTCAACGATGCTACCACCAGCACGTTGACGTCGACACCCTTCCTCGATTTCGACCACCAGAATTTCGAAACGTCCTCCAAAACGAAATCGAGCAGAAACGAGGATCACCTGAACCAAACCCGATCCAAAGTTTCGACGAGCACCATCACCTCCGTCCATCTGACACCTCGCCGTTGAGCCCAGACATTCGTCAGAGTCCCATGCTTCATTCTTCCCTACTCCGATCATGTCTGATACCTCCTCGACGACATACTGACCTCCAAATCAACGTCGACCAAATCAGGGTCTAAAACCCTAATTCGTCGTCGACACACCACCACGATGGTCTGAAAAACCTGAGACCATTTTTCCTATGATCCCCATCACTCAGGCTTCCTCCCACATCAAGCACGATGCTCGACCCGCCGCCGATCGTCGTGAATCGACGAAAAACCAAATATCGTTTATCTTAACAATTCACCTCAACCACTCACTTAAAAATCATGATATCTATATTAAAAATCATGGTTTCTAAGCACGTATCCAAATCTACAATCAAAACTTGGAAATTTAAAATCGAATTTTGACTTGAATTGATTTTTCACTGTATATTTCTATTTCCTAGTTAATTACCTTCTAATTATACTTATAAACATTTTTAAAGACAAGATTTGGTTAATACAAACGGCTTTCCTTTAAACACCATAATCTAATTTAGTTTATATGAAGAGAGATTGAATTTAGAGTATGTTTGGTCTGTTGCAACTCAACAGAGACATGTTTACAGATATGCACACAGTACTCATACTTATATACATACAAGCATATTTATACATTCATGCAAACATTTCACAACAATATTTTCAAGAATTTATCACATGCATCAGGGTAAATAAGTAGATTTGGTTAAAAGGGTGAATGTTTACTCACCATATTGTTGAACAAAAGGAAGCTTTATTTTTTTGAAAACCTAGAAATTGATTTTTGAACCTGAAACTGCATGCTTCAATTTGAAACTGCAATTTTGCTCTAGATCTTACTTGATTGTACTTGAATCTACTTATGTTTGAGTTGAATTTGAATCTGAAGTTGTTGTTTGGATTTTTCTTTAGTTTGATTTCCTTTTAGTATTTTGTTTAGAAGATGAATGAAAGAATGAAGAAAATTAAGTATCGGCCTGGTTTAAACACTTTATTCATATATTCAATTTTAAAAGAAAACTAATGCCACTTGTAATTGCATGTTACTATTATCTCACAAATGTCAAATGCATATATTTAATAATTTCTTATGTTTTATTAATATATGCTTTTATATTTAATACTTTTTTATATATACAACTTATATTTATCTCATGCATATTTTAAAGAAAGTATGTTAACCTCTTATTAAATCCTATTTTAAACTTAACTAATATTTTAAATTAATAAATATTATCTTTAGTATTTTTAAAAATATAGAATTTAACTTTAACTAGCTCTTGAAAATTATTACATTGAATTCAAATCAATGCTTCCTAATCATAATACATATATATATATATATATATATATCCATACTTTTATAAACTTCCGTCTAGTTTACTTCTCATGGCATATACATAAATATATATATATACATACTTATATACTTGTATAAGTATACACTTAAAACTTTCAACATCATAAAGTTTGCATATATCTATTTATATTTATTAATTTACTATAAGATTCATCATTTCCAGATATTTATAATTCAGCATTTATTATAGTTTCAAATCAATTTATATACAGATATTTTTAGTTATCAGAATTTTATTTGTTTAACCAAATAAAATCAGTATTTCAATAGTAAAAATCAGTTAATTATACAATTAACGGATGTCCAAAAATCCGGGTTATCACATTCCTCCCCCCTTTGAATCTTTTCGTCCTCGAAAAGGAATGAAGCCAGAATTTTATTAAAATGATTATTATCAGTTAAATTACTCTTTGATCAGTTTTAACTATGTAACTGTAAGCATCAGCACCCTCAAATTTCGCTGCCAAATGAAACTTCTCCACTCCCACATAGATCGCAGACTACATCAGTCGAGTCCCAATGTAGCCTATAGGCACTCACTGCCACACGACTTTCGCTATGTCTTCATAGATCGCAGTCTACCAATGTTACGTCACCCTCACGGCGAAATCAAACGTAGACCGTAGGCACTCACTGCCCTCGACTTCCGCTATGGTCCGTAGTAGATCGCAGTGACATCGGTTACACTGTCGTCACAGCATAACCCAAATGTCTCTGTAGGCATCAGCGCCCTCGACTTTTGCTACCCAAACACAATCCTCAGGAACTTCAGTTTGTCCGGACTTCCTCCTAGGATCAAATTTAGAACCCCCCTTAGGGCTCAAGGCAGAACCACCCCGTGGATCTCCTACTAGAAGTTCATTTAATGGGAGCGCCTTTTTTCCCACAGCCATTCTCAAAACATTTTATACTATACACAAATAGTATCTTTCAAATCATACTCTTTATATGTATCACATATAAATCTCCTTTACAAAATCGATATCCCAAAATCGATAATTCTCAAACTTGGCTTTCCAAATTCCCAAAATTGATTTTTCCCAAAAATCAAAAGCCTTTCAAAATCCATGGGTTCCAAAAACCTTTTTCCCAAAATCATTCTCATAAAATCATTTATATATATATATATATAACCTTGAAAAATCTTTGGATCACTTCATACTTACAAAAATTTCCTTTTTATACTTTAAATTAAAAAAATCTTTTCTTCTGGCTATAGATTCATCAAGGGGATTTTATCATATGCAAAAAATATATATAACTTTATTTATGCCAAATTAAATATTCAAGTTTGATTTCCTTTATAAAGTTATTTACCATATTACTTCATAAAGTGAATTTTAATCATAGAAATATCCAACTTCCACTTTTATTCATCATATATTTCTCAAAATATAATTTCCATTTCAAAAATCATTTTTAAATTTCTTTTCAAAATAATCAATATCTGTTACATTCAAGCACGTACGATGTACACATATCATTCGTACGCAATATCAAATCTGATCGCTCACTCGATCACACAATTTCACTTCCGAACTAGTATCGTTCACTCGACCTCCTATTGCGGACTCAGATCTGGTTTCTTGATCAGAAACCGTCATTCTCCTTGCATAGCCATAACTATGATAGAGAATTTCCAGAACCAATCAAAAATCCATATCCAGGGTTCGCCGTCGAAAATCGAGTGAAAAATCCTAACTCGGATCGATATACTATCTCAAAATTCTATGCTCGAATCTGGATCAAATCATTATGCGAATAGGATTATATACGTACATCCTACGTATTTATCTTCATTGATTATTAGCTAAATCAATCCTCTTCCTATTCTCATTCATTTTGATTTCTAATCACTTATTCGGAATTGCTTCAATTTCCATTTGGGTTATCACTTCAATTCTTATCTCAATTGGTATTTAATTATAAACAGTTTACACTCTGACCAGCTTGAAATTAGAAAATAGCTTGAAAAGTTTAAAATGGATAAGTGGTTGTAAAATAGTTATTGGTTTTAAAATAGCTGTAAATAGTTAAGTAGTTATAAAATAGTTGTAAATAATCAAATAGTTGTAGAATAGTTAGATAATTGCAAAATAGTTGTAAAATAGTAATTAGTTATAAAGTAGTTGTAAAATAGTAATTAGTTAATAAAACAGTTGTAAAATAGTTGTAAAATAGTCAAATAGTTCCAAAAATAGTTGTAAAATAAGTATAATATAGTTTGGGCTTTAAAAAGAAAAGTTGTATAGTAAATAGCTATGAAAAATAGATTTAAGAAAGTTTATATTAAAATAATTTGTTTGAAAATAGTTTCAGAGCCAAACTGTTCAATTTCCCAATCTCCCATTCCAATCAATTCAATTTAAATTTCCACTTCCATTTAAATTGATTCAATTTCAATTCAAATTAAATTAACTTCAATTCCCATCCCAAATTCAAATCAATTCCCATTTGAATTTAAACCTATTCAACTTTGATTTCAAACAAATTTCAATTTGAACTAATTTCAATTCCAATCTCAACTTTTAAACCATCTCGAATTGTACAAATTCGAGTTAAATTTTAAAAAATGTTGATTTAACTTCTTAAATCAAATTAACCTTTACTTTTAATTTAACAACCTAATTCTTTAAACAATTTAATTCTGAGTCCAAAATTTTAATATTCATTTAAATTATCTTTACTTACTTATTTCAAAGTTCAAGTAAGAGTTCAACTCTTTCTAAATAATTTAAATCTTCGAAATCCAATTTGTTACCCAATTTTAGCTTTGAAACCAATTCAATTTGCAAGTTCATTTTTTTTAAATATTCAAATCTTAAGTTCAAAGTGATTTCATCTCCCTAATTACAATTTCACTTCAAAAATCAAAATATTTTAAATATCCTTAAAATAAGGCTTTATTCCATTTAATTTCCAGTAATGGATGTATAATATCTCAATTCACTTCTTAATTCATTTTCAACAATCCAATTCACAGTTCCATAGATTATTAATAACAACAGGATGATAGCAGGATATGTCAAAGTAAATAACATCCAAATTATCTAAAACATCCATCAATAGCATCCATTACATATTCCCAGAACTCAAACCCGTTTTGAGATCACACATAACTCCCTTCCAAATCAACCCATTTAACTTCCCTAAGTTAAATCTCAATTCAATCCAGTCAACTTTACTCAATTTGAATTCTCAAGTTTTAAACTTCTTATCAATATCCTTTCCCGCTTATAAGTTCAAAAACTTATTTCACTTTGGGTTTTTACATCACATTTCAGGGAAAATTTCAAAACTCATCACTTAGTGTTTAATTCCAATCAACTTTAATATTATGTATATCCACACATATATACATATTTATTTCCTTAGCCCACCTAGTCATACTTCCAAATTTGAACCACCTTTGGTTTTTAAATTCAAACAAATTCCTTAAAAAAAATTAAAACATCTCTTGTTTTAAAATAAGATTCCTACATTCAAAAATATTCTGAATAATATTATTTATTATTTCTTTTTACACTTTAAAACAATTTCAAATTTTCAGGATTTAGATTTTAAAACTTCACAATTTAAATCCATTTCAATTTACAAGTCATACTTAAATGTTTACTTCCTTAAAACATTTCATTTTGCTTTATCATTAATTATTATTAGAAAACAAACATCCCATTATTTAGACATAATAACCATTTTATGATAATAACCAAGGTTATCATATCTGGAGACCAATTCACTACATATTATTTCATAGTTTGTTGGAAAAATAAAATCAGGGTAACTTAATTCAGTATTCTGAAAACACTTCTACAAATTTTAGGATTTTATTTTCTGGTTTTGAATCCATTTCTAGCACATCTTATTTGCATTGTTCATATTATCCAATTCCTATTTGGATATAAATATATATATATATTACCACTTAAACTCTTATGATCTTATTCGATTTCAATAACCAATTATCTTAATATATATAATAATTAGAAAAATTATTGCTTTATATATATATAAAAATATAAGCTTATATAAAAATCATTTTTAAAACCATTTTTAAAATCATTATATAAGAAAATAACAAGTACGCCCTCATATAATACACTCGACTCATTCTAGGGTACTACTGACCCTATCCTTAATGAGTAAACCCACCAGAGCCAAGGTTCTCGCTTAACCTTCAGCTCTGATACCAAATGTAACGACCCGAAATTTTTGACCCTGAAAATTCAACACTAATACGTTCACTGTAGAAGTGTTGAGCAATCAAACGCCGAAAATCCCAAATTGTTAAGGTAAAGAAAAAAGAGGTAGAAGAAGAAACAGAAAACAACAGCACAGAATCTCACAATCGCAGCGGAACAAAATATAATATCAAATAACAGCTTTTATATTAAGAAAGCTGTAACTGTCAATTTACAGACAATATATCAGAGTACAATTCGTTCACAAATAAACTGGACAGTTATAACAACTTGTCCCAGACTAGTATCAATATTGTTTGTACCAAAAATGGGCACAACACTCTTCGGAAGTTTTTGAAGAGATAAAAGTGAAGAATGAAAATTAAAACTGTGGATTATCTAACAAAAACTCCAAATAACAGAAAGTAAATTGCAAAGACAAGCGATTTAGAGTGGTTCGGCGTTTTGCCTACGTCCACTATGAAGTTTGATGATTTTATTGCTCGATTACTTGAAGATTACAGTAGTTAATAATGTAATACAACTGAATTCAAATGCTAAGTGTCAATCTAAAGCAGCGGCGGTGTTCTGGAGTAGATCTGGCAGAATCTGGGCGCTCTTCAGTACTTAGAATTCTTCGACCCTTTTCTGAATGACCAGGGGCTCTATTTATAGGTGTAGGAGGCTGATATTTCGCCTAAAATGAGGGGAGACCAGTTCTGGTACGTCAGGGGGCCCACATGGCCGAAATCTGGAGATCCGGGCCCACTTTGGGATCGATTCGACCCTTGGTTCGAATCGATCAAGAAATCGTCCAATCGAGCTGAAATTTGGTGTGAACATTCTTCATCATGTGTTTAAGCTTCTGTGAAAATTTCATGGCATTTGGACTTGTAGAACTCGAGTTATGATCGATTCAAAATCACGTTTCTGGTTAACCAGCCTAGTTCGAATCGACCTTAGTTCGAATCGATTCGTTCGAATCGATCTCCCTGCGCACGAAGGCAATGGTGTGGCGCGCATGCTTCGGGTCATCCCTCTTTTATCTCCGAGTTCTACCAAGTCGTACCCGGGTTTCTAGCTGCGTAGACCATGTGGTTTCGAGACTATCGATTCGAAGACGTGCTTTCCTCGAATCGATTGAATTGCGTTCCCTCGTATCGATTGTGGATGGTCATGACTGATCGATACGAAGCGTCTTCTGTTTTTGGGATTCGAAGACAATAGTGGCATGGAATCGAAGCAGAGGTACATCTCCTAGATTCGAAGCTCCTTCTCTTTATGGATTCGAGGTGTAGGAAGTTCCAATGGATTCGAACTTGGGGTACGTTCGAATCGACTCGAAGCATAGCAACTACGATCGATTCGAACCAATACTATCTCGATGTTTTTGAACCAATGCTTGGTCCTGATGGATTCGAACGAGGGCCTCTGTGTTGATGGAGTCGAAGCAAGGCAACGACTCTGTGGATTCGATGCAATGCTAAGGGGGATGGATCCGACCCTAGGTCCTTCTCCTTTCTAACTGCGATAATTTGGGCATACGAACTCGGATTGCTCCGAAACTTGGAACGTTGGCTTACACGGCTTTGCTTGACGCGCCTTATCAATTGTAGCACGATCCGGACTTGAACAAATTTCATCGATATCCGTAGCGATCCTTACGCGTAACCGACTTCCGAGACGACCTGTCACCGGTATCTAGTCAAGTCCTTGGTGTCACGGCCTTGCCAAAAGGCGGGATAACATTTGCCCCCCAAAGTACGTCTTGTGTAAACATGACGTGCTTTGAAAAGCTGCAGTCTCTCATTGGATTGCTACAACATGCTTTATCGAAAGTTGCATTCTGTATTGCAGTAATCGACTGTCGTATAATCGTGACTGGCTATTGGGCTTGTGAGTCATGACAAGATGAACGTTCGATTCCTGTTGATGATGAAGACCAAAACATTAGTCAAAAATACGTGCATACGTGTATCATCTTGACCTTAGTTAACGTTGCGTGATCGCAAGTTGTTATCAGTTCGGTTTGCTATCGAAATCTGCATCGGTCCTCTCCTGAACCGATTTGAGATTTGAGTTAAAACATTGCTTTTATGATTGTCTACGATTATCCTCTCGTATCGATCCTCTCCTGAATCGGTATAAAGAGTAGACAAGCAATTTTTCACATTGGAACGGTTCGTCCATTTGACCGGTGGTATTTGATGGATGCGAAGCTATGTTTTTTGATCCGCTTCGAGTTGAGGGTTTCGAAGTGGGTACTTCGAATCGATGGTTCTCCAAATTGATACTGCGTGGATTTGAATTTCTCTGAGTTGGTGGAGTCGAAGCCACGAGTGCTCGAATCGATGTTGCTTTGTTTCGATGCTGCTGAAATGGATTCGATGTTGTAAAGGATTCGAAACCGGATGGATTCGAACTAAGGGATGGATGCGTAGCAGTTGAACGACTCCGTATCGTGAGTGATTCGAAGTAGCGGTTTACAATGGATTCGAACTCGCTGCGACGAATCGATCGGTTTCGATTTTCTTACCTGTAGAAGCCAGTCAAGCATACCGGGAGGCGAATCGTCCTACTTCCCCTATATATACCGGGGTCCTGTTCATTTTTAACTTTTCACCATTGCTTTAGTTTCTCTGCGTCTTCGAATCGATCTAGCACTCGCGTGAATCGAAGCCATCTGCCCTTCTTTGAATCGCTACAATCCTTTCTAGTTTCATCTCGTATTTAGGTAGGCGATCCGACTAAATACTTTTAAGCTTCGGGCTTCGATGTAATTCCCTTTGCTTACGTTCGCATTGATCTGGATGGTGGTTTTCGAATCGATCTTAGATAACCAAATTTTTTGTGGCGTTCGCATCGATCTGTGGAGGTATGTTGATCGAATCGATCGTTGGTGGTGAATCGATCGTATCGATTCGAAGCGACTGATACGAGGAGTTGTGGTATACTTACCTACGATCGATTCAAAGATTATACTACCATGATCGATACGAAGCTTCGTCCATTCGACACACGATTTTTCCAGAGATCGATTCGAAGGATAAACCACCTCAGCCTGGGCTGCATCGATTCGGATTGTATCGGTTCGAATCGCCTTGACTTGAGTTCGTATCGATTCGAACCTGTACCGATTCGAAGGCCCACCTTTAAGATCGATTCGAAGCTGTATGGACTCGAAACTTGATTTTTACAAACGAGCTCCCATGGATACGAGAACTTCACATGATTAATGGCACGACTCCGACGAGCTTCATCTTTGCATATTCGGACTAAATTTTTGTTGTGCATATTTGACTGCCCCTCAAAGCTCGTCGATGGAACTGTAACTTTGAAAAAATTAACCTGAACTAATCAATCATGGATTCTGAATAACATGTTTTAATACGGTCAGCAATGACGGTCGCTCTAATTAGCTTCATAATTTCTGAAGCTTGCATCTTGTTCTCAGTTTTGTTAAATTTGCTAAGTAACGCATAGCACTTGCACAGCACGACACGTTCATACACACTACACCGGGGCATGCACGGGCTGTTTATGAACTTAACGTTGCTTTCTGATGAGTTAGCTACTTATGGAATCTTCGAGCTCCCAACAACAAGAGGTACAGAGCTCGACTCCTCCGGTGCTTGAGATTCCTGACATTCCTGCCGATGTAATCAATCCGGCTCCAGATGAATTGCCAGAGGCTATATTTATTGAGGACCCTGTTGATTCGGTTCAGTCTAACATCTCTGAATCCTTATTGGGACGAATATGCTTAAAGCATAACATATCTCTAGGTGACGTATTATTGCCCAGCGCCACTGATAGACCGCACAACCCGCCTGAAGGATATACAGCATTCTACCGTCATGCTTGTGCGGCCGGAACTCTTCCTCCTTTTAATCAATATATCAGAGGGATGCTATCATATTTAGGAATCGCTCCTTCACAACTTCATCCCAATGGGCACGCGTTGCTGAACAGTGCCTTCGTAATCTTTATGGACTGTCTCTTTCGCCCGCCGAGGCCCTCCGAGATCAGACACATATTTAACTTCAAGAGTAGGGGTGATAGCCCGTCCTTTACATTTTTGGAGGCAGTCAGGAATTGCCAAGTTGTAGTTGGAGCTTGGACTCGACTAAGCTATTTCAAGAACGAGTGGTTCTACGTTCGGTGCCCCCCGGGTTTCGCTAGGCGATGGTTGTCCAGACGTAAGCGCCTTAACCTGTTTCCTTGACCAATAGCTCTTCGGTGTTAAAATTGACATCTCATTCCTTTTACAGCTATTATCTCTAGGCCCGATGGAGGGCGTTTCAAGGGTACCGTCCGGAGTCTTCAAGAAGTTCCAAGCGAGCTGAGGCATATTGACTCGGTGCTGAATGATTACAACTTAAGAGTCCTTGGTTTGATCGACATCAATCAAAGCATAGTCGTTGAAGGATTTGCGAAGTCTGCCTCTTTCGGGAAACCTGGAGGAACCGGGAGAAAAACGGAAAGGCAAGGCCGCCGTTTCCAAAAAACTTAAGTCCAAGGGGGGAAAATCTGTAGATGTGTGTCTTCCCGCTTCCGGAGTCATGATTTCTGAGGCCGCCCCTTCTCATTCGAGAGATTCTTTCAAAGGGCTGGACGATATTCCTATCCCAGATTATATATCGATTTCTCATAATCCTGGGTTGGAGGAATTTCAAGATGTTCTAAACATGAACGAGCCCTTTCCTTTAAGTGCGGTCAACACTTCCGGTCGGTTTGGGGGTTTACACATTTACACACACTTCCACGGCACTTCATGACTTCTGCATAGTAAACATTGCTTTATGGGATCCTAATTCGTAATTCTTTCTTATCGCAGGCGAGATGTCAGGACGTGGCTCTACTCTGGATAGGCTTCGGAATGTGCGCCAATCCTCTCCATTTTATGATTCCCGCAGGAGAGAAACAGATAGGGATCATGGGCGAGGCTATTCGAGTCAAGAACGTTATGATAGAGACAGAGATTACTCGCGTAGCCGTTCTGGCTATGATTACTCTGACAGAGACCGGGGATACCAGTACCGACCCCGATCTCGTTCTCCTCCGCCTCCCAGGGCTCCAGTAGACCTCCCAGGGCCATCTCATCAGCAACAGTTGCCTTCTCAATCTTCTCGGCCTGATGCTCAATGACCAAGAATGGAACCGACGGCAGCCGCTATAATTGAACAAGCTTCGGCTGAGTTGACAAGCGAGGGAGCTGCTAAACTCGCCCAAATGAAAAATGACTACCCTGAAATTTGCATGGATGGCTATATCTTCCCTCCTAACTTTAAAAGAATCCCTCCGGAAGCTGAGATCACTGCTCATAGTTATATCCACGACTTCTATGCTCAGTATAAGGAGTGGTACAAGGCAGCCGTGAAGGCTTCTAGAGTAGCTTTTGATCGGGCGAAGACTATTGCTGAACGCGATGCTGAAATTGCTAAACAGAAACGCATCGTTGAAGTTCTTCAATCTGAAATGGAGACGTCCCGGAATTCTGAACTTCAAGCTCTCCAGAAGCACGAGGACGCCGTGGCCAAAATGGCTAGGATGCAACAAGAACATTGCGCCACGGTAGAGGAGATGGGCCACCGCAACACCACCATTGCAGCTGAGCGAGACTTAGCCGTTAAAGAGCTAAACGAGCTCAAGGCCAAATTCACTGAAATGGTGAAGGAGAAGGATGATGCGAATGCCACTGCTCAAGAGGCTTGCGACCAAGCAGTATCTCTCAGGACCGAACTTGCTGCGGCGGCGGTCAAGGCTAAGTCTGCGGAAGCAGAAATTCAGGAAAAGATCTTGGAGGAGAGGTCTAGGCTAGATGCTGAGTTTGACGATCTCTTAGTCATGTATAACGCTAATGTGTTGGAACACAGAAATTTAGCGTGGCTGGGAGATGACCCCATGATCTTGTACAATGCCTGGACCCGGCTGGTGAATGAGAAAAGAGCAGCGCATCCAGACGGAACACTTGACGATTTTGAACTGGAGATGCGTTTGCTTACCGAGGATGAGAGGAAGACCCTCCATGAGGTGGTGATCTCTATGGCGAAAGAAAAGCTCGGCGTTCGATCTCTAGAGACAGGCGAAGGCTCGGGGATCGTGCATCACGGGACAAGTGTTGGAGCTGTAATTCCGACATTGCCCGAAGCCACTGGTGCGGTAGATCCCCAGTCTGTTCCTGCCTATAATCCTGACCAACCATTATTATCTTCGGCCGAGGATTCTGCCCACGTTTTGGTCCAGACCAAGGAAGGTATTTGAACGCTTCTCGTAGTTTAGTTGCGAAGAACCTTAAGCAACACACTTGGCTAACAATCTTCGTTTTGTCGCATTTCAGTGACTGAAGTTATTGTTTCTGCGCCCCTTGCTCCATCAGTTCCTCATCAAACACAAGGGGTTGTTTTTTCTGAAGCCATCACGACTTCTACTTTGATCGGCGAAGAGGGAGATGCGAATATGTTTTCTTTCAGCGCTCAAATGATTGAGGAGCTTCTCAATGAACCCATCGATCCCTCTGTCAACCCGTCTGATGCTGTGAGTGGGGCTGTTCCGGCCGTTGGTTCATCCATGCCAGCTATTGGCACATCCGACGCGGCCCAAGTATCCCGTGAGGATGACGTTATGGCTGAGATTGATGCCGAGATGGCAGCAGGGAATGCTGGTGTGAATCCGCCCGGGCCTTCCCCGTTAATGGTGATTTCACCGGGCGGTACCGTAGTGATTGAAACTACCCCTGTCCCTCCTCCTGCTACTACTCCTATGCCTCCAGCTCGACCTCCTAGAAGAACTTCCGTCTCCTCCAGTTCTGAGGAAGACGTTGACATCGTATCGCTGCCGGAGGGCAAGCCTGAAAAGAGTAAGAGCTTGAGGAGAAAATCAGGCAGTGGATCTGGTGGGGCTACCCCGAAGAAGAAGATAAGGAAGAAGAAAGATTGAATTCTTTCTTTAAATCTCTGTTGCGTAGGGTAGCATTTTGTTGATTTTTCTATAGCCGTGTATAGATGTGGATTCGGCTCCCACTAGTAGCGATTTTTTGAACCATTTTGTAATCAGATTCTTTTTGTTGATAGTGGAAATGAGAATGCATTCCCTTTTGTCTTCAACTCGTTATGTGTTATGGTTCTGCCCCCAGTATTGGGGATAAGTGTGGAGTTGATGTATGTTTATACTCCGCCTTGCTTATTGGGAGTACGGAGTCAGTTAATGTTTATACTCCAGTTCGCGTTCTCGGAAGCTGGAGTTTGTTGATGTTTATACTCCGGTTCGCGCTCTCGGAGTCCGGAGTTAGTTAATGATACTCCAGTTCGCGCTCTCGGAAGCTGGAGTTTGTTGATATTTATACCCAGCTCGCGCTCTCGGAGTACTCTGGGGTTTTTAGGAAAATGTTTATACTCCGCCTCGCACTCTGGGAGTACGGAGTTAGTTAAAAAGCTTGTACCCAGCTCGCGCTCTCGGAGTACTCTGGGATTTAGGAAAATGTTTATACTCCGCCTCGCATTCTGGGAGTACGGAGTTAGTTAAAAAGTTTGTACCCAGCTCGCGCTCTCGGAGTACTCTGGGATTTAGGAAAATGTTTATACTCCGCCTCGCACTCTGGGAGTACGGAGTTAGTTAAAAAGTTTGTACCCAGCTCGCGCTCTCGGAGTACTCTAGGATTTAGAAAAATGTTTATACTCCGCCTCGCACTCTGGGAGTACGGAGTTAGTTAATGTTTATACTCCAGTTCGCGCTCTCGGAAGCTGGAGTTTGTTGATATTTATACCCAGCTCGCGCTCTCGGAGTACTCTGGGGTTTTAGGAAAATGTTTATGCTCCGCCTCGCACTCTGGGAGTACGGAGTTGATTAAAAGGTTGTCGTGTATCAACCCATTTCCAGCCTGATGTGATGGCTTGCCCCCGAGCTCGGGTTCCATTTGGAGAGTGGTTGATTGCTTCATAGCCACTCCCTACTTGAATAAATCCCATTGTGTGATGGAATTTAGCTCTTCGTGCATCGTGATGTTGTACATTGTATTTAATGAATCACAGCTCTGGCTCAAAGAGATGGCATTTTATTGCTGAAATAAGAGAACATGGCAAAGTCAGTTGCCTTATTACAAATTCTAATTTCGAAATGCAGAAACAAATTCTAAAATAGAATTTAAACTAAATAGATAAACATAGCCCGTTATGTGCGATAGCAACGAAGTCTTTCGCTATCCAAGGCCTTTGGTGAAGCTAGACCATCAGCGGTCGTCATCTCATATACATCATCCCCGAGCTCTTGCTTAATCTCATGTGATCCCTTCCATATTGGTTTCATGTGTAGTAGTGCTGGGTATTCTTTTTTAATGACAATCTCATTGCGTTCAAAAGTTTTAAGTCGGTCCTCGGCATTGCGTAATCGGGCGACTCGTTTTCGGCGTATGACTGTTCTCAAGTCAACCTGATCGCCCTGGACGACTCCAACTCCGTTGACGGTAGGGAACTTTAAGGTCAAGCACCACGGGGCAATTACGGCTCTGAATTCAGTAAGGGCAAGTCGTCCTAAGAAAGCATTGTATGGCGAAACTATGTTCAACACAGTGAACTGTAATGTTCGAACTCTCCTATGTTCCTTAGATCCCAACCTAACTGGTAACTGCACCACCCCAATAGGTACGGTAGAGCTACCGTTGAATCCATGGAGGTGAGTTTGGCAAGGTTCCAAATCCCTGGGATTCATCCTCATTTGATTATAAGCATGTATAAAAAGGATATTCACAGAGCTCCCGCAGTCAATTAGTATCCTCTTCATCCAAGCTGGACCTACTTGTGCCGATATAACGAGTGGGTCAGTAGTCGGGCTTCCGACATAATCAGTATCGTTGTCTCGGAAAGTGATGTCGTTAATTGTCTCTCTCTTTCGTTTGGTCGAAGGTTTATTGTCCAAGTTATCATTGTGCTCAAAGTCTGTTCGTCTAGTCAAGTCGTTATATGATTTCATTTCTCCCCAGCTTCGCTTTGCTGTACGAGGACTATCACTCACAACATTAATTACCAGTCTTCCTCCGACACGACCTGGTTCTTCCTGTCTTTCTGGATTCTGTACATGATTTTGATTTGAGGGGCCCGCCCCTTCAGACTGCGGTGCCCGCACAAACTGATCTAACTTCCTCTCTCTGATCAACTTCTCAATGAGGTCCTGCAAGTGCCGACATTCATTGGTGTTGTGGCCATAACTTTCGTGGAATCTACAGAACTTCCCTGTTTGAATCTGCCTCTCCGACGATTGCTTCGGAGCCGGCTTCTTGTATTGCATAGTATTGCAAGTCTGTAGGTACACATTTTCCAACGATGTATTCAATGGTGTGTAATTATCGAACATTGGAGCCTCACGTCGTGGACCCCGATTTGGATCTCTTTTCTTATTCTGACCATTGTTACCTCTTGGCTGCGTTTGCTTGTTCTGTATGTTCAACTGAACTTTTCCGGAATTGTCACCGGACTGTTTTACTGCTACATTGCTCTGTATTCCTTCGCTCCTGGGTCCCTCATCGTCCTGCTTCCTAGACTGTTTCGCATCCTCTTGCCGTAAGAATTGTGCGGCTTTGGAGTAGAAACGGTCCAACGATGCGGGTGGTTTTCCGGCTAACCAGTTTCCAAACTCAGAATCAGGGTCAATCCCCTTTGTCAATGCCATCAAGATTGAGTTGTCGTTGGGATTACTAATCTCCACGCATGCCGCATGGAATCTCTCTAAGTAATGCCTTAGCGTTTCCCCTCGAGCTTGGGTAACACTGGATAAGGTGTTGACATCTTTGGGTCTAGCGACATGCATGCGAAATTGTTCCACAAATTTCTTAGCCAGTTGATCAAATGAAGAGATAGATCTAGGTGGCAATCTCGTGAACCACATCGTTGCAATTCCACCTAGAGAGATGGGGAAACTTCGGCATTTTACTGCATCATCAGCCCTTGCGGCGCTCATCGACCATTCATATTTCAAGATGTGTTGATTGGGATCAGAATTTCCTTCGTACATAGGAAGGGTTGGCATTCTGAATCGCCGAGGAGGTTCAGCATTCAGTATCTCGTTTGTGAAGGGAGTATGACTACGGGAAAGTCCCCAGTCATCGTTGGTAAGGCCTTGGCTTTCGCGGATCATCTGACGTATCATAGTCGAGATGTCTGGCATTGCTACATTTTGAGCTTGCCGAGCTAAGGTGTGATCGGGTTCCACAGCGCGAGTTCGGACCGGGCGCTGTCGACGGTCCAAATTTTGCCTTCTTGGCTCAGCGTCCTCTAGGACGTACGGTTAGGGAGTACGCCCACGTTGCCGATTATCTGGCTCTGAAAGATTTCGGGTATCAACCCTTGTTTCTATTGTGGCAGCTGTGGCATGATTGTCCGCGGTATGCTGTGTAGTAGGGCCTCCTTGTGTGGAGGACCCGGCCTGAAAGCTGGTCGACGGTCCTGCCCTCAACTGTCCAACAGTCAAAGCGGGTTGATATCCGGTCGTTTGTGCATGACCCCCGTCTAATCGAGGACGGGTAGATCTGTGATAGTAGTTTGATGAAGCAGAACTTTCAGTGGATGAGCGGGAAACATCGTCCCTTCTGGACCTCCTACGGCCCTGGCGGTTCAGTTGGTTTGTCAATTCGATATTGGCACGCAACTGTTCGGCTAATTGCTGCCGACTCTGAGTCAGCTCTTGAAGCAATACTTGGAATTCTTGTCTAGTGACTGCCCCAGACGGATCTGAGTGGGCAGTGTTGTCTTGGTTGGATGGCTGCTGTTGAGCAGGATTCTGTCCATCCCTACCTTCTTGTCCAGCAGCTGTAGAAGTGGTTCTCGTGCTAACCATTTTGAATGATGAATCCTTTTCCTAGATTTTATGCAAATCTGAGTAGAATGGAAGGACTGTGAATCAAAGATCTGGATCTTCCTCTTGGATTTGTGCAATCCGGTATCGATGGTAGATCCAAGGAGCAGGAGAAAAAAGCTGGTTTTTTCTCAGTGAGAGCACCAAAGTGTTTGTACCAAAAATGGGCACAACACTCTTCGGAAGTTTTTGAAGAGATAAAAGTGAAGAATGAAAATTAAAACTATGGATTATCTAACAAAAACTCCAAATAACAGAAAGTAAATTGCAAAGACAAGCGATTTAGAGTGGTTCGGCGTTTTGCCTACGTCCACTATGAAGTTTGATGATTTTATTGCTCGATTACTTGAAGATTACAGTAGTTAATAATGTAATACAACTGAATTCAAATGCTAAGTGTCAATCTAAAGCAGCGGCGGTGTTCTGGAGTAGATCTGGCAGAATCTGGGCGCTCTTCAGTACTTAGAATTCTTCGACCCCTTTTCTGAATGACCAGGGGCTCTATTTATAGGTGTAGGAGGCTGATATTTCGCCTAAAATGAGGGGAGACTAGTTCTGGTACGTCAGGGGGCCCACATGGCCGAAATCTGGAGATCCGGGCCCACTTTGGGATCGATTCGACCCTTGGTTCGAATCGATCAAGAAATCGTCCAATCGAGCTGAAATTTGGTGTGAACATTCTTCATCATGTGTTTAAGCTTCTGTGAAAATTTCATGGCATTTGGACTTGTAGAACTCGAGTTATGATCGATTCAAAATCACGTTTCTGGTTGACCAGCCTAGTTCGAATCGACCTTAGTTCGAATCGATTCGTTCGAATCGATCTCCCTGCGCACGAAGGCAATGGTGTGGCGCGCATGCTTCGGGTCATCCCTCTTTTATCTCCGAGTTCTACCAAGTCGTACCCGGGTTTCTAGCTGCGTAGACCATGTGGTTTTGAGACTATCGATTCGAAGACGTGCTTTCCTCGAATCGATTGAATTGCGTTCCCTCGTATCGATTGTGGATTGTCATGACTGATCGATACGAAGCGTCTTCTGTTTTTGGGATTCGAAGACAATAGTGGCATGGAATCGAAGCAGAGGTACATCTCCTAGATTCGAAGCTCCTTCTCTTTATGGATTCGAGGTGTAGGAAGTTCCAATGGATTCGAACTTGGGGTACGTTCGAATCGACTCGAAGCATAGCAACTACGATCGATTCGAACCAATACTATCTCGATGTTTTTGAACCAATGCTTGGTCCTGATGGATTCAAACGAGGGCCTCTGTGTTGATGGAGTCGAAGCAAGGCAACGACTCTGTGGATTCGATGCAATGCTAAGGGGGATGGATCCGACCCTAGGTCCTTCTCCTTTCTAACTGCGATAACTTGGGCATACGAACTCGGATTGCTCCGAAACTTGGAACGTTGGCTTACACGGCTTTGCTTGACGCGCCTTATCAATTGTAGCACGATCCGGACTTGAACAAATTTCATCGATATCCGTAGCGATCCTTACGCGTAACCGACTTCCGAGACGACCTGTCACCGGTATCTAGTCAAGTCCTTGGTGTCACGGCCTTGCCAAAAGGCAGGATAACAAATATAATCTCAAATACAAGGTGGAATATACTCCATATGTTCCTGCCATCCAGCCCGCCTCCTGAACTCCAGAACGTCCTCACCAGAAAATCTGTAATACTCGGTCTGACCCGAGCATTACATTAAAGTAACACCCGAGTCAGGCTGGAAACCAGCGTGAGTAAACCCATAAAACTTGAAATACCAAGTTATAAAACTTATTTGAAAACCAGGGTAACTCGTACCTTCTACGAGTTCTTATCTTGCTAAAGCCAACACTTATTTCACAAACAATATCTAAAAACTGTTACTTAGTTTAAAAGGGCATGTTACTTAATTTATTCATTTCAGCCTATTTGATTCTATAATCAAATCTATAAAGAATTATAGTAGATTACTAATCGAAGTGGTTTCGGGTATTTGCTAATACCCGACCCCGGTCCCTTCGAATCCAATGCCATCCCTTAAGCCAAGTTGTTTTAAGTTTAAACAAATTTAATTAAATTCAGAATAACATACGCACACAACATCTATCACAGATATCTAATTAAATAAATGATTCACATTTATTAACAGATCAATCCAACCATTTCATATCACAGCACATCACAAATTACATATCAGAGATATCAAACAAACCAAGTCATTCAATTCAGCTTACTCATTCATAAGCAAGATTAATAGTCATACCATTTCCTAATTAATTTAATTTAATCTCCAAATAAATTAAATTAATTACTTTAATGACTTTTAATTCCTGCCTACTTAACATTAATTACAACCCATTTATTATTATTTTAATTAATTAATGAAATTAATTAATGATCCTTTAATTATTCACATTAAGTAAATATTACATTAATTAGTTAATCATCCTTTAATTAATTTCCTTAAGTAATTATCCTTTAATTACTAAGACCATAATTGTAACAATCCCGAATTTTTACTAAATTTAAATTGATAATTAAATTAATTTTTTTGAATTAAAATTGTAAATTTAATTGATAAATTGATTCGAGTTTCCCCGAATTCAAATAAAGTTGTGTTAAATCATTTAAATTTAAATATTGTACATATATGTGAATATATATGTATACGTGATATATGAGTAAATTTGAAATTATATATATATGTATATATATTGAATTTGAGTTTAAAATCTCAAATAAATGGTTTGAAGAAAATAAATATAAAAATAAATGATTTTAAATTTAATTAGTATTAAAGTTAAATTTGGAATTGATAGTTTAAGCTAGAAATAAAAATAGAAATTTATTTAGCAATATTACTAAAGAAAAAGAAAAGAAAAGAAAGAAATACATTCAAATATGTACACAAATGAAATGAAAGAAAATAATAATATAAGTATATTAGTACAAAGCTAATTAATGCAGCCCCAAACTGGTATATCTCAGCCAACAAAAGAAAAAAAATCTGCTACAAATTGTACCACCAAGCATAATCAAAATCTTATCTCAGTTAAACAAATATCCTATCTCCTGTAAACTCATTTCCATATATCCATCAACTCTTCACCTCAGTTCGTTCCTTCAAATCTGAGTAGCAACTGGAGGAAACATCACTTAAAACTCAAACAAAAACTTAATTAAAACAAACAAAACAAAATCAATACAACCAGAGATCAAACAGACTTCAGCAAGCAAAGATACTCGAGCCTGTCTCAGCATATATGGAACTCTATTTCTTCTGGAAAATCACTGTGAGCAAACTCTTTTATATTGGCCTATATTCTTTGATATTGTGATTGAAGCTTAAAAACATGCTCTGGAAATATTGATTAATAGGCATGTGTGTTTGAATATGTCAGTGCATATTTGTTATACATACATATGCATACCTGTTCTTAGTTACAGGGTTGAAGTTGTAATCAAAATCTAAAATATTATCATTCAACCTTAGTTAGGCTTAAGGTATCAAACGAAACAAGTTTGTTTAAACTTAAACCATGGCCCAGAAATTATTTAAGCTTGAAAATGAAGAATTTGACACTGTAAACTCAGCTTTACATTTAAATAAGAAATCATATGATTTATTCGAGTAGTTTAAATTATTGGTCGAAGGGAAAGGTAAGATCGCCGCGACGTCATCGTGGCATCGAGTGGGATCGGACTAGAGGGAGAGGCTTCGTCGGTCATCGAAGCAGCCATGGATGAAGTCTCGTGATCGCCAGCGACTTGATGTGGGAATGCGAGGCGATTTACTGGTGATGATTGGGTTCCTGGTGGGAACCGATGAGCTCGATTTTGATTTTGAGTTTTCTTTGGGTTTTGGGTGGTTGTGATCAAGAGTGGAGATGGTCAGTGACTTGTCTGTGATGGCAACGATGGTCAGAGGTGATCGAAACGGAAGTGCACGTATACACGTGCAACTGGTGTTAGTTGATAAGGCTTTGGGAAGAAGGGAAATGTCTCGAAGTCGATCTCGAGGAAATTGGGTGCAAGCTCGAGTAATGGCTCGAGTAAATTCATGTGTGTGCCGGGTCGTTTAATCACTTAGACAAATTTTCAGTTGAAAATTTTGTACCGGGTCGATTTGTGGAAAATCTCGAAGCAAGGAGCACATTTGCTCGGGGAACACTCGAAGCAGCCTCGAGTTGACTATTAAAAACAGAAATTTCAATTTTTTGAAAATTTAAAATTTTAAGTTTAAATTATCTCTAAGTTTCTTTTATAAGATGAGTATGCCTTAAATATGTGATTTAAAAGGTTTCTAAATTTTTTTTAAATTTTGTTAGAATTAAATTTGTATTTGATTTGAATCTTAATTTAAAATCAAATTTAAAAAGGGATTTAAAAGTAAATTATTTAAATGTTTTGTTAATGATAATTAAATCATTAGTAAGAATAAGTTTTATCTTAAAAGTTAATTAAGAATTTTAAGTATAATTAATTTATTAAATTAATAATGATTAAGGATAAATTAAGGAATGAATTTGTAATTAAGGAGTAATCAAATATGTTTTAATTTGTTAACTTAAAAGTTAAGTTAATTTATATTGTTAATGATAATTTTATAATTGGAGATTAATTTATGGGTAATTAAAGATTTATTACTTAGTGTAATTAATCAAAGGATTTATATAATAAATTAAGAAGTTAATTAATTAAGGTAAGTAATTACAAGATGGTAATTACTGTTTATGGTTAAAGTTAATTAATGGAAGTAATTGATTAAGGGTTAATTAATTAAGGGTTAATTTATTTATTTAAAGATAATTAATGGTGAATTAAATAATTAACGGTTAATTATTAAATAAGTAAGGGTTGATGAATTATAATTAAAGGTTAATTAATGTATTATTAGTGGTTAATTAATAAATGACTAAAGAATAATTAATCAAAATGATTTGTAATTTATTAATGTTAATTAACCAGGATTAATAATTCATAAGAAATTAATCTGATTTGAATTAATCAGACAATTAACTGATCTTACTTATGAATGTTTGGATTTGATTGGATGATGGAATTTTTGATATTCCTGATCTGTGATGCTTTGTGATATATTCTGATATATATGTGTGATCTGTAATGTAATTCATTTATCTGGGATGACTGTAATTTATTATCTGTGACATATATATATCTGAATCTGTGAATGAAAGATGAGCTTTATATTTTATACCTCTTATCAACTATATTTCTATATTCTGATATGTGATGATTAAATGATGTTGCACTACTGTGTGAAACCCCTGGACTACACAATACACACACAAATATGGATTTCACGAGGAAATCGGTTAAGTCACAGATGATTTAAATTTAATGTTTTTGAAATTGAAATTTTAATTTCAATTGATTTTGGAAATGAAATCGGGTTAAATGTTAAAGCTTTTGAAAAGGAGTTTTTAAGATAAAAATTATTTTGAATAACTTGGTAAAGTTTTCAATTTAAATAATTTAATTTTAATTTGAATTCAAAATTTGGAATTGAATTCCCTGTTTGGAAATTATGGTTAAGATGTTATAAATGTGTTTATATGAATTTAAACCATTTTAAAAGTATGGTTTTGAGAATTTGAATTTAACCCAAGGACTGTAACTCGTATAAAAGAATCAGATTTTCCGAAATGAAAACAATTGTTTTCAAATAATAGAAGCTTTCATTTAAGGAATGAATTTCCAATTTGTGTCAATAGAATTTCAAGTTTGAAATGAAAATGGTTTTCCGACTTATGAATAAATCTTTGCGAAAGATTGTTGAGTTTTGTTTTGAAATTGGAAAGGTGTACCTTTTGTATAAAAGGTCGAAACGGAATTGTTTTGAAAACTATAAGTTAAATCTTGATTTAAAGATTTAATGAGTTAATCCAATTGAAATGGAATTGTTTTGAAAGCTATCAGTTAAATCTTTGTTTTAAAGATTTAACGAGTTAATCCAAAATTTAAATGGAAATCGATTTGGAAAATCTATGAATAGATCTTTGTGAAACTGGGTGAACTTTGTGAAATGAATCTTTTTGTGTAAAAGATTAAAATGGTAATGTGTTTACACCATTTGAAGAAAAGTTTTGGGTAATAAATTGTGACTTAATCGAAATCCCAATATCCGTATGTTTTTAAATATGCGCTCGTTATTCGGTTTAGCCAGGAGAGGACTTTGTGTCATATAACCCATTCCGAATAGTGATACGTCGTATATGGATTGCATTTGAAGACCGGTGTTGAAGACCGGGTATTTGTGAAAACAATAGGATAACCTATCGATTGTCTCTGCACTGGGTAGCGCCCGGTATAGAGATTCCCTAAGTGATGGGAAGTCCGATCGGGATTGTGAATACCCGGATTGCAAGGGCTTCTTAGGAAGTGCCTTCGGTTTTGTTCGAACCCGGAACAGACTTGTATGGTTGTATGTCTGACATTACACTTTGACATATAAAGCTGATTTCTTTCAAATACATTTCTATTTGGTGGCGGAGAATTTATTCTCTTAGCTTAACACCTTTCTCTGAGACGTACGAGCTCAGAGGTTATGTAGTTGAAGGTTATCAGTGATATACTCCCAATTTGGTAGTGTGGCATGCTGAGTGTTGTTGTGTGTTGATGGTCATTTGCTGATCATTTGTTGATCAAAGCATGGCTTTGTGAAAAGTGTAGCTTTGTGGACGAGACCTCATCGAACCTCACAAACTGGAAATGGTCGAAACAGGAAAGATGCGGCAAGGTTATGAGGCTCGCTCCCTTTAGGGTATGTCATTTCCTTCTGGAAAATGGTAGTATTATGGTATGGAGCCCAGATATTTACCTGTGTGATTGCTCCAATCTCATTTACTGTGTGATTGTTGCTATGTGATCGAGGTACCTCGGATAAAGGTCCCAAAGGACCGGGGGGTGGCATATTCGTGTAGTAGTTGCCTAGTGTAAGAGGTAACCCGGCCTTGTGTTGGCAGAGAGCTAGTTAGTTCTCGGGACGTCCCTCCAGAGGCGTTCCCATGTGGCATAGGAAGTTCCTTAGCCTGACCATTTGTTGGAAAATCCAAAGAAACAATACGAGCCCTTTACGATTGCAGTTGTATAACCTGTCTCCTCAGGCGGCAGCTATAGCAGGCATAATATAATGGTACCTATGCTGGCTAATATTAATATTGTATTTTCAAAATGAATTTTCTACACTATGCAGTAATAGTAATAATATCGAATGATTTTGCGTAGTAAGCATATTTGACTATCATAAGAAGAAATCTCCTCCAAGTCTGCGATTGCATTGTGTGTGTGGTGGGAGGTCTTATGGTAGTTTCATTTTCCAAAAGCATTGCGGATTTCAATGTTTAAAATTCTTTTGTTGTTTGTTTAAAGATAAACTGTTTTTGTTACTCACACCAGTCCCACGACTGACCTGGAGTTTATTGTTCCTTTCCTAAACTCTGGGTGCCCATAATTTTCCACACGGGCAGTCTAGAGTTGGGTTTTTCAGATAGTCAGGTTTAGTAGAGCATTTGGAACTAGTTCAGTTTTGGAGTCCAGGACTGCACTTGCTTCTCTTAGTGCATCGTGATGGTGGTTGGAGCTGATGTTGGAGTTGTAGGACTCATTCTCTTTTGTAGATCATTTGGAGTGATCTCTCCCATTGTTGTTATTTCCGCTGTAGCATTGTATCATATCTCTGATATTGTTGTGTATTATTGATATCATTGTTGTGTATCATTCTGGATATTGTATTCGTTGGAGTTGTATATGATATCATCTGTTTCTTTCTTCCGCTGTGTTGTTATACTTAATGGTGTTATAAGCTCCGGTGAGCCAGATTCGGCATTTGAATCTGCGACATTTTGAGTACAAGTGAAGTACGGGTGCCGATTTTCGAAGGCCGAGTTCAGGATCATTACATTAATTAATTAAGATAAACCATTTATCTTAATCAATTACTTAATTACATCATCAAATTACATTTGAAAACACTTAGAGATTTAATTAAATAATTAGCCTAATATAAAATTATTCAAATCAAAACAATTAATCTTAAAAACATTTAACTTAAAAATTTGAATCTCGAAACTTGTTTGATAATTGATCTCTACCTTTGCTTTTGAAACCAGATTAACATTTGCTTTGAAAACTTTTGAACTTGTACATTTTCTTTACTTTTAAAACATGGTTATAAAAAGAAAATTGATTTAGCTAATAATTAATGAAGATGAATACGTAGGATGTACATATATTATTCTATTCGCATTGTGATTTGATCCAGATTCGAGCACAGAATTTCGAGATAGTATATCAATCCGAGTTGGGATTTTCCACTCGATTTTCGACGGCGAACACTGGATATGGATTTTTGATTGGTTTTGGAAATTCTCTATCATAGTTATGACTATGCAAGGAGAATGACGGTTTCTGATCAAGAAACCAGATTTGAGTCCGCACTAGGAAGTCGGGTGGACGATACTAGTTCGGAAGTGAAATTGTGTGATCGAGTGAGAAATCAGATTTGATATTGCGTACGGATGGTATATGTACATCGTACATGCTTAAATGAAATAGATATTGAAACTTTTTTAAAAGAAATGTAAAAATGATTTTTGTAATGGAAAAGTATAATTTGAGAAATATTTGATGAATAAAAGTGGAAGTTGGATATTTCTATGATTAAAATTCACTTTATGAAAGTAAGTAATGTGGCAATTATCTTTATAAGAGCAATCAAACTTAAATATTTAATTTGGCATAAATAAAGTTATATATATTTGTTATATATGATAAACTCACCTTGTTGAATCTAAAGCCAGAAAGAAAAGATTTTTGAAAATATTTAAAAGTATTAAAAGGGAATTTATATAAGTATGAAGTGATCCAAAGATTTTTCAAGATTATATATATCTATATATATATAAATGATTTTATGAGAATGATTTTGGGAAAAAGGTTTTTGGAACCCATGGATTTTGAAAGGCTTTTGATTTTTGGGAAAAATCAATTTTGGAATTTGGAAAGCCAAGTTTGAGAATTATCAATTTTGGGACATCAATTTGTGTAAAGGAGATGTATGTGTGATACATATAAAGAGAATGATTTGAAAGATACTATTTGTGTATAGTATAAAATGTTTTGAGAATGGCTGTGGGGAAAAAGGCGAGCCCATGAAATGAACTTCTTAGGAGATCCATGGGGTGGTTCTGCCTTGAGCCCTAAGGGAGGTTCTAAATTTGATCCTGGGAGGAAGTCCGAACAAACTGAAGTTCCTGAGGATTGTGTGTGGGTAGCGAAAGTCGAGGGAGTTGATGCCTACAGAGACATTTGGGTTATGCTGTGACGATAGTGTAACTCGATGTCACTGCGATCTACTGCGGACCATAGCGGAAGTCGAGGACAGCGAGTGCCTACGTTCTACGTTTGATTTCGCCATAAGGGCGATGTAACATCGGTAGACTGTGATCTATGAAGACATAGCGAAAGTCGTGTGGCAGTGAGTACCTACAGGCTACATTGGGACTCGACTGATGTAGTCTGCGATCTATGTGGGAGTGGAAAAGTTTCATTTGGCAGCGAAATTCGAGGGCACAGATGCTTACAGTTACATGGGATTTTGCCGTGATGGCGACGTAAACCATGGGTGTAGCTACGATCTGTAGCGGTTCCATGGTGTAATCGAGGGGTGCGGAGGCCTACAGTTATCTATGGTTTTGCCGTGATGGCGATGTAATCATCGGGTTAACTGCGACCATGGAGGGGGTGATGATTTCCAGAGCATTCTCACCAAAAATGTTTTCTATATTTTTAAAAATGTTTCCTATATTTTCACCAAAATATTTTCCTAGTATTTTCACTGGGTGTCGAAAACGGGTTTACCAAGTACTTATAGATTTTCAGTCCTACGCCTGATCAACGTATGACCGAATTTCTATGAGAACAAGGATGGACTTGTTGGGACATCGAGTTATAAAGAGTATTTTTATAAAAACTATTTTGGTAATATTATGTAGATTTTTAAAGTGTTTTAAAAAAAATTGAAATAAATACAGTTTATAGTTAAAAATGCTCAAAGAGTAATTTAACTGATAATAAGCATTTTAATAAATTCTGGCTTCGTTCCTTTTCGAGGACAAAAAGTTCTAAAGGGGGGAGGAATGTGATAACCCGAATTTTTGAACACTTAATAATTGGATAATTAACAGGATTTAATTTATTAAAAATGCTGATTTATAGTTGATCAAATAAAATTCTGATAACTAAAAATATCTGGATGTATATGAGTGGATTTGAAACTATAATAAATGTTGAATTATAAATATGAGTTTGTATATATAAAAATATAAAACATAGTTAGTATAAACATAAATATTAAAACATAAGAAAATATATAATATAAGGTTTTAAACATTTGTAGCTTAGAGTAACATGCATATTAACAAGTGGCAATGTTTTTTCTCTTAAAATTTAAATATAAATAAAATTATTTGTGAGAAGAGGCTGTTTACAGTTAAAACTCTTCACATATTCTCTTCTCAATCAATTTCTTCTTCCATAACTAAAACCAGAAACGAAATCAAAGCAAATTCTAGATCAACTCAAATAGATTCAAACATCAAGTAGCAGATCAAAAACATCAGATTCCAGATCAAAGGAAAAAAGCAAAGACTCTGTTTATCAATATACTGTGAGTAAACAAAACTTTTCAAAGCTAAAAATCTTTTATTTCTTGATGCATGTGATAGATCTGTGTAGTGTTGATGTATATATGGTTTGCATGGATGTTTTTAACTTAAATATAGTTTGAATTACTCTGTATATTGGTGTGCATGTCTGTGTGTATGTATATTTATATGTCTCTGTTATATTACAATTTCTAATCCACTAAATAAATTCAATTGCTCCTCATATAATCAATGTTAGGCTAAGATCTCTGAAAATGAAATGTGTATATGAATGTAACATCTTCTTTAAAAATAATTTCAAGTGAAAATATTTAATAAATATTCCGAAAATAGGAAATTACAGTAAAATCTGTTTAATTCAGAAAAGTCGATGATCTTAATTTCACGATTTGATTTCATAATTAGATTCGTGCTAGCAAATGATGATTTTTGATATTGGTTTCATAATTTTTAAGTTTCTATATGTTGAGAATTTCTGAGTAGATCGGTTTTTGCTTTTTCGTCGATTTCCAACGATCGGCGACGAATTGTTCGTCGAGTTTGATGCTGGAGGAGGCTGGATTATTGGGGATCGAGGGAAAATGCTTGGAGGACTTATAGGTGGCTGTGGTGGCGTATCGACGACGAAGTAGGGTTTAACGTGCAGTTTTGGGTCGTCGTAGTTCTCGAGCTCGTGCGACGTCGTGAGTGAACCGGAGGAGATCGCAAGTGGTGGGATCGACGCGTGGGATGGTGGCGCAGCTTCGGGTGTGACGGCGAGTATTCTGGTAATCGAGATCGTCGGCGCGAGGTGGTTTTTTGATCGGGTTTGGGTTCCTGGAGGTGATCGAATTGTTCGATTTTGATTTTCGACGTTAATGATTTTTTTTTCTGGGTGGTCGGGACGTTCGTATGGGTAGTCGGCAACATGTTGAAGGCGGCGAGATTTGTCGGAGGGTCGTCGTTTGGACGTGCACGTGCACGCGTGCACGTTTGTGTCTGGGGTGGTTATGGTGATCGGGGAAGATGAGGGTTTCTCGGGTTTGACTCGAAGTTTTTCGTGGGTTGTCTCGAGGAAAGAAGATAAGGGTGAGATGCTCGGGAATTAGCTCGGGGTTTTGATTATTTGGCTCGGGTTTGCTTTGGTGTTAACAAGTTTTATAAAAAGAAAAAGAATGTACATCTTTTATAAAATAATAACCAGGTTTTTAAAGTAATATAAATGTGAATTTAGTTTCCAAAATAAATTTATTTAAAACAAGTTTTCAAAGATTAAAATGTTAAAGTTAAATGTTTAATATTGTTTTGTTAAAAGTAATTATATATTAGGTTAATTATGTAATTAATTTCTAAATGTTTTTCAAATGAAATTTAATGATGTGAATAAGTAAGTGATTAAGGTAAGCATATTAAAATTTAATTAATCAAAAAGATCTCAAATGATTTTGTATGTTAATTTCAAGCTTTTAATTAAATAAGATTTAAATAATGAAATTAAGTAATTAATTAAGATAAAGGGTTTATCTTTAATTAATTAAGGTCTTGATTAATTAAAGGATCATTAATTAGTAGTTAAAGGATAATTACTGAATGAAATTAATTATAGGATAATTAACTTAAGTAATTAAAGGATAATTAATTAATTAAAGGATCATTAATTAGAGTGATTAATTAAAGGATAATTAATTAATGTAAGTAATTAAAGGTCAATTAATTAATGTGAATGATTAAATGATTAAAGAATAATTAGTCAATTTCATTGACTAATTAAATGGTTTGATTTATTAATTGAGCAGGATTTAAAAGTAATTAATTTATTTTGTAATTAAATTAAATTAATTAGAAATGGACAAATTAATATTGCTTATGGATGATTGAATTGTATTGAATGATTGGATTAATATCTAGTCTGATAATTCGTGATATACTGTGATATGATATGTTTGGGTTGAACTGTGATAATGTGGGTAATATATCGATGATAAATTGTTGTGTGAATGTGACACCTTGTATTTAAAATTTAATTATATTCACTTAAACAACTTGGATTAAATATGGTATAGGATTCGAAGAGACCGAGGTCGGATATCAGCAATATCCAAAACCACTTCAATTAGTAACCTATAATCAATTATAAATTTGATTATAGAATCAAATAGGCTGGAATTGAATAAATTAAGTAAACCGAACCATCTAAACTGAGTACGATACTTCGATATTGTTTGTAAAATAAGTGTTGGTTTTAAAACATGTTAAGAACTCGTAGTGAGGTACGAGTTACCCTGGTTTCCAAATAAGTTTTATAACTTAGTATTTCAAATTATATAGGTTTACTCACACTGGTTTCCAGCCTGACCCAGGTGTTACTTTATTATAATGCTCGGGTCAGACCAAGTATTACAGATTTTTATGTTAGGACGTTCTGGAGCTCAGGTGGCGAGCTGGATGGTAGGGACGTATGGAATATATTCCGTTGAGTATTTGAGATTGTATTGATAGTAGTCTGGGACAAATTATTATGTTTGTCCAGTTTGGTTGTACTCTGATATATTATACGTAAATTGACATTTACATCTTCTTTGTGTAAATGCTGCTATTTGTATATTATATTTTTTTAAACTTGGATAACTAAGGAAATTCCAAATTCCTTCATCTCTTATCCGCATAACTCTTCTAATGATCCTGGGCTGCCTTCATCCTTTCCTTGATCAACTCAACCTTCGCAGATGCCTCTCGAATCAAGTCTGGACCAAGAACAAGACGATCTCCGGATTCTACCCAACAAAATGGTGATCTACAAGGCCTTCCGCTGTGCCACTCTGATAGCTGTTGTTGTACGAGAATCCTACCCAGTAGATGGTCCTCCCAAAATCCACCAAAATCCATAACACAAGCTCTACTCCAAAAGCATCAGTAGACTTCGAACTTACTTCCCCCATTCGGAAAAGCCAAATAGGTGCACTCGCCAACTCTGCCTTCAAATCCTGAAAAACTTCTACACACTTAGAAATCCATTTGAATCTCGCTCCCTTCTAAGTCAGCTTGGTCAAGTGAGAAGAAATCTTAGAGTAATCCCGGATGAACTTCCTGTAGTAACCCACTAATCCAAGAAAACTGTGAACTTCCGTAGGAGTCTGCGGTTGCTTCCACTCTAGAACAGCTACTACCTTGACCGGATCTACAGATATACCTTCTCCAGATACGATATGTCCCAAAAATCTTACTTTCAACTTCCAGAAATGACACTTCGATAACTTAGCTTTCAGGACATGCCTCCTCAAGGTTACCAATACTATCTCCAAATGACGCTTATGCTCTTCCTCAGATAAAATCCTGAGTCTGCTTCACCAACTCTTCTCTCTCTCTAGGAGCCATCCTTCTACTAGGTTGAACCACTGGTATTGCTTCTGAAACCAAGTCGATACGGAACTCAATCTCCCAATGCGGCAAACCCTTGACTTCTTCGGAGACATCCGGAAAATCTCTAACAACTTCGATAGTTCCTACCTCCTCTTGAGATGCCTCAATTCCATGCAAAAGATTACTCGGGTGAATCCCTGAACTATCGCAAGTCACTCTTGCAATCCTATCCAGCTCAGTTTCCAAAGATATTGTTCTCTCTTCACCAATCAGAACGGTCTTAGCCTTTCCTACCAGAAGAAGTTGACGGACTACCTTCAATAGCAAACACCTAGATTAGCTGAGCTTTCTGGAGAAGTGGGCAAGCTTTCACCAAATGCCCAGCTGCTGACAGTTGAAACACAAAGACTTCTGAACCATCAAAAAATTAAGTCCACTCTGCTGCTTCTGAACTCCACCTCCATGACACTGCTTAGTCGGATGACCTTCCTGTTGGCACACATAACACTTCTTAGCTGCACTGCTGCCTCCAGGTTTCCCTTACCCTTCTTCTTCCAATTTGGATTGAGTTTTCTTTTGTTCCGGTTGGAAGAATTCCCACTCGGTGTTGCCACTAATGCCAAAGACTTCTTAACCATAAGCTCCTCGAATCTCAAAACCATATCAACCAATTCCACAAAAGAGCCTTTGAGCTAAGCAGTCATCTTCTCAAGAAACTTGGGCCTCAAACCAAGCACAAACATCTCGCTCTTCTTAAGGGGTGTGTTCAATAAGACCAGATCTGTAGCGAGACAACTCATTGAACTTAGTCTCATACTCCGATACAGACAAACTCCCTTGCTTGAGATCCAGAAAATTCCTATACAGCCGAGTCTTCCAAGCGGTAGGTATAACTATTCCTCAAATGCTTCCTTAAACTTGCTCCAAGAGAAATCATTTTCTGGAACATCCATGGTAACTACATCCCACCACTCAGTTGCTCTTTCCTGAAGTTGCCAAGATGCCATCACTCGCTTCAGCTCATCCGACAGATCCAAATTCTAGAAAATTTGCTCGCACGAGCGCAACCAAGCTTGCACTTCAATGATGGACTCTGTACCTTTAAAAAGGTTTCCCTCCGAGATTGGTGAAATCCTTACACAAAGCTGCAAAGGTTACTTGAGGCGGTATTAGGTATACAGCCTCGGCGGATACTCTTCCACCTTCAACATTTGGGCCTCTTCCAATTGTGGTAGTCGGGATACTCACTCCTCTGCCCCATCTGCCTCTAGAACTCATATTGGAAAACCCGGAAAACCCGGACAGGTAACCCAACAAGTAGGTATATAGATATATATATATATATATATATATATATATACAAGTATGCTCTCTCAAGATAGATATCACTCCAAAGCCTAGGTATTATCTCAACCTAGAGCATTGATACCAGCTGTGACGACCCGCCTTTCATTCCACAGAAAGACGCATCATCATTAAGAAAGAAAGTGATAGAAAAGAGAAAAGATAGGAAAGAAAGAACTAAACAATATCAGAATCTCACAGCGGAACGAATAAATTATATTACATCACATAAGTTATTACATAATAGACATGATCTATCAGAGTTACACAGCTTATACATCACATTAGACAATCATACAACTCAAAATACAACACAGAGCTACTAACACAGTGGAACCACAATATCTATATACGTTGAAGCCTCCTGCTCCAAGTCTCCTCCAAACTTCGTCAAAGCCAACCTGAATCCCTTGGCTACTCATAAAAATTTGAGTACCCAAGAGTTTAAGAAAAACAGAAAATAAACTCTGGGTTAGACATGGGTCTGGTGTGAGTAAACGGGTTAAAGTTGTTTAACTTTGAAAATCATTTGGAAACAAAGGTATCTCATAAGACTTCCCGCACATAAACACGAAAAAGTTTTTACCTTACGATAACCAAAACATTTGATAGGAAATCCAGGGATATTATAATAGTGTCTAGGGTTTTCAAGTAAAATAAAAAATAGCTGGAATGCTTACATCTCAGGTTCCAACATAGTTGGGCACAATCAAAACGTACGGCATTTATTGGAGATTGGATTCCATACAATGGCAGGGCTACTGGGGTACCGCCCGTCACAGTACCTGGTCTAGACCAGAGTACCGAGGATCCACCCCGATCCCCTGCAACACAAGACCGGAACTACCCCTTACTGGATAATCCCGAATAAGACAACCCCGCAATTGGCGCGACTAACCGCCCACTAAGCCGGAAAAAAGGGACCTCTAGACAAGGGAAAATCTCATCCTACTTGGGTGCTACCCACTTAGCCTTGCTGCACCTCCCATGTTTTAGCCATTCCCGGTTGATGAGGCTTGAGGCTACGATTACCTTTTTAGAACACATATCTTGGAATGCTCACCGTCTTCCAATGATGATGGTCGGATAGCATTCATCCATACAAGTCTGTTCTGGGTTCGAACGAAACCGAAGGCACTATCTCGCTACACTCATTTTGGAATCACCCTCAGAGCGACAATAGCCCTTGCACTCTGAATCTCCATCTCAAAACTGAAAGCACTATCTTCGTTACACTCGTTTTGGAATCACCCTCGGAGTTAACGACAAAAAGCCCTTGCACTTCGAGTCTTCATCTTGATCTTCACTTGAGATTTCACGACCTATCGTTTAACTTGGATCGATGTGGTTTTCGGATATCCAATTTGGAATACGATCCAGGTCTCATCGAAATCCAAACGTTTCTTAAAGTCCAAGTTGTTTTAAGTTTAAACAATTCAATTTATACTCAAAATAACATATTCACACAGTAATTCTATCACAGATAGATAATCCATATTATTACAGTTCAATCCAACATTCATATCACAGAACATCACTATCAGAGATATCAAACAATTCAAGGCATCCAATATACCTAATCATCCATAAGCAAGATTGATCAGTTGAACAATTCCTAATTAATTTAGTTTAATCTCCAATTAAATTAATTACTGACTTTAATTACTTTGATTACTTTTAATCCTGCTTACTTAACATTAATTAATTATAAACCATTAATTAATCATCCTTTGATTTTTCATCTAAATTAATTATAAACCATGTATCTCAATTAATTAATGAAATTAATTAATCATCCCTTAATTATTCACATTAATTAATTAACCTTTAATTACCCACATTAATTAATTAATACTATAATTAATTACATCAATTAATTATCCTAAAATCACTTACATTAATTAATTATCTCTTAATTAATCACATTCATTAATTATTCTTTAATTAATTACATTAACTAACCTTTTAATTAAGCAATCCTTTAATTAATTACACTAAGTAATTAATCCTTAATTACTTCCATTAAGTAATTATCCTTTAATTACTTTCATGAAGTAATTTCCCTTTAATCAATTACATTCAGTAATTATCCATTAATTACTTACACTAAGTAATTATACTTTATGTTAACTCCCTTTTAGCAACGACCTACGAGTTAAGAGAAATGAACAAGTCAGGTTATGCCACGACTTATAAGAAGCCAACGAGTTAAACAGCCTAAAACCTAAGTGGACTCGACGACTTACGACTTAGTTGCTGAAAGAGGATCTACGACTTACGACTTACCGGGTTAGGGAGCTACGACCTAAGAGAGTCTACGACCTAACTGCTGAAGGTAACTCCGCGACCTAGCAATGCTACGACCTAAGAGAGTCTACGACCTAACTGCTGAAGGTAACTCCGCGACCTAGCAATGTTACGACCTAAGAGAGTCTACGACCTAACTGCTGAAGGTAACTCCGCGACCTAGCAATGTCCAAACCTTGAAGGGCCGCTATCGGTTCTTCCTGTGAACCTGGTTGAGAAGCTGGAAGAGGAGTAACTTGAGAAGGAGGAGGAACGGCAGCTGAAGAAGGAGGAATTGGTGCAGTTTCTGGCACGTCTGCTGCATAATAAAAGAAATCAAAATCAGTATTCTCCGAGAAAAAAGAAGACCGTGAATCGTCAAAGTTACCTGGAGAAGCCGGTTTAGCGAGATCAATCTCAAATTCCCGAGCCTGAAAGTCCTTCATTGCCTCTTCTTCTATAGGAGTGGTCACAACTGGATGTGAAGGATGAGAGCTGGAATCCATAATGTTTGCATCAGCCGAAGTGGAAGTATGAACAGGGGCAGTTAAAAGAGCTTCCTCTTTTGAAAGCTTTTCTCCCAGTGATTCAGCCCGTGCTTTAGCAAGCTGCTCCTTCCCTCTAACAAGAGCGGCGCGAGCCTCATCATCAAGATAGCGAGCCTCAAACTTCGCTTCCTCAAATTTTGCTTCATCATAGCCGGCACCTTTAAACATATCGAGTGCGGCTTCCCACACTTCAGTCAGAGTGATTTCATAATCTGGACCCAGAAAAGCAAGGCTCCCACGACCCAAAACGCAGTGTAAATAAAAGTCGAATAAGGTAGAACTGATGTTTGCTTTCGTTGCCTCATGTAATTGCTCGGCCGCTTCTTTTTCGGCAATGGCAGCAACCCTACCAGTAATAGCCTCATCACGAGCTGTCTCAACTTTAGCGAGTCGAGACTTTAGTAACTCAATCTCCACGTTCTGGGAGGTGACTTTTTCCCACAGTTCGGCGTTTTCTGTGCGATATTTCTCATTAACATGCTGTTCGGCGGCAAGCTTCATTTCGACATCTCTTTGTGCAGCATGTGCATCCCGCACTTGCTTCTGAAAGACTTCTTCTTTTTGAGTATATGATGCAGAAGAAGAAGCGAGATTTTCCTTAAGCTGCTTAACTTCAGATGCAAGCTTTGCGTTGTCGTCTGCAATGCTCGTCATCTCCGCATCATGCTGCTTACGCCATTTGTCCCATTCTGATTTATCGTTCTCCATGGTCATCATCGCCTCAAGGTTCATATGGTTGATCCTTTGAAGTTCATCAACCAGCTTATGCCATCCAGACATTCTTTCAATATCAAGCTTGACAGCATCGACATTTCTCAGCATTGCCTGCTTATCAATGGGCACCAAATCTAAGTCAAAACGGACTCCTCTTAGACACCAATTCGGAAATCGGCTCTGAAGCGTTGGAGGGCCGTCTTTAACTTGATATTGTGGCCTGTTAATGATGGTTTGAATATAAGATTCCTTTAGTGGAGGAGAACCGGCCGGAATGTCAGAAGAAATGGGAGCGTTAGTCTTCTCAGAAATAGCAGACGCGTCACTTGGCTTAGACCGTTTGCTCAATTCATCAGTAATATGAGTTTTCCCTTTGTCATCATAAGACTTTCGCTTATGAGAATCGTAAGTTCTGTAAGAAGAATCATATCGATCAGCATCTCTTCTTTTCTACCGCTGCTCATAATCCCATTTTTCTTGAGCCTTCCTTTGGGCCCGTTCCTCATCTGTCTCTCTTTGGTCACCAAGATATTTCCTGAAGTCATAGGATCCACGGCCTCCATGGCGCTGAAATGAGTCATAATATGAGCCGGAGCGTCCCATCGGAGAATCTGAAAAAACGGAAAATAAGTAAAGCTTAGAAATTTCCAGGAAGAAAGAGTAAATGCTTATAAGTGCAGAAAAATCCTAAGTGTATGCGGCGTGCGAACTACGTGCGTCGAACTACAAACCACTTTTTTGTGTGGAAATGGTGACGGCTTGTATAGAAGGCGTTGTGGCTTGTTGCAAGGAAGAAGTTGCTTCAATAACAGGAGAGATCACTTTAGAAACATCATCTTTAAAGAGCTCCTGAGAGGTTATCATAATGTCGCTCAGACTGTCAAAAGTATCATCGCCATGATGCATGGGAGAATTATCTTTTTCAGCTTCCACCTCAGCCGTCTTTTCAAGAGTGTGAAGACTTTCCTCCTCTTCAATAACCGGGGGAAGTGCTAACTTACTGGACGACCCCGCAATGTCGGTAAGAGTAGAACACTTTACCAATGAAGTCTCAATGGTAAGTTCTTTCGGTGAAGGTTCTTTAGTAGAAACGGGGGCATCTGACTCCTCAGCTGAAGAATCAGGGACTTCATGTGACTGAGTGGAGCGGGAAGGATGTAAGAGTCCAAATTCATGGAGTAACTCATCTTTCAATAGAAATTGAACACTCCTCTCCTCAACCGGCACGGCCATAAGCCTCTCAAAGGTAGCCTTGTGACGAGGTTCCCTAGAGGGGGAAGGGAGCGCTGAAACGGTAAAAAAAGGAAGTTAACACATGACAATTTGGACTTCGAAGAATTTAGAAAACACAGGGAAAAGATAGATAGTCGTACTTCCCACTCTCCAAATGGCGTAAAATCCAGGGGGACAACGAACAAAGAAAAACTGGCTCAGAAACCCAGGAACGCTTTCGGGAAGACCAATAATCAGTTTACGGTTCCTGGCACTCCTTACAACTGTGATAGAGGGATGGTCTTTGTTCTTTGCAAATGAGCACAGGAAGCAAATTTCTCCAAAACTGGGAAAACGGTCCAGCGTTCTCCTAAAAAGCACACACAGTCCCAGCAGGATGGCATAGCCATTAGGGTGTAGTTGAAAAGGGGAGATACATAATCGAAGGAGAAGTTCTCGAAGACAGTCATTAAACGGGGGAATCGCTCCACTCAAGCACATTTGGCGGTTCACTGCGACAAAGCCGTGGGGCGGCCTATCAGCAGTGTCATTTACTCCAGGGAGCAAAGCGTCAGATTCAGCAATGCCAAACTGGGTGCATAGTTGACAGAAGACTTTATGACTCAGAGTGGTAGGAGTCCTTTCCGGGGGATCATTCAACGGGGTAGCAATTGGAAAAGCTTCTCCAGTTGGTTCCAAGTCTTCTTGATGAGATGCCATTCTACACAATCAGCTGAATGTTCAAAAGTGAAGGTGCACGTTTCCTAAAAGTGTGAAGTGCTGTGCAAAACTAATGAAAACAAGAAAAAGCAAGTATAACTGGAATTAAACTAACTGACAATCAGTCGATTACGAGATTTCAGAACTTGTTAATACTCAAGTGTAGTGTTAATGCAGACAAATCAGTTTTAGTTTACCATTACGATTTTGCTTTAATACTTCACTTGAGTTGGTTATTGTGTAGCATTTCACTCATACAGTTCATTTAATTTAATTTTCTCTTTATCAACTAATCTGTCATTCGATGCGGGCAGTCAGTGGCAGTATATTCGTCCCAGTATTATGTGAATGTTGTGTTAAGCAGGTTATTAGCATTAAAGTCAAGACAGTGTGAGAGGTAACACAACCCAGTTCAAATTCAAGAGTTCAGCCAACTTCTGTGCAAAATCATCTAAGTCTTAAGTCGTTAAACGACCTATCGTAAGTCGGGGTTTTTAGGTCGTATTGTGCAAGTCAAGATGTTCAAGGCATGTTCTCTTAAGTCAGATCATTCAAGTCCAAGAATTCGAAGTCATGGAGTTCAAGTTATTAAGTCGTTCAGATGGGTTCGCGAGTTACGAGTTAAGGGCTATCTCATCCACGACCTAGTCATTCAGATGTGCTCGCAAGTTAAATCCTTAAGTGCTAACTCGGCGACGACCTAAGAAAGATTTCCTATGAGTTAAGTCGTTGGTTATCTAATTCTTTGAGTCATCAGCCATAACACTTATAGAGATATGAAGCTTCGGTTTGAAACAACACATCTGCTAACTCGTCCACGACCTAAGGGGCAAGCTACGAGTTAAGTTAAGCCATCAGTCTATTAAGGAGTGATGCATAAGAAAGGTCTCAAGGCAATGAAAAATTGTCAAGTCTTAGGTCGTTACCGACCTACGACCTACTTTAGGTCGTATATGATTTAGGACAGGTCTCAAGATTTCTTTTCAGCGAAGGCCTTAAGTCGTTCGTCTTCTCCCCAATACGTCAATTCGCTAACTCCTTAACCCGTTAACCCATTAGCTTCTCCTCCAACCAAAACTCTCGTTCCCTCAGCGCATTTAATCATCTCGAAATCACCATAAACCCGGTCTAATGTCATTCCGTCACAAACCACGAATCGATCAAACTGAAATGCTGCTGTCCATCGTCTTGTTCTGACCGACTGTCCAAAGCCAGGACAAGCCGTCTCAAACCCATCAGTAATCAATTGAAACAAGAATTGCAGAGAAGTAGGGCATGAGAAAAGGGGGGTCGATGGTGAAAATGGGATTCGTAATTGGGTGATAATCGAGGAATGAATAGCAATCTAATCCACTTAAGTGAGAAGGAAATAAGGATGACTGGCAATCGGTAGGTTTGAGTCGTCTTTGGAAAGCTTGAAAAGTGGTTAATGGCGGATTCAAATAGAGGAACAGGTAAAGGAAAAGAAGGAACGACCTAAGCTATTTATACCCTGGGACAGTGAAAGGTGAATCGACACATCCGACCTACGACTTATACTAAGTCATTCGCGACCTACGACTCATCAAGAAGCGAGCTAAGGAAATCGAAGCACACGACTTACGACTTAAGGCGTGTACTTCGAGGGGCAAATGTTAACTCCCTTTTAGCAACGACCTACGAGTTAAGAGAAATGAACAAGTCAGGTTATGCCACGATTTATAAGAAGCCAACGAGTTAAACAGCCTAAAACCTAAGTGGACTCGACGACTTACGACTTAGTTGCTGAAAGAGGATCTACGACTTACGACTTACCGGGTTAGGGAGCTACGACCTAAGAGAGTCTACGACCTAACTGCTGAAGGTAACTCCGCGACCTAGCAATGCTACGACCTAAGAGAGTCTACGACCTAACTGCTGAAGGTAACTCCGTGACCTAGCAATGTTACGACCTAAGAGAGTCTACGACCTAACTGCTGAAGGTAACTCCGCGACCTAGCAATGTTGCGACCTAAAGACTCTGCGACCTAGCAGTGTTGCGACCTAAAGACTTCGCGACTTAAGTAGGTTCCGACCTAATGAGTTACAACTTAGCTTAAGTCGTTCACGACTTATAGCTCCAGTTCCTAAAGACTTAGGAAGATACGACTCAACAGGCCACGACTTAACAGTTTACGACCTAGTGGGTGCACGACTTAAGAACTTCACAGCTTACGACTCATGGTCCTAACGACTCAACGAGTTAAGCTATCTACAACTTAAAGAAAGGGGGTTCCGACTTAACGACTCAGCGAGTTAAGGTCTTACGACTTAAGGGTCTTACGACTTAAAGGCTACGAGGTTAAAGTCCAGAGCCCATGCTTATACTACCTCTGATAAGTCGGCTACGACTTAACACTTGTCGAAGACAGCCACAAGATGAGCCCAGAACAACCATCCCTCAACTCGCTACCGACTTACGACCTAAGACTTCTATAAGTCGGCTACGACTTAGGACTTAGGCAAATTTCCAGAGTCCAAATCAGCTCCTATAAATACCCCACCACTTCCAACTTGGAGGGGACTTTTTGGCCATTCATTTCTTCAAGCGCCGTTACGCTGTTGAAGTCTCCTCTCATTCAGCAATCAAAGATCTTCAAGCATTCGAGACACTACAACAAACTTCGAGAAGAACTCCTTACATCCAACACGGATTCGTCGAGTTTCATCATCAAAGATTGAGCTAGTAGTCAAGAGTGCTTTCGTGATCAAGTTGTATTGTATTTCGAAGGATACTGTATCAAATTGTAACCGAATCAGCAATAAAAGATTATAAAGTGGACGTAGGCTCAATTACGGGCCGAACCACTATAAACCTGTTGTTCATTTACTGCTTTTTCTGCTATTTTTAGCTTATACTCTGTTCCCGTACCAACGGGTGGTGCTTTCACGATTCAATTACACACACCGGGTGTTAGCGTTCACTTTTAAGCGTTAACACTTTATTAATTACATTAAGTAATTATACTTAATTAGTTACATTAAGTAATTATACTTAATCAATTTCATTAAGTGATTATTCTTGATTAATTAAACCAATTAATTATCTTAAATTAATTACATTAATTAATTATCTTTAATTAATTAAGTAATTATACTTTAATTACTTTTATTAATAAGACCTTAATTAATTAAGATAAACCATTTACCTTAATTAAACACTTACTTATCATTAAATTAGATGCTTGAAAACAATTTATACAAAAACATTTGACAACTCTTTGATTTATTAAAGTTAAAAACTCTTACTTTAATCACATCTTAATTACCTCATTAAATCATATTTGAAAAACATTTAGAAATTAATTACATAATCAAACTACTATATAATTACTTTTTAAACAAACAATTTTAAACATTTTAAATCTTTGAAAACTTGTTTAAAACTTGTTAACACTTTGCTTTTAAAACTTGTTAATATATTTTGAAAACTTGTTTTAATAATTTTCTTTGGAAACCTGATTTTTGAAAACTTATTCTTTTTAAAAACATTTTTAAAAACTTGGCTAAACATTTCTTTTGCCTTCATTTCCTTTTGCTTTTTAAAATATGGTACATGTTTTCTATCTTTTTTTTAAAAACCTGGTTAATTCAAAATATCAAAAACCCGGGCCCAAACCTGAAATTCCCGAGCAAAACTCGTGCCTCTCCTCTCATCTCTCCCCTCTCGATACAAACCCGAGATCAACCCCGAGTGAAACCCAAACTTCCCCGATCTCGAAACACACAGCCACGAACCACCTATCACAAACGTGCACACGTGCACGTGCACCGGCGAACGACGTTGCTCCGACCAACTACGCCACCTCCAATACGTCGCCGACGACCCATACAAAAGCTACGACCACCCAGTTCGACGTATTCGACGGAAAATCAAAATCGAGCAATTTGATTCCCACTGGAACCCAAACCAATCAATAAAACCACCACTCGCCGACGATCCCGACCTCGAGAATCCACACCGACCACACCAAAGCAACGTCACGACACCCAGCTTCGATTCCCCCACCCGCGATTGCCTCCGGTTTCCCCACGGCGATGCAATCGCCTCGAATACATCGACGTCCCAAAACTACTCGAAAACCCTAAATCATCGTCGCCTGACCACCACAGCCACCTAAAAATCTGGCAATCATTTTTCCAGTGACCACCAGGCTACCCGCTACCTCCAGCTCCAGGCCCGATACACCTCTATCGCCGATCGCCAAGAAATCAACGAATAACCCAAATTCAATCAACTTAAGATATCTCATCATATACAAGCTTAAAAATCTTGAAATGTTTATCAAAAATCATAATTTTCCAATACGAATCGGCTCCTATAATCTAAACTTGATATAGAGATGATTGATTTCTGATCCATTTTATATTATCACTGTAATTTATATATTTTGAAATAATTACTTAATATAAATTCTTGAAACTATTTTTAAAAATGATGTTACATTCTTATAACCATTTTTCATTTAGAAATCAAAGCCTAAAACTAAATGTATGAAGGGAAATGGAATTTATTTTAGGGAATTTGAGCCTGAGATTCAACAGAGCAGATATATATACATACACAGGCATTGCACAGACATATCATATGTATATACATGCATTCACATCCATACACTTATGAAAACCATACTACTACAAACATTCATCACATACATTAAAGCTTACAACCATTTTTAAGTTTTTGAGAAGAATGTTTACTCATAGGGAATTTGAACAGAGGAACAGGCTCTTCGTTTTTATGCTCTGGAACTTTGTTTTTGATTTAGATCTGTACTTGATTTTTATTTGAAATGATCTGAAGTTGATCTTTGAATTTGCTTGCTTACTTGATTTGAATTGTTAGCTTGCTCAGGTTGAAGAGAATCTGTTGTTGAATTTGTAGTTTTGATTCTCTTTTGATTTTGATTTTCAGTTTTTCTTTTTTTAGAAAGAAAGATGAAGAGATAGAAAATGGATGAGAAAAGAAAAATTAATAAGCCTGGTTTCTCTCTTAAACACTTTATTAATATATTTAAATTTTAAGAGAAACATACTTGCCACGTGTTTATTTGCATGATATTCTAAATTTACACATGTTAATGCATGTTATTATTGTCTTACACATGTTTAAACTCTTTTATTTTATTATTTACTCATGTTTTTATATTAATATATGTATTATGTTTATATAATTTATGTTTATATACAAGCTACATTTATTTATGTTTAAAACTTTTATATATATACAAACTAAATCTTTTTATCAAATATAAAAGAAAAGTGTATTAAACCCTTTTTATTAAATCTCATTTTAAATTTTAAAAGAAAATGTACTAAATCTTTATAACAAATCCTATTAAGTTAAAATACTTTTAAATAAATATATATATATATATATATACTATTTTAAGAGTTTTGAAAATGCTCAATTCAACTTTAAATAACTTTTGAAAATCATTATATTAAATTCAAACTAAATCTTTCTATTCACAATGTATATAAATATATATACATTATAATTAGAAAACATTTTTATTAGCTATTGAAAAAGATAAATTTTGCCAATTTTAAATAATTACAAAAGAAGACTATCAAATAAATATTTCCAAATTAAATAATTATTTTAGGAGATTATCAAATTGCTATTGCCAAAATTCCGTTACATTTCGTATCAGAGCTCAAACTGTTCAACTTCCCAATCATCATTCCAATCAATTTAAATTTCCACTTCCTTTTAAATTGATTAAATTTCAATTCAAATTAAATTAACTTCAATTCCCATCTCAAATTCAAATCAATTCCCATTTGAATTTAAACTTATTCAACTTCGAAATACAATTTATTACCCAATTTTAACTTTGAAATCAATTCTTAACAATTTAAATTTCCAAGTTCAAATTGGGTAATAAATTGTATTTCGAAGTTGAATAAGTTTATATTCAAATGGGAATTGATTTGAATTTGAGATGGGAATTGAAGTTAATTTAATTTGAATTGAAATTTAATCAATTTAAAAGGAAATGGAAATTTAAATTGATTGGAATGGAGATTGGGAAGTTGAAAAGTTTGAGCTCTGATACCAAATGTAACGACCCGGAATTTTCGACCCCAAAAATTCGACATTAATACGTTCATTATAGAAATGGCGAGCAATCGAACGCCGGAAATTCCAGATTGTTAGGGTAAAGAAGATAAGAGGTAGAAGAAGAAACATAAAACAAAAAAACATAGAATCTCACATTCGCAGCGGATCAAAATATAATATACAAATAGCAGTATTTACACAAGAAAGCTGTATCTGTCAATTTACATACAATACATCAGAGTTCATCAAAACTGGACGGTTGCAACAACTTTTCCCAGAATACAAACAAGATAACTTCAATACATAGCGGAATATACTCCATACGTCCCTACCATCCAGCTCGCCACCTGAGCTCCAAAACGTCCTAACCTGAAAATCTATAATACTCGGTCTGACCTGGGTGTTACTTTATAGTGAGCGATCTATGTGGGAGTGGAGAAGTTTCATTTGGCAAAGAAATTCGAGGGCGTTGATGCCTACAGTTACATGGGTTTTTGCCGTGGTGGCGACGTAAACCCCGGGTGTAGCTGCGATCTGTGGCGGTTCCATGGTGTAATCGAGGGGCGCGGAGGCCTATAGTTTTCTATGGTTTTGCCATGATGGCGACGTAATCAACGGGTTAACTGCGACCATGGAGGGGGTGATGATTTCTAGAGCATTCTCACCAAAGATGTTCTCTATATTTTAAAAATTGTTTTCTATGTTTTTACCAAAATATTTTCCAAATATTTTCACTAGATGTTGAAAACGGGTTTACCAAGTACTTATAGATTTTCAGTCCTACACCTGATCAACGTATGATTGAATTTCTGTGAGAACAAGGATGGACTTGCTGAGACATCGAGTTATAAAAACTATTTTTATAAAAACTATTTTAATAATATTATATAGATTTTTAAAGTGTTTTGAAAATTTAAATAAAAATAGTTAAGAGTTAAAATGTTTAAAGGATAATTTAACTGATAATTCACATTATAAATTCTGGCTTCGTTCCTTTTTGGGGACGAAAAGTTCTAAAGGGGGGAGGAATGTGATAACCCGGATTTTTGGACATCTGATAATTGGATAATTAACTGGTTTTTACTATTGAGATACTGATTTTTTATTTAGTTGAACAAATAAAATTATGATAATTAAAAATAACTGAAATTTCCGGCATTCGATTGCTCGGCATTTCTATAGTGAACATATTAGTGTCGAATTTTCGAGGTCGAAAATTTCGGGTCATTACATAAGGCAAAGTTAATTTAAATTATTTAGATTGGTTTAATTCCATTAAATTAAATTTTAAATCCCAAAATATAGTTATAACATGAGTCTACTCGTAATACAATCAATTTAACATTTCAACTGTTAACACATACAAATCATTGCATATATTTTCATATATTCAAGAAATTATAAAACATTTCAAATTAAATCATGTGTAGTACATGGCGTGTCATCATGCACGTGCACATGCCTTTTTCAAAGAAATATATCTATTTACAGTTTCATATAAATATAAATATATATTTTTATTATACATTATTATTATTTTATTTCTATTATTTTCCCTTTTGTGCACGAAAATATGTGCATGTTAATTTTTAGCGCATGGAACATGCACGTTTCTTTTTATGTCTTGGCTTTTTCCCCCTTTAAGTTTAGTTTCATTTGCATATAAGTCATGCACCTTTTCTCTTCTCTTTTTTTCCAACTTTCACATGCACTCACGTACAGGCAAAGAACCCATAAGGAAACCAAAACCCGTAGACTTGTTCCACCTTGCGCCGCCAACTCAGTGCTATGAACCACTGCGCCAACTGCCTAAGCTTCATCCTCCCCCGGCCATCATGGAAAACTCGATGCTGGCCATCTCCACCAGCTCGCTATCAGCTCAACGCTGTTTCATCCCCTTGGTACTCTTTTCCGGCCATCTGAGACTGGATGAATTGCGATGAATTGCATTAACGAAGTCTGCACGCCATGCCGAATGCATAGGTACCATCTCATCTGGCCATCATCGAACAATAGCCATAATTGTGTGGGGATCTTCGGTTGCCTCCTACATCACCACACTTGACTCCGACTAGAATTAACATCTCCACTAGCCTCGTCATCGCGAGGCTAACACGTCTGTATAGGTCTGGTTTGATATGGTGATCATCGACGAATTTTGTTGCCTCTATGCTCACTATTTCGGCCATTTTCTAGCTATCACCCATTTTCAAAACCTGGGCAAAGACTATAGACTTGTTCATCTTAATATCGTCTACAACTTTTCTTTTAGTTTTACCCCTTAATAGTTGATGGTTTGAGAGATATTTGAATTTAAAGTTGGTGAAACATAATTGAATTTCAATGTTTGATATACACACACACATGCACACACCTCATATATATTTTACTTTGTACAGAATGTGTACTCCAGATTTAAATATACCGAAAAAAGAGAATGAAATCCACACATATCATAGTTGATATAGTGATGCATATTAAGGTGAAAGATAAGGTGGTCAGGTGAGTGTTATAGATTACTGGAAAAAACAAAAATATATCAAAAATAAACGGGGAAGAATATATTTACTAAAAATATAAAGCAGAAGCATTGAATATAGTAGATACTGGCAAGAACAAAGAAGAGAGAAAGAAAATTATGTTGAATATGCGAGTATATGATTTTTGTTTGATGATAATAAACATATATATATTCAATTAAATGTATTTGTTAATGTATTATTTTATTTTTCACATAATTAAATAAATATTTGTTGAATAAAATAAATAACATAGAATTTAAATTCAAACAAATATTTTATTACAATTTTGAATAGTATAAATTTGAGCTCTCACTGTATATATACAATCTTTGATAACCATACGATTTTGATTACATCACAATTTTCCATTTACATTTGCACCTCACTACATTTCACTCATTCACTCGTATTTATCTTCAACTCTATTCCAGATTGAATCCAGCATCTGAGCAATCTGCAAAATAAACACTAACGTAGTAAAATTGAAAAGAAAATATTTTTGCAGTGTAAAATAAAATGTGTATTTTTGAAAATATTATTTTCCTCAGTTATTTGGGTTGTTCGTCATCATTTAAATTTGAATCCATTATACACGAACAACTTATGACATGTACAGTGTATCACTGTACATGCCACAAGGCCGTGCACACCAATGTACACTTGAAAAAATTACAGGGATAGGTGAGCACAAGGTCAAACCCAATCGAAAGCTGGGTTCAACTCAAGTCACGACACGAGCACAAGGTCAAACCCAAGCTTTAAGCTAGATTCAACACGGGTGCAGTCCAAAATTACAAGTACAATAAAATGGTCAAAACGACTAAAATGGCAACTGGCAACAAGTTAATCAAGTACACAAATGAATGGCAACAACATTAAAATTCAGTGTCGACCAAGACTGCATCAAGAAATAAATACCAAAGCTAGCTCAATGAACCAACTAAGTACACATGAAGCCAATAACAAAGCATGTACCAGTTCAATATAACCTAGGCCAGAGGTGAGATCAATATACATGTCGACCAGGCAGCAAACAAGAGTGAAAACTACTGTGTAACTCGAAGACAAATTCGAGCTAGTATAACAGATTCAAGTGAAACAAAGTGACAAATATATGAAGTCAACATGTATGCAACAGTAAAAACATGAAGGCTGCAACAATGCTGCTCGAAGCACAAAAACAAAGTACACTTGAAGAATCAGACTGCAACAAGATAGCAGTGACTCATGGAAATGCAAACACACACGTACACATATATAGGCAGTGCACATGTATACCAGACTAGGGATGAAACTCACAAGCACCAAACTCAAAACAGCATGGCACAAAGACACAAACCAACAAACAAAGCAACCAAACTCAAGTGGGTATACAATGGAGCAACAATATGAATGCAATGAACTGGTCAGAGCAATCCAAAATACCAACAAGCTCCAAAACCTCTACTCGATGCAAACCAAAGCTTCACAAGTACATGCATACACTTATATATGCAGATAGTGTCAAAAAGACCACATAAAGACATATAACATGAATATATACTTGAAGCTCAACTAAATGCAAAAACATAACTGCACGGACCAGGTTATTGAACACAGTAGTTCAAACCATCAAGTGGATCAACAGCTCATATACAAAGCAAGAGCAAATGACAGTGATCAATATGCAGTGCAGTGATGGATATGCAAGCAAATGCAGTAAACATGTACACAAGCATCAGGTTGAAAGTTGCATCAGGAATTTTAAATTGAACAAGGCAGTGCCAAATTCACATATTATCACAATATTAAATGACCGAAGACAGGTGATGTCAAAAACCAAGTCGAAGCAGAAAACAAAATATATTATCACCATAACCGAAGTAAACAAGCACAAAGAAAAATAACCAAGGCAAGTTTGAAAAAATCCAAATCAAAGCCAGATGTTAACATGAATGAACAAAGTCAATTTTCATCTCAAAGTCCAGCAAATTCAACACCGTGATGACCAAGAAAACGTACAAATCAGAATCAAACAAGCTATGGTAATCAAGCAAGGACAATGAACAATTCTTAGCAGTGAAGATCGGAGCAAATTCAAATTTATCAAGCAACACGTACGAATTGAACAAGTCAATTTTAATCACCAACATTCAACTTAAATCGAATGGCCGAGCTTAAAATTATCAGACGAATTCGTATAAAATATACGAACAAAATTTAGGGAAATAAACCCTATTTAAACCCATAATCATCATTGACTTGGAAATCAATCGAGTTCAAAGCAAATCAAGCAGAAAAGCAAAAAGGGAAATCACGTACCAATTCAAGTGAACTCGAGAAGGAGCCTCGTGCAAATCGAAGAAACGGTTGATCGTCAAAGCTGGAAACGCGAATACATTCACTCGATTGATCAACGAAGTTGGCTTCCTCAAATTAACAAAGCCCTAGTTTATAAAAAGGAAGGAACGAAGAGAACCAGCCATTCTTTATCACAAATGAAAGCAGGCCGAAGAAATAAGAAAAGAGAAAGGGGATTTCCTATTTAATTTAGGGTCGGCCTTGTTTTATTTATTTTGGGCTTTTATTTATATTTAAGGGCTTTGTGTTTTTATTGTTTAAATTGTTTTTAATTTTCATTTCAAACTATTGTAAAGTCCAGTCGTGTGACTAGGGGACAAACTACGGTGGTGTAGTTCGAGAATTCGCAACTCATTGGCTGAGTTGTGGCAGGGTTTTGAGCGTAAAGTTAGGTTAGTCGGTAGCGGGTGTCGCGAGTTTACGTGTGTAAGCGTCTGACTACTTAATTTCTAGTAGAAACCTTAGGGGCAGCACGTAGGCAGGGTTTTTCCGAAGCTGGGTAAATATGTGTGTTCTATTTTCTGCTTTTTATATTCTACCATTATCTGTGCTGCTATTATTCTGCTGTGATCAGTGCTGCAATTATTTTATATAAACTTCCACAATAATTTTTATAATTAATAGTATCGCCCTATTCACCCCCCCCCCCTCAAGGGTGAAATCGATCCCACAAATTATACTCATAATGCTTTTGCTGATTAAACGTAGAATTAGATTGATGAGGATGAAGTAGGAGGAATGATGCGTAGGTTAACGGCCTCATATTTTCAATAGGGAGAAAAATGTATAGGGTAGTGGTTTATATACGTTATACTTTGATACTTTTGGGTTAAGTAGTCAAACAAGTTAACATATAATTATGATTTTGACAAGGATGAAAATTTGAGATCCAATAACAATTTTTAAATTTATTATAATTTCTTTTAAATAGTTTCTGATTCCTAACCGCTTTGTTGCCGCTATGTTTTTGAACTGTTATTCGATCATTGATTAAAATTCCGTTCAAGGCATTTTGATCTAAATTTTATTTTATATTTATAACGATTTTTCTTTTATTAAATATTACTTTTCAATTTTCAACTATTATAAAATAATTGTTTTATTTCCAAAATACCTCAAATGTTATTTGTTTTGCGAAAACAAATTCACAACATCTTTTAGATTTCAAAAATAAAATTCAAATTCCAAATTTGAATTTTTAATTAATTGTTTTTCGAATAAATTCCAACTAAAAAATAAAAATAAATATTATTATAATTGCTCAAATAACGGGATGTTATAGACTCCCCTCCTTAAAGAAATTACATCCTCGTAATTTACTTGATAGCACTGTAATCGATATAACCAATAACTTTAGTAACACATATAATATACATATACATATTCTTTATTATGTTTTCGCTGCGCTACTGTGATAAAATCTCATATATGTATCAACTTGGTTTAAAGAATAATTTAAATTTTAAATTTTTTATCGCAAATACCCGTGTCTCTGTGTGTGTGTGTGTGTGTGTACTTATATATACATATATTACCTCGATGATTGACCCTTTCGATCATTCAACAACTCGCACTTCACAAGTGAGAGTCATATAAAAATGGGTAAGCAACCTAAGTTTCACCTCTAAGGCCAAAATATATCTCAATCTCTGTATTATTCCAACCTAAGCTCTGATACCAAGCTGTGACGCCCCAACTCCAGTGACCAAAATATCTAAGGGAGTTAACCGACCGATAACTCGGATCAATGAGCACATAAGGAGAGATCTATCATATACACTACTTTGGTTCAACACGGATACGTTTCAATACCTGAATACATCTGAAATAATACGTATCTCATCTCGATGCAAGGCAATGCACATGAGTTCTAGACTGAATAATACAGTATTAGAGACATAAATAAAAATTTCCCAACTAATGGAATCGGAGTGAACAAAAACAATGGTTATTATATCATATCTAAAAATCTGATACGTTATATTCATATACACAACTCATTACGTAAATAATCACATCGACCAATACAAAATACAAACAGAGTAAATATTTTTCATTATCATCTACTCCTATTCCATATCATAGCCCACAAAGCATATACAGTCCTGTAGAACAACTTTGGTCTAACCCAAGGAGTTGTCACAAAACAAAACCTTGAGTCAGGCTGGACATCTAGCTGTGAGTGTAATCATGCAATAGAATATAAATGAATGTGTCATGTCGGGCTCTATAGGGCATATAAGTTACACATAGGGTCACACATGCCAAATAAATTCCCAAATCCTCATTTTTACAAATCAGTTATAACACCCATGTCACGACACTATTCAATGTAATATACATAGTTGTAACTCTAATCAACTAGGATATCATATCCTATCATTTTACTTATGAGTTGCCTTATGTTGTATAAATTCAAATAAATATTCAAAATAATCATTTTCTAGTTAAACATCATTTCTAATAATACTTATAAGAAATCTTAAATCAACTTCTCGTCTTGTGAATCCTAGAAAGGATTGCACGCTGATAAATCTCATCTGTGGATTTACCCTTTACATAGACTAACCTGCCCCAGCAAGTCGCCCTGGTCTATTTTACCCGTACACTTCTGGTCAATTTAAATGTGTACTTCACATGAACCCTTAGTTGTCGTATCCTTCAGGCATTTCGAGGCATGATAAGTCTTACTAGTGTTGTAGTCCATTGCATCCTATCTCCAGCACTGGGGCTACTTCTCATCGTTTGCACTACGTCTCTGACGATCTTCATTATCCTTGACAGCTTTAAATGTCCTAGCAATAGATTATTTGGACAAAGTGACGAGGGACGAGTCATCACAATTTGGATTGCGACGCCCAAATCAGTCCGCTGGGATGGATACTAGCGGTCTAGTAGTCAAATCCTATGTCGAACTCGAGAAATGTTAAATTTATTACTTATAAATCATTTGGTCATCCAAATGACATTCATTCTCAAATTTTCATTTTAAACCTATCATATAGCCCATATGTATTATTTTGTTCATGCAATATGGTTTAACTTGTAAATAACAACATTATTTATAACAACAAAGAATTTAAACACGACATTGAATATTAATAATTAGGCTAAAATAAAGTATTTAATTTGCAAAATGAAGTTCAAGAATAAATAAACTTGTATAGCATTGTAAACTCAAGCGCATATCAATACAAGTCATGTTCAAGGCAAAGTTAATTTAGATTATATAAATTGGTTTAATTTCATGAAATTTAATTTTAAATCCCAAAATATAGTTATAACTTAAGTCTACTTGTAATATTATCAATTTAATGTTTCAACCATTAACACACATAAATCACATCATATATTTTCATATATTTAATAAATTATACAACATTTCAAATTAAATCATGTGTAGCACATGACGTCTCAACGTGCACATGCCTTTTTCAAAGAAATATACTTATTTATAGTTTGATTTATATATATATATATATATATATATATATATATATATATATTTCCTTTTGTACACGAAAAGATGTGCATGTTAATTTTTAGTGCATGGAACATGCACGTTTCTTTTTATGTCTAAGACTTTTTTTCCCTTTTAGTTTAGTTTCATGTGCGTATAAGTTGGGCACCTTTTCCCTTCTCTTTTTCTTCCAACTTCTGCATGCACTCACATACATGCAAAGAACCCATAAGGAAACCAAAACCCGCAGACTTGCCCCACCTTGCACCGCCAACTCAGTGCAACGACACTGCGCCATCACCGCCGTTCAAACCAGCATCCCAAGCTGCTCCTCCCCTGGCCATTGACCATCTCCACTAGCTTGCTATTAGATCACGATTGTTTCATCCCCTCAATAGTTTTTTTGGCCATCTAAGACCGAACGAATTGCGATGAATTGCGTCAACGAAGTTTGCACGCCATGCCGCACGCACAGGTACCATATCATCTGGCCATCATCGAACAATAACTGTAACTGTGTCGGAATCTTAGGTTGCCTCCTACCGTCACTACACTTATCTCACCAGAACTAATAGCACAACTAGCCTCGTCATCGCGAGGCAAACACATTCGTATAAGTCTTGTTTGATATGGTGATCGTCGACGAATTTTTCTGCCTCCATGCTCACTATTTTGGCCATTTTCTTCCCATCGCCCATCGTCGAACCCTACATGAACACTATAGACTTGTTCGTATTAATATCGTCTACAACTTTTCTTTTAGTCTCATCTCTTAATAATTGATGGTTTGAGAGATATTTGATTTTAAAGTTGGTAAAACCTAATTGAATTTCAGTGTTTGGTATATACACACACATGTAGGCCTGTAAATGGTTGGATATGGGTTCAAATAGTGCCATATTTGTATCCGTATCCGAAATCATTTTCGGATATCAGATATCTGTATCTATGGATGCGGACGGATATCGGGTATTTATCGGATATTCTTCGAACAATTCATAGCTAATAAATCTAAACAAATAAATAGAAAATTTTGATTTATTATAAATCCATTTCAATACTAAAATATAGAAAATAATAAATATGCTAAGAAAAATAATTTTAAGCAAAAAATATTGATTTTTATGTACATATTAATTTTTTTATAACTAGATAAAATAGTAAATGTCAATCATTTTATGTACTAAAATACACAAAAATATAGTGATATAGTGATGCATATAAAGATGAAAGATAAGGTGGTCAGGTGAGTGTCATAGATTACCGGCAATAACAAAAATATATCAAAAATATATGGGAAAGAATATATTACTAAAAACATAAAGCAAAAGCATTGAATATACTAGTTACTGGCAAAAACAAAGAAGAGAGAAAGAAAATTATACTCACGATGTTTTGCTGATGAAACGTAGACTTAGATTGATGAAGACGAAGTAAGAGGAATAATGCGTAGGTTAATGGCTTCAAATTTTCAATGGAAGAAAAATGAATAGGGTAGTGGTTTATATAGGTTATACTCTAATACTTTCGGGTTAAGTAGTCAAACGGGTTAAAATATAATTATGGTTTTGATAAGGATGAAAATTTGAGGTTCCAATAATAATTTTTTCGATTTAATATAATTTCTTTTAAATAGTTTTTGGTCCCTAACTGCTTTATCACCACTATGTTATCGAACCAATATTTGATCATTGATTAAAATTTCGTTCGAGATGTTTTTATCTAAATTTTATTTTATATTTATAACAGTTTTTCTTCTATTAAAATACTAATTTTTAATTTTCAACTATTATAAAATAATTGTTTATTTTCAAAATAATTCCAAAATACCTCAAATATTATTTATTTTGCGAAAACCAATTTACAACACCTTTTAGATTTCAAAAATAAAATTCAAATTCCAAATCTGAATTTTTAAATCATTGCTTTTGGAATTAATTCCAACTAAAAATAGAAAATAAATATTATTATAATTACTTAAATAACGGGATGTTACAATGTGGGAATGTCCATACATGTATATAAGCAAGTTATGAGTGATCTTGTGTAGCCATGGCGACTATCGGGTGCGCTAAGCCGCGTGGGAGAATATCAGGTCGAGTAATCGCTTCGGTGAAGTTCGAAATGTGATTTGTGAAGTTTATACATGTCTGTGTATACTTGTGCATATATGTGCATAAGTAAGTGCACCGATACCCATGTGAGCACAACGTGAAGTGAGATGTACGGTTGAGTTCATTTTGGAATGTTAGAGGCGGCCGGGTCGTTAGAAACATCCTAGGGAAAATCAACGCGAAAAAGAGTGGGATTCGTATCAAAATCTATTTTTGATTACATAAGGAATAACTTCCAAAATATCAACCAATGGACTCTAGAAGAGTTCGATGTGGTGGAAGCAGGCTAAAGGAGCTAGGAGACTCGCTATGCGAAGCGACGGATGTAACAGAGCTCTAATTGACAATCATGTGGCACAGTTTGTACCTACCCTGGGCTTACTGCTTAGGACTGGCTTACACCGGTAACTATATCACCAGTGCACTGGTGGAGCACAGGCCTGGGCAGTAAGCCCAGGCAGTGTGCAAAACGACGGGGGTTTCTTCCCTAGTTTTGGATGCGAGTTTGTGTGAAGCTTTAGCGTGACTTTGGGAAGACTTTGGGCTACTCGAGAAAGTGAATGCAAGGCAAAGCTCAGGATTCAGATGCAATGTATAGTGATACATGTGCGATCAATGATGATCAGATACGATATCAGTGCAGTAATTAGTTGCACGGTCACATCTGGTGAGCATGTACGATTGAACAGATTAAGTCTGTACATCTTGGTTTCAACCTTGAGTATAGGTGTTTGATGAATGGTAGGTCATATGTTTGTGATTGTACCATGCATTGGTCTTATATTAGTAAGCAGACATATTATTGGTCTTTTAGTAGCGATCATACATATAGATAGTCATTGATGTGATATTGGTCTTCATTTGTAACAGTCGTATATGATTACGTGATGTTATATTCTCTATACACACACACATGGAATCGGTGTTCCTGTATGGTCCCGATGGCATATTATGCGGGATGTGCCGTCGTTCTCTTTTTTAAAGACGTTATGCAAATTTGTTAAGAAATCCATAACGAGTTAGGGGGAATGATGACGATCATTTACTAGTGGATCATATATCAATTATGCTCACTGAGTTACAGTAAGATCCACATAGGTTTCAAGTAAATAGAGTAGGTCATATATCACCCCTGCTCACTGAGGGTACGATGAGGTCTACATGAGTTCGATTACTAAGGATGCAGCTTAGGGTCTATCGTACATTTAGGTACTGACTCTATTTATTTTGGACACTTAACTGGAATCATTGGACTGTGATAATTTGAATAATAGGTCAATGTCCAATGCATACTTAGGTTTCAGATATATAGGGTAGGTCATTTATCACCTTTGCTCACTGAGGGGTATGGTGAGATCTACACGAGTTCGATCACATTGGACATGACTCGGGGTCTATGGTATAATTTGGTACATATTCTATTTAACTTGGGCATGAGGCAACTACGGACTCCACTCATCAACAATAGTGAGTATTAATTTATTCATTATCTACCGCTTATAGTTATATTATGTGTGTTATATTAGTTGGTTGAAGATATTGTTGTGTATTCTAGGATATGCTTATATTTTGATATTTCTATTGTCTATGCATTTGTATATTGGATTATCTTATCATGGTATACCATTACATATTAGCTACATTATATTAATTGTGTTGACTCGTTGATTACAAAAGAAGAGCAGGTTATGGTGTGATTCCTTACATTTGAGATGGGTTTACTTTAATTGTTTATGGGCAGTTCGAATTATCCATGAGCCACATTTATAGAGAGGATGGACCGGATGTGACTTAGTAATTTCCTATTATATATATATATATATATATATATATATAGTTTTGATACATGGTATTTTGAGATAGTTCCTCTCACACTAGGATTGTGCAGTTAAAGCGCTTAGTGGTTCTATAGCAGTGGAGGAGCAATAAGTTATAGCGGGGCTAAAGCAAGGATATAGCGGAAAATAATGAAGGTGCAAAAGCTTCATTTAATATAAAATCAAGTATTTTAAGTTAATTTATCCTCACTCTTATATCATTTGTATAGGAAAAAGAAATATTGTTTAATCTTATATAACAAAATCGAATAATATCATGATTTATGCAGACTAGATTTTGTGACTATAATAGATTTGTAACTTGTATTGAGTAGTTATGCCATAAAATTAGGTCTTTACCCTAACTTTATTGATTTTTTTAAATGAGAATTATTCAAATCAACCTTTTTATATTAATGTTGCTAAAGCATGTGCTAAAAATCCTTTATTTAGCCGATGTAGCGGAAAATAACGGGACTTAAAGTTGATCTACTTTTTAATAACTCTAAATTGAAATAGCATAGCGGCCGAAGAGTGCTATGCACTATAGCCAGGATTTTGCGGGGCTTTAGCGGGGCTTTAACTACACAACACCAGGCTTTATGTCTGACCTGATTTTATCTTTTTCTATTTATGTCAAGATAACATTTGGGTACTCGGTTGAGTAGTTTGGGAGTCAGGTGCTTTTGGGCATACACTATCAGAGTGGCGTTGTTGGAACTCTAGAGGCGGAGACGATACTTGGATATATATACTTGATATTGTAGTGGTACATGACATATATGTTATTTGTTTATGAGGCTTGTTGTATCAGATATTCTATTCCGACTTTCTGTATTTATATTTACTCATCAGTTACTTCCGCTATTGTAGTCTCTTATACAATGTTCACTCTATTATGTTAATTTATATTCAATATATTACATGTTCTCATTCTACCTGAGATTATATCGTTATGCCTTGGTACGGTATTTTTTTAATTTTACTTAGACAAACCGTCTTTTGAGGTATTTAGGAGTTAGACATTGTCATTCGATATTGATCTTTGGGTTTTACGAATGGAAGTTTGTTACATTTGGCATGAGAGCTTAGGTTCAACACTTAGGACCAAAATAGACCGGTTTGAGTTAAAACAAGCTGGTAAAAGGAGATACACTGCACTTGTATTTTTCTACTATATAATATTGCTGACACCACTTGTCTTCTAAACTCCGATTTATTTCTATCTCTAGTCGATAAGTATCTTCGTTCAGGCTATCAGTATGAGCAGAAGGGATATGCGTGCAGCCACGGTAGGTATTGCGGGTAGTGTAGTGACTAAGAATATTGTCATTCAGACTCGATGCACATGCTTTCGAGTTGAGTGGGGTTGGTCGATGAAGTGTGACTGGGATTTGCATCCAAGTAGGATTCGATGGATGCCCATGAAACACCCCACCTCTATACCCATACTATCCAGAAGTATTACTAAGTAATACCATCAGATAATATGGAGAATGAGGCTATATAGGGTACACACGTGAATATTCCCTTGGGATACGCATTTAAACATCGAATAAATAACTCACCTCTACATCCACAGTATTGGCACAAAGCTATAAACACATGTGCCTCCAAGATAACAATACACAATATACAATAAATATCATATATCACAGAGTAAATCACATCGATAATGTATAATACAAAAATATACAAGGTATCTCAAATATATAATACAAGAATATATACATGAAGCAATATAATACTTAGATGATATACAACTATACAACAAACTAGTTTCCTATATGCCCAAACCACAAACCGGTCTCGCAGTCCCCGAACCTGAAATGTATCAGACTGATCTGACTATGGCATAAATAACACATGGATCAAACTATATCAAAATTTAGAGGTCAATAGACATATTGATATAAAGTATGCATAGTATAATAATAATGACATACAAACAATAGTACAACAACTAGCAACAACCATGGAATCAAGCATAAAGATGTCATCACCCGTATAAAATCGCACCAAATATTATCCAATCAAATCAAATCAAATAAAATGGGTGAATCATCCATATCTAGACCATGATCAAAGTCCAGAAATCATCAATAATAGATATCATCAATTACAAGTAGGCTAGCTCATAGCATTACCCAGATATATCTCTTAACCTCGAGTAATATAATACCAACATAATATAGAATATAGGCCCCTATCAAAGAAATCATATACAATAAAAGATATGAGAATCCACTATACCCTGGACACCTGTCCAGATATAATCTCATCTCCTCATATATAAATAAATCAGAATATATCGTGATCGTGAATGGTCGTATGATAGACACGAAGTTCTAAGTAGAGTCATATCTTATAAGAATATAGATAGTATATGTCTATCTACCACACACACCAGAACCAAACGGGGGAATGACAACACGTCTGCTTGCTCCAAGGGCCACACGTGTGTCTGTTTGACATGATTCCGATAATCATCGGTTACCTTCCCTCGGTATTGTGATAAGATCCACCTTTGTGCTCGTCTATGCGAGGACTCTACTCGATCAAGACCCGACACATGCCCCTATAGCTAACAGACTGGCGGCCTAGGTGACACAGGGGCAAATGCGCATAGCGATAACACACAGCAGTATATAAAGGTTTCACGGATTCGGGGGCAGGACCTCACAATTAGGCCGGCAAGGTGGATACTGGCCAATCTTGTTCACTTCCGAAACATAAAGGAAGCTGGACAAAGATAGACAGAGACATAGTATTAATACTCAATAGCTAACACATTGCTCTATATATAAGCTAACACACGGCTGCACACATGACTCACCGCAGCGAGCCCAATCACACATAATAAATCCCATGCGAGTCACACTGACTTTGTTCCCATCATGTGAGTGACATCTACATACAATGAATAACCGAATGAATATCACAACAACATCCCATACCACTGTGTGATACTCAATTTTCTTATTCCATGCTCACAAACTACACTCAATCTCCACAATATTCTATATAATGAGTCTAAAAAATAACTGGAGAGATGTTACTGAATGCCCCATCCCAAATGGTACAATTACTCTGTTTATTCATATTTCTCATCACACATAATGAAACATCACAAAATCAAATAGAAGGATGTCATCACCATATAAAATCACATAAAAAGCAATTAATCAAACCATTACCTAATGGTGAATCATTTATAACAACAAAAATCAATATGGAAGAAATAAAATAAATCATGAAAATGTAGTAAATATCATTTAAACAAATATGTAGAACAAACATCTTATACTCTTAATTATTCATATTGATTATAAAATAACTTTTAAAATGCTTACAATATCAAATAGAAAATATTTATTATTTTCGGAAATTATATAAATTTGAAATGTAACGACCAGTAAATTTTAACGGTTTTATTAACGTAATTAACTGAAATTTTATGAAATTTTAAATAATTGAATTTGGAAATAAAAATTTGATATTTGGAATACATCTATTTAAACATAACTAATGGTAAATTTCCATCAGAAAATATGGAAGTTTATTTTTATTGTGAAATTTTATTTAAATCAGTTAATATTTTATGATAATAAAATATTTCTCAAACCTGAATATTTTTATATAATAAATTTGTAAATCATCTTCTGATTGAGACATCATATTTCGTTTCATCAAATTTGAATTGCTATTGCTCCGTTATCTTAATTCTGGTGCATTAGTAGCATTTTCGGTACCGATTATCGACTTTTGATAGGATAGTCGTACCACTGATATCTATATACCGTTTTGACCGTCTTGTCGTGCTAATCTTCGCAGTATCTTCATTTGTGCATTTCGGTGTCCGGTACGTGGCGAAAACTGTGGAACGGTTCACCATATCGGTACTCGTTCATGTTCTTTTGTTCCCTGTATCTTTTCGTTGTCCCTGAGACAACCAAACCACTATTTGCTTTTAATAATTACTGAATTCAACTCTTGCCCATTGATATTCACGTCATTTATTTTATATGAAAATATGTATACGATGTGAAGGGACACGTCTCTTTCGGTTGCAAGCTGTCACACATACATTTATTTGAAACTGTTGCTCTACCTTTTGCTTTGAAAACTGCTACTGTTTTGTAGATTTGAGAAAATAATATGAAAGAAATTATATATATATTATAATACACGTTTCCTTTGCTCACCCACCCATTTTCTCCTTCTTCTAGCTTGCTTCCTCTACCCATTTCGAACTGGTTTTTCTCTCCACTTTGAAACACGCCTCATCACCTACCTACATCTCATCGAACAGCCATCAACTCCCGCATCTCTATCTGCTTCCACCAATAACCACAATCGCCTCGGCCAATCTCCACTCCGACCTCACACCCATAGTCGAGACGCATATCATCACTACTGCCCCGTCTCTCTCCCCACCTGCTCGGCTTCCCCTCCGCATAGCCTCTGGCCGCAGCCAAGGCCTTATCCCCCTCTCTGCCCACTTACCTACCGAGTTTCCACCTTGTGCTTCCTCTCCTCTAATCGGCCCTTTCCCCTTCAAACTGCTGAGCAGCCACCTTTCCTATTATACGCATTTATATAAATGTATTTGATGTATGAACATATGCCTACTTAGTTATAATAATATGTTAGATATATTATTAGTTTATGGCATATTGGTTTATGTTAGTTCTCATATATATGTTTATATTGGCTTAAAAATTTATTTTATATGTTTATATATATATATATGGTTTGTGTTTTATCATATGTGTTTTATATTCTAATGCTCTATTTACACTTTATATTAAAGGTGAGTTATGTTTTTGTTTTTCTTTTCATTTCTAGTTGATATGTATACTTTAATTGTAATATATATGTTAGTTGTATACATAATAAGTTTACGGCAGTGGTATATATATTAGTTCATATACAAGTACATGAGTTCTGTTTTTATATATAAAGTATATAAGATGTACTTAAGCTATATGATTTTGATATATATTGTGACGACCGCCCATGACCCCTGCACCGAACCTGAAGATAGTGCACTGTAAAGTGTGCCAGGCAGCCATGGACGATTGCGAGGGTAAATTAAAATAGCAGAATCTATCGTATTACTCACAGCGCATGGACAAAATACAATAGAATATATATATAGTGAAGCTTCACAGAATAGAATCTCATCAATAAAACTTCATAATAGTTGAATACAAACATCTGAATAGTCAATACATCAAGCCTCACTACATAACACTCAGAGAATATACAAGCAACGGAACATCCAGTACATATAGTAAGAAGATAATATGCAAGCCTCCAGCTCGTCTTCGACATCAGCACCGTGGAAAGCAAGAACAGCACCTGTCACCTGCTACCTAGTCTGCCCGTCCCAAAATGGACGAACAGCCCAAGGCAATAAGAGTTAAAACATAAAGCCTTGAGTCAGACAACAGTCTTAGTGAGCGGTAAATTAACTAACAACATACCAAAAGAGCATAAAGGAAAAGGAATAGGAATACAACCCTCCCACTCCACCTCTTTCTACAGTAATAGCCCCCAGACACACACTAAGCAGAAGCAAACATAGCAAAGCATACAATTTAAAGTAAAGCAATTATCACTCGAGTCAAGGGCGATGTTTTCCAAGCACAAACCCCCAAGGCCTAAACCAAGATCAGATAAGCACCTAGAAAATACCGCTCTTGAGACCGAATGACGATACAACCAAACATCCATGACTCTGGCTATCACTATTATCATTGCTTCGATATCATCGTTAATTGAATGACCGGATCATTCTTTCATCCGTCCGTCAAGGGCTAATGGAAACCCCGGTTCTAGACATAACTCCGCACGTCGTCAAAACTCGTGCCTAGGACTATCGAATCTGCACAGAGTACTCGACTACCAATCAGTAGCCTTCAGGGACTATCGAATCTGCCCAACGTACTCTTGCTTTGAGCATGCTAGAACCTTCAACAACGATGAGATCTCAGCCTTCTAGTCATCCTCCTCGACGACTATTTCCATACTAGCTCAAGCGCCTCTCGAGCAAACCATTATCCTCAAACTCGAACCATTTCACCGAGTTATCAACATGCTTGGAATGATCCCGTCTGGATTAGACCAAGGCTATCTCATATCATGCCTCGCTTCATCACATCCTAGCAAAGCCTCATCTCAACATCATCATCATCAAATCTATCCATATGAGCTTCATCATCTGCTACATATGCCACGAGCAGCTTTTCCAATTCAAAAGCCTTTTACTTAGCTTTTGAATCATCTTCGACCATCTTGTCTAAATCAAATCATCAATCATCAAATCATAGCAATCAATCAAGTTAAACATTAATCCAAGTAATCAAGCATTCAAATATGATCTAATGAACAATTATAACAATAATGGTATTTTCGTAAATAAAGAGTCTAAAGTCTAACAAGCATGAAAACATGAGCAATATCTCTATAATCTTGATGAATAAACTTGCATAGGTTAACATGTAGTAAAATGGATGTCGAATCATCATGAACAATAGATCTATACTTAAGTTTACAAAAATGCATGAAAATCACTACTTTAACACCAAATCAAACCAACGATCCGATATACTCCTTTGGATCCGTGTGAGAGGTAATCACCACTCACCAAATCACCTAAACAACCCAAAAGCAACACACTTCAGATCTGGACAGTGAAGGATCTAACTCGATCTATCACAAATTCGCTTCAAACGATGAAATCTCTCTTCGATGGATGAAGATCTTCAATCTAAGCTCTTGGATCTTCGATTTGATCTTCGATTTGGTTGGAAGGAATCACAAGATTAGAGTGGAGAAAAAGAACTGAAGAAGTGTAGAAGTCGAGCTCTCAAAATGGCAGCACTTCGTCGCTTCAAAATCCGGATCCCAAAAATGAAGAAATGGACGTGTATTTATAGGCTGGAAAAACTTAGGTCGTTCGCTCGGAATTAGGTCGTCCACGACCTAAGAAACCCTACGGCCTAAAACTTCAACCTAACAGACCCAAGCCTATGCGCATCGATGCGACCTAACAAAACTCCACGACTTACGACCTAACGCATGCGCTTCTACGACCTACGACCTAACCCAGATCTTCGCATCCATGCGACCTACGACCTAACAAAGATGCGGCCTAGCGACCTAACACAGATCGCTTCTACGACCTAACACACCTGCGACCTAACACACATGCGACCTAACTATCTTAGCTAGGATACGACCTAACACCTTAGGTCGCTCACGACCTAACTACGCTAACTCGCTAACTCTTATACCGTTAGCTCTTAGGTCGCTAACCACTAGGTCGCTAACTACTGTAGGTTACTAACCCTTAGGTCGCTAACTCCTATAGGTCGCTAACTCTTAGGTCGTTAGCTCGCTAACTCTCTTAGATCGCTGCCTTTCCTTAAGTTGCTCAAACCTTAGGTCGCCAACATCCTATAGGTCACTCCAACCGACCTAACCTACCCCACGACCTAAGCCACCATACGACCCAACTCCTATACGACCTATCCCCAAAATCCTTAGGTCGCCAACTTCCTTAGGTCGCTCCACCTTCTTAGGTCGTCTACTCCGACCTAACTACTATACGACCTAGGACTTAGACTATCGATGACTTATCAACAATGCGACCAAATGACAACTGTTTTACGATGTTTTGATCCGTAAAAATACGGGTCGTTACATTCTCTCTCCCTTAGGAATTTCGCACCCGAAATTCCAAACAAACAGAGCAATCAAAGACTATTCTGCATGCCTACCATCCATAGCAATCAACAAACCATGCATCCAATTCTAGCTTAGCATGCAGAATTCTAAAACTAGAACAAGTTACAATGTCGTTAGATGACACGACACCTTAGGGCCATACCTTGAAGAGTTCAGGATGAGCTGCCTTCATCCTCTCTTCCACCTCCCATGTACAGTCGTTATCATCATCACTCCATTGTATCTTGAGCAACTTAACTACCTTCCTCCTAAGCTGTTTCGTGTCGGTTTCCACAACACGAAGCGGCTTACGAGGTCTCTTTTCGACTGGGTCAACTTCGAAATCTTCACAGCTATCAGCAGAAACCACTGTATTTGAGTCGTGCACATACTTCCATAGATACGATACATGAAAAACATTGTGCACACCCGACATCTTCTCTGGTAACTCCAATATGTAGGCGAGCTTTCCAATTCGCTCGATTATCGGGAATGGTCCAACAAATCTCGGAGTCAACTTTCCTTTCTTCCCGAATCGAATAACATTCTTCAGTGGAGAAATCTTCACAAAAACCATATCACCTACGTCGAACTCCAAATCCTTTCGACACTTATCAGCATAACTTTTCTGTCGGTCTTAGGCTGCCTTCATTCGTTGCCGAATGATCTCTATACAATCTGAAGTCTGTCGAATCATCTCTGGCCCAAGCATCAGCTTTTCTCCTATCTCTAACCAACATGTCGGAGAGTTACACGGTCTTCCATACAATGCTTCATACGGTGCCATACCAATGCTTGACTGGTAACTGTTATTATACGAAAATTCCACCAAATGAAGGTGATCTTCCCATGATCCTCCGAAATCCAAAACACAAGCTCTGAGGAGATCTTCCAAAACTCGGTTGACTCTCTCGGTCTGACCATCTGTTTGAGGGTGATAAGCTGTACTCAAACATAACTCGGTTTCCAAAACTTCCTGGAAGCTCTTCCAAAATCCACTAGTAAACAATGGGTTTCGATCGCTCACTATACTCTTCGGAATACCATGGAATCGAACTATCCACTTAACATACAACTCAGCCAACTTTGATGCAGTCCTAGTCGATCGAACAGGAATGAATCTTGCACTCTTAGTCAGACGATCTACGATGACCCAAATCCCTTCATTTCCCGTTCTTGTTCTAGGTAACCCATCAATAAAATCCATCGATATTTGTTCCCACTTCCATGTAGGAACTTCTAATGGCTGAAGCAATCCACTTGGCTTCTTCTGTTCGGCTTTTACCAACTGGCAGTTCATGCACTTGGAAATAAAATTTCCAACATCCTTCTTCATACCTTCCCAGTAATAGGTTCTCTTCATATCCCGATACATCTTATTTCCACCTGGATGAATTGTCAGCTTCGAGTGATGACTTTCCTTCAGAACTTCACTTCTCAATTCATCTATATCGGGAACAACTAGTCGTCCTTGTTTCCGAAGCCAACCTTCTCGATCGACCTCGAATCCTTTATCCTTTTCTGGGTCCAATCCAGATTCCAAATCACGGATAATCTTGACAACCTTATCGTCTCGCTTTTGGCTCTCGCCAATTCTTTCCACAAGAGTCGGTCTTATCGATAAGTTTGCCAGCATATCAGGTTCCAATTCACATCTAGGCCTGAAGTCAAATCCAGCTAAATACTCGAGATTCTTCCATTCTGAAAACATGGCTCCCAATCCTGCATGTCTTCGACTTAACGCATCTGCTACTGCGTTACCTTTTCCCAGAGTATAAGCTATACCAAAATCATATGATGCCAAAAACTCTAGCCAACGTTGCTGCCGAAGATTCAAATCCTTTTAGGAGAAAAGATACTTCAACGACTTATGATCTGTAAACAACTCGAATCGAACTCCCAATAGATAATGTCTCCACATCTTCAGAGCAAAAACAATCGCCGCTAACTCCAAATCATGAGTCGGGTAATTCCTTTCATGCGGCTTCAGTTGTCGACTGGCATACGCAACAACTTTATCCCTCTGCATCAGCACTGCTCCAAGTCCTGTACCACATGCGTCGGTGTAAACCACCATCTCATTATTCCCACTTGGAATAGTCAAAACAGGAGCACTTGTCAATCGCTCCTTCAGGATTCCGAAAGCTTTCTCACACTTATCATCCCATCTGAACACTTGGTTCTTTTTCATCAATCCTGTCAATGGTGCAGCCACCTTGGAAAAGTCTTTGATAAATCGATGATAATATCCTGCTAATCCAAGAAAACTATTCACATCCGATGCATTCTTAGGTCTAACCCAATCCTGGATTGTTGCCACCTTAGCGGAATCAACCGCTATTCCATTTCCAGAAATAATATGGCCTAAGAACCTCACTTCATTCTTCCAGAAGTGACACTTCGAAAACTTAGCCTTCAGCTGATGTTTCCGTAAGATTTCCAAAACAATACGCAAGTGCGTCTTGTGCTCTTCTTCAGTTCTAGAATAAATCAAAATATCATCCACGAACACTAGCACGAACTTGCTCAACTGATCTCTGAACACTCTATTCATAAGATCCACAAAATATGCTGGCGCATTAATCAATCCAAACGGCATTACCAGCCACTCAAAGAAACCGGATGGTGTCCGAAAAGCAGTCTTCGGCACACTATCCTTAGCCACTCTTAACTGGTGAAATCCCGTTGCCAAATCCATCTGAGAAAACACCTTAGCTTCGTGAAGCTGATCAAATAAGTCATCGATTCTCGGAAATGGATACTTGTTCTTCTTAGTCACCTTATTTAGCTCACGATAATCCACGCACAACCTCAACGATCCATCTGCTTTGGTTGCGAACATAACTGGTGCACCCCATTCGGACACACTACGCCGAATGAATCCTTTCTGTAAAAGGTCATCAACCTGCATTCTCAACTCTTGCTGCTCCCTAGGCGCCATCCGCCTAAGAGGCATCACAACAGGTCTGGCTCCTTCAACTAGATCTATATGAAACTCAATCTCTCTATGCGGCGGTAACCCTTTGACCTCGTCAAAGACATCCTCAAATCCATTAGCGATTGGCACAGATGACAGTCCATCCCATGGAACAACCAGCGAATACATGAAGCTCATGAAGACGCCTTCTTCATGCTTACATCGTATCACAATCTTTCGCCCCTCCACATTCTCGACTGTCACCTCCAACCTATCACAATCAACCTTTGCCGCATACTTCCTAAGCCAGTCCATACCCAAAATAATTCCGAACCCCGCAAAGTTCAGAACAAAACAATCACAAACAAAAGAGCAATCATGACTCGATACAATCAGACCACGGCATAGCATACACAAACAAGACGAACCCCCAACTGGATTAGTCACAACCAATGGCCTATCAACGATATCCGGTTCTAAACCCAACCGGCCTACAAGTTCACTACAAACAAAAGAATGCGACGACCCAGTATCAAATAGAACTCTAACTGGAACACCACATAGGAAAAGAGTACCTTGAACCACTACACTCTTTCCTTTCTCTTCAATGGTAGGAGCGTTCGAAGATGATGGAACAGCTTTCAAAGCATAAACTTGCACAATCTGCTTGTCCTTCCGCGGTTCTGGACAATTCCTCCTAACATGCCCCAGCTTGTCACAGTTGTGGCACTTCACCGGGACCTTCGGATTCTTGCAATACCTGGAGAAATGGCCCTTCTGCTGACAATTGTAGCAGGTCACTTCGCCCTTCGGCTTCTTCTGGCCATCCCTACCCTTTTGCTGCTGCTGCTTCCTCTTCTTGTTTCCACCCTGCTGTGGTTTAGACTCTTCCTTGGTCACAGCAACAACAGACCTTTCCTTAGAAAACAAATTCTCGTGCCTGAGAGCTTTCTCTACTAGCTTCTCGAATGAATCGTCCAAATGATCCACCAACTGCCTACCAAGATAACTGTCCAAGCCTGTCACAAACTTCTCATTCTTCTGATACGAAGATTCAATATACGACCGGGCATACTTGGACAGAGCTTCAAACTCAGAAACATACTCAAGAACTGGTCTTCCATTTTGCTTGAGCTCCACAAACTTCTTGAACAGAACAGACTTCTGAGCTGTAGAAATGAACTTAGCTTCAAATCTGACTTGGAATTGCTCCCAAGTAATTTCTTCCTCCGGAGTATCAATGGTGATAGAGTTCCACCAATCAGAAGCTCTCCCTTGAAGCTGTCTTGATGCTAACTTCCTCTTAGTTGCATCCTCAATTCCCAAATCACCAAAGATCCTTCTACAAGCATCTATCCACCTCTGGACTTCAATGGTTGATTCTGTTCCTAAGAAAACCTTTCCTCCAAGAGCAGTATAATCCTTACACAACTTAGCAAAATCCACTGGTCTTGGAGCCTGAACTTGAACTCCAACATCAACTAATGTCCCTGGAACTGGTATCCTTCTCATGATCGAAGTCATCATAGCTTCGAACATAGCTGCATAATCAGCAGTCCCCTCAGCAGCACGGCCTTCCCTAGCAGCTGGTCTCCCTCTTCGACTCATCCTTAATATCTATAAAAAGGAATGATTAGCACACCTTGAGAAACAACTGCATAAAAGACTCAAACTCTACTAGGCTATTATATTATATATAGTAATCATCCATCAAAATACAGTTACGTCTCTCATACGTAGTTACGTCAGCGAGCGTTGGGTAAAATCGATTAACCTCGCTCTATTACCAAATGTGACGACCGCCCATGACCCCTGCACCGAACCTGAAGATAGTGCGCTGTAAAGTGTGCCAGGCAGCCATGGACGATTGCCAGGGTAAATTAAAACAGCAGAATTTATCGTATTACTCACAGCGCATGGACAAAATACAATAGAATATATATAGTGAAGCTTCACAGAATAGAATCTCATCAATAAAACTTCATAATAGTTGAATACAAACATCTGAATAGTCAATACATCAAGCCTCACTACATAACACTCAGAGAATATACAAGCAACGGAACATCCAGTACATATAGTAAGAAGATAATATGCAAGCCTCCAGCTCGTCTTCGACATCAGCACCGTGGAAAGCAAGAACAGCACCTGTCACCTGCTACCTAGTCTGCCCGTCCCAAAATGGACGAACAGCTCAAGGCAATAAGAGTTAAAACATAAAGCCTTGAGTCATACAACAGTCTTAGTGAGCGGTAAATTAACTAACAACATACCAAAAGAGCATAAAGGAAAAAGAATAGGAATACAACCCTCCCACTCCACCTCTTTCTACAGTGATAGCCCCCAGACACACACTAAGCAGAAGCAAACATAGCAAAGCATACAATTTAAAGTAAAGCAATTATCACTCGAGTCAAGGGCGATGTTTTCCAAGCACAAACCCCCAAGGCCTAAACCAAGATCAGATAAGCACCAAGAAAATAATGCTCTTGAGACCGAATGACGATACAACCAAACATCCATGACTCTGGCTATCACTGTTATCGTTGCTTCGATATCATCGTTAATTGAATGACCGGCTCATTCTTTCATCCGTCCGTCAAGGGCTAATGGAAACCCCGGTTCTAGACATAACTCCGCACGTCGTCAAAACCCGTGCCTAGGACTATTGAATATGCCCAGAGTACTCGACTACCAATCAGTAGCCTTCAGGGACTATCGAATCTGCCCAACGTACTCTTGCTTTGAGCATGCTAGAACCTTCAACAACGATGAGATCTCAGCCTTCTAGTCATCCTCCTCGACGACTATTTCCATACTAGCTCAAGCGCCTCTCGAGCAAACCATTATCCTCAAACTCGAACCATTTCACTGAGTTATCAACATGCTTGGAATGATCCCGTCTGGATTAGACCAAGGCTATCTCATATCATGCCTCGCTTCATCACATCCTAGCAAAGCCTCATCTCAACATCATCATCATCAAATCTATCCATATGAGCTTCATCATCTGCTACATATGCCACGAGCAGCTTTTCCAATTCAAGAGCCTTTCACTTAGCTTTTGAATCATCTTCGACCATCTTGTCTAAATCAAATCATCAATCATCAAATCATAGCAATCAATCAAGTTAAACATTAATCCAAGTAATCAAGCATTCAAATATGATCTAATGAACAATTATAACAATAATGGCAATTTCGTAAATAAAGAGTCTAAAGTCTAACAAGCATGAAAACATGAGCAATATCTCTATAATCTTGATGAATAAACTTGCATAGGTTAACATGTAGTAAAATGGATGTCGAATCATCATGAACAATAGATCTATACTTAAGTTTACAAAAATGCATGAAAATCACTACTTTAACACCAAATCAAACCAACGATCCGATATACTCTTTTGGATCCGTGTGAGAGGTAATCACCACTCACCAAATCACCTAAACAACCCAAAAGCAACACACTTCAGATCTGGACAGCGAAGGATCTAACTCGATCTATCACAAATTTGCTTCAAACGATGAAATCTCTCTTCGATGGATGAAGATCTTCAATCTAAGCTCTTGGATCTTCGATTTGATCTTCGATTTGGATGGAAGGAATCACAAGATTAGAGTGGAGAAAAAGAACTGAAGAAGTGTAGAAGTCGAGCTCTCAAAATGGCAGCACTTCGTCGCTTCGAAATCCGGATCCCAAAAATGAAGAAATGGACGTGTATTTATAGGTTGGAAAAACTTAGGTCGTTCGCTCGGAATTAGGTCGTCCACGACCTAAGAAACCCTACGACCTAAAACTTCGACCTAACAGACCCAAGCCTATGCGCATCCATGCAACCTAACAAAACTCCATGACTTACGAATTAACGCATGCGCTTCTACGACCTACGACCTAACCCAGATCTGCGCATCCATGCGACCTACGACCTAACAAAGATGCGGCCTAGCGACCTAACACAGATCGCTTCTACGACCTAACACACCTGCGACCTAACACACACGCGACCTAACTATCTTAGCTAGGATACGACCTAACACCTTAGGTCGCTCACGACCTAACTACGCTAACTCGCTAACTCTTATACTGTTAGCTCTTAGGTCGCTAACCACTAGGTCGCTAACTATTGTAGGTTACTAACCCTTAGGTCGCTAACTCCTATAGGTCGCTAACTCTTAGGTTGCTAGCTCGCTAACTCTCTTAGATCGTTGCCTTTCCTTAAGTTGCTCAAACCTTAGGTCGCCAACATCCTATAGGTCGCTCCAACCGACCTAACCTATCCCACGACCTAAGCCACCATACGACCCAACTCCTATACGACCTATCCCCAAAATCCTTAGGTCGCCAACTTCCTTAGGTCGCTCCACCTTCTTAGGTCATCTACTCCGACCTAACTACTATACGACCTAGGACTTAGACTATGGATGACTTATCAACAATGCGACCAAATGACAACTGTTTTACGATGTTTAGATCCGTAAAAATACGGGTCGTTCCATATATAGAGATATCTTGATTTTAAATAGATATAGATATATATATGTACGGGTACAGTGTTGGTTTGCAGTATTTATAATATTATAAAAGGAAAATATATATGTTTTGTTTGAAAGCTTGCAATATAATTCTGGTCATGTTTGTATTTGTGAAACATGTACTATATATATAGGTTAACTTAAGTTTGTATAATAGGTTCGTATATAATCTGTTGAGTTATATATAAGTTAAATATCCTATATATGTTATACATATATATATATATATATATAAATTTTATGTAATAGCAGTGTATAGATGTATATATATATAGTCTGTATAGATTTTGGATATGACATGTTTTTGCATTTTGATCTTTTAATGTATATATTATATTATAGAAATTTTGTTATACCAACTCTTGTTTGTTTGAAAACTGATTTGAAACTATACTTTGTATGTTAATAGTTTGTTATAGCTTCAAAATATATATACAAGGTTAAAAGTATGTGTATATGAATTCTTTGAAATATTTACTTGAATTATGTTAATATCTTTAAGGTAAGATGTTGTGATAGCTTTAAATATACATATATTATGCTTAAAGATTTACTTGAATTATATTTTTTTTTATTTTAAGTATATATTTCTAAAATTGATTTTTGAAAATGTATGTAGATAATATATATATATATATTAGTTTCAGTTTATACCAAGCTGATTTGATTTGTTTTCACTAATTTCGATTTATCAGCTTGTCTATCGAACTCGTGTCGATCGTGCTTTGCTTCGAAATTCGTGCTTGGATTCGTAACCCATTTCATTTTCAAATCTCTCTAGCCTCGAAAGGTGAGCATCACTCACGATTAACATTCTTTTATTTACTAAATTTGATTTCATTTGAAACGACAATTGAAATATGCTGCTAAATTTAACTGTTAATTATATAATCGCTGTATATGCTATGTCATTATATGTAACTGTTCACCTGTGATATATGATACCACTATTATGTTGTATTTATTTTAGTTAACTTGTTTTTGATGATATATGCCTGTTATTGATATGTTATATTATTATCATAACTGTTCTCACTCTGCAAGTTCCTTGTTAATTTAGAATTCCCTATGGGTTGAAATGATACATACCCGAATGATCTTGTAGAATAGGAGGAAATCGTTATGGGTTGAAATGATAAACCCAAGCGATTTTCATTTATTTTGAATTTTGGGATTGCGGATTGAAATGATATATACCCGTAAATATTTAAATTGCAGATTGAAATGATAAACATCTGTATCACTTGACCATAGGATAGATAATTATATACGGACACCGTTGGTCTATATTTTGAAAAATGATTTCCAAAGTTTTGAAAGGAAATATATGGTTTTAATAAATATGGATTTTAAAATATATAAATAGGCTATTTTATATATGTATAAAATCTTGATTTTTAAAATAATATGTTTTGGAAATTTTAATTTATAAGTTAGTTTTGAAAATATAATTTTTAAGATTTTCATTATAATTTTATTATTTCAAAAATATATAAAATAATATTTAATATAAAATATACATTTAATAATAAGATTTAATTTAATAAAATTTAATTTATTATATGTTTAAGTATTTATTTAAATTTATATTAATAAAATAAAAAAATAGATTTTTTTTACAACTTTAATAATAAATGATGTGAAGATAAATAAATGTTGACTTGGAATTTAAATTGGCTAATAATTGAATTTAAATAAGAATTTATTTGTTATTGATTTTTGAGATTTTGAAACATATGATTTATAACTTGATTTGATAAAAGTTGATTAAATGAATATTCTCAACTTTAAATAAAAATTGAGATTGAATATTGAATATTGATTTAAATGTATAAATTGGGATTTCAACAAATTGTTGTTTAAAATGGTTAAGTGAATATTTTCCAATTTGAAATAAAATAAAGTTAAATGTTGATATATAAATGAAATTTATATTGTAAATGATTGAATATATAAACTTGAATCTTTGAACTTTAAATTGAAATGGTTAAAATGAAATTGATTTTAATTGAATTTTGGAATTTAAGCTGATTTGAACCGATTTGTGAAATTGGAGGAAACTAATTTTATTATATAAGGTATTTTTAATATATATACCATTCTCAATATCTAAACTGTTTAAATCGAAAGTATTATGATTTCCAAAGTGTTGTGATTTCCAAATCGTTATGATTTCAAAAGTGTTATGATTTCAAAAGTGTTATGATTTCAAAAGGTGTTATGATTTCGAAAGAAAATATGATTTCGAAAGTGCTATGATTTCGAAGGTGTTATGATTTCGAAAGTGTTATAATTTTGAAAGTGTTACGATTTTGGAAATGAATATTATTTAAAGTAAATAATGATAGTGAATTGATATGGTTTTGAAATGAATATGATATTTTGATATGAAGTATGAACTATTTGAATTGAAATGACCACGGTGTGAAATAAGCGTTTGGTTGTTAAAGAGACCGGGATCAGATATTGTCATACTCTCTGCCAATCCCGAAAACCACTTTAACAACTGTGTACGTGGTGGAGATTCCAGAATGAAGTAGGATGGTTTGGTGACGATTCTGTATGGTATTTACGTAGCCCTGACTCTCGTGAGTCAGCTTGATGCGGCTAAAACAGGAGCTACGCCAGGCCAAGTGAGGTCATTCCTCCTATCGGACACATTTCTTCGATACCATTCTATTGCTTTTGTGATTTGATTGGGTGCACCCTTCGATTTGGGAGTGTGTCATGAGGTGGGAGGTAGTAGCTGCTATGCGTTACCACCAGTCTAGATCTGCAAATGGTATATCTACCCTGGCATTGCCTCGAGTGCCTTGTCGCATGCCCTTTCGCGCCTTCTACGAGTTTGGTTTGTACCATACCTATGGAGTGCCCTCTGGTAGCCCTCCAGTTTACGAAGGAATTACGGTATTGTATAGACTATGGGAATATATAAAAATGTGTTATGGGGGATATGAGTAACGCCTTAACGCTATTTTAATACTTTTACTTTACTATAGACATATTATAATAGCGTATATCACTACATAGTTGATAGTTCCACGGATCCTTAGAGGATGGAAATCCCAAACATCCTTTAAGTTACTTTTATTTCAGTTGATATTTCACTTGAGTTGAATTTATTAATATAAGAATGTTAATCATGACTCGAGTGTTTTGTGTTTTGCTTTAGGCTCGGGTCAGACTGAGTGTCACAGCATTTGAGACTCACCTTTGGAGTTGGAGCTTCACTTAGAGATCCATCTATATCTATTCAGCTTTTAGCTATCCAGTTGTTTTATTCAGACTTGTCATCTGTTTGTATTCGAGACTAGATTGTATTTGAGTTATTCTGTTGTATTTTATTTCAAACTCCGATGTTTATATGGTATCTTCATGAACTACCATTTATCTATTCCGCTGCTTATTTGTGTAATACTCTGTGTCTATGATTCTGTGATTGATTTATTTATTGTATATGCGGAGTTTTTCCAAATATAAATTAACAATCTGTTGTTTTGAGCAATTCAAGTCCGACATGTGTGAATGCGAATGGGTCGAAATAGCAGGTCGTTACAGTTGGTATCAAAGCTCTGGTTTAGGCAAAACTTAACATATAGAGTAAATTTAATTACAGAATCACGTTTCGTTCGAGCTTAAATTTCTTCCTCTTTGATTCGAATTTCCTTTGAATTTTGGAGCCTCTCCTTTGTTCTAAAATTCATACTTGTCTTTCCCTATTCGTATTCTTTTGATACTGAAGCATCCCATAGCTTCATTCTTTTGGGTGACTCATCACATCGACGGTCCCGCCAACATCTGTATGATTTATAAAGGGGTGAAACTCCTTTACAACAGGCGTCGATTCACCGGAGATTTCTACGTCCTCGGTTTTAGATGCTGTTATTTCTAGAATAACCCGAACTGTTCTCTAGTAGACGACCCAGGTAATTCTCTTCTAATCAAATGTCGATAACCCCTGGATAAGTGGGCAGTTTATCTTTTACTTGATGATCAGCCTAGTATTCTTGACTCCACCCTGATATTTAGAGATTATCCTGATATTGGGTGAAGTCATTTCTCCACCTCACAAGCGGGAAATTTGAATTTCCGCATCGATCTTATTCCTGGAAATCTCGGTTGACCCGGTTAAGGTCGCCCACGATTAATATTAGTCTATCCATTCTTTCCTCTTTGTAATTCGTTTATCTTATCTTCCTTTCGAGTCTATCTCGCTAGTTAGAATCCTCTTTGATTAATATCCCTCTATATGTGAATCTTAATCCATCCTTGAATCATCATGTGAGGGAGTGTATTTGTTATTAATATAAAATGTTTTATATTATGTTGTTTGAGTTGTTAAGTTTGAATTTTGGGTTTCGATCGATTCGTCTAGCTAACGCTATCGATATGAATTCCAAAACACTTGAACAGAGCAAACTGGCATAATATTGTTTTCAGAATTTGTAAATGATATAATTTTATGTATGGTTATATTTTATATATAAAAGTATAATTTTCTGAAATTGAATAGATAATTTAATTGGTTGTTAGAAATAATAATACTAGATTATCATTTATTGTTTTATTCAACATTCTTTAAACTATTATCCCTTGTGGTAAATTATAAGGAAATGAAAATTTTATAAATATAGCTTATATATCTGATTTGCAAATGAAAAAAACTTAAATTAGGAATTTGAGAAATAAATTTATGGTGCTTTTCAAATTTTGGTTTTCAAAGTTTTGATATATATATATATATATATATATATTATTTGGAAGTATTTTCGAATGGAAATTGTTTCAAAAGAATAATTTTAAAGGAATTAAGTCTGTACTCTCTTCGTTTGTCGCTAGAAAATAATTTCAGTGATGACTGCAGCATCATCGACATTCATTTTCGAGACTCAAAGTGGAGAGACCACTTAGTAGCTTTGCTACACTTTATTTTGAAAAAAAATATTTAATTTGAAAAAAAAATTGAGTGTAATTTGATTTATAAAATATATATGTATACATATTTATTTCAAAATAGTTTGAAGTGAAACTGGAAATTTAATCCTTAAATTCTGTGTTAAGTTAGGGTTTTCAACTATTGATATGAAAGGAGATTTTGAATAATTGGAAGGTCTAAAATGAAAAATGGAATAAAATAACTTGAAACAGTTGAACTAAGATGAAAAAAAATCTATTTGTGTAATACTCAGTTACATTCCAAAACATAAATAACTTACTTGAATATTCAAAAGGTTAAAAAGTTAAAATGTTAGGATGAATATGTAATTGAAGGTTATACAAGAGAAATTTTAGTAATAAAATTTGTTCATACTAAATTTGTTTAATAGAAATGTTGTAAATAACAGGAAAATGTGTATAGTATTTAATTACACTTAGAACCTTAATATAACTTACCTAGAAATAGTTAAATGTTAATGAGAATAGGCAATTGAATAATATACAATATAAATGTGAACAATAGGATATCAAAATGATATTTGTTAAGGGAATTTACTGATAATAAATTGGATAATAAAAAGGAAATTTTATTTGTTGAAAAATATATGGTTATAAAATGTATACACCTAATATATGTTGCAAAATATGTTAAGTGAAGTAAATTAAATAAATAAAAGAGAAGACTATTTAAGCAGATAAATATAAACTTAAGAATAATGAACTTGAATTTTTGTGGAATCAACTTAGCTGAAGATAAATGGATAAAATAAATGAGTTAATTAAAAAATGAATTTGTTTGAAAGAAATGTTGATAAAACGAAAGAAAATCAATTTTAAATTGAATGACTATCTATTAGTTGAATAAAATGGATTAAACCAAATTGTTGAATATTAATTTATCTAAAATTGAAATCTATATGGTTTTGAATGGTTGAAGTTGAATGTTGAGGTGGAATTAACTATGGTCGATCAAATAGATTTAATAAATGAGTAAAATAAGACAAATTTTGTTGTGAAGATTTTTGCAATAAATGTTAATAAATTTGAAACAAATCCATTGAATAAAAAATATGTGGAAATGAAATCAATCAAAATGTAAACACAATAAATTTGATTGATTAAATAAAATGAATTGGAATCAACTAATTGAATATAAACAAATTTTAAAATAAATGTAGTTTATATGGTTTTAAATTAATTGTTTTATTTTATATTTCAATCTATCTTTCTTTCCGGTTGCTTCTATTCTCCTACCTCGTTCCTTTTCGGGGACGAAAAGTTTTGAGTGGGGAGAGTGTAATGACCCATAAATTTTAACTGTTTTATTAATGTAATTAACTAAAATTTTGTGAAATTTTAAATAATTGAATTTGGAAATAAAAATTTGATGTTTGGAATACATCTATTTAAACATAACTAATGGTAAATTTCCATCAGAAAATATGGAAGTTTATTTTTGTTGTGAAATTTTATTTAAATCAGTTAATATTTGATGATAATAAAATATTTCTCAAACCTGAATATTTTTATATAATAAATTTGTAAATCATCTTCTAATTGAGACGTCATATTTTGTTTCGTCAAATTTGAACTGCTATTGCTCCGTTATCTTAATTCCGGCGTATTAGCAGCATTTTCGGTACCGATTATCGACTTTTGATAGGATGGTCATACCATAGATATTTGTATACCGTTTTGACCGTTTCGTCATGTTGATCTTCGCAGTATATTCATTTGTGCGTTTCGGTGTCCGGTACGCGGCGAAAACTGCGGAACGGTTCGCCATATCGGTACCCATTCGTGTTCTTTTGTTCCCTGTATCTTTTCATTGTCCCTGAGACAACCAAACCGCTGTTTGCTTTTAATAATTACTAAATTCAACTCTTGCCCTTTGATATTCATGTCATTTAAAATATATAAAAATATGTAAACAATGTGAAGGGACACGTCTCTTTCGGTTGCAAGCTGTCACACATATATTTATTTGAAACTGTTGCTCTACCTTTTGCTTTGAAACTGCTACTGTTTTGCAGATTTGAGAAAATAATATGAAAGAATTATATATATATTATAATACATGTTTCCTTTGCTCGTCCACCCATTTTCTCCTTCTTCTAGCTTGCTTCCTCTACCCATTTCGAACTGGTTTTTCTCTCCACTCTGAAACGTGCCTCATCACCTACCTACATCTCACCGAACAGCCATCAACTACCGCATCTTCGTCTACTTCCAGCAATAACTGCAATCGCCTCGGACAATCTCCACTCCGGCCTCACACCCATAGCCGAGACGGATATCATCACTACTGCCCCGTCTCTCTCCCCACCTGCTCGGCCTCCCCTCCGCATAGCCTCTGGCCGCAGCCAAGGCCCTATCCCCCTCTCTGCCCGCTTACCTGCCGAGTTTTCACCATGTGCTTCCTCTCCTCTAATCGGCCCTTGCCCCTTCAAACTGGTGAGCAGCCACCTTTCCTGTTATACGCATTTATATAAATATATTTGATGTATGAACATATGCCTACTTAGTTATAATAATATGTTAGATATATTATTAGTTTATGGCATATTGGTTTATGTCAGTTCTCATATATATGTTTATATTGGCTTAAAATTTTAGTTTATATGTTTATATATATATGGTTTGTGTTTTATCATATGTGTTTTATATTCTAATGCTCTATTTACACTTTATATTAACGGTGAGTTATGTTTTTGTTTTTCTTTTCATTTCTAGTTGATATGTATACTTTAATTGTAATATATATGTTAGTTGTATACATAATAAGTTTAAGGCGGTGGTATATATTAGTTCATATACAAGTACATGAGTTCTGTTTTTATATATAAAGTATATAAGATGTACTTAAGCTATATGATTTTGATATATATAGAGATATCTTGATTTTAAATAGATATATATATGTATGTACGGGTACAGTGTTGGTTTGCAGTATTTATAATATTATAAAAGGAATATATATATGTTTTGTTTGAAAGCTTGCAATATAATTCTGGTCATGTTTGTATTTGTGAAACCTGTACTATATATATATAGGTTAACTTAAGTTTGTATAATAGGTTCGTATATAATCTATTGAGTTATATATAAGTTATATATCCTATATATGTTACACACACACACATATATATATATATTATGTAATAGCAGTGTATAGATGTATATATATAGTCTGTATATATTTTGGATATGACATGTATTTGCATTTTGATCTTTTAAGGTATATATTATATTATAGATATTTTGTTATACCAACTCTTGTTTGTTTGAAAACTGATTTGAAACTATACTTTGTATGTTAATACTTTGTTATAGCTTTAAAATATATATACATGGTTAAAAGTATATGTATATGAATTCTTTGAAATATTTACTTGAATTATGTTAATATATTTAAGGTAATATGTTGTGATAGCTTTAAATATACATATATTATGCTTATAGATTTACTTGAATTATATATATATATATATATTATTTTAAGTATATATTTCTAAAACTGATTTTTGAAAATATATGTAGATAATATATATTAGTTTCAGTGTATACCAAGCTGATTTGATTTGTTTTCACTGATTCTGATTTATCAGCTTGTCTATCGAACTCGTGTCTATCGTGCTTTGCTTCGAAATTCGTGCTTGGATTCATAACCCATTTCATTTTCAAATCTCTCTAGCCTCGAAAGGTGAGCAATCACTCACGATTAACATTCTTATATTTATTAAATTTGATTTCATTTGAAACGACAATTGAAATATGCTGCTAAATTTAACTGTTAATTATATAATCGATGTATATGATATGTCATTATCTGTAACTGTTCACCTGTGATATATGACACCATTATTCTATTATATTTATTTTAGTTAACTTGTTATTGATGATATATGCCTGTTATTATTATGTTATATTATTATCATAACTGTTCTCACTCTGCAAGTTCCCTGTTAATTTAGAATTCCCCATGGGTTGAAATGATACATACCGAACGATCTTGTAGAATAGGAGGAAATCGTTATGGGTTGAAATGATAAACCCAATTTTCATTTATTTTGAATTTTGGGATTGCGGGTTGAAATGATATATACTCGTAAATATTTAAAATGCGGATTGAAATGATAAACATCTGTATCACTTGACCATAGGATAGATAATTATATATGGACACCGTTGGTCTATATTTTGAAAAATGATTTCTAAAGTTTTGAAAGGAAATATATGGTTTTAATAAATATTGATTTTAAAATATATATATAGGCTATTTTATATATGTATAAAATCTAGATTTTTAAAATAATATGTTTTGGAAATTTTAATTTATAAGTTAGTTTTGAAAATATAATTTTTAAGATTTTTCTTATAATTTTATTATTTCAAAAATGTATAAAATAATATTTAATATAAAATATACATTTAATAATAAGATTTAATTTAATAAAATTTAATTTATAATATGTTTAAGTATTTATTTAAATTTATATTAATAAAAAAATAGATTTTTTTTATAACTTTAATAATAAATGATGAGAAGATAAATAAATGTTGACTTGGAATTTAAATTGGCTAATAATTGAATTTAAATAAGAATTTATTTTAACTTATTGGTTTTTGAGATTTTGAAAGATATGATTTATAACTTGATTTGGTAAAAGGTGATTAAATGAATATTCTAAACTTTAAATAAAAATTGAGATTGAATATTGAATATTGATTTAAATGTATAAATTGGGATTTTAACAAACTGTTGTTTAAAATGGTTAAGTGAATATTTTCCAATTTGAAATAAAATAAAGTTAAATGTTGAAATATAAACTGTTTAAATCGAAAGTGTTGTGATTTCCAAAGTATTGTGATTTCCAAAGCGTTATCATTTCAAAAGTGTTATGATTTCAAAAGTGCTATGATTTCGAAAGTGTTATAATTTTGAAAGTGTTACGATTTTGGAAATGAATATTATTTAAAGTAAATAATGATAGTGAATTGATATGGTTTTGAAATGAATATGATATTTTGATACGAAGTATGAACTATTTGAATTGAAATGACCACGGTGTGAAATAAGCGTTTAGTTGTTAAAGAGACCATGAACGGATATTGTCATACTCTCTGCCAATCCCCAAAACCACTTTAACAACTGTGTACGTGGTGGAGATTCCAGAATGAAGTAGGATGGTTTGGTGATGATTCTGTATGGTATTTACGTAGCCCTGACTCCCGTGAGTCAGCTTGATGCGGCTAAAACAGGAGCTATGCCGGGCCAAGTGAGGTCATTCCTCCTATCGGACACATTTCGATACCATTCTATTACTTTTGTGATTTGATTGGGTGCACCCTTTGATTTGGGAGTGTGTCACGAGGTGGGCGGTAGTAGCTTCTATGCGTTACCACCAGTTCGGATCTGCAAACGGTATATCTACCCTGGCATTGCCTCGAGTGCCTTGTCGCATGCCCTATCGCGCCTTCTACGAGTTTGGTTTGTACCATACCTATGGAGTGCCCTCTGATAGCCCTCCAGTTTACGGAGGAATTACGGTACTATAGACTATGGGAATATATAAAAATGTGTTAAGGGAGATATGAGTAACGCATTAACGCTATTTTAATACTTTTACTTTACTATAGACATATTATAATAGCGTGTATTACTACATAGTTGATAGTTCCACGGATCCTTAGAGGATGGAAATCCCAAACATCCTTTAAGTTACTTTTATTTCAGTTGATATTTCACTTGAGTTAAATTTATTAATATAAGAATGTTAATCCTGACTCGAGTGTTTTGTGTTTTGCTTTACACTCGGGTAAGACTGAGTGTCACAGCATTTGAGACTCACCTTTGGAGTTGGAGCTTCACTTGGAGATCCATCTATATCTATTCAGCTTTCAGCTATCCGGTTGTTTTATTCAGACTTGTCATCTGTTTGTATTTGAGACTAGATTGTATTTGAGATATTCTGTCGTATATTATTTCAAACTCTGATGTTTATATGGTAGCTTCATGAACTACCAGTTATCTATTCTGCTGCTTATTTTTGTAATACTCTTGTTTATGATTCTGTGATTGATTTGTTTATTGTATATGCGGAGTTTTGCCAAATATAAATTAACAATATGTTGTTTTGAGCAATTCAAGTCCGACATATGTGGATGTGAATAGGTCGAAACAGCAGGTCGTTACATTAAATTACTATTTTAAAACCAATTATAACTTTCTTTTCGATAAATTAATAACTTTAAATAAAACTTTTGTTCGATCAATTTTATTCTAGTTATAATAAAACTGGTAAAATATTTATATATTAAATAATTTCACATCATTTATATAATGCCAAAAATAAAGATTTAACACTATAATTTACTTTCAAATCCTTGTTTATATACGTACAAAACATTCATAAACACTTTACCAATAAAATATAACTTATAGAGATTATCATAATGAAATTCTATTTTAAAATAAATTTATAAACTTCCAAAATAAATATAAAATATAATTCAAAATCTTCACATTTTACTAACTAATTAGAACTAAAAAAATTTCCTTTAAATTATACCATAATCAAAATTATCATACTATAAAGAATTTTTTCTATTTATTCAAAACATATCCAAAATCATTTAATTATCTCATAAAATGAATTCTATATTTTCCCCAAGGTTTGAAAACCCTTTCAAAAATATATAAATAACCTTTATAATAAAATATCAATTAAAAGTAATATCATTATTTTCATAATATATTTTATGAAATAACATTATGTTTTATTTTGCCTTAAAAACAATTCCAAACTTACAATATAATATTGACTCTAAAAAGAGTTTTATAACCAAATAAAGCTATATTTTTATTTATACTTCAAATTATATTTGTAAGTATAAAAATAACTAATTGAATAAAATTTATTAAATTATTCATAAAATACTTTTGATAAAAATTCATAACCCTTAAATAAAATTTTCAAACCAACTTTTTTTAAAATAAGAAAAATAAATAAATATCTAAATATATAAATTATGGAGTAAAATTACTCCAAGAACATTGATCAACCAATCAACACTCTGAATTCATCGCGTGACCCGAGTAGAGTTCCAGCGAACTCCAGTCATCTATAAAATACACACATATCGACATACAAATATATATATATATATATATATAGTTCAATTCGCAATCGGACAAAGTTCCGTTTGCACATTGACACTTCCGACCAGCACATTCATCCAATTCCAATACCAATGTACCCAACAATCCAATTAACAACAAATACATACCATCCATCAAACCAATCGATCCAAACAAACAATTCAAACGATATATGGGATAAATATTTAATATGAATACTATAACGATATTATTATGAGCGTAGAAAAATCACCTTAATCAATGATTGAATTACCCTAAACAAAAACTACTCTGCCCTCACCACAAATAGCTGCCATCATCGATTACTCTGCCTTCGAGTTTCTAGCAACATCGTCTCAGCACCCTCAACATCGCCATCTCCAAATGCACGCTCACCTGACATCGTCGTGCACAACTCCACCACTCGCTCAGACAAAGCTGCGCCTTTTCTATCTATATCTCGTTGTGCTAATTTCTACCAATTGATTCCCTTATGTCATTAAAGTCGCCTCTGTGCTCTGACCAATTTACATACATGAAGAATCCCGTCACCATCCCATTACCAACCACATCGATCGCCTCGGCCTTTTACCGCTACCGCCATAGCATCGCACCCTCTCCCCTTGCTTACGTCGTTCGTTATGCCAAGCCTCGTATGATATCAGAAGACCATATGATTTTTTTCCTATACGCGAACAAATTTGTGAATTAAGCGTTGGGAGAGATGGAAAAATGGTTATGGGTTTTCAGTCTTTGAACCAAGCAATAAGCAAATGAGATTTCTAGAATGAAGAGAGGTGAGTGGACATTCTTATTTTTATTTTTATTTCTTCCTAAGGTTCTTTTAATTAAGTCCTTATAAAAGTAAATTTATATTTATTCTCTTTTAGTTACAAACTACAATAACTTTACTCGCATATAAATATTCTATCAAATATCTATAAATATATTTCCAATTTGAATTAATTTTCTATGTTATTCAAAATATATTTTGGTAAACTTTCCAAAATATTAAAAATCAATAATTTCTCATCTTTGTTGATATATCAATTTTGTTACTATCGAATAATACTTATTTCACCTATTCTGATTAAAAATTATTTTATATTCATAGTAAATATTTTATTCGAATTAAATATATTTCCTTAAATGAATTTAACTATTAATTCAATTTATTAAAACAAAATCTTTTATTAAATAAATTGCAGTTAAGTAAAATTTATTTTCAGAAATAATAATTACTAAAAATCAAATTCGATTATTTTATTTTAATTAAATTTGTTTATTTATACGGCATAGAAAGCAGGGTTGTTACAACCTAGTAATGAGCAAAGACTGAATGGATGACGTAGATGCATTTTGCGTAGAGTCATTCGCGTTAGAAGTTGTTTTTCGTTATGTCAGTAAACCTTTGGCGATGGGGTTAATCCCATGTGCTAAAGAGATATTTTTTTAGGGACTGGTCCATTCACGTACAAGTTCTTAATCACCAGTTCAAGCACATGGTTTTAGGTGATTTGCACCAATTAGGCAAGGGTTTTTCACTCAATGTTTTAAGGCGAGCACTTGAGACAGATTCTAGAAGTGAATGGGAGATTTCTGAAGCACGACTCTAGTCATGCAAGGAAGTTTCAGTGGGTGGATCAAGGAACTGGATCAAAGTTCATATGAGAGGAGTTAGGTGGCCGACCCTAGTTTAACAAAGAAATCATGTGAGCGAACAAAGAATTCGATCAGGTATCCAGATAACCTTTGTTCATTGTAAAATTATTTATAGTATAGTCATTTAGGGTAACTTAGGATAGTTTAGGGAAGGACCTTTTGATTGGTTTTGTGAAGATTTGGATAATCTTCTAAGTGACGATGTGATACTTGCCTAGGCAAGCATTGTGGTACACTTAATATATTATCCTTACTAACATTGTGCGACTTAGGTGAGTTTGAACCCGAGCAAGCCTAAGTAGTTGTAAATTGTCATTTGATAATGGTTTAATTAGTAAAGTTCTATCCTTTGGATTATGAGTTTAGTTCGAAAGGAAAGAAAAATTGAGACTTAGGTTGCTGGGTTTATTCAAGAATTTTGGGGATCAATAATCCAGCATATCATATAAGTTTTCCTTTTCGTAGCAGGAGATGCAATAGTCTTTCTTGTATTGTATTCACGAAAGGATTTACACCACTTAAGCATTTTGTCCATTTTGGAAGTCGAATAGGCTTATGGGAGTTTATAGTTTGACATGCACGCTTCAACCTTTGTTGGTTATCGTGGATGTTGTATAAACACTTTGTGTGCTAGTTATTTTTGCTTGTATTATTTGTTGATGTTTACTGTTTCTTGTTGCTGCTTGTTGTTGCTTGATGATTGATTATTGTTGTTTGTTGATTGATTGATTGTTGATTTTGTTGCTTATGTTACTTTTTGGTTGATTGTTAATTTATTTTTATTGATTATTGTCGCTTATTTTTTATTGTTGTTGTTTGCTATTGTTTATTATTGCTTGTTGTTGCTTGTTGATTTCTTGCTTTTAGTAGATTGATTGATTGATTATTATTGCCGGTGTTGCTTTTTGGTCGATTGTTGTTTGATTTTTGTTGATTGTTGTTACTTAATGTTGCTTGTTTTCTATGTCTGGTTACTTGTATTCTAGTTATAATTACCTGTTATAGCATGTTTGGAGAGAGATAACAATAGCTGTTAGGATATATCATATGTCATTCATAGCCATTTTAGGGTTCAAGGTGAGATTTATTCGAGTCGATTGCATTTTGATGAGACTCGAAGTCTATGGTATACTAAGATTCTATAACGACCCATATTTTACGTGTCGGAGGATCGTAAAATAATTTTATTTAATTCATTTGTGGTCATATGATTCTAATATTTTGGGATATGGTTTTTAGGGACGTTTTACACATCTAAGATTTTTCCTGAATTTCTATGTGACCATTTTTCCCCTGGAGATCTTATTTCGGCTATAACTTTTGATACAAACCGAATTAGATGCTCTAACATGTTTTATTGTCGCAAGATGGTGGTTTCTCATTCCGTAGAGTGGTCATATAGGAAAATCGGATAAGTGGTTAGGAAGTTATAGTAGTTTTAAGTTTTAAAATCTATTGGTCAGAATTAGAAGGGGATTAATGGGCCGAATTAGCAAGCCCATTAGTCTAATCAGGTTTGGCTATAAATATGAGGTGAGAGACACCACTTGAAAATTTATCTCTCATTTCAAATCAGCCCCAAACTATAACTACTCTCTAATTCTCCATTCATCTCATTGGATTTCATCTTAAATCGTCTCTAATTGCAAATTAGATGCTAGATCTTCAACTAGGAGCTTGATCTCATCACTTTGGTTGCATCTTCATCCGATTTCTCACTGTTCGGATTGGATCTTCATCATATTTTATAGGTTTGGTAGATTTGGTGAGTGGTTATGATCTCTCACTAGTCTATGATGGATTATATGTTGTAGTTAGGTGATTATAGGTTAGAATTATCAAATTAAATTGATTACACTTAGGTAATTTCATATTTAGAAACCCTAGATTAACCTAATTAAATATGTAATTGGGATTAGATCATTGGCTAGTGTCATTTGTGTATATTTGGATATGAAATTCTATGTGTTAGATTAGATCTATGCTAGAATTATGATGGTAGATTGAATTGGATGATTCATATGTTCATATTAAATGTAATTGGATGATTTGCTTTGTTTGATTCACTGTTATGTTTGAATTGCTTGATTCGTTTGCTAGTGTTATGCATGTTTTAGGACTCAGATTGGTGATCGGAGCATATCAGGAGCAAAGTTTGTTGAAATTGCACGAAACTTAGATGATAGGCCCTAGAGCATGTTAGGAAGAAGTCCTATGAATTGCACCACAATTAGAGTAAAGTCTTTGGATCGGCGCCGATCCGATTAGATCGGATCGTTAATGATCCGAATTTTGAGCTCCAATTGAGGAGAGACTCATGGGGGGAATAGAGTATGGGTTCTAGAGTGGCTCTATGAAGTTGGATCGGAGGATAGGCCAAGTGTTGAAGATTGGATGGATCATCTTCGTTGGATCAGCTATGGTGCATAGAAGAAAAGACCTGAAAGCTAAGAGGGATGGCTAAGGGTCCATGGCATCTAGAGGGAGTGCACCGAAGGTTGGAAGAGAAATGGAGTCCAAAATGGTTAAGTATTTGGATCGACACCGATCCAATTGAATAGGATTTGTACCGATCCAAATTATTGGCTCGATTGGATGTGAGATCCAGGGTAGAGACTCTGGGGTTGTAGTGGATCATGTTGGAAGTTGTGGCTCGCTGATTGCTTCTATGGTTTGGAAGTTATAGCATGATGAAGTTTCAGCTCTTTGGTAGGGGGCTTGGATAAGAAGTATGATCGAAGGAGTTGATAGACGGTCGGGATGGAACGAGGCTGTGGTATAATGGATTGGGTTGAGTGGCAGGACTAGTGCCCGAAAATGGATTGGAGTTGTGATAGCTCTGAAGATTTGGAAGTGCCAAGGAATCGTTGATAACTTGGAGTATTTTGATTGTGTTCAAGCAGGGGTACTATATGCGGAGGCACCCGAGGGCTGGTAGCACCAGTCGTGTATCCTGGACCATTCTGAGATGATCTAGTGTCAGACGGTACGGAGATACTATAGGAGACAACCGTCTGGAGTTTTGGATCTGAAAGTACGGGGGAACACAACCGAGAACTGGGATTTCCATTAGTCTCTGGCAAGCGAAGACGGGGCCAAACTAGTTATCATATATTCAAGGTTTTAGAAGATGATAGCTAGATTCTTTGATGGATGTTATGGTTGTTATGTTTGTTATTTCTCTTGGGTAGGCTATCATCATAGGAATGCTGGAGAAGGGATGGGGTATAGGGTCAATGGAGGAGGCTACCTAGATTCTTCTATCTTGTTCTGTTACAGTATCCTCTTGTCGTTTATTTTAGTAGCATATTATATCTTATTATTATGTGCTAACTCTTTGGTTGTAGGGACAATTTAGGTATTGTTATTTGTACCCATCTAGTACCATATTTTCCAGTATAGCTTTTGATAGCCATTTACCACACACAGCAGGCATTTTGTCTGACCCAAGGTTTTATATTTCCTCTTATCATCTTGGGCACTCTTAAATGAGTATACTAGATGACAGGTTTGGAGTCGCAGTTGCTGTACGAAGACGAGCTTAGTGAAGCTATGGCATATTACTCTATATTGTAGTTTTCGTTGTCTATTTCTATGTACTACGAGGGATGTAGTGAGGAACTGTTGTACTGAGATATTATGACATTTTTACCATAACTTATGATTTAGTGGAGATGTTATTTTCATTTGTTATGGCTCACTATATTCTATTGTATATTTTCTATATTATATTTTATTCATGCGTTGTGAGATATGCAACAAGTTTTCTGTTTTAAATTTCAACCTTGATGATCGTTCCATATCATCCTAACACGGTTACAACGCTCTTTTAGGTCATTGATGTGCGGATGGTATGAGGCGATCGTCATAGATACCACTTATTTAAGCTTACTCTACAACTTTTAGTCATGTAAGATTGTGGTATTATCGGTTGCTACGCTAAAATTATACATGTTTTAACTTTGTATTGCTATTGCGTGGGTGCATAATCCTCTTTGTGTGGCACAATTATGTCCGTTGGAGCTGAAATATAGCTATTTAAATGCTTATTTATTTAGATTTTCATTCAAATGTTAATAATTTTTCTTAAAGAGCTACGAATTATGGGAAATGTGGAATGACGTAGATTATCGCGTATTTCGTTTATGCGAGATGATTTTTAATTTGGAGGGTTTCCGTAAAGCTTGTAGCATAAGGTAAGTACTGCTAAAATTCTCTGAGGTTTAAACTCAAAAAATTTAATTAGTGTTGTTACTTTCTTGTACTCATAGGAATTTTTTGGACAAAGTTCTTTTAAGGAGAGGAGACAACCCGCAATTTTAACGACTGAATATTTAAATGCTTAATTTAAATATTTAATTGTTAATTGATGGAATGCCCATTAAACTCGATTTTTCAAAGATGGATGAATTGGGACTCGAAACACCCGCCATTGAGATCGTAATTCCATCATGAGAAAAATGAGTATAAGACGGCTTCATTTGGAGTCCATAAATTTTCTGAGTGAATAGCAATTTCTTGAGAAAGAAATGAATTGGGCTAAAGCCCATTACTTGCTTAAGTGGCCAACCCTCTTTATTATTTCATTTCACGTCACTTTTTCTCTTCCTCTCCTAATCCTTCTTTAATATTCCTTAATCTGTTTGCACCAAAAATGGTCACAAACATCCAATTGTATGTGAAAGCATGAATTTCCAAAAACAATATCCAAATAGAAAGAAAAGCATGCAGATCATAAAATAAATAGCAGAAAAATAAAGGAACACACGAGTTTTATAGTGGTTCGGCAAACTCCGGCCTACGTCCACTCCAATAATCTTTTATTTATATTATAAGATTACTACAGTTGTTTTTGCCTTAGAAAATTAATGGAGGAAGAGATAAGAAGTGATGAAGGAGAGCCAACCGAAAAAAGTCCCTAGCAATGAGCCAAGTCCACTGTATTTATAAGTGAAGACGCGCATGGATCGGGCTGAAATTTCGGTAGAAGAACCTCCAATACCATACGACCCGACCATCAAAAATTGGGATCCATCGGACACCAAAAAATAATTTAGGCCGATCATTCCATACTAACTCCAATGGAGCTTCGATTATTTTTAAGGGGTCCCCCATGTTTCTAGCCCTTGCTCCCAAAGTTTCACGCCATTCCGGATTACCGTTTGTGAGATATCGATCGATCTTCACTGTTTTGACTAGATATTGGATCATAGGAGATCATTCCACGCTTCATCCTTTTGAACAGCGACTGATCATGGGGTTCCCCATGATGTTAGCGACTTGTTCTTCAAATTTCGTGCAATTTCGGCGTACCTTTTGTGAGATATCGTGTTTTCCATAAAACTATGGATCGTTATGCTGATTTGTACAATCGTTCCAATAACAATCGGCCCCTTTTCCAAGATTTGGGAGTTTTGAACTATGATCGATCATGGGGGTGCTCCATGATGTAAGCTACTTGCTCTCCATGTTTCATGCAATTCTAACGTACCGTTTGTGAGATATCGCATTTCCCGTAAAACTATGGATTGTTATGCTAATTTGTACAATAGTTCCAATAACGTTAGGCCTCTTTTCCAAGATTTGGGATTTTTGAGCTGCGATCAATTATGGGGGTGCTCCATGATGTAACCTACTTTCTATGAAAATTTCATGTGATTTCGATGTACCGTTTGTGAGATATCACGTTTTTCGTAAAACTATGGATCGTTTTGTTGATTTGTACGATCGTTCAAATAGCAATCGGCCTCTTTTCCAAGATTTTGGAGTTTTGAGCTGCGATCGATCAGGAGGTTCCATGATGTAAGCTACTTGCTCTCCAAATTTTATGCAATTCAAACGTACCGTTTGTGACATATCGCATTTTTCGTGAAACTATGGATCGTTTTGGCTGATTTGTACGATCGTTCCAATAACGATCGGCCTCTTTTTCCAAGATTTGGGAGTTTTGTAGATTTTAAGTATTGATCGATCTTCGTCGATTTACGTTGTTTTATGGATCGTTCTAGATCGATCCATATAAATTCTTCATTTGTCCATAAGTGGAGCATACAAACTCCGATTGACTTGAAATTTGAAATGTGGCCTCAAGAGGCCTTCCTTGTCACTTCATATTGATTGTACCTTGATCGGGTACCGGTCCGAATCTGCCCAGCTATTGTCCATAGTTCCAAATATCATCGATTTCGGAGCTTGATAACCGTCTCTCCAGGCTTCCTGCCTTGATGATTACAGAAGCCATTTAGTCAACTTTTATGAGATACTTCCTGGTCAATAGGCGGTATAATATTTTCCCCACAAAACATGCCTTGCGGTAGGAAGGCGTGTTTTGAATTGCCTTAAGTCCAATGTTCGAAACTCGTTGATGACTTGTGAACAAATATGTGATCTTGCCTGATTGTTAGTAACGACCGTTCGGGACCGTTAATCAAATTCGTAGTCATCCAAGGCCGATGATGATTGCACGGGATTGAGTGTCTGTTCGAGGCAAAATACGATCGTTTGCGATCGAATGCCTGTTTGAGGCGAAATGCGATCGTTCGAGATCGAGTGCCTATTCGAGGTGTAATGTGATCGTTCGAGATCGAGTGCCTTCGAGGCGAAATGAAATTGTTCGAGACCGAGTGTCGTTCGGGGTGAAATGTGATCGTTCGAGATCGAGTGTCGTTCGGGGTGAAATGTGATCGTTCGAGATCGAGTGTCGTTCGAGGCGAAATGTGATTGTCCGGATGGGACTCAAAATTGTTAATGTCAGATTTCACATTCGAGTAAGTTTTGTAATCAAAATATTCAACTAATAAAATTAAGTCCAAGTACTAAAAGAAAAATAAAACTAAACTAAACACTACAATGCATGCCTCTCTAGGTGTGATGGTTCGTCGTCATCTAAGAGCATGCCTAGGGAGCATTCTCGATCCCGTACATGTGTAAGTGACTTAGCCATTTTATTGTGGATTCTTTACTTATTCCTTGCCATCTCGATCAATTGATGACAAGTTGACGCCTCGATCTTAGGCAGTTCATGTTCGATGCGGATAGTGGCTGCTCATGTTCCACCGCCGATGCCCGAGTTCTTACGTATTGTGACAGCCTGCCGTTTCAGACATGTTCTTCAATCTTATCCTTTAAGCGCCTGCAGTCGTTTGTACTGTGTCCGTCTAGCTCATGGAATAGATAGTATTTGTCTGATTTCTTTTCATTGTTTGTAGGCTCTCTCCTCATTGGCCTTTGATAGGGGATTTGGCCCCTAGTATCCAAATATATCTGTTCCAATGTCTAAGTCAATTCCGTGTAAGAGGTGAATCTCTGCTCCCTTCGTGGTCACTTCGATCCATCAGAGCGATCATCTGCTTTCCGTTTTCCTTTATCCTTGTTTGAACCTTCCCTGGGCGGGCCTCCTCCTTTAACCGCATAAACCTCCACTTCCTCTCTTCCCTCTCTTTCAGCTTTCACATCTTCTTGTCCCAAAAACCTTTCTGCTTCACGGTAAAATCCTCCGAGATCCACTGGTGGATCCAGTTCCAACGGTATCTTGAAAGTCGAGTTATCCGCAATCCCTGACACTACTACCATCAGAACCATCAACGGATTCGGTCGATCCACCAAAGCTACTGCCGCATTGAACCTGCTTAAGAAATCCCTGGGTGATTCTCCTTTCCACTGCTTCATCGATGTTAAAGTCATCACACTCTTGGGTCTCGTGATGTGAACTCGAAATTGCCTCATAAACCTTTCGATCAATTCCATCCATATGCTAATAAAGCCGCTTTCCAACTGTCTGAACCATAGTGCAGCTATATCCGTTAAGTACAAGAGGAAGCACCATGACTTCCTCCAATGCCCCCAGTACTTCCATGTGACTCATGTATCTCGTCAAATGAATAGCACGATCCGTTTTTCCATCATATGTCTCAAGCGTTGGTAGTTTGTACTCCTGTGGATTTCTAGCTTGCCTGATATTAGGAGCGAAGGGACGCCTATTTATATCTTCCAGATCCCTATTTACCAATCCTCCTCTCATGGCCCATCTGATCATTTTCTCCAACCTATCGTTGTCATCCAGTGGTAGTCTTCGATCATTGTCTCCAACCTGCCCCCTGAGTCCATGTGGGAATCCTAAAATCTGCTCTTTTGGATGAGCATCTGCATTACGATCAATGCCAAACTGCACAGCACCGCCTGGTATCCTACCTAGGATCGGTCCAGTATGACCCGGGGGCATGCCCCCAAGTATGGATCGATCAACCCCAATCGTTCTTGGTTGGTCAGGGGCCGCTCCCGGCTGTTCCACTCCACCCTACATCATGTTAGCTTCGTTACCTTGGTCCTGATTCTGGTTTTCCTCCGCTCCTGCTGCTCCAACTCCATTATCCATATTTATAGCATTTCCTGCTACATTTCCATTGGTTTTGCGCTTCAGCTTGTCCAATCTATCGGAGTAGATCCTGCATCATCTCCTTCTATCTCTTTAACATCCTCTCCTCCATAGCATCCATCATTATTCCAATTTCATCTCTGGTGATGTAGATAGATGTCTGATTTGCTCCAGCTCCAGAAGAAGCCTTCTGACTCACTCCATGATGGCTCCTATCCGCTAAAGGTCTCCCTATTGATTGCATAGCCATTGCTTCCTAGATCCAAGTATCCAAGCTTCTAAATCCAAGATCCTAGCTTCCAAATCCAAGATCCTAGCTTCCAAATCCACGGGTGCAAGTCCTTCTCAGTGAAAGCATCAAAATTTTTGTGCCAAAAATGGTTGAAACACCTAGTTGTATGTGAAAGCACAAATTTCCAAAAACAATATCCATATAGAAAGATAAGCACGCAGATCATAGAATAAATAGCAGAAAAAGTACAGGAACAAATGAGTTTTATAGTGGTTCGACAAACTCCGGCTTACGTCCACTCCAATAATCTGTTATTTATACTATAAGATTACAAATAAAATTGTTTTTTTCTTAGAAAATTAATGGAGAAAGAGATAAGAAGTGATGAAGGAGAGCTAGCTGAAAAAAGTCTCTTGCAATGAACCAAGTTTGCTGTATTTATAGGTGAAGACATGCATGGATCGGGCTAAAATTTCGATAGAAGAACCTCCAGGCCCATATGACCTGACCCACAAAATTTGGCATTGATCAGTCACCCAAAAATAATTTAGGCCGATCATTCTATACTAACTCCAATGCGTCTATGATCATTTTTATGGGGTCCTCCATGCCTCTAGTCCTTGCTCGCAAAGTTTCGTACATTCCGACTTACCGTTTGTGAGATATCGATCGATCTTTGCTGTTTTGACTAGAAATTGAATCATAGGAGATCATTCCATGCTTTATCCTTTTGTGCTACATTTGATCGTGGGGGTTTCCCATGATGTTAGATACTTTCTCTCCAAATTTCGTGCAATTCCGACGTACCGTTTGTGAGATATTGCGTTTTCCGTAAAACTATGGATCGTTATACCTATTTATACGATCGTTCCAATGACAATCGACCTCTTCTCCAAGATTTGGGAGTTTTGAGTTGTGATTAATCATGGAGGGTGCTCCATGATGTAAGCTACCTGCTCTCCAAATTTCATGCAATTCCGACATACCGGTTGTGAGATATTGTATTTTTCGTAAAACTATGGATCGTTATGCAGATTTGTACGATCGTTCCAATAATGATCGGCCTCTTTTCCAAGATTTTGGAGTTTTGAGCTGCGATTGATCATGGGGGTTCTCCATGATGTAAGCTATTTACTCTCCAAATTTTTTGCAATTCCGACATACCATTTGTGAGATATCGCCTTTTTCCGTAAAACCATGGATCGTTTTGCTGATTTGTACGATCGTTCCAATAAGGATCGGCCTCTTTTCCAAGGTTTTGGAGTTTTGAGGTGTGATTGATCATGGGGATGCTTCATGATGCAAATTACTTGCTCTCTAAATTTCGTGAAATTCCGACGTACCATTTGTGAGATATCGTTTTTTCTGTGAAACTATGGATTGTTCTAGCTGATTAGTACAATCGTTCCAATAACAATCGGCCTCTTTTTTCAAGATTTGGAAGTTTTGTCACGTGATCATTTTTGTGGGCTTCACTCTTCAATATATTGACGCTTTGAAAGTTTCAAGTGCACTGGATTTGTAGATTTTAAGATATTGATCGATCTTCGTCGATTTATGCTGTTTTATGGATTGTTCTAGATCGATCCACATAAATTCTTCATTTGCCCATAACTCGAGCATACGAACTCCGATTGACTTGAAATTTGAAACGTGACCTCATGGGGCCTTCCTTGTCACTTTATATTAATTGCACCTTGATTGAGATCTGGTCGTAATCCGCCCAACTATTGTCCATAGTTCCAAATATCATGATTTCCGAGCCTGATAACAGCCTCAATGGGCTTCCTGCCTTGATGATCACAGAAGCCATTTAGCCAATTTTTATGATACACTTCCTAGTCAAAGGAGGTATAACATAATCCCCTAAGCCCTAATCCACCAAAATCAAGCTTAAATAATTTCCTACCAATCCCGATAAAATCACTACAATTCCTCTCTACCTATTCTTCACATCACCCATCAAGGAATATGCTTGGATTGGAGTTTGGAGCTTCATCCAATATTCAAGAGAGCAAAAAGATGAGTTTTGTTGATTTTAAGCTTGGTTTGGAGAAGAAGAGGTGAATAGGATGATTCTTCTACTTAATTTACTTTATATACTTCATTGATTTATATGATTACGAAGTTATATGAAATGATTCAGAGAATTCTATGTTATGGTTTATGCTTGTATTTGTAACGACCCAATATTTTGGACCATTCGCATCCATTATAAGTGTATAGGTAGACACTCATGCCGGAGTTGAATTGCTCAAAATACCGCGTTGTTAATTTAAATTTGGCAAAACTGAACATATACAGTAAATAAATAATCACAGATCATAGACACAGAGTAATAATTGCGGCGGAAATAAAAGAGATAGTAGTTCATGAAGCTACTATATGAATATATAAAATACATCAGAGTTTACAACAGAAGAGTAATACGATACATCAGAGTTAAATCAGATACAACGGAAGAGTAACACGATACATCAGATACAAATCAGAATACATCACTGGAATCATCGAATACTGAAAGCAGAATAGATGGCTGGATCTTCAAGCAAAGCTCCAACGACAAAGGTGAGCCTCGAATACTGGTACACTCAGTCTGACCCGAGCGTAAAGCAAAATACAAAACACTCGAGTCAGGATTAACATTCTTATATTAATAAATCCAACTCAAGTGAAATAGCAATTGGAATACAAGTAACTCAAAGGATGTTTGGAATAACCATCCCTTAAGGATCCGTTAAACTATCTACTAGGTAGTAATGTACGCTAAGTAGATAATGTCTATCAGTAATATAAGAAGATATCAAAATAGCGTTAAGTCATGGCCCATTCCACCCTTAACACATTTTTATTCCCAAAAGCATATACAAGATCGTAGTTTCCCCAAAACCGGAAGTCACCAGAGGGCAATCCATATACTAAAGGTACAAATCAAAATCGTAGTGGTCGCGCATAAATGGAATACAAGTATGACAAGGCACATGAGGCAATACCCAAGGTAGTGATACTACCATTCGCCTGATCCGGACTGGTGAGAACGCAACGCCGCAGCGCCCGCAACACCGTGAAACAACACTCCCAAAATCAAGGTTGCACCAATCGACAACAAGTAATGAGTAGTTCGAAGAAGTTTGTCCACTTGAGGTAGCTAATCCTCCATTGGCCCGGCACGGCTCCTGTTTTAGTCATTTCCAATTTGACACAAGTGTCAAGGCTATCCATTATCGTTCTCTTTCTTCAGTCAACACGTACATCATTCCAGCCACTTCATTCTGGATCATCACTCCGCGTATAGTTATTAAAGTGGGTTTCGGTTTAGATAGAGAGTATATCCACAACCGATTCCGGTTTCTTTAATAACTTCCGTAATTATTTCACCGATTGGTCGTTTATTTATTTCAAAACCAAATCAATTCCAATTTCAATCAGAGTTTATAAATCAACATTTCGTTTGTCTTTCTAAACCAATTTCCAAAATTTTCGTTTCAAAACTTCCAATTTACCGTTTCCAAATCTTATAGTTCAATTTCAATCTTTATTTAAAACAATCCAAATATCAATTTAAACTCGTATATAAGATTCATTCCGAAATCATTTAAATCAATTTAATTTAACATTCAAATCAATTTAAACTCATTTATCAATTTCATTCAATATTCGTTAAGTAAATTTATCATTCAAATCAATTCTATTTAATTTCCAATTCATTAAATCAATTTCTTAAGTTCAACTTCATTATATCAAAACTTACCATTTGAATTAAATTAAATTCATCAAATCAAATTCTTTAAATTTCAAGTCTTACATTAATTTCAATAAATCACATTTTATTTCTTGTTAAAGAAATTCAATTTCACTTATTTACTTACTTAAATAATTTTCCAAAAACTTACTTAATAAAGAAAACTCAATTGCAATTATTTACGAAATAAATTCACTTATTAAAAAATTCAATTAAATTTAATCATTAAATAATTCCATCTTATTTAATTATTAAATAATTCAAAACTTAATTATTAAATAATTTCAAAGTTTAATAATTTAAATAATTTCAAAGTTTAATAATTTCAAACTTAATTTTTATTTCAAACTTAATTATTAAATCATTTCAAACTTAATTCAATCATTTCTCAAATTAAACAACATTCTTTCATCAATTACATTGTTAATATTTTGTTTTCAGATTATTATATATTAACACTTTCCTTTCGTTAAAAATTCAAATTTCAACTTCATTTCAAAACCATATTATTTATTCAAATAAAATCTTCGTTTTATTTTTAAATCAAATTATTGACCAATCGAGTTTTATTTAATTTTCTTTCCTAGGTCAAAGTTCAATTTTTTGGGTATTTATCATTTCAACCCGATTCCAATTCAATTCAAAATCAAAGCATGACAAAGGGAACTTGCAGGGTGATAACTGGGATGGTGTCAAAGTAAATAACAAGCAATAACAACAAACAATAACCATCCAATAATCAATTCAAATAATCCCGAAATAACTGTATTAACTCGCATTGTTATTTGTACGAATTAATATAATTATTTCTAGAATCTACACTATCATTTCATGTAGATTAAAGATTATTACACTAATATTTATACGGTTCTTCAATTGTCATTCGATTTCAATTTTTTTAACACTACAACAATTAACCAAATATACGTCGATGGTTCAAAGTGTAATTATCGCTATTCTATATGTCAATTAATTTAACAATTAAAAAGGGTCATATTCACTAATCAAATTTAACATATAAATCAGTTTAAAATTTTTAACTATCCTATATTCATTTCGATTTTGCATACTATTTATCATTTAACACTAACAATTTAACGTCCAATATAAACATCAACAATCAATCAATTATCAGCCAAACTGTATTATCATCGCATAAATAATTAACAGATAATGGTGTCAAATGTCACAGGTGAACTGATACAGGCAATAGCATATATAACAGTGTAATTAACTAACAGCAGCATATTTCAATTGTCGTTTCAATTGAAATCAAATTTAATAAATAAAAGAACGTAAATCGTGAGTGAGTGCTCACCTTTCGAGGCTAGAGATGATTCGATGATGAAACGAGTTACGAATCCAAGTACAAAGTGAGATAAGCACGAGTTTGATAGTCAAGCTGATAAATAGAAACCGATGAACCATTAGAATCAGTTCGATATAAGTTAAAACGAAATGTAACTCATATCGATATACACTTTCTCAAATCAATACAAATGTATTACTTTAAAAATCAATATTGTTATACGTATGGCTATAGTCAGAATGAATATAATAATAACATATATAGCTTTCAAACTTTTTATATTACTTAACTTTTTACATATTATATTTTTATAAGCTAAACTTTATAAAAATCTAACAGGTACAACTAATATATATATATATACCCATAAAAATATAATTTATAAAATATATGTATATATACCTATATATATATGTATGTGTATAAACCAAACCCACCAAATAATATAAATAGCATATAGCCGTATACTTAGTGTATAATAAAGATATCAACTTACACTATATTCTAGTAACAAAGTGTATATATATCTCAGAAACTGCAACCTATATATGAACTGACGTAACCACAAAGATATATATATATATATATATCTATATAACATATTGTTTGTAATACTTAAACATATAATGGAAACCAAAATCTATACATTCCAGACTAATATTTACATACATATTCTTATTTAAAGTGCTCAACAGTTATGCATACTATATTTTGAAAACTAATATAACAGTATATATATATATATACACCTTTATGATAGGAACACAAAACATCACTTTAAACTAATACACAAACAAACGTGTTATATCTTTCATAACCGATGCAAGGATTATATACGTCTCTGTATAAATATATGTGTGTAACATATTATATACAAGCTTAAATAAACTTATATATATCACTAGATCTGTTTTTAAATGTTGAACAACATATATACTTTGTAAAATATAACTACAGTAAATCTAACATTTTCTGTAAATATGTAAAACTGTAAAAACATATATATCATTGTAATCTACGAAAATACTTACATAAACTATATATTATATAACTAGCCTTCATATAAAGCTCTGTAATATAAACAATCCCATTTCAATGTAACAAGAATAATATGATATACCTCCACAACCAATTGAAGAAAAAAAGGAAGAGAAGTTGAGACTCGGCAAGATGAGGAGGAGAGGCCGCTGGGGCTCGGCCTGGAAGAGGAGGTGACAACTGTTACGGCAGAGATAGGGAAGGATTGGTAGTCGAGGTTGATCGGTTCAGGTGTGCATTTGGCGATTTGTGGTGGCTAACATGGGTTGAAGGCGAATGATGTGACATGGAGGCAAAGCTTGTACCGGAGGGAAGCGATAAACGGAGAGAGAGGGCATAGGCGAAGAGGAAAGAGTGGTCTGGTGAGAGGAGTTGAGCGGCGGTGAGTCGGAGGCGGTGGTGTTAGGTGGCCAAGGTGAGGTGGTGGCTGTCGTTCAGAATGGGATTTAGGATGCGGGGTGTTACTCGGCATTAGGAAGTTCGGGTTGCTATGTGAAGGTGATGCGGTGGTGGGTTTCTCGGTGGAGATGTGCTCTGTCTAGGAGGAAAGAAGTGGTATGGTGGGTTGCCGTGAAGGGAGGGATGTTGTAATGTGGAGGGGAACTTTAATAGGGAGGAAGAAAAGAAATAAGAGGAGAGAGAGTAGTGGAATGAAATAAGAATGAACTGGCAAATGAAAGGATGCACTCCTAAAAGCCAAAGGATGCACGTCTAAAATGAACGGCACATTTTGTGACGACCCGGAATTTTTGTATATTTGAAATGGAAATATTTAATTTATTTTAAATATTCGAAGGTTAAATTTTAACTTTATTTTCAAATATACAGTATTTATTGGATGATTGATTGTTGAATTAAACAATTGAAAATATAAAATAGAGAATCTTGAGTTTTGAGCTTGTTAAAAATAATTCAAAGGTTCGAGAAATTTATATTGTTAATACTGAAGGTGATGAAACTTTTAAATTTAAATTTAAAGATGTTTTGATCAGATTTTAAAAATATATTGTTAAATTGAATTTAAAAGTAGCCTTCCGAGGCACAGTCTCGGAATTCGACGGAACCAGTTCCCTTGGATCCGTAATATTGTATTATTACCGGATTTCAAGTTTTGTAATTTTTGGAGTTATCGGGAAATTGTACGAAGTGGAAACGTCTAGAGATAATAAATCATTTTAATAAAAGTAAAAGTAAATATAATATAATTTGTTTTGACTTCCAGAGCAAGCCACTTTATAGGGTACGAAGCTGTCTTTCTTCATCATTGTGTCGCGTGCCTGTTCATTGCTTCAAATTGAACTCGTGAAAAAAAAAAAATTTAAAACAAAAAAAAATATCTCGTTCCCTTTATTTTTGCAGTCGAGCCCTAAATTTAATCGGGCTTCATCAAAATGGAATTAAATCGAAAAAAAAAGAAAGGGAAATCGAATTCGTATTCGACTTCATGGCTCGCGATCGAATCCGGAGGATGCTCGCGCGCACGAAGGAGGGGAAGTGATGGCGTCTTCGTTTCGAGCGATGAAGGAGGGCATGGCGTCTTCAATCCATTCGCCTGGGAGGAGCAAACGACTGCACGCATACGAAGGGTTTGGTGAGTGGGGTGATGCTCGCAGATGCTGGGCACGAGAACGAGGCGGCGACGTAGTGGAATTCGCGCACGCGAGTTCGAGGGTGGCACGTTAGCAGCAGATGCTCGAGCACGGTGATGGCGTAGAAACATCGCGCGAAGGGAATTAGGGTTTCAGCTAGGGGAGGTCGACGTGGGTCTCGAGCCTGGTATCGTGATAAGGTATAAATTTTAACCTTAAATTTAATTTTTAAAATAGATGTTAAATTGTTTACTGCTGAGAAAAATATATATAATATGTAATATATATAAATATTTAATTTGTTGCTGTAAATTTTATAAGACAGTTTAACAATTTGGATACAGTAAAGTAATTGTACTAAACAGGGATTAATTTACACTCTAAACTATTTGTTTAAGATAAAAATATATATAGATTGGAAATATATATAAAACAGAGAGTTTTTGGGAAAATATAAGATTGGTTAAATAAATAAAAAAATTTAAATGTTGAAGGATTTGTATAAATTAGATTTTTTATAAAAAGTTTACTTACCTTATTTTTATAGATAATTAGATGTAATTCAAAGTGAAAGGAAATAAATATACATACACATCAATTTCCGATTTCTAGTTAATTTTGAATAAATGGGAATTCATGGGTTAAATTAGCTTACTTAATTACTTTAGCTTTTAAGAAATTTTTAAAGGAGGAATTAATTTAAAATTAAATTTGTGCGTTAATTAAAATTATGAATGGTAAATAATTGATTGTTCAATTAGTTCAAATATTAATTAAATCATATAAAATGTTTATTCAAGGTTTGTAATCTGAAGAGAAACAAGCTGGTTGGTTTGGACTGCAAATTTAAAAGCAAAGGTGAGTTAATCTCACTCGGTTGAATTTTGATTTAAATTTAAATGGCTAAATTTTAAATAATTGATTGAATGATTGCATTGATTGATGTGCTATATATATAGTAATATATAGCAATATATATATATTGGCATATGTATATATTGGAGTTGTTGATATTCCCGCATTTATATATAGCGGATGAGACCCTATGCGCCGCATAATAGCGGATGATATTTTATATAAAACCCATATACCGCGATATTCCACTTCGAAGTGGAATTGGTATTGTGCTAACGTCTGTGGATGCAGGGAAACAGGTTGGAGGGATCCAACTGGATTCCTCAAAATATTTAATTTGTTTAAATATTCTGTGTTATGATATTTGATATTCTGTGATGATTTTATATTGGATAATGTGGTTGATTTGAATTCCCAGTATAATGAGTTATAAATTCTATGGAATTGAATTTTTGGAAAGAAATAAAAGGATAAAATTTTAAGTAAAACAATTCAAGTGAATTGGAATAGAATTAATAATAAATTGAAATAAAAATAAAGTGATTTGGAATTTTAACAGATATGGGAAAAAGAAATTTTAAACTTACAGAGGGGTAATAAATTTTAAACCAAAGTGATACGGTTTTAAAAGAATAAAGAAATTACTTTTAATTCAAGAATTAAATTCTAATCAAAGAGTAAACAAGGAATTTTGGAAATTCGAAAATGGGTATTTTAGTTGAAAGAGGTTTTAACTTGTAGTTAAGAAATAAAACCCGAAGTTATTGTTTTTGAAATAAATGAAGTAAATAAGGAAATTTTATTTCAAGATAAAGCAAATTTGAAATCAAGTATAGAATTGATTTAAATATTTGAAATTGGAAATTTAAAAGAGGAATGAGATTTTGGAATTTATTAACTGGGTTATAAAGTAAGGTGAAATATCAGTGGATATTTAAATATAAATTCAAGATGGGGATTTATAAAGAAATGTGGATTGGGTTTAGAATAAATGGTGATTTATTTTAAAGATGTGGAAAGAAAGTGTATTTCCTGGGTAGCCAAGTACATTTTGTTTTTGAGCAATTTTAAATATTGGTTAAAGGATTTATTGTTATTTTAAAAGTCATATTGTAGAAAATCTATCATTTCAAAATGTTAAATTTCTAAAGTAAGTATTGTTCAAATCTATTATTGTAATAAATATAAGTGATTTGGTAAAATGTTTTTAAAAGAAAAATTAGTTTACAATTACAAAGTGGTTTTATTTTAAATATTTGTTTTAAATATATATATATATATATATTTCAAATAGAGTATTAAAGTAGTTTAATTTCAATATTTTCAAGTATATTTGTAATAAAGTGTTTTTAAAAATTATTTCAAAATTCTAAAAAGGCTTTTGTACTTGGTGTCTCAGAGGAAATAATTATTTGAGAAATTATTCCGTGGAAGGAATATATTTGAAACTGTTTTCAATAAGGGTTTGAAATAATGAAATATATCTTGTAAAGATATTTTGAGGTAAATAAATAATATAAGAAAATTATTTATTGTTGATGGATGCTATGGATGTTAATGGATAGTTAAATAACCGACTATCAATATTGGCCAAATGCGCTGATCGTTTCGAAGAGACCGGGATCGGGATTTATTTCTCGAAAACCACTTCGATCCGGTTTGTACGTTTCGTGTAACGATTTCGGAGTCGAAGATGGAGCAGTGAAGTGCAAGGGCTAGTCGCTACTAATCCTGAGGATATTTCCAAAATGGATGTAGTAGGAGTAGTGCCTTCGGTTCCGTTCGGACCCGGGACGGACTTGTATGGACGAATGCTTTCGTGACATCGTCAGCGGACGATGGGCATTCTAAGGGATATGTTCTGAAAAGGTATCGTTTAGCCTTGAGCCTCATCAACCGGGAATGACTGAAAATCAGGGGTTATGCAGCAAGGCTTCGTGGGTAGCGCCCACTGGAGAGTATGGTCATCCCTGTCTAGATGTCCCTTTTATTTCGGCTTAGTGGTGCGGTTGCTGATCCCAACCGTGGGGTGATCATATTCGGAATTGCCCATAGGTGATTCCGGTCTTGTGTTGCAGGGGAGCGGGCGTACTCCTCGGTACTGTGATCTAGGCCACGTACTGTGACAGGTGGTACCCCAGTGCCTAGTCATTCGTTGGAAATCCATTCTCCCTACGTGCCTTGTACGAGTTTTGTTTGTATTACCCACTTTGTGGCTAGTATGCCGGAATTTAATAGATGTAACAATTTCGGCTATTTTAATAAGTACTTGTGAATAGACACTATTATAATATCAGAGGATTTTGATAAAAAGTGTTTTAGCTATCGTAAGGTAAAAACCCGACATATTTATTTGTGGCGTGGTCTTACGAGATGCTTTTATTTTCAAAAGGATTTTTGAAACTTTAAAAATCAATTGAGTGTGATTTTCTCACGCTGGTATTCCAGACTGACTCGGGTATTGTTTTATATGATGCTCGGGTCAGACCGAGATAAACAGGTTCAGGATAGGTTGCTATGGAGCTCAGGAGAGGAGCTGGAGTCCGAAACGTATTTCTCGTACTTGTATTATTCCGCTGCTGTGATTGTTGAGATTGTTTAACTGGCTATGGTTGGTTGTATGGATATACTCTGATGATGATGTATTGTATATAAACAGATATAGTTTTCATTTGTGTAAAGATCTGTTAATATATATTATATTTTATTCCGCTGCGATGGTTAGATTCTGATGTTGTTTTTCTATTTTTCTTCTTCTACCTCTTCTTCTTAACTAAAATGGTTCGATTTTCCGGGTCTGGAAAGTCGGGTCGTTACATTTGGTATCAGAGCAAAGGTTGGCGATAACCTTGGCTCTGGTGGGAATTTTGAGTGTAATAATAGATATGAGTGCGTATTTGTTAGTGAATATAAAATGGTTTTATATTGTGTTGATTGATTTATTGAGTGGTATATGAACCTTCGTCGGCACAGCCTCGAAACTGGATCGAAGGGGTTTCTAAACACTCGAATAGAACAATTCGACACAATATTGTTTTAAAATGGGTAGATGAAATAATTTTACCCAAGTTATTTTTGTATATAAAGAATATAAATTTTTGTAAAGTATTATAGTATTTGGATGTTTGGATGAAAATATTCTAACAAATAAATAAAAATAAAAAAAACAATAAATAAAATATATGGTAAGATGATAAAATTAGAAAGATTTGCATAATCAATGGAAATTTGTATAAGTATAAATTGTACAAATGAATTATAGCTAAAATTTGATTTGATCAAATTTTAAAGTTAAAACCCGGAGATTTTGGAAGTGTTTTCAAAGTGTTTTGAAGATAAATAATAGCATTATTATTTTGAAAAGAATTTCGGAAAGGAAATTGTTTCAAATAAATTTTTGAAAGGGGTATAGCGATAAATTCACTTCAGTTGCTGGAAAATAATTCGGAGGATGACGGCCGCATCTTCAGAATTTATTTTCGAACTTCTGAGTGACGGATTGCTGCCAAATTGATTTACTTAGAAAAATTTGCTTTGTTTTTGAAATTTTCAAAGGAAATTTGTTGGAAATAAAAACCAGGATTGGTTTAAATTTTTGAGAAGTGTGATTTGGAGATGTTGGAGTTTTCCAAAATGATTTGAAATTAAAAGCGGGGTGTTTAAGAAGGGAAATCCTGATGAAATAAGTGTAAGCTTATAACTTGAAATGATTTTCAAATCAGGAAGGGAATATAAGCTTTGAATGTTAGCATTAACCCGTAAAGTGAAAAGTTAAAAATGAACTTAACTTGGATTGGGAAATAAAAATTTGACTGAATTGAAATTAATTGAATAGGTTGAGAATAAATCCAGTTGTATTTGGATTGTTGGAATCGAATTGAAATAAATTGTGATGGAAATGATATTAAGAGAATAATATGATTTGACTGAAGTTAAGTTAAATAAAATTAAATTGTAATGAAATTCAGTTGAATTATAAATAATATTGAGTGAAATTAAAATCCTTACATTAACAAGTAAGAGTAAGATGAAGAAGAGATGTGCAGTTTGGAATAGAAATTTGGGTTAAATTAAATTTAGCTTGGATAATGGTAAAGGAATTAAATTTATTGGAAAATTAAATTAATTGTGGCTTGAATGGGAAGTTATAGCTAAGTAAATAAATTTGTTTGGTATTTTGGGAATGAATAAGATCCAGTACTTGAATTATAAAACCCGAGGAGATTAACTAGGGTGATTTGTAAGGATAAAAATCAAATATTGTATTGGTTAAAATGGAAGTAAACTAATTTGGAATAAATTAGTAAATCAAATATGTTAATGGAATTTGGATTTGGTAATAAAAGTGAAAGTGTGAATGAATAATGGAATTGAAGTATAATAGTGATAATTTGAATTGTAAATAATTGCAAGTAGAAATGGATTGAAGTAGACTTGTTAGTAATAAAATACAATTCAGAAATAAATTATCAAATGCGGATTAGAATTTATATTGGATTCAGTGAATTTACCAATTAAATTATAAGTGTAATGGAATTAAAATAAATTGAATTGGAATCAATTCAAATTGGTTGTAAAACCCAAATAATCATTTATTCATATGGATATGGACGAGGCTGCATTAAATAAATCGTCGTTTGACGTAAACAAGGAAGTTAAAATTCTATAAGTTGATAGAAGTTAAATAGATTGATTTTGAGATCAACTGAATTAAATATGAGTTTGTTTTGCTAAAATGAATCGAATGTGAGAATTGAGTTGTAAACAATTTAAATTAATGGTGGAACCCTATAAATTGCTTATAAGTGTTGTTTAACTTGCATTGCTTATTAAAACGCTTATGTTGCTAGTTAAATATGAAAAATGTTGTTAAGTTGCATGATTTTGGCACTTACATCTTTAAATTAAGTAAGTACAGGTTCGGGGAAGCCGTATAGCTGATTTTGGGTTGCACTAATTGCTAAATAATAAGCCGCTTGCTTTAAAATGCTAAAAATGAGGTACGCTTACGCAAAAGAATTCAAAATAGGAAATATGAACTGCATATATTGATATATATTGTGATTTCCGACCTAAGGCCGATGTATATATATATTTGTGCATCCTGCGATATCGCAGAAGTCTCTCCGTACAAGGGAGACTCTGTCAAAATTTTCCGTAAATTTTGGGAGTTAGAAAATTTTTGAAATTTTTGGAAAATTTTCATTAACAATAAATGATTTAAAATTGTTAAGAAAATGAAATTGAAACTGGATATTGAAATCTAATTCCAATGTGAATGTAAGGTGAAGTGAAATCGAAGGAACTAAGGAAAGTAAAGTTGTAAATAAATTTTAGTTGAGATTTAAATTAATTAGTAAGTGCAACTAATTAAATATTCGAGTGGAAGCCAAATTGAAATCAAATGGAATTGTAAAGACAAAAGTAAATAGAAATGGATATGAACTTCAATAATGAAGTGAAAATAAGTATAAGCAGTATGTAAAATATTTATATTGAACGTAAGGAATATGGTGAGATTCTTAAGTAATTTGGTATTGAGGAAAGTTATTCTAGATGAATAATTGAATGACAATTAAAATTTGAAATTGTGAAATGAGAAAATTGTGGATAAGTGAATGTAATCAAACTGAATGTGAATAAAAAAGAAATTGATATAATTGGTAATCAATTGGAATTTTTACGTAAGGTGTACGTATATTATTTTATTCGCATAGCTATTTGATCCGGATTCGAGCACAGAATTTCGAGATAGATATACCGATCCGAGTTAGGATTTTCCACTCGATTTTCAACGGCGAACCTGGATATGGATTGTTGATTGATTCTGGATATTCTCTATCATAGTTGGTGGCTATGCAAGGAGAATGACGGTTTCCGATCAAGAAACCAAATCTGAGTCCGCACTAGGAAGTCGGGTGGACGATACTAGTTCGGAAGTGAAATTGTGTGATCGAGTGAGCGATCAAATTTGATATTGCGTACGAATGATATATGTGCATCGTACGGGCATAAGTAAAGCAAATATTTGAAATTTGTAAAGAGATGTCTAAAATTGTTTTGAAGCTGTAATTGGATGTTATTGCTTAGTAGGATATACAGGTGTATAAAAGCAATGGGGATTTTTGATTTTTGAAGATAAATTTAATGAACCGACAAAAGAGGTATGTATTTGAATTTTCTATATGAAATTTGATTGGGTTTTTGATCCAGCCACTTGGCTTTTTGTTTTCTTTTGAGATTTGGGAGGCCGTAGAGCCATTTTGTAGTAGTACCGAGCTAGCCGCGCAAAGGAGACGCTGGCAAAAATTTTCGGGAATTTAGAGAGTTAGAAAATTTTGAGAAATTTTTGATAATTTAAAATTTGAATTCAAATTTAAAATTTGAATTGATAAGAAGTGATATTGTTTGGAACTTATGGATAGGCTTGGAATGTAATAAGTGGGATAGTGTCTTTAGTAAAAAGGATTTGTTTTGGGCAAGTTGTTAAAACCATTTGGATTGGGAAAATAGAACGGGTATCGAATCATTTCTCTTAACTAGTAATTTCGGGGACGAAATTCTTTTAAGGGGGGAGGAATGTGACGACCCGGAATTTTTGTATATTTGAAATGGAAATATTTAATTTATTTTAAATATTCGAAGGTTAAATTTTAACTTTATTTTCAAATATACAGTATTTATTGGATGATTGATTGTTGAATTAAACAATCGAAAATATAAAATAGAGAATCTTGAGTTTTGAGCTTGTTAAAAATAATTCAAAGGTTCGAGAAATTTATATTGTTAATACTGAAGGTGATGAAACTTTTAAATTTAAATTTAAAGATGTTTTGATCAGATTTTAAAAATATATTGTTAAATTGAATTTAAAAATAGCCTTCTGAGGCACAGTCTCGGAATTCGACGGAACCAGTTCCCTTGGATCCGTAATATTGTATTATTACCGGATTTCAAGTTTTGTAATTTTTGGAGTTATCGGGAAATTGTACGAAGTGGAAACGTCTAGAGATAATAAATCATTTTAATAAAAGTAAAAGTAAATATAATATAATTTGTTTTGACTTCCAGAGCAAGCCACTTTATAGGGTACGAAGCTGTCTTTCTTCATCATTGTGTCGCGTGCCTGTTCATTGCTTCAAATTGAACTCGTGAAAAAAAAAAAATTTAAAACAAAAAAAAATATCTCGTTCCCTTTATTTTTGCAGTCGAGCCCTAAATTTAATCGGGCTTCATCAAAATGGAATTAAATCGAAAAAAAAAGAAAGGGAAATCGAATTCGTATTCGACTTCATGGCTCGCGATCGAATCCGGAGGATGCTCGCGCGCACGAAGGAGGGGAAGTGATGGCGTCTTCGTTTCGAGCGATGAAGGAGGGCATGGCGTCTTCAATCCATTCGCCTGGGAGGAGCAAACGACTGCACGCATACGAAGGGTTTGGTGAGTGGGGTGATGCTCGCAGATGCTGGGCACGAGAACGAGGCGGCGACGTAGTGGAATTCGCGCACGCGAGTTCGAGGGTGGCACGTTAGCAGCAGATGCTCGAGCACGGTGATGGCGTAGAAACATCGCGCGAAGGGAATTAGGGTTTCAGCTAGGGGAGGTCGACGTGGGTCTCGAGCCTGGTATCGTGATAAGGTATAAATTTTAACCTTAAATTTAATTTTTAAAATAGATGTTAAATTGTTTACTGCTGAGAAAAATATATATAATATGTAATATATATAAATATTTAATTTGTTGCTGTAAATTTTATAAGACAGTTTAACAATTTGGATACAGTAAAGTAATTGTACTAAACAGGGATTAATTTACACTCTAAACTATTTGTTTAAGATAAAAATATATATAGATTGGAAATATATATAAAACAGAGAGTTTTTGGGAAAATATAAGATTGGTTAAATAAATAAAAAAATTTAAATGTTGAAGGATTTGTATAAATTAGATTTTTTATAAAAAGTTTACTTACCTTATTTTTATAGATAATTAGATGTAATTCAAAGTGAAAGGAAATAAATATACATACACATCAATTTCCGATTTCTAGTTAATTTTGAATAAATGGGAATTCATGGGTTAAATTAGCTTACTTAATTACTTTAGCTTTTAAGAAATTTTTAAAGGAGGAATTAATTTAAAATTAAATTTGTGCGTTAATTAAAATTATGAATGGTAAATAATTGATTGTTCAATTAGTTCAAATATTAATTAAATCATATAAAATGTTTATTCAAGGTTTGTAATCTGAAGAGAAACAAGCTGGTTGGTTTGGACTGCAAATTTAAAAGCAAAGGTGAGTTAATCTCACTCGGTTGAATTTTGATTTAAATTTAAATGGCTAAATTTTAAATAATTGATTGAATGATTGCATTGATTGATGTGCTATATATATATAGTAATATATAGCAATATATATATATTGGCATATGTATATATTGGAGTTGTTGATATTCCCGCATTTATATATAGCGGATGAGACCCTATGCGCCGCATAATAGCGGATGATATTTTATATAAAACCCATATACCGCGATATTCCACTTCGAAGTGGAATTGGTATTGTGCTAACGTCTGTGGATGCAGGGAAACAGGTTGGAGGGATCCAACTGGATTCCTCAAAATATTTAATTTGTTTAAATATTCTGTGTTATGATATTTGATATTCTGTGATGATTTTATATTGGATAATGTGGTTGATTTGAATTCCCAGTATAATGAGTTATAAATTCTATGGAATTGAATTTTTGGAAAGAAATAAAAGGATAAAATTTTAAGTAAAACAATTCAAGTGAATTGGAATAGAATTAATAATAAATTGAAATAAAAATAAAGTGATTTGGAATTTTAACAGATATGGGAAAAAGAAATTTTAAACTTACAGAGGAGTAATAAATTTTAAACCAAAGTGATACGGTTTTAAAAGAATAAAGAAATTACTTTTAATTCAAGAATTAAATTCTAATCAAAGAGTAAACAAGGAATTTTGGAAATTCGAAAATGGGTATTTTAGTTGAAAGAGGTTTTAACTTGTAGTTAAGAAATAAAACCCGAAGTTATTGTTTTTGAAATAAATGAAGTAAATAAGGAAATTTTATTTCAAGATAAAGCAAATTTGAAATCAAGTATAGAATTGATTTAAATATTTGAAATTGGAAATTTAAAAGAGGAATGAGATTTTGGAATTTATTAACTGGGTTATAAAGTAAGGTGAAATATCAGTGGATATTTAAATATAAATTCAAGATGGGGATTTATAAAGAAATGTGGATTGGGTTTAGAATAAATGGTGATTTATTTTAAAGATGTGGAAAGAAAGTGTATTTCCTGGGTAGCCAAGTACATTTTGTTTTTGAGCAATTTTAAATATTGGTTAAAGGATTTATTGTTATTTTAAAAGTCATATTGTAGAAAATCTATCATTTCAAAATGTTAAATTTCTAAAGTAAGTATTGTTCAAATCTATTATTGTAATAAATATAAGTGATTTGGTAAAATGTTTTTAAAAGAAAAATTAGTTTACAATTACAAAGTGGTTTTATTTTAAATATTTGTTTTAAATATATATATATATATATTTCAAATAGAGTATTAAAGTAGTTTAATTTCAATATTTTCAAGTATATTTGTAATAAAGTGTTTTTAAAAATTATTTCAAAATTCTAAAAAGGCTTTTGTACTTGGTGTCTCAGAGGAAATAATTATTTGAGAAATTATTCCGTGGAAGGAATATATTTGAAACTGTTTTCAATAAGGGTTTGAAACAATGAAATATATCTTGTAAAGATATTTTGAGGTAAATAAATAATATAAGAAAATTATTTATTGTTGATGGATGCTATGGATGTTAATGGATAGTTAAATAACCGACTATCAATATTGGCCAAATGCGCTGATCGTTTCGAAGAGACCGGGATCGGGATTTATTTCTCGAAAACCACTTCGATCCGGTTTGTACGTTTCGTGTAACGATTTCGGAGTCGAAGATGGAGCAATGAAGTGCAAGGGCTAGTCGCTACTAATCCTGAGGATATTTCCAAAATGGATGTAGTAGGAGTAGTGCCTTCGGTTCCGTTCGGACCCGGGACGGACTTGTATGGACGAATGCTTTCGTGACATCGTCAGCGGACGATGGGCATTCTAAGGGATATGTTCTGAAAAGGTATCGTTTAGCCTTGAGCCTCATCAACCGGGAATGACTGAAAATCAGGGGTTATGCAGCAAGGCTTCGTGGGTAGCGCCCACTGGAGAGTATGGTCATCCCTGTCTAGATGTCCCTTTTATTTCGGCTTAGTGGTGCGGTTGCTGATCCCAACCATGGGGTGATCATATTCGGAATTGCCCATAGGTGATTCCGGTCTTGTGTTGCAGGGGAGCGGGCGTACTCCTCGGTACTGTGATCTAGGCCACGTACTGTGACAGGTGGTACCCCAGTGCCTAGTCATTCGTTGGAAATCCATTCTCCCTACGTGCCTTGTACGAGTTTTGTTTGTATTACCCACTTTGTGGCTAGTATGCCGGAATTTAATAGATGTAACAATTTCGGCTATTTTAATAAGTACTTGTGAATAGACACTATTATAATATCAGAGGATTTTGATAAAAAGTGTTTTAGCTATCGTAAGGTAAAAACCCGACATGTTTATTTGTGGCGTGGTCTTACGAGATGCTTTTATTTTCAAAAGGATTTTTGAAACTTTAAAAATCAATTGAGTGTGATTTTCTCACGCTGGTATTCCAGACTGACTCGGGTATTGTTTTATATGATGCTCGGGTCAGACCGAGATAAACAGGTTCAGGATAGGTTGCTATGGAGCTCAGGAGAGGAGCTGGAGTCCGAAACGTATTTCTCGTACTTGTATTATTCCGCTGCTGTGATTGTTGAGATTGTTTAACTGGCTATGGTTGGTTGTATGGATATACTCTGATGATGATGTATTGTATATAAACAGATATAGTTTTCATTTGTGTAAAGATCTGTTAATATATATTATATTTTATTCCGCTGCGATGGTTAGATTCTGATGTTGTTTTTCTATTTTTCTTCTTCTACCTCTTCTTCTTAACTAAAATGGTTCGATTTTCCGGGTCTGGAAAGTCGGGTCGTTACACATTTATTATCCACTGATGACAATTCATTTTCCAAAAATAATAATTGCTAACGACTGTTGGGAATCCACAGTTAGGTAGATGAAAGGACAAGAATCCCAAAAGATTGAGACTGTATACCGGTGCGGTTATCGATTTATTGATTTCACCCGGTACCGGACGTCGGAACACAGAAATGAATACACTATTGAGATCAGCATTACGAAACGATCAAAACGGTATACAAATATCAGTGGTATGATTGAATTACAAAAATTCGAATTTTCTACCAGCGAAAAATGCAAGAAAAACGCTGAAAACTAAGATCGACGGAGCCAAAGATGTCCGAATTTGGAAAAACGACGAACTGACATCTTGCTCAGAAGATGTTTTAGAATTTTTCTATGTAAAAATATTTAGGTTTCGGAAACATTTTATTTTCATCGCTTTTTAACTGATTAAATTGAAGTAAATTTACGCGCGAAATAAACTTTCGTATTTTCGGACGAAAATTTACTAGTTGCTATGTTTAACTAGACGTATTCCAGATATTAAATTTTTATTTTAAAATTTTATCATTTAAAATTTCACAAAATTTCAACTAATTACGTTATTAAAACAGTTGAAATTTACGGGTCGTTACAGTATTCATGTTAGAAATATGATTTTATTAACTCATTATTTATTAAAGACCATAATTACTAATTTTGGAAAAGTTAGTAAGCTATGAGTTGGGTTTGTGGTTAATTGGATGACTATGTATGATGTTATAGTTAGGGATGGCAATGGGGCGGGTTTTTTATACCCCAGACCCACCCTCAGATTTTTAAACCCTTCCCCAAACGTGCCCTGTAGACCCCGTATGGTTCTAGATTTTCGTCTAGTACCCGGAACCCATACGGGTCAGGGTAGACCCGCCCCGCCCCAAGATCCAGTGAGGCTTTACATATTTATTCAAAATAATATATTAATGTACATATATTTATTTATTTTATTTGTAGAAGGGATTGTCACTAAATGATACAATAAATATAGATATCAATGTGCTTATTATGATAAGTAATGAAATAAAAATGAGGTGTATGATAACAGTTCAAGAGAAACATGCATACGTTATTATATAATTATTAGTGATGCAACTTAATACCATAAAAATAATATAACTTATTGAATGGAACATTACAATATCTATGTTATAACCGCTCATGTATAAAAGGATTAATAAATCATCATTATAATAATAAAACGATTTTATAATGTCTCAGTAGTGCGGGTTGGTTTGGGGTAGGTCGGCCAAACCCCGACCCGACCCAAGACCCAGAACTATTAAGAACGAGTTATGGGTTTATCCGCCCCGATAACCTAATAGGACGGGTCTTGGTGGCTTAAAATAGGGGCATGTCTACCGGGTTTAGACTCTAGACCCGCCCTATTGTTATGCCTAGTTATAGCTTGATCTGTGATTAATTAAGTAATATAATGATGTACATGTCATTAGAAAGTACTAGTTAAACCATTTGAATTGATTTTAGAAAAGTTAGTAAGCTAATTAAGTGAGTTAGGAGTTAGGAGTTTTACACTTATTAAAGTGATTAGAGGCCTAATGAAGCTTAATTATTATTTATGCATATTATTTAAGAGAAGAAATGATTTTATAAAATAATGGAACATTTTATAAAATGAAGTTAGTAAGCTAATTAAACGAGTTATGAGCTCTACACTTACTATTAAAGTGATTAAAGCTTAAGAAGCTTAATTAGTACTTATAAATATTACTTAAGTAAATAAATAATTTCATAAGTGAAAGATATATTTTATAAAATAGATGAGATTTCATAAAATAACTACAAATTTATATTTTATAAAATAGAATGAGATGTTATAAAATAGCAATGAAGATATATTTTATGAAATAGAAGGAGATTTTATAAAATAGTATAAATGATATTTTATCAAATGGAATGAGATTTTATAAAATAATTTAAAAGAGGTATTTTATAAAAGTATGGGATTTTATAAAATAGTAAGAATGAATTATTTTATAAAATAGTTGTAAGGTTTTATGAAATGATTATAAGATGGATACTTAATTTTAATGAAGAAATTAAGTATTATAAAGGCTTAAAATAATTTATAAGTTAGTGTTGTATTTTATAAAATAATAGAATAATTGTACAAAATAGTAGAAAAATATATCGAACTTTTAAAGAAAAGATTTGATAAATAAAAGTAAGATTTGATTATTAAATAATCAAACTGTTATTTAAATATACGTGTATGTATATGTATATGGATAAGTATAAGTATACATGTATTTGAAGTTATATAATAACAAATACAATTCTTGTATTGTAATTATAATTGTTGATAATGGTTGTGATTGTGGGAATATGGAAATTTGTGTAATTGATTATATATGTGTATGGGAATATCCATACACGTATATAAGCATGTTACAAGCAATCTCGTGTAGCTATAACGACTATTAATTATGCTAAGCCGTGTGAGAGAATACCGGGTTGAATATTCACTCCGGTGAAGCTCAAAATGTAATTTGTGAAATTTATACATGTTTGCATATATGTGTGCACAAGTAGGTGCATCGATACACGTGTGAGCATAACAAGAAGCGAGAAGGTCGGTTGAGTTCATTTTGGCATGTTACAGGAGGTCGAGTCATTGGAATTGTCCATGGGAAACTCTACACAAAATAGAGTGGGATCCATATTGAAACCTATCTTTAAATACATAAGGAACCACTTTCAAAATATCAATCAATGGACTTCGAAAGAGGTCCAATGTAGTGGAAGCAGGCTAGAGGAGCTAGGCGACTCACTAGGCGAAGCGACGAAAGTAGCGGAGCTGCAATCGACGATCATGTGGCATGGTTTGTACCTGCCCGAGCTTACTGCATGAGACAGGCTACCACTGTTCCGCCTGTGACTATTCCACCGGTGCACCAATGGAGCACAGGTGTAACGACCGGGGATTTTCGATCGTCGAATATCGACACTAACACAACCTCGGTATTCACGTTCCGCAAATCCAAGTGCCGGAAAGCCCAATTGTTAGGGGAAAAAGAAAATAAAGATAAAACAGATTCTCACATGAATAGATTAACATATATTATTTCAACAATAATCTTTATAGCGGGAAAATTTGAATACAATATCAGAGGCTAACCTAGATTCAGCCTGGACAGTTATAAATCCTCTGTCCTTACAAATGCTGAAAAATAAAAACAAATTCGATAGATGTGGTGGATAATAGAATACATCCATACATAGATGAAGATCTCCAGCTCTCCTCTGGAAACTCTAAGCGTCTTCAACTAAACCTGAAACTACTCGGATCTGACCCGAGTATTAAAAATACCCTGATCAGGCTTGATAAACCAGCATGAGATGCTCGATTTATAAATTGATGCCAGTTAAAAACCTTTGAAAAGAAGGGTATCTCATAAGACCATGCCCACACATAAATACAGACGGGGTTTTACCTTATGATAACCATACACTTTTATACCAAAATAATTTGATATTATCTTTAATGACATTCCTTTGAAAACACTTTTCAAGTAATATATCAAGATAGCCGAAATTATTACATTGATTAAATTTGACGGCTTACTAGCTACTTTTTAAAAGTAGGTTCTACAATCAAAACTGTAAAGGCAGCATATTGGAATTGGATTTCCAACATGATAGGGAACTAGTGATCTTTTTTCTGATCCACGCATAACCCATAGTTTCCACATGGTTTTACATGATCTCCGTTAGCCTCCAAACTACGCTTTTACACAATTATGGTACAGGGTATTAGTCGGTGGCTTTACACGATCTCCATCAGCCTCCAATACCTATCCATAATGCCCAGATTCACTCTGATCACCTTCTTACTTCTTAGCCCGAATTGTGTCCGTCTGACCACATAGTATCTCGTATCATTCCAGGGCGCTCCACAAAGCCACGCTTTTCCTTTCACAAAGCCACGCTTTGATCATCACAGGTTCCACTTTGAATGCCACATTTCCTTTCCTTCGATCACTATTGACTTTCACGAACATACAACCTCTGAGCTCGTACATCTCAGAGAAGGGTGCTAAGCTAAGGAAAGTTGCCTTCTCCATCACTAAACAGATGTACGTTTGTAAAAGTCAACGTTGTGATCTCAGAAATGCAATGTCAGACATTCGCCCATACAAGTCTGTTCTGGGACTGAACGAAACCGAAGACACTCCTCCTACCATATCCTGTCGGGAATTATCCCTAGGATTAGTAGCGATTAGTCCTTGTAGTCGAAGATTTTCATAACAGAGCATTACTGCCACCATAAATATATGATATGGTAAATTTCACCTCGAGGGATTAGTGGCAAGCAGCCCTTCATCATGAAGATCCCCGTCTTCAAAAATTATCATCATTATCATGTCTTCACTTCCGAACGTATACATTGGTTCGAAGTTGTTTTTGGATAGGAATTACCCAAATCTGACCCCGATTCCTCCGAACTAATGATCGATTAAAAAGATGTTAAGTTCATATGTGATTATTAATCATCAATCAATTTAATTCATCTTTTTATTCGTTCATAAATATCTCAAAGAGACATATTATTTATTCCAATTATTTTCTTAATAGAATATGGAATCATTGAGCCTCATTTATCAACTCGTTTGGTTAAATAAACTTTTTTAATCTTGGAATAATTCCAAATCATTTCATCCTTTGCTTAGGAAAACATTTCCAAATCATTTTTATGTAATCCAAGTTATTTTGGAAATTTTTATCTTTATACTTTGGGAAATTTTGATCCGAGTAAATCAAATTTACTATCCCCTCCGTAGGGCCAGTCTGGATAGCCAGGCAGCACTTCCTCCTCATTTCCTTGCTCCGGAGCTTCCTGATCTCCTTCCTTTCTTCTTATAAAGCTCATCCTAGGCCTTGGGTAGGCACGACCATGCTTTTGGGTGGTGGTGTGCTCGGACAAAGTGTGGTGATGGTTGGCCGTGAGTAATAGAGATGTAGGGGAGGGGATTGGCTAGTGTTTTGAGGTGATTTGACTTTGTATATGTATGTACAAAATTTTATTTTATTTTCTACTAAAATTTCTCCATAAATTTCATAAAGAAGAAGCAATGAAAAAGCTTAGGAAAAGAGGAAAAAGAAGATGGTATGATGTGGGAATGAATGAATGAAAGGGTGCTTGTATTTATAGGCAAAAGGAAGTGGAAAAATATCCAAAACATCATCATTATCCGTCACCATCGCCATGTGCATCCATCCCCTAATTTTCCAACAAGTTTCACACATTAGCCCCTCTCCTCCATGTGCTCCATCTTCATTTACTTCCATGCCATGTGCATTTGACTTTTGATGGCTTAAGGGTTATGTTTTGGAAAATATCTTAGATATTTTTAACTTTATTTATATATAAATGTGTAATGTATACATACATGGATAAATGTATATGTTAAAGTGTGTATTTATGTGTTATATATGTGTACATGATATATAAACAAGGTTGCATGGACTTTCGAACAACTTCCATTCGTTAAACCATTGAAAATCGGGAAACCGATTCCCGGTCTCATTTTTACTTATAATTTAAATTACATGTATATGTAAACAAAATTTAAAAATAAATTTGTAATCATTATTACTTAATTAAAATGATCTCATTTGAATTATAAAATCATATAAATCAATATTAACAATTATTTACAAAAATTGCTAAATACCGATAAAGCGATATCAATTTTCTCATGTTTTCAAACTGATTATATATCTTTATAAAAATATTATAAATTATTCATTATCACCTTATAAATATTTAAAATGAATTACAATCATTTAAGAACAATTATTTGAATAATTATAATAATTAGTAAATCATTTAATATCAACTTAAATTCATAAGTCAATGATTAAATATAATGGCATCACTAAGGATGTCATATACTCATTTAATTTCAAAAAAAATATATTTTATTTCATATTCTTGTTCAATTAAAAAAATAAGTGTATGTATCTAGCTCGGTGCACGACGTTTATGATTATAGAGCCGTTTATCGATAAAACGATTTTCGGCCATTTATCGATATATTTCTAAAGGAAATATTTTTGTGAATATTTTTTCAAAATAAGTTCATTATCATTACTTATCACTTAAAACTTGATTATTTATGAAAAATAATCTATATTTGAATATTTAAAATAATTTAAATATCTTTAATTAAATTGATCAAATTACGTGTCTTTACAGACTTCCCCCATTAAAAGAATTTCGTCCTCGAAATTACCTAAAAAAAAACCCAAAGGTTTTGCCCAAAATATTTATTATTAAACTTACACTCATACGATGTACAATCATCCATACACAATATCTGATTCGATCTATTATTCGAATCTACAACTTTATTTCTGAACTAGTATTGATCCCCCCTCGATCCTCTAGTGCGGACTTTGATCAGGCTTTCCGATCAGAACTTTCGTCGTAAGTATCCCAACACAAACCCTCATCAATGTTCGTCATCAAGAATCGAGTGATAAATCCTTTTTCGGACTGGTGTAAACACCTCCAAGTTTTGTACTCGAATCTTAGATCAGAATCGTGATCTACTTACAACTTATTTAACTTTTTCAAATCTTCATAATTCTTTTGTTTTTCATTTAAATACCTTTATAAACCCTCTCTTCAAAATATTTATTCCCAAAAATATTTCTATCTCTTTTCTAAAAGAAATCGATTATCCTTTATTTGGAATAACACCATTATAATTCTTAATTTCAAAATTCCTTTGAAATTTCTTTGTTAATAAATCTCATCATAAGTTTTGTTCAAACTTATTTTATATTGCATAGCTTTCATGAATTCTCAAACCCAACTTTCTCAAACGTCGTTTTATTTTTTTGCTAATTACACTTTATTTTATAAAATATACTTTTATAAAATATATTCTTAAATAATTTCTTAATTTAAACACTTTTTATAAAGACACTTCTTTATATTATATAATCTTTTTATTTCAAAATATCTTATTAAATTTGATCGGATATAAGATAGAAGAAGTGCTCTGAGAGGATAATCCAAAGAGAAGTTTATTAATTAACATCATGTTTATACATCCATTCCTAGCTGTATTATAAACTTTTAGAGATAACTCCCTAGGGAATACAGCCTATCACACACCACCATCATACATATATATACATATAGATAATGGAACTGCTATATACATACTATTCTTGGATCCCTTTTGAGGTGGACGGTACTTTATCTTTAAGGCCTAAAGTTAGCCACCTTCATTTTTGGACGGCCCTTCATTAAGTGTTTACCTTGGTAGCACCAAATGCATGTCTGTGGACATTCTTTGGCCATATGTCCTAATCCCTTGCAACGGTGGCAACCCTTTTCCTTTGCTGACCGAATTCCGGGTTTCTTTTTCGTTTTAGGGCACCCACGTAGAAAATGTCCTTGCCTTTTACCCTTGTAGTAGAATATATCAACCCTAAAAGATTTTTCTTTCTTCTTTTTCTCTGCTTTCCTTTTATTTCCTATTCTTGCATAGAACTGCATAATGCCCTTCTTTACCGCATCTATAACAGTATATATGTCGGCATAAGATCCCAGTTTTAATTTCTCTTCTGCTTCTTTTACTGCACATGCTCTTCGTGCCTGCTTTGGAGTCATCCAAAATCTTTCCCCGAAAAATAAGACATCCTGACCTAAGTGATATACCAAGATATTATTAGAAGGTTTATACCATTTATTTCTTGACCTAAAACCTTATGTCCAAATAACTTAATTCAACTTGTTCGGATTTGAACTTGCCTTGATCATATAATGATAAGGAGAATAATTTGCCAAGTGTTCTATACCGTTCGCCCAAGGCAACATATGATCGATACTTAGAAGATTATTCCATTCATCACCAAATAGATCAAGACCTTATTCTTGGAACTTTCCAAAGGGAAAATTTCTTATAAATTTTCCAAATCACACGAATAATTATACTTTTGTATATACAAAATATATTCCTTTTAAAATGGTGTGTCGATTTGACTTGTTTAAGTGTTTAGAAATCCCTATCGATGGCGATGATCAGGCGCATCGATCAGAATCTATAAACCACTCAACAGATAAATTAACACAAATTTTTTTTATATCAAATAACAAATACGCGCTCATATATATATATATATATATATATATTACTCTCAGAACTCATTCTAGAGTGTTACTTACCCTATCTCTGATGAGTCGCTCATTCTAGGATATTACTAACACTATCTATAATGAGACTTACCCCAACAAAGCCTAGGTGTTCGCTCAACCTAAGCTCTGATACCAATCGACGATCATGTGGCATGGTTTGTACCTACCCGAGCTTACTACATGAGACAGACTACCATCGTTCCTCCTGTGACTATTCCACTGATGCACCAATGGAGCACATGTGTAACGACCGGGGATTTTCGACCCTTGAAAATCGACACTAATACAACCTCAGTATTCACGTTCCGCAAATCCAAGTGCCGTAAAGCCCAATTGTTAGGGGAAAAAGAAAATAAAGATAGAATGGAATCTCACATGAATGGAATAACATATATTATTTTAACAATAATCTTTACAGCGGGAAATTTTGAATACAATATCAGAGGCTAACCTAGATTCAGCCTGGACAGTTATAAATCCTTTATCCTTACAAATGCTGAAAAATAAAAACAAATTCAATAGATGCAGCGGATAATAGAATACGTTCATACGTAGATGAAGATCTCCAGCTCTCCTCTGGAAACTCCAAGCGTCTTCAACTAAACCTGAAACTACTCGGATCTGACCCGAGTATTAAAAATACCCGAATCGGGCTTGATAAACCAGCGTGAGATACTCGATTTATAAATTGATGCCAGTTAAAAACCTTTGAAAAGAAGGGTATCTCATAAGACCACGCCCACACATAAATGCGGACGGGTTTTTACCTTATGATAACCAAACGCTTTTATACCAAAATAATTTGTTATTATCTTTAATGACATTCCTTTGAAAACACTTTTCAAATACTATATAAAGATAGCTGAAATTGTTACATTTCTTAAATTTGACGGCATACTATCTACTGTTTAGAGGTAGGTTCTACAATCGAAACCGTAAAGGCAACGTATTAGAATTGGATTTCCAACATGATAGGGAACTAGTGACCTTTTTTTCTGATCCATGCATAACCCGTAGTTTCCGCATGGATTTACATAATCTTCGTCAGCCTCCGAACTACGCTGTTACACTACTATGGTATAAGGTATTAGTCGGTGGCTTTACAGGATCTACGTCAGCCTCCAATACCTGTCCATGAGGCCCAGATTCACTCTGGTCACCTTCTTACTTCTTAACCCGAATTGTGTCCGTCTGACCGCATAGTATCCCGTATCATTCCTAGGGTGTGAGGCTCGTGAGGCTACGCTCCACAAAGCCACGCTTTGCCTTTCATAAAGCCATGCTTTGATCATCACAGGTTCCACTTTGAATGTCACATTGCCATTCCTTCGATTACTATTGACTTTCATGAACATACAACCTCTAAGCTCGTACGTCTCAAAGAAGAGTATTAAGCTAAGAGAAGTTGCCTTCTCCACCCCAAACAGATGTACATTTGTTAAAGTCAACATTATGATATCAGAAATGCAATGTCAGACATTCGCCCATACAAGTTCATTTTGGACTGAACGAAACCGAAGGCACTCCCCCTACCACATCTTGTCATAGCGATTAGTCCTTGTAATCAAAGATTTTCATAACAGAGCACTACTGCTACCATAAATATATGATATGGTAAATTTCACCTCGAGGGACTAGTGGCAAGCAGCCCTTCATCATGAAGATCCTCGTCTTAAAAAATCATCATCCTCATCATGTCTTCACTTTCGAACATATACATTGGTTCGAAGTAGTTTTCGGATAGGAATTACCTAAATCTGACCCCGGTTCCTCCGAACTAATCATCGATAAAAAGATGTTAAGTTCATATGTGATTATCAATCATTAATCAATTTAATTCATCTTTTGTTCGTTCATAAATATCTCAAAGAGACATATTATTTATTCCAGTTATCTTCATAACAGTATATGGAATCAATAAGCCACATTTGTCAAATCATTTGATTAATTAAACCTTTTTAATCTTGGAATAATTCCAATCATTTCATCTTTTGCTTAGGAAAACATTTTCAAATCATTTCTATGCAATCCAAGTTATTTAAATTTGGAAAATTTTATCTTTATACTTGGGAAATTTTAGTCTGATTAAATCATATTTACTATCCCCTCCGTCAGGCCAGTCCGGATAGCCAGGGAGAGCAGGAAACTATTTTCCAAACCCAAACCTAGACACTATCTCTTTGTCACCCATAAGGCGGTCAAGTCATTTGATCGACTCTAAATCATTTAACATTTGACCATTCCATAAATCCTTCAAATCACCTTTAAAATACTTTATTAATCATTTGAAAACATTTTCATAAGATTTGGAAAAGAATCGTTAAGTTTAAAACCATATTTCAAAAGCTATTGAAAAGTGCTACAGAAAAGTGCGGCGGAAAGTGTTTTTTAAGCTATATTGATCAAAACGACTTTTTATCATTTGAAAATTCATTTTAATAACTCAAATCACTTTTAAAACATTTAAATGATTTATAAGATTTATTCCACATTTTAAAACAATTTTAAAACATCATTTTCAAAGAAATTTGTTATGGATTCCGAACTGCAAAACCGTGATTTTTCCAAAAACTTGTTTTACTCATATTTTAAAATCTACTTATCGAAATCTCTATTTTCTTTATTCATTCGAAAACTATGGATATAATAGTTTGGAAAATTCTAATCTCGAAGAATTCCGAGCTATATTCCATCCTATACACTCGTTTGACTTTTATGGCGCGAAATCGCGAACTACCGTTACGCGACGCGCCTGTTTTTGACTAAATTTTCAATTACCTTTCGAACTTTACCAAATCTCTTTCATATGTTTATAAAATGTTTTAACTCTTTTAAACCAATATTTTTCCATATTAAACCTCTTTTCACTTTTAAATCATTTCATAATATTATATTATTATAATATTCATTTTCAACCATCTTATATTTTCAAAACCATTAAGAGGCTGAATAACTTCATATACGCATCCATATAGAATTATTTTTCATTAAATAATCATGGTTAATTTCTTAATCATTTTTATTATGTTTTCTCATAATTTATCACAACCAAGTTGTCAACCATATCAACATCCATAAACTCAACCATATAACCAACCAAGTTATCAAACGTTCATACAAATCATTAAGAGATTAAATGGTCATATTATCATACTTAAAAATAGTTATAGAAATTATTTATCATTTAATAAACATTGAGTACTCAATTATGGCTCCACTCCACCAATCTTTTTCATAGCTTCTCGAATCGATTCCAGCAGCACTCCGGCAGCACTTCCTTCTCTTTTCCTTGCTCCGGAACTTCCTGGTCTTCTTCCTTTCTTCTTATAGGGCTCAACCTAGGCCTTGGGTAGGCACGCCATGCGTTTTGGTAGTTGTGTGCTCGGGCAAAGGGTGGTGATGGTTGGCTGTGAGTAATAGAGAGGTAGGGGAGGGGATTGGCTAGTGGTTTTAGGAGATTTGACTTTGTATATGTATGTACAAAATTTTATTTTATTTTCTACTAAAATTTCTCCATAAATTTCATAAAGAAGAAGCCATGAAAAATATTAGGAAAAGAGGAAGAAGAAGATGGTAGGATGTGGGAATGAATGAATGAAAGGGTGCTTGTATTTATAGGCAAAAAGAAGTGGAAAAATATCCAAAACATCATCATTATCCGTCACCATCGCCATGTGCATCCATCCCCTACTTTTCCAACAAGTTTCACACGTTAGCCCCCCTCCTCCATGTGCTCCATCTTCATTCACTTCCATGCCATGTGCATTTGACTTTTGATGGCTTAAGGGTTATGTTTTGGAAAATATCTTAGATATTTTTAACTTTATTTATATATAAACGTATAAATGTGTAATGTATACATACATGGATAAATGTATATGTTAGAGTGTGTATTTATGTGTTATATATGTATACATGACATATAAACAAGGTTGCATGGACTTTCGAACAACTTCCATTCGTTAAACCGTTGAAAATCGGGAAACCGATTCCCGGTCTCATTTTTACTTATAATTTAAATTACATATATATGTAAACAAAATTTAAAAATAAATTTGTAATCATTATTACTTAATTAAAATGATCTCATTCGAATTATAAAATCATATAAATCAATATTAACAATTATTTACAAAAATTGCTATTATACCGATAAAGCGATATCAATTTTCTCATGTTTTCAAACTGATTATATATCTTTATAAAAATATTATAAATTATTCATTATCACCTTATAAATATTTTAAATGAATTACAATCATTTAAGAACAATTATTTGAATAATTATAATAATTAGTAAATCATTTAATATCAACTTAAATTCATAAGTCAATGATTAAATATAATGGCATCACTAAGGATGTCATATACTCATTTAATTTCCAAAAAAATATATTTTATTTCATATTATTGTTCAATTATAAAAATATGTGTATGTATCCAGCTCCGTGTGTGACGTTTTATTATTATAGAGCTATTTATCGATAAAACGGTTTTCGGCCATTTTATCGGTATATTTCCAAAGGAAATATTTTTGTGAATATTTTTCCAAAATAAGTTCATTATCATTACTTATCACTTAAAACTTGATTATTTATGAAAAATAATCTATATTTGAATATTTAAAATAATTTAAATATCTTTAATTAAATTGATCAAATTACGGATCGTTACAACAAGCCAAGGTAGTAAGCCCGGACAGTGTGCAAATTGATGTGGGTTTTTTCCTTGTTTCTGGATGCATATTTGTGTGAAGCTTTAGCGTGACTCCAGGAAGACTTTGGGCTACCCGATAAAGTGGAATGAAAGGTGAAGCTCGGGATTTGGATGCAATTTATAGTGATATGCGTACGATCAATAATGATTGAATATGATATCGGTGCAGTGATTTGTTGCACGATCACATCTGGTGAGCATATACTATTAAACAGAGTAAGTCCATACCTTTTGGTTTCGATCTTGAGTGTATATTTTTGATCAATGGTATCAGTCTTATGTTTGTAACCATACTCTGTATTGGTCTTGTATTAGTAACCATGCATATTATTTGTCTTTTAGTATTGATCATAAGTATAGGCAGACGATGATGTGATATTGGTCTTTGTTTATAATAAGTGTATATGATTATATGATATTATATTTGATATACATACATACACATAGTCAATGTTCCTTTGTGGTCTCGATGGCATATTATATGGGATACGCCATCATCCTCTTTTATAGGAACGTTATGTGAATTTGTTAAGAAATCCATAATGACTAAATGGGATGATGATGATGATCATCTACGAGTGAATTCACTTATGCTCATTGTTGGGTACGATGGAATCAACATAGGTTTTAAGCAAATAGAGTAGGTTATATATCATCTATGCTCACTGAGGGGTACGGTGAGCTCTACACGAGTTCGATCACCGAGGATGCAGCTTAGGGCTTATAGTACATTTGTAACACCACTAGTTTTTCTTTAACATTATTCAGGAGATTTAATTAGATTAATTAAACAGAATAATGTGTGGCATGAAAAGGAGATGAGATTTGATAACTAATTGGGTTAGGCCTTAACTAATTAACATATAAGATTGTTTTAACTTAAACATAAGTAGGAGGATTTATGAGAGGAGCAAAATTGGAATAAGCTTCATTTCCTAAACATAAACCCTTCCACCCTCATATCCTCATTCATTTTTACATCTATACAAAACAAAAATAAAGTAGAGGCTGTTGCTAAAGGAAGAAAAGTTAGAGAATCAAGTTAAAGCTAAAGGGAATCAAATCAACGACTCAAATCTCAACTCTTTTTCCCAAAACAAGGTGAATAGTCCATCTCATTCGTATATGTTAAATTTTGGATTTTTGATGTATTCCACATTTTTTGATGATGATATGGTTGATTTTACCATTGTTTGCATGAATGGTGATTTATTGGAATTTTTATGAAATTATTATGATAGGTTTCAAGGGAAGAACCATAGTGAGTGACCTCCAAACGACTTGATTTTTGGATATATTATGTAATACCTAATTTTGGAGATGGGTTTTTAATTTCATAATTTTCGAAATTAATAGGAATATTTTATGAATTTCCTAAGGTGAAAAGGAAATTTATTTTGGGTTTAATTATTAAAAATAATAAAATAACGAATTTTGCCTTGAAATTTTTATATAGCAAATAAAATTTTATTTCAGATTTTTGGTGAATTTTTTGGATTTTACCCAAATGTTTTAGATTTATTATGAGTTTTCTAAGCTAGAAAGGCTTAATAATTATATTAAAATATTAATATAATTTAATGGTTTGAAAATAATTTTGGAAATTATGAAATCTGATTATAGCAGTTTTTCTGCAAAGAAATTGATAAATTATATCTCTATCCAATTGGAATTTGACAAACAATAAGAGTTGGTGAAAAGAATATACTTTATTTAGCAAAATAGCAGTTTTTATGTTAATTACGAGTCAGCCATTGTACCCCTTCATCACCATTGCTTTCATATTGCTACAGTAGCCATTTGCTTTCGTATTGCTATAATACCCAATTGCTTTCGTATTGCTACAATACTCATTTGCTTTCGTATTGCTAACCTAATGATTTCTTAGTCATGCTACAGTACCTTTTAGCTTTCGAAGCCATGCTATAGTACCAATGCTTTCGTAGCCACGTTATAGTACCTTTTAGCTTTCAAAGTCATGCTACAGTACCAATGCTTTCGTAGCCGTGCTGCAGTACCTTTAGCTTTCATAGCCATGCTACGGTAATGTTAGCTTTCGAAGCCATGTTATCGTATCAATGCTTTCGAAGCCATGCTACAGTAACTTCAGCTTTCATAGCTATGCTACAGTAATGCCAGCTTTGTTTTCAGAATTTAAAACATGTGTAACTTTTTAACATAAGTCCATTTCTCTATTATGCCACTCTACAGAAAAAGAAACCATCATTCAGAAGCAATGAAATACGTTAGAGACCCTAATTCTACATCTATAAAAAGTTATAGCCCATGAAAACAATGCCTTGAGAAATGTTATTGGCAGGGGCCAATAGTTTCCTAGCAATCCCATGAAAACTATGTCCGGCATATGTTATTAATAGAGATCAATAGGTTCATAGTCAGCTCATGAAAACTATGACCTTATAAATGTTATTGGAGAATCCAGTAGGTTCATAGTCAGCCTATGAAAACTATGATTGAATGATGTTATTGGTAGACACCAATAGGTTCTTAGTAATTCCATGAAAATTATGAAACCGGGCAGATAGTCCGTAAGCTTGGAATAGGTTATTAGTTAGCTCATAAAAACTAATATGTTAATAGTGACCCTAGAAACTATAACTTGAGATAGATAGTCCAATGAATGAGGATGAGAAATCCATGATATATTGTATAATTGCATATCATCATATCATGTTATGTTTTAACCATTGTGGATGCAGGTGCACAGTATATGCTTAATTAGTTTTTGGTTTAAGGTACTAGCGAGGGGAAAACCCGTTCCGCTCATCGATGTGGTCTCGCTAGATATCTATTTGGTTCGAGATGGTTCAGGGATAATCCGGACTTTTCAATCTGTATTTTTCCCTGTAGGCGAAAGATGCATTTCTGACTTTTCAATCACTAATGATCAGGTAAGACATAAATTATTAGATCCTTCTAAAAAAGATTAGGGAAATTTTATGCTATTTAACTCTTGCTCAAATCATCTCTAATTCACAAACCGTGGTTCTTCTTTTGTAATTTGTCTTCTCTCTTGTATTCCATTTCTTCAATGAATTGATAAAACTTGTTGGGTTCTTGGATGTAGATTACTTGGCTGAACCACATTAATTATTGCATTTTCTATTTTTGTTTCTTCCTCTTTTGGTTATCAGCGATCGATTAATTGTCATTCTTTGGTTGGAATTGATAATTATCAAAGAATCTTTATCTTTAGGTATACATCATTAAATTTTTCATAACATCCAATTTCTCATAAGATAGATGTGCTTAATTTCGACGTATTAAATTAGAGATCGAGATTCTATTTGGTGGTTAGCAAAAAGTTTTTGTGAACAAAGTTTGATTTTAGAGGTTTGTATAATATACCTTTAGCACAATATATCTATTTGATAATATCTTCTATTAGCGATACTGTAAAAGTAGAAGAGTTGAAATGTTTTTTTTACTTAAACTATGTAGTCAAATTACCCTGTTTTTTTATACTCACGTTAAGCCAATATAAGCTAAATATGTTGTGAAATAAATTACGAACAAATAACCACTCTTTTACATTCATATCTATTTACATGACCATTGAATATATTATTTACCTATATCATACAAATTCACTTGTGAATATGCTGCGAGAGATCTTACTATTTACTAAAACTCCATATTAACAAAATTATTCACTAATGCCGGTTTCGTACTAACTGGCCTATTGTGATCATGATATAGAAGGTGAATACCAATTTTTTAAGAAGATGAAATAAAAAGAAACAAATGCATGAATATAAAGAAAAATACCAAGGGTGCGTTCTTAACGAACGGAAATGAAGAATTTGAGTGGGGAAGTTGAGTGAATAGAATGCGTTTGGCGTTACGAACTGGGTATTTGAGAGGGTTATTTAAGTTGTGAATTTTAATTTAATTGATTTAAAGGTAATTAATTAATTATTTATTTTTTAATAAATAATGTGTGTCAATAATTTACAAAAATAAATAAATTATAATATTCGGATTCGGATTCGGTTCAAATCCACTTAATAATGTAGAGCACTTTGATACGATCGCAATGCAAAAAACCGCATCTTAAACGGAGCTCATTTGTAAAAGTTATTAATTTTAGAAATTTATAAAATTATAAATTTATTATAAAACATTAATTAACTCTTCCAACGCACCAATTTATCGCTTTCATCTAAACGAACCACTTGCCTCGTTTCCGTTCCCCACGCGTCCAATGCATCGTGAACGGAAACAGGGTAAAATATTAATGCACGGTACCTAAAAGTTAGGGTGCGTTTGCGACAAACGGAAACATAATATACAAGGGGGGCATTTGAGTAGGGAAGATTGATGAATGGAGATTGTGTTTGCGGTTACGAGCGGGGCATTTGAGTTTTGATTTTTAATTTAATTGATTTATAGTTAATTAATTATTTGTATGGTTTTTAATAAATAATATATGTCAATAATTTACGAACATAAATAAATAAATAAATTGAAAATTTATAAATTGTTTGGATTCAGTACAATCCAACTTCATATTGTAGAACACTATGATACGATCGCAACTTAAAAAAGGGCATCTTAAACGGATTGCATTTGCACAAATTATTAATTTTAGAAATTTATAAAAATATAAAATTTATTAATTATATGAATTAATCTAACAAATACAACAAATTTCACCATTCGACTGAATGAGGCAAATGGCTCGTTAGTGTTCCCATCGCGTCGGACGCGTCAAGAATGCTAATGAATCTGAGATAAAATAAGTCTGCGAAACTGCACCTTAGCGTTTTGTCATCACGTCGGACGTGAACAGCCGTCATAGTAAACCAGACCGTATATCATTTCAAATCAATCATCTTCCGCTGGTCCTAGACTATATAATTTAACCAAAAATAAAGCGATTTAATAAGTTATTATTCCATCGCTACCAAAACTTAGCAAAGATCCACCAACGAAGAACAAAATTTCTGCCACCGAACTTTACTCTTTTCTTCGGAATACCTCCAGGGAAAAAAAAATGCCACATTCAGTCTCTGAAAATCTTAAATTTACACTTCAACTTCTCCTCCTCCTACTTTCTCACGCTTATTCTCATAGATCTCCTTCTTCTTACGCCTCCTCCGCTCTCACTGAGTGGCGCTCAGCTCGTGCCACTTACTATGCGCCTGCCAATCCTCGAGACACTGTAGGTACGCCTTTTTTTCATTCTATATTTTATTCTTAGGCTCAATTCGTCAATGGCCTTAAATTCGCGAATAGGTGTAAACAGAATAAAGTGTTGTGTGGAATTTGTTGCTAGGTGGGTCGTGTGGGTATGGAGATCTAGGAACGAGTGGATTTGGATTCGCTACAGCAGGATTGAGTGAAGCATTATATGAAAAAGGTCAAGCCTGTGGTGGTTGTTATGAAGTTAGATGTGTAGATGAGTTGAAGTACTGTATTCCTGGCACTACTATTACAGTTACTGCCACTAATTACTGCGCGCCTAACTTTGGAATGGAGGCTGATGCTGGTGGCTTGTGCAATCCTCCTAATCATCACTTTGTCATGCCCATTGCAGCTTTCGAGAAGATTGCTATTTGGAAAGCTGGGGTTATTCCTATTCAGTATAGAAGGTGAGTTTTTATTTATTTTAGTGAATGGTTTTCTATCCTGAGCAAAAGCAGTAGTTTACGTGGATTAGTTAGACCATCTTCGATGAAAAGGTTAATCATTTTCACATGTTTGTGCAGTTGCTAATGCAAAAAACAAGTTTATATAGCATAATTAACATGCATGCCAACCACAAATAGTAATATCTTTTACAGACATTTTGTCTTAATACAAATAACTTTGTGAAATGAGAAAGAAGAAGAAGAATTTGATCAATTTCTATCATTCTTATATATACTGCACTTCGCATTTTTTTTTCATGACAATTGAAGGATAATGGATTGATTTAGTCATTGGTTAATTTTGTCGCGTTCAGATTTTTTATGTGCATAATGACCACATTTATACAACTCCAAACATCATGGAGTCGTAAAAACTATCGAGTAGTCGTCAAATTCAACTTTCATATTTATAGGTCGTAATTTACATATCAACTGGTTTGTTCTTTATATGGCAAATGTCATTGATATCTAAAAATTATACCATGAAAAAGCGTTGTCCGCGGTAGTAGCTTAGTGGAGAGGGGGCTTTCCTCTGGTAGTAAGAGGCGGGTTCGATCCCTATCCAGAGCAACTATCCCCCGAGTAAAATTAACCTGGTGCAGTGTTGGTCCAAGGGGACTATGAAATGCAGACTGGGTTGCCCTGCACTCCCCTGAGATGAGGGGTCCGCCGTTGTCTTCGGTTGGTCGTTCATTTGTACCATGAAACAGCGTTATTGTTATCCATATGATATGGGGTGACTATTTGAAACTTGATATTTTCATCATTGTCCATTAATGGGGCTAGGACTGCATACAACTTTTCCATCATAGACCCACTCAAGCAGGGGAGTCTATGTACTAGGTAGATGACGATGGTCATTCTTCTACTTTACTTGAATTATGTTAATAACATAATATTTCGTTTGAACCTTATGACCAATATAGTAATTACACTTTAACAACTGAAGTAAACCTTTTTTAATGAAACATTGTATGTTATATTGTGCAAATTACTTCTGTATAATTGCACTGTTTAGATTCTAACTTCAATTTTACAACATAAAAATTGTGACTTATGCTTTATTTGTCATGTTTATATGTTATACGTCTAGTATACCAAAACAGAAACTAATCAATAATAAACTCGTCTCACAAGTTTACAAATCAGATTTCCACTACTTTGGAATTCGGTATTAACTATTTTTAACAATAAGTATGTTGTAATTAATTACAACAACTATAGTAATAATAACTATAGCAATAAATCAAACGTTATACTTTTTAAAGAAATAGTACAACGTAGAAACGAAAATGATATATATATATATAAATATATAAATCAACTAGAAATCTAACCGGTTGAAGAAGGAAATTTCGTCTGAGGCTTGTCGTAACAATTTCCTTAAGACTTTATTCAAAGTCTCCCAAGATACAACAGACGTAAGCTGCTCGAGATTGTGATGTGTATGATCTTCTGTGTTATAGGACTGATTATGATTTTAAGAAATGAAGATAAAGAAGAGATAATTCGGTTTTAAAATTGAGTGAGGAAAGTGATCAGGTTTTCTTCTTATTTATAGCTGAATTCCCAATGGCTACACCCGTTGAGAAAAGTAGAATCCCTTCATTTGCAACGCCAAAAAAGTGCAACATGCACTTCCTTTCATTTGCAACGCCAAATAATGGTCATCTGAAAAAATCGCGTCTCTTCATCAGTTTGCAACGGTCACAACCGTTGGAAAATCCGTATCTATTTAAACACACTTCTGTTTTAAAATCAGTCCATTTTTTAGGTAGCAAAAATATATGACACAACCCAATCTTATTGGTCCCGCACCCGACCCGGTCCGGTTCGGTCGAACGGGCGGGCATAGATCCTCCCCTTCGTACAAAATTACCTGACCCTAAGGGCCAATATAGGGATTGAGAGTACACTATATAAACAAGAAAATGGACTTATTTTTGGCGATGTGGGATATATCTTTTTGAGAATTCTAACAATCCCCCACATGAATGACGATATATGCCTCCCCTATACAAAGTGTAATATCACACAGTTCATATGAAAATAATGCTATATCGAGGATTATTAGATATTTCACTTTGAACTTTCCCTAGTTAAAACCTATCGGATATACTTGGTTAGTCAGTGAATTATTTCATCTTGAACCATCAGCCGTTATTGTATAACCAAACAATAAGCTTTACAAAGCATTATTTCCCTTCACATCCAATCTCTTGGTTGTGTTCATTTTGGTCCTGAACAATTGTTGGTTATGCGAGTGTTTATAAAGAATAAAAGCCTTTAATATTCTCATAGAGCCGACCCAGCTCACACTAACATAGGTGATCACAACCATTAAGAGTATCCTACATATACCCCACTTGTTATTTTCAAAATATGGTCATCATTAAAAAACATAGTTTTATCCTTTTAATACTTCTGTAGGCATGCATTTATATTGTGCACCATAGGAATGGAGCAGGACTAAGTCCAAACAAATGCATTACGTCTTGAGTTATTCAGAACTGGTTTGCCTATTGATCCTAGTCCGTGGGATCTCCAGTCGCTAGGATATGTTTCCGTATAAGATAACTCTTGTTGGTTTAGGCTTTTAAACCCATTCCCCTCGATGCGTAGTTAATTTTCTCTCTTGATAAACCTTTAGTAAATGGATCCGTTAGGTTATCATTTGTTCGCACATAATCTATGGAAATAGTTCCATTTGAGAGTAACTGCCTAACTGTGTTATGGTGTCGATGGATGTGTCGTTACTTTACATTATACACAAAGTTTTACGTTCTGCTTAATGCTGCTTGGTTATCAGTGTATGCATATAGCCGGTACATGTTTAGGCCAAAATGAAATATCTTCTAAAAAGTGACGAAGCCATTCTGCTTCTTCGCCTGCTTTATCTAAAGCGATGAACTCCGATTCCAAAGTGGATCGAGCTATGCATGTTTGTTTAGTAGATTTCCATGGCACTGCTGCCCCTGCTAAGGTAAAGACATAACCACTCGTTGATTTTGATTCCTCTGAATCAGCAATCCAGTTTGCATCACTATATTCTTCTAAGACGACATGATATTTTCCATAATGTAAGGAATAGTTTGTGGTATTTTTTAAATATCCAAGCACTCTCATTAGTGCTTTCCAGTGTTCCTTCCTTGGGTTGTTTGTATACCTGCTTAATCGACTTACCGCATAAGCTATATCTGGTCTTGTGCAATTCATGAGATACATGAGACATCCTATTACACGAGAGTATTCCAGTTGCATTACACTCTCATTAGTGTTTTTATGCAGTACTTCCGATGGATTATACGGCGTTCGTACTCCTTTAATTTCAAAATTTTGAAAATTTTCAATCACTTTTTCTACATAATGTGACTGAGATAATTCAATTCCATTAGGTGTTCTTATTATTTTGATTTCCAAAATAACATCTGCAACTCCTAAGTCTTTCATATCGAAATTGTTGATTAACATCTGCTTAGTGGTCTCTATTACCTTAGTATTTGGACCGAAGATTAGCTATCGTCTACATATAGACAAATCATCATGTATGATTGTCCAATTTGTTTGTAATAAACACATTTATCACATCCATTTATACGAAAATCATTTTTCATCATGACACTATCAAATTTTGCGTGCCATTGTTTTGGAGCTTGTTTTAATCCGTATAATGATTTGACTAATCTACATACTTTGTTTTCATTCCCTTTGGATATAAAACCCTCAGGTTGCTCCATGTAAATCTCCTCATCGAGATTTCCATTTAAGAATGCTGTCTTTACATCCATTTGATGAATCTGTAGATTATAGATGGATGCAATTGGTATTAACATTCTTATAGAGGTTATTCGTGTTACTGGTGAATAGGTATCGAAGAAGTCTACACTTTCTTTTTGACGATATCCTTTGGCTACCAATCTTGCTTTGTATTTGTTGATGGAGCCATCTGGTTTCATCTTCTTTTTGAAGATCCATTTACAACCAATTGGTTTTATTCCAGGTGGAAGATCAACTATTTCTCAAGTTTTATTACTCAGAATTGAATCAATTTCACTTTGGATTATTTCTTTTCAACATGAGGATTCAGAAGATGACATTGCTTCCTTGTACGGTTGAGGTTCATGTTCTAACATATATGTTAAAAATTCCGAACCAAATGTCTTGGAAGTTCTTGCCCTTACGCTTCTTCTTGGTTCAACTTCCTCAGTTTCAGGATGAGTTTCTTCTTCATGTGATTTACTCAATTCTTCTCTTGTCCTTTTCGGGACATTATTTCCTTCATTTCTTTTGTGCGGAAACACATCTTCAAATAATGAGGCGTCTCTTGATTCCATGATTGTATTTACATGAATATCAGTTATATCAGACTTGAATATCAAAAATCTGTAGGCACTACTATTTTGGGCTGGCCCTATATAGTAACAATCTACTATTTTTGGTCCAAGTTTGACTTTCTTGGGAGGCGGAACTGGAACTTTTGCCAAGCACCCCCACACTTTGAGGTATTTAAAACTTGGTATGTGTCCTTTCCATAACTCATATTGAATTGTTTCTATTTTATTGTGAGGAGCCTTGTTTAATATGTGATTAGACATATTTAAGGCTTCCCCCCACAAGTTCGTCGGTAGGCCAGAAGTTAAGAGCATCGCATTAATCATATCTTTTAATGTTCTATTCTTTCTCTCGGCTATACCATTTTGTTGTGGTGAATATGGTGATGTTGTTTGATGAATTATACCATTTTCGGCACAGAATTGTTCAAATGGTGATTCATATTCTCCACCACGATCAGATCTCAATATCTTGATTTTTTTATTTAACTGATTTTCTACCTCAGCTTTGTACTTCATAAACGATGTAATTGCTCATTCTTTGCTATTTAAAAGATATACATAGCAATATCGTGTATAATCGTCAATAAAGTACCTTTTCCCATCTCTTGTAGGTAATGATTTGAAATCACATAAATCAGTATGAACCAAACCTAGTGGTTCGATGCTTTTATCAACTGTATGAAATGGTTTTTTGACCATTTTTGCTTCTACGCATGTCTCACATTTGTAGTTTTTATATACTTGGAATTTCGGAATTAATCCCAAGTTTGATAGTTTTTTCATTTTTCGAAAATTTATGTGTCATAATCTATCATGCCATAGTAAAATTTCGTGCTCAAGCAAATAAGAAAATAACCTTTTTTCATACTACTATCTCGATAGAAAATATCGTGTTAGAAAAAACAATAGGTGTTACGCGAAGTCTCTCTCATGTCCAGTTGACCAGTTTTCATCAATTTTATTAATAGCATAATCAGAATACATAGTTTTATTGCCGACAACGGCTACATTTGCCTTAAATAGACCATCACATAAATATCCCCTTCCTATATACATTCCAGCTTTGGACAGAACCATCTTGTCTGACTCGAAGACCATTTTGAATCATTTCTTTGATAGCACTGGACCAGAGATGAGATTCTTGCGTATGTCTGGAACGTGGAGCACGTCATTCAACTTGACAGTTTTTTCAGAAGTAAACTTGAGGATTACTGTGCCATTGCATTCGATCATGAAAACTGCAGAATTACCCATGTAGAGTTTTTCTTCCTGATCGAATTTCTGGTATGTAGAAAACATAGATTTGTCAGAGCAAACATGACGAGTAGCGCCTGTGTCCACCCACCATTGGTTAGGGTTCTGAACCAAACTGCATTAAGATATAACTGCTGAAAAATTAGACTCGTCTACTTCCATGTTATTCACCATATTTGCCTCTGAGTTGCGTTCCTTCTTGTGTCTGCAATCTCTAGCGGCGTGTCCTGCTTTTCTACAAACCCAACACTCGCCATTAAACTTCTTGGTTCGTTTGTTGTCTTTGGGTTTGTTTTCAGGCGCTTTTCTCTTCTGCGGGAATTTCTTATTATTTTTCTTGAAATGTCCTTTGTTCTTTGACTCTTCTGCCACAAATGCCTCTTCGCTTTGTTTTGTCACTCCGCGGTTATCAGCCTCAATTTTTAGTCTGACAATAAGATCTTCTAAGGAAATCTATTTTTTCTTATGTTTCAGATAATTGCGGTAGTCTTTCCAGGATGATGGTAATTTCCCTGTTATCGCTTCAACAAGGAAGGATTCTCCAACTTTATGTCCTTCTGCTTCAAGTTCATGAATTATGAGTTGGAGTTCTTGCACTTGACTAGTTATGGATTTGGAGTCAACCATTTTGTATTCCATAAACTTATCTACGATGAACTTCTTCAAACTGACATTCTGCGTTTTGTATTTATGTGCAAGTGCAGTCCATAAGGATTTTACTGTCTGGTGCGGCTGATATACTTTATATAGTACTTTATCCAGACAATTCAGAATGTAGTTTCGGCACAGGAAGTCTGAATGCTTCCATGAGTCAATTCCGAGAAAAACAGCTGCATCTTTTTCTCTAGTTTGTCCGTCTTTAGGCTTTGGTTCATCCTCCTCGATGCACTTCTGCAGCCCTAGCGTGGTGAGATAAAACAGCATTTGATTTTGCCATGTTATGAAGTCATCATCTCCTTTGAACGGATCAGGCCTGTTGTGAGTAGTAGCCTTTGTTGATAGTTCAACTGTTGCCATCTCTGTTTTAATGAAAACAGGAAAGTCTTAAGATGTTATACGTCTAGTATACCAAAACAGAGACTAATAAATAATAAACTCGTCTCACAAGTTTACAAATCAGATTTCCACTACTTTGGAATTCGGTATTAGCTATTTTTAACAATAAGTATGTTGTAATTAATTACAACAACAAACTAACAACTATAGCGATAAATTAAACGTTATACCGTTTAAAGAAATAGTACAACGTAGAAACGAAAATGATATATATATATATATAATATATATATAAATCAACTAGAAATCTAACCGGTTGGAGAAGGAAATTTCGTCTGAGGCTTGTCGCAACAATTTCCTTAAGACTATATTCAAAGTCTCCTAAGATACAACAGACGTAAGCTGCTCGAGATCGTGATGTGTATGATCTTCTGTGTGATAGGACTGATTATGATTTTAAGAAATGAAGATAAAGAAGAGATAATTCGGTTTTAAAATTGAGTGAGGAAAGTGATCAGGTTTCCTTCTTATTTATAGCCGAATTCCCAATGGCTACACCCGTTGAGAAAAGTAGCATCCCTTCATTTGCAACGCCAAAAAAGTGCAACAGGCACTTCCTTTCATTTGCAACGCCAAAAACTGTTGTTGTTTGCAACAGTCGTGTCCGTTCGTTTGCAACGGTTCAGAACTGTTGTTATTTGCAACAGCCGCGTCCGTTCGTTTGCAACGGTTCAGAACTGTTGCCGTTCGTTGTAACGGTCATCTGAAAAAATCGCGTCTCTTCATCAGTTTGCAACGGTCACAACCGTTGGAAAATCCGTATCTATTTAAACACACTTCTGTTTTAAAATCAGTCCATTTTTAGGTAGTAAAAATATATGACACGACCCAATCTTATTGGACCCGCCCCCGCACCTGCCCCGGTTCGGACGGGCGGCGGCGCGCGCGTGTTAGTCCATGGCCATATAGGTACTCCCCCTCGTACAAAATTACCGACCCTAAGGGCCAATATAGGGATTGAGAGTACACTATATAGACAAGAAAATGGACTTATTTTTGGCGATGTGAGATATATCTCATTCACTATTTTTGAGAATTCTAACATTATATACATACACAAACTGCATTTATGTTCAGAAAAGATTTTGCTTTAACATTGACAGACATCATTCATTCACCACAGACAAACAACACTCTTTTATCAATATAGGGTCATATGATTAGTTGAACTATAGCATTGTGAATAAACTTAATTCAACGTGATTCACTTTGTTAAAGTTGCTATTTGAGATTTAGTCATGGAGCATATGGTAATCGCTATGTTATATAATGTTCAGTGCCTAGTGGAAAAATCTTCAACATTTAATACTTATTATATATATCGATATGTATATCTTTATATTTTGTTGAGACTCTAACTTCGTATCATGGTTTGAGGTTCTGACCGGAATCCCAATATTCCGGCCATCTCGGTTCGGTTCTAGCAGGAGCCGAAACGAAACTAGGGTTAACATTCGGTTTTGAGTAAAATGTATAAAATAAATCATTTTTTGATGCAATTTCGAAAATTAGTAAATAGAAACAATGAAATAGAATAAAAAATAAAATACCAATTCAAAGTATTTTTGTAGCAAAATCAAAACTGAAGCCATTGACGATGTGAAGTTTTTTTATTTGAGAAAAAGAGATGGACAACTTTGCCTTGCTAAAAAAGAAGAAGAAATGTATTGACTTTGTTTCTCGTGCAAGAAAAGTTGAAATAGTCGGCTACCGTGATTGATGTAGCAGCAGCAGTATAAGTTCACATGAAAAAAATAAAATAAATAATGTAAACAGTAAAAGTTAAAATAAAGCGTGATAGATCGGAAAGTTGCTCTTTTTTAAATCTTGACGCTAGTTTGATGTCTATATCATTTCATTCTTCTCAGGTAAGTATTATTGTGTAAACTTTATTCATTTATTACCGTGTAAATTTTATCCATTTATTCGTGTAAACATAATTAGTTAGGCTTTTTCTCTGTTTGATTTAACTGATTATATTTTAATAATAAATATTTAATTTAAATAGGATTTTAAATGTAATGTATCAAAATTTGTAACCATACCGAAACCGAAACCGAAACGAAAACCAATACATTCGAAATTTCGAAAATTGATCGAAACTACGAAAATTTCAATGACTGAAACCGAAACTAAAACCAAGTTCTCAAACCAATGTATGCCAATTATGTTGATTTCCTTATATCGAAGCAGCTCGTTTTATTTCTTAATATACAACCAAAATAAACATTAGGTTATTTATGTGAACAGAAAAATTTTCAACTCTAAAATTACATTCTAAAATTACATCCTGGTTAATTAAAATACCATATTTAGTGATGTTAACATACATAACCAAATTCAATAACTTTACTTTAGGATATATGTCTAGTCATTTCTGATTTCTCTATAGATAAATTAGTGATGATATCTACTAAAATTGAATGAAATAATATCTGATAGCGTCCCTAAAGAGTAACTCATTTACCAAATGCATTGGGATTTAAGTGCTCAAATCTTAAGATAACAAACCTCTTTGAATAATTCGATGCATGTTTTTGGCTAGAGTACATTCGAGGTGGAGGCTTGGCACAACGGTTAGGTCACCCGCATGGTGATCTGGGCGTTCAGGTTTGAGTCGGGAAACAGCCTTTTCGCAATGCGAGGGAAATGCTGCGTATTTTATCGACCTTCCAGAGCCCGCTATTGTGCATGAGCCTCGTGCACTGGGTTTCATTGCTTATGTAATTTAAAAATGTTATAGTACATAACCGTTATTTATCAGTAATAGTATAACTTATTTGCGAATTTTTAAAAAGAACAAGTTATTACTTGGATTTAGTTAATACCAAATTTCAAGATTTTGAGTTTCTTTTTTTTCTAATGGAAAGAGTTTCGTTTTGTTTATATGAAATGTTTGAAATTCCAATGAATTTTTTAATAAAATTGGATAATCACAGATACAATTCCAATTTCGAGTACCGGTACTTTCTCTAATAAAATTCATTAATATTGTTGTCTCAAGATTTGATCTACCGTGTAATTTAATTTACAAGGTGATTTATGATATGAATTATGTCTATCAGATTATGGTTACAACTAATATAATTAATGAGAGGAGATTTTTAAAGAAAACTAAAAGAAATGTAAAAATACGTAAGATTTTTTTATGGAGCATAGTTAAAAGGACTTTAATTTTTTTAAGGGGAGCATTATTTTAAAATTGTTATGAGGGGTGCACAAGAGTTCAGTCTTTTCATAAACAAAAACAAACACAATTATTCCTTTTTTATCTGTATTTCAGAATAAAAGAATGACTTGTACCGTGTATTTTTGCAATTTTTGATGGATTCTTGTGGTATCACTGTTTAGGCAATATCGTATTTGTTTTTATGTAAGTTTTTTGGTACATCACTGCTTTTTTTGTTTTTAAATTTCGACGAGATGCTATCTAATTTTCTTGTAGAGGGTAAAATAATAAATTGATTGGCCTAAAGCTCCCAATATTATGTTTTCCTTTAACTTTTTTCTCGTTGGTCCCCACACACCACCAAGACCACCCCCTCCCTTAAAATGTCCATCTCTTAATAAATTTTGAAGTACCTTTAACAATACCCGAAATGTTAGGTAAAATTACTCATGTATCACCATCACTACTATTTGCATCCAAAATTACTCATGTATCACCATCACTACTATTTGCATCCAAAATTACTCATGTATCACCATCACTACTATATGTATATAATATCTATATATGCAATATTATTTTGAACAAGTCCAAGTATGTGTTTCCATTTTATTATATTTACTTTTTCTAAATGTGATTTTGCATCGCGTAACATAAGACGGGCTTCATCCTAAAAGAATATAGTTATTGCAGACGTGTAATGCGGTTAGTGAGAACTCATCTCGATAAGCTATCCTCGATGCATTCAATAATCACTCAATCTTCTTCGTATGAGAAAACTCTCGAACTTCATCGGATGGGTTTAGCTGAATTGATGTGGGAGCATCTTTTCACATACATCTTGAATTTATCAGTTTTCTAGGCCTTTCAATTTATTTAGGGTTGAAGGTACCTTAACAGTCTTCTACCTTAATAGTCTTCTTCAACAACACTTCCATCTTCGATTTCCGTATCCCAAAATGTTCTTGCACATCAAAGCAAGTGACTCCGTAATTTTTCATACCACTTCTAGACTGGTCAACCATTTGTAACTTTCTTACAAGACAACGAGCTCTAATTCTAATCTATTATGAAAAATTATCAAACTTCAGAACTATCATGAAAACTATTTCTAGGATATAGCTTTTCGATTAGAAATTGACAACCAATCCAAACAACAATAATTTCTATCATAGGCAGTGATATGAACAATATCACCAAATAGAAATAGAAATAAAATAAAAAACAAAAAGGTTTAACTTGGTTCAATGAAAGCTTATGTCCACGTACTCAATAACTAACATTTGATTCCTATTAATAAGAGATTACAAGCAAATTGTCTTTAAACTCGATTTCACGCAAAATCCATAATTCAATTTGATTCTAAAAGGTAAGATTTGTTTATAAAAGGGCAATTGTGGATTGACTCAATTACAAACAAATGAGGATATAGAGATGTATTTACATATGCGGTGGAAATCGTCATTCATAGATTAAAACCTTGAAAATTAACGTCCTTCAACCAGAAAAAGTTTGGCCCAAGATAAAATAAGAAAACTACCCGAATTGGGCTTTCAGCCTCATGATCGGCCGACCGGTATAAGGTCCACCGATCGATCGGTGGGCCGCTGAAGCTGTACTAAATGCAGCTGCAAGCTTCCAAAACTCCTATCTTCCACTCAGTAGCTTCGTTTCTCCTTTGGTTTGTTTCATCTCGAAGTTCTTGAACTTCTCTTCGGAAATTTGATCATATTTGAATCACATTCAGTTGAACTAGAAGATCTTAACTTGTCGAATCATTATGCATAGTAATAATAAAAAACTAAGCAACTTTCCTCATTTATGTAACGACCTGGTATTTCGAACCATTCGCATCCGCACATGCCGGACTTGAATTGCTCAAAACAACAGATTGTTAATTTATATTTGACAAAACTCAGCATATACAGTAAATAAATCAATCACAGAATAACAGACACAGAGTATTACAACAATAAGCAACGGAATAGATAAATAGTAGTTCATGAAGCTACTATATAAACAACAGAGTATGAAACAAAATACAACAGTAATCAAGATACATAGGAGTCTCAAATACATAAGCAATGACGAGACATAACAACTGGAATAACTGAAGCTAGATAGATAGATGGATCTCCAAGCAAAACTCCAAACTCCAAAGGTGAGTCTCAATGCTGTGACACTCAGTCTGACCCGAGCATAAAGCAAAACACGAAACACTCGAGTCGAGATTAACATTCTTATATCAGTAAATTCAACTCAAGTGAAATGTCAACTGAAATACAAGTAACTTAAAGGATGCTTGAGATACCCATCCTCTAAGGATCCGTGGAACTATCTACTATGTAGCAATATACGCTATTATAATATGTCTATAGTAAAGTAAACTATTAAAATAGCGTTAAGGCGTTATTCATATCCCCCTTAACACATTTTATATATTCCCGTAGTCTATACAATGACGTACGCTCCATCAAACCGGTGGTTTACCCAGAGGACATCACATAGATACGGTACAAAATAAACTCGTAGAAGGCCCGCTAGGGCATGTGAATACGACACTCGAGGCAATGCCAGGGTAAATATACCATTTGCACTCCCGGACTGGTGGTAACGCATAGCAGCTACTACCGCCCACCTCGTGACACACTCCCAAATCAAAGGTGCACCCAATCAAATCACAAAAGCAATAGAATGGTATCGATGAAATGTGTCCGATAGGGGGAATGACCCCACTTGGCCCGATATAGCTCCTGTTTTAGCCACATCAAGCTGACTCACGGAAGTCAGGGCTACGTAAATACCATATAGAATCGTCGCTAAACCATCCTACTTCATTTTGGAATCTCCACCACGTACATAGTTGTTAAAGTGGTTTTCGGTATTGGCAGAGAGTATGACAATATCCGATCCCGGTCTCTTTAACAGCCAAACGCTTATTTCACACCGTGGTCATTTCATTTCAAATAGTTCATACTTCATATCAAAATATCATATTCATATCAAAATATCATAAATTCGATATCATTATTCACTTTAAATAATATTCATTTTCAGAATCGTAACACTTTTCAAAATTATAACACTTTCGAAACCATAACACTTCCAACTTAAACAATTTAAATATTGAAAATAGTATATATAATAAATAGTTACAAATTTAAAATAGTTTATATATTAAAAAAATTTATATATTAAAATAGTTTATATATTAAAAATACTTTATATAATAAAATAGTTTCCTCCAATTTCGCAAATCGATTCAAATCATCTTAAATTTAAAAAATTCAATTTGGATCAATTCCAGTTTAACCATTTCAATTTAAAGTTCAAAGATTCAAGTTTAAATATTCAAACATTTGCACTATAAATTTCATTTATTTCAACATTTAACTTTAATTTATTTCAAATTGGAAAATATTCACTTAATCATTTTAATAACAATTTGATTGAATCCCAATTTATAAATTTAAATCAATATTAAATGTTCAATCTCAATTTTGTTTAAAAATTGAGAATATTCATTTAATCACCTTTTTATCAAATCAAGTTATAAATCATATTTTTCCAAATCTCAAAATCAATAAGTTCAAATAAATTCTTATTTAAATTCAATTATTAACCAATTTAAAATTTCAAGTCAACATTAGTTTATCTTCCCAACCTTTATTATTAAAGTTATAAAAATTTATATTTTTAAAAATATTAATATAAATTTAAATAGGTACTTAAACATATTTTATTAAATTAAATTTTATTATTAAATTTATTTTGTATTAAATCTATTTATATATATTTTAAAATAGTAAAATTATAAAAAAAAATCTTAAAATTTTATTTTCAAAACTAACTTATAAGTTTAAAATTTTCCAAAACATATAATTTTAAAAAATCTGAAATTTAGAAAATAACACTTATGTATATCATATTTTAAAATCAACATTTATTAAAAACTATATATTTCCTTTTCAGAACTTTGGAAATCATTTTCAAAATAGACCAACAGTGTCCGTATATAATTTTCTATCCTATGGTCAAGTGATACAGATATTTATCATTTCAATCCGTAATTTAAATATTTACGGGTATATATCGTTTCAACCCGCAATCCCAAAATTTAAAATCAATGAAAATCGCTTAGGTTTATTATTTCAACCCATAACGATTTTCTTCTATTCTACAAGATCGTTCGGATATGTACCATTTCAACCCATAGAAAATTCTAAACTAACAGAGAACTTGCAGAGTGAGAACAGTCATGATAATAATATAACATATCAACAACAGACATATATCATCAATAACAAATTAAATCATAATATAAATGACAGATCATGGTGTCAGATGTCACATATGAACAATTACAGATAATAGCATATCATATATAGCAATTAAATAACTAACAACAGTATATTTCAATTGTCGTTTCAAGTGAAATCAAATTTAATAAATATAAGAATGTTAATCGTGAGTGATTGCTCAACTTTCGAGGCTAGAGAAACAAGAAGATGAACGGACACAGATACACACACGGAACATGGGCACGGCAAGCTAGCAATTTCTGCGATAAATCGATTTGAGATGGTAAGTCAAGATGGACAAGAGATTGATTGAAACATGATGTATGTTACATATATGTAAAAAAATTTCAAAATCAATTTAAAAATATGATTCAAATCAATGTTTAATTTCACACACAAGAAATAAAATCTCCATATATATTGGTATATTGAAGACTAACTTATCTATACTTATATAAACAAATATATGTATATACACACACACACTCTATATAAACTAAATATATAAGCAACAATATATATGTAGGCTATGAACTTATGCACGTCATACATAAAGTAAATAACTTATATACATATGTATACAACAGATTATACACCTATATGTATAACTTATATATCACAACAACTATATATACTTTTATAATTTCATATATATACAATAAAATATTGAGTAAACAAACAGGTTTTGTATACAAACTCACATATAAAATATATAACTAATGCATAAATTCATATATATAATATATACATATCCTTTCAAATCAGAAGTTATAACCCATATATTATAAAAGTATATACTGTAACTCATATATGTGCACGCAAACATATATAAAATTCTTACTTCACTATCATATATAAACAACAAATGTCACCATCCAAATTCACTATATATATATATATAAACTTACATTTATATATAAACTTACTTTTATATAAAAGAAGGCTGAAATAGCAAACATATATACATACGAATCAAACTTACTTGAAACGTAAACTGACATATATAACACCACATTTATAATATATTGTATGCATAAGTATATATACCTTTACAAAGAAGAGGAGGCTATGGAGGGGACTGGCTCGGCTATGAGTTGATGGTGGAGTGGCAGGATGGTTGCTGCGACTTGGAGGGGAGGAAGAGTGGCCAGAGAATCATGGTGGCTGCGCACTGGGAATGGAAGGGGCAGAGTGAAGGATGAAGGCGGGTGGGTTTGCGTGCTGTGATGTTGGGGTGGAAGCTCGGCTATGGTGGTGATAGAAGAGGGATGGGAAAGTGGAGAGAGGGAAGAAAAGGGGTGGCCGAGCATGGTGGAAAGGGAAGGGAGAATAGGAGTGGCTTTCGTGGGTAGGGATGTGGTGGAGATCTGGTTGCGCGAGCTGGGCTTGGGGTGCTGGACGTGGAGGAGGAGGCTTGGTTGTTCGGAAGTGGAGGCCAAAGGCGGAGGATGTGAGCATGAAGGGGAAGTTAGCAAGGGGTATGCGTGGGTTGGTGTGGTGGTTACTGTTGTGAAAAATGAAGGAGGCGAAGGCAAGGTTTCAGAACATAAAAGAAATGCAAAGTTGAAAAGAAGGTGAACACGCATCAGCTAAAATATACATAACTTTATATTATAATATTCTGGAAAGCAAGAATAGGAATGGACAGGCTACAGGGAAAAAGTAAAAGCTATATATTATAACATATATATGAGCCAGTTTGCAAAATATTATATATTATTTATAAAAGAGGAAGAGCAAACGAAAGGGGGAAGCAGTGAGTTGAACCAGAGAATGTAAATCAAAGCCAGGGAAAAGCAAAAGTCATCCATCGAACAGCTAGGAATATTGAAAGTCAAAAGCTGAAATTATTAATAGCTGATGACTCTTCGATTTCACGTGGGTATTGAAAAGACACAACGAAACCAAAAGGCTCAAATACATAACCGATACGATTGACCGCTTTACTGATTTCGCTGCGTACCGAATTTTCGAAATGCACAAATGAATAGTCTGCAGAGATCAGCACGACGAGACAAACAGAATGGTACACAGATATTAGAGATATGATCATCCTATCAAAAGTCGATATTCGGTATCGAAAATGCTGCTAAAACGCCGAAAATAAGATAAACGGAGCAATAGCAGTTCAAATTTGATGAAACGAGAGATGACATCTCACTCAGACAATTTTAAACATTTTTATTATGTAAAAATATTCAGATTTCAATAATATTTTATTTACATCAATTTTAACTGATTTAATTTAAATTTGAAATTACACAACAACACCAACTTTCATATTTTCAGATGAAAATTTACCATTTGCTATGTTTAAATAGACGCAATCCAAATATCAAATTTTTATTTCCAAATTCAATTATTCAAAATTTCACAAAAATTCAGTTAATTACGTTATAGAACCATTAAAATTTATGGATCGTTACAATTTACCACTTGGTTATGTTAAATTTTGGCGACACTATATGGAGTTTTGGAGAGGTCGGAAGTAGTTTCGTATCGGAGATAACGATTCGCAAATCGGAGTTCGGAGGAAGGAGATAGAAGGGAAGTGCTGGTGTTGCTGCTGTAGGTCAGACGTCTGGCTGAGAGGGCCAGACGTCTGACGAGGTTCAACCTGTTTCCAGTGAAGTCCTGCAGACGTCTGGTCCCCCTGGCCAGACGTCTGGTTCTGCCTGTGTCTGCCAAACAGAACATGGCCTCAGACGTCTGGTTCTGCTTGTGTTTGCCAACCAGAACCTGGCCTCAGACGTCTGAGGTCTGAAACCAGACGTCTGAGGCGGCGTTTTTCCTGTTTTTCTGGGCCGAGTCTTTGAGCTGTTTCGTGATTTGTTGAGGGGCAAAGTGGACTTTCGCCAGGGTTTTCTCCATTAGTATATATTCTCTATTCAGGTTTAGAAGCAAACAGGCTGATCATCTCTATTCAAGGGTTTAGTCCTCCATTAATTAGGGTTTTAGGCAAAACTCTATTTCTTCATCTCTAATCTCCTCAAACAGATATTCTTATTGAATAGATCATTGTAATCAATCTCTTGTACTCTTCTTATTTGGTGATAATAAAAGATCTCTCTCAAAGTGGATGTACACTAACGCGACGTTAGTGGAACCACTATAAATCGGTGTGTGATTTAATGCTTTCGTTATTGCTTGTTAGCATATATTGCTTGTGGTGTTATTGTGATCGTGTTTGTCTTTGGATATATATTGAACGAGTGGTGATCGGTTGTTTTGCACTATCTATCACGATCTAGTTTTTCCGCGTGCGTTTGGGGATTTGAGTTTGAGCGGTCTCGATCGAAATCCACCATAACATTTGGTATCAGAGCATTGGAGTTGGTAGGTGGTTGTTGAAATGCCGGAAACGGAAACCTCTGAAAATTCAATGGTTAGTCCAAGTAGTATAGCGCCGTATGTGCGTGGGTCGTATGTGGCGTCGGGATCGCAATTGGTTATCGACAAGTGGAATGGCGATAATGATTTTGAAAAATGGCAATGGAAGATGAAAGCGGTTCTAAGGAGGAATCGGGTACATCGGGTGGTGTTTGATACTCATTTGTTGCCGGCGGACATCTCAGATGTCGAGAGAGAGGAAATGGAAGAGTGGGCATTTACTACACTTCAACTTGCAATGGGAGAGAATGTGATCTCCGAAATTAGTGGTGAGACCACCGCTAAGGGAATTTGGGACAAGTTGGAAGAATTGTATATGAAGAAGTCTCTAACTAATCGTTTGATCTTGTTGCGAACGTTTTTCACTTATAAGATGAAAGAAGGAACTTCGCTAAAGGCACATTTGAATGTGTTTGATGATTTGCTTATGAAGATGAAGGCAGTAGATTTAAAGATTGAGGAAGAGCAAAAAGCGATGATATTGTTATGTTCGTTGCCGGACCGTTATACGGGTTTCTCAAATAGCTTGATCTATAGCCAGGATACATTGACGTTAGATGATGTCAAGACGGGTCTTCTTAGTGAGGAATCGAGAGATCAAATGAAGGAGTTGAGTGTAGGTGGTAGTAGTGTCGGTAATGGTCAAGGTTTGTTTGTGGAGAAGGAAAGATATGTGAAGAAGGAGAACCGGGGGCGTTCTAAATCAAGGAATCCCGGTTGGAGAGGAAAATCAAAGGAAAGGAAAGGCAAGTGCTATATTTGTAAGAAACACGGTCATTGGAGAAATGAATGTCCGGACAAGGAGAAGAGTAAAAGGGAAGTAGCATCTTCATCCGTAGCGGTGGAGAGAAGTGTTGGTGAGGAAGACGTAGATGTGTTGACGGCGGTAGCATCGGATGTTTCCGGTAGTGAGTGGGTGCTCGACTCGGGGGCGTCGTATCATATGACGTCTAGTAGAAATTGTTTTTCTTCTCTTGTTGCTAAAGAGGGAAATTCAATTATTATGGGAAATGGTGCTATGTGTAGGTCTCAAGGCATTGGTTCCGTGCAAATTCGAATGTTTGACGGGGTGGTTCATACTCTCACTAATGTACGCTATGTTCCGGGACTTCGGAAGTCTCTTATCTCTTTGGGGTAATTGGATTCTCTTGGTTGTAAGATCACTATTGAGAGTGATAGTTTACGGGTTTCGAAAGGGGCGCTTGTGGTTATGAAAGGTGCTAGGGCTCATGGTGTTTACTTGCTTCGTGGAGAGACCGTAGAAGGTGAAACTTGTGTAGGTGTTGATAGTTCTCGTAGCTTGGATGCGACAAGGTTGTGGCATTTGAGGTTGGGTCATATCTCGGAGAGAAGTTTGGAGATTCTTCGGAAGAGGGAGATGATCAATGGTGTGAGTTTCAACAAATTGGAGTTTTGCGAAGAGTGTGTCTTGGGGAAGCAAACAAAAGTATCATTCGGTGAAGGAAAACATGATTCAAGAAATGTTCTTGAGTATGTGCACACGGATGTATGGGGACCGGCACCGGTAGCTTCTTTGGGAGGAGCAAAGTATTATATTTCCTTTATAGATGATTTTTCTCGGAAAGTTTGGGTGTATGTAATGAAGGCCAAGTCGGAGGCATTTGCAAAGTTCAAAGCATGGAAGGCTCTTGTTGTGAATGAGAGTGGTAAGTCTTTGAAGGTTCTTAGGTCCGACAATGGCGGGGAGTATGTTTCTGGAGAATTCTTAGAGTTTTGCAAGCATCATGGGATCCGGAGACATTTTACTACACCGGGAGATCCGCAATCAAATGGAGTTGCGGAGAGGATGAATCGTACTCTACTAGAGAAAGCTCGATGCTTGAGATTGACATCGGGTTTGTCTAAGGGATTTTGAGCCGAAGCTTTGTCAACCGCGGTGCATATCATTAATCGAATTCCGTGCTCGGCTATTGATAACAAAATTCCGGAGGAAGTGTGGAAGGGAAAGAGTATTGACTTGAGCTATCTTCGTGTCTTTGGAAGTCCGGTTTATGTGCATGATCTGGGTAATGATAAGCTTGAACCAAGAGCTTTCAAGGGGGTTTTGCTTGGCTATACGGATGGAGTGAAAGGCTATCGGATTTGGAATCCGGAAACGAAGAAGGTGACAAACTCTCGTCACGTTACTTTTGATGAGTCAGCATTGTTCAAGGAGAATGAGAGCTCATCGGATATTCCGGTCTTGGTTCGTGATGAATCGAAGGAGAAGGAAATTATTCCACCATTTCGTCCCAGTGGTAGAGGATGTAGAGTAGTTGAAGATGCTTGTGAAGAAAATGCGGTTGATGTTACATCACAAAGTCCACGTGGTGTCTCTAGTAGTGTTGGTGATGTACACGAGCCTGGAGAAGTTTCGGTTCAAGGTGGAGCCGAAAGGAGTTTGGGTGAAAATATTGCTACTCGGGTTGGGCGTCGTCCCATAAGACCACCCGAAAGATATGGTGATTGGAACTATCTTAGCTTTTGTGATAAGTTGGACTATGCGCTTCATGTAGTCCAAGATGAGCCAATGGACCTTGATGACGTCATGAATTCGAGTGATAGCTCGAAGTGGATTTGTGCCATGGAGGAAGAGATGCAATCATTGTTGAAGAATCAAACTTGGGATTTGGTTCCACTTCCTAAAGGAAACCGTGCTATTGGGTGCAAATGGATATACAAGGTGAAGGACGATGGAAGATACAAAGCTAGGCTAGTGGCTAAGGGGTTTGCACAAAGGAAAGGAGTATGATGAGATATTCGCATCGGTTGTGCGTCATACTTCTATCCGGATATTACTTGCCATAGTTGCTATTCACGACTTGGAGTTGGAGCAACTTGATGTGAAGACCGCCTTCTTGCATGGTGACTTGGATGAAGACATTTACATGGAACAACCGCAAGGTTTTGTTGTAAATGGTAAGTCAAATATGGTGTGCAAGTTGAAGAAATCACTATATGGATTGAAGCAATCACCTAGACAATGGTACAAGAGGTTTGATCATTTTATGCTTGAAAATGGTTTTGATAGAAGCATCAAGGATGCTTGTGTTTATTTCAAGAAGTTGGGAAATGATTGTTGGGTGTATTTACTCTTGTATGTGGACGACATGCTCATTGCTTCGAAGGACAAGAATGAAATCAACAAGTTGAAATTGCAATTAAAGTCGGAATTCGAAATGAAGGACCTTGGAGAAGCAAAGAGGATATTGGGCATGGAGATAAAAAGGGATCGAAAGCATTTTGAGTTGAAATTGACTCAAAAGGAGTACATTAAGAAAGTGCTTTGCCGATTTAGCATGGAAAATGCAAAGGCGTCAAATACACATTTACCTTTGCATGCGAAGCTTTAGAGTAAAGGCTCACCTATCTTGGAAAAAAACAAGGCTTATATGGCAAATGTGCCATATGCAAGTACGGTTGGAAGCTTGATGTACGCTATGGTGTGTACAAGGCTCGATATAGCAAATGCTGTCGGGGTGGTTAGTCGTTTTATGTCTAATCCGGGAAAATCGCATTGGGAAACTGTGAAGCTTATATTGAGATACCTTAAGGGTACGTCATCTCATGGTCTTGTTTTTGGCGGTAGCGGGAAGAGGAGTTGCAACTTAGTTGGTTATTGTGATTCAGACTACGCCGGTGATAGAGATAGGAGAAAGTCAACTTTCGGTTATGTCTTCACACTTGGTGGTACGACCATAAGTTGGAGATCTAGATTGCAGACCGTAGTAGCTTTATCCACTACGGAGGCGGAGTTGATAGCCGCGGTGGAGGCGGCGAATGAAGCACTTTATTTGAAGCGATTGTTGTGTGACTTGGGTATTGAACACGATAGCATCAATGTTCAATGTGATAGCCAAAGTGCTATTCACTTGGCGGAGAATTTGGCATTTAGCTCACGGACTAAGCACATAGAAGTGAGGGAGTCATTCTTGGTAGCCATGGATGAGGATAAGCAAGTATATCTTCGAAAGGTGCACACAAAGGAGAACGCGGTGGATATGTTCACTAAGGCATTGCCGGTTGGGAAGTTCGAGCATTGCTCGGACTTAATTCGCTTGGAGAAGTGCTAGGTGCCACGGGGTGGCACGGTTGAGAGAGATACTTGTGAAGATGAAAAAGAGTATTGGTATGAGATTGTCGTTCTATCTTCTAGGTGTAGTGCTAGTGTACACTCCTAGTGCTCTTGTCTTTGGTGAGACGGTGTTGGATGTTTTCAACATTTCATTGGTGGGTGGGGGCTTTGTGCCTGAACTCGTTGATGGAGTGCAATGGGGTGTGGCTGTGCCGGAACCCGTTGGGGAAACATTCATGTTTGGTTGAAGGTAGAAGTGTTGGTAGTTGGAGCTATCGGTTGTTGATGGTATGGTACCATTGGAATTGGAGATGGATATAGTGTCGAGGTGGAGTGTTAAATTTTGGCGACACTATATGGAGTTTTGGAGAGGTCGGAAGTAGCTTCGTATCGGAGAAAACGATTCGTAAATTGGAGTTCAGAGGAAGGAGATAGAAGGGAAGTGCTGGTGTTGCTGCTGTAGGTCAGACGTCTGGCTGAGAGGGCCAGACGTCTGACGAGGTTCAGCCTGTTTCCAGTGAAGTCCTGCAGACGTCTGGTCCCCTTGGCCAGACGTCTGGTTCTGCATGTGTCTGCCAAACAGAACCTGGCCTCAGACGTCTGAGGTCTGAGGCCAGACGTCTGGTTCTGCTTGTGTTTGCCAACCAGAACCTGGCCTCAGACGTCTGAGGTCTGAAACCAGACGTCTGAGGCGGCGTTTTTCCTGTTTTTCTGGGCCAAGTCTTTGAGCTGTTTCGTGATTTGTTGAGGGGCAAAGTGGACTTTCGCCAGGGTTTTCTCCATTAGTATATATTCTCTATTCAGGTTTAGAAGCAAACTGGCTGATCATCTCTATTCAAGGGTTTAGTCCTCCATTAATTAGGGTTTTAGGCAAAACTCTATTTCTTCATCTCTAATCTCCTCAAACAGATATTCTTATTGAATAGATCATTGTAATCAATCTCTTGTACTCTTCTTATTTGGTGATAATAAAAGATCTCTCTCAAAGTGGATGTACACTAACGCGACGTTAGTGGAACCACTATAAATCGGTGTGTGATTTAATGCTTTCGTTATTGCTTGTTATCATATATTGCTTGTGGTGTTATTGTGATCGTGTTTGTCTTTGGATATATATTGAACGAGTGGTGATCGGTTGTTTTGCACTATCTATCACGATCTAGTTTTTCCGCGTGCGTTTGGGGATTTGAGTTTGAGCGGTCTCGATCGAAATCCACCATAACAGGTTATACCCTTAGTGCTTCCGCCTCTTAGGCGGGTCGTCCTCCTGTTTGATGGAAACATATGTTTTTCATTCTGAAATACCGAACTTCTTTCCTTTTGCAAAGCCAATCCAAATATGTTTTCACCACATTTTGAAGTAAAACCCTTGAAGTTCTTACTAAGATACATTGCTTTCTTGATAGTTTTCTTAATCTATATCGGGGAAATTAAACCCATTTTTGCTCCAACGGTCCAACCCACTTAGAATGTGAGTATCAAAGCTGGAATGGCTGATTTCATACTTTTAACAGTTTTAGCTACCACGAATTCACTTATTTCATTTGAATGGTCGTTATGTTTTTCTGTTTGTTGGATGTACTGCTCTTTAATTGATCAGGGTGGCCTAAAGATTTTCCCTAGTAGCATTCTCGGTTAAATAGATTATATGTTAAGAGATGTTCATGGTTTTAAAAAAAGAGTTTAACATGCTATTTTTTTACAACACTGCTTGAAAACGAAGCCCTAACAGCATTTCTTGGACAAATGCAGAATAAAATGTGTAAGAGAGGGTGGAATTCGATTCTCAATCAATGGTCGGAAGTTCTTCTACTCAGTTTTGATCAGCAACGTAGCAGGAGCTGGGGACGTGACTGCTGTAAAAATAAAGGGCTCTATGACAGGTTGGCTTCCTATGGGCCGAAACTGGGGGCAAATTTGGCATATCAGTGCGGACCTTAAGGGACAGTCCCTCTCTTTTGAGGTCTCTACTAGCGATGGAGTTACTCTTTCGTCCTATAATGTTGCACCAAAAGACTGGACCTTTGGAAAAACTTATATTGGAAAGCAGTTCCCATTTTAACCTTTTTCTTTTCTTTTCTTCTTTGTTTGATTTCACTGTGTTATGTATGTGGTTGGTGTATGTTGTGATCTTGGAAAACTACGTTAGACTAGTATGAGTAGATACTATATGTTACATATCATTTTTTGAATGTAAAATTTATACACTACATGTTGATTATAGTGTTCCTGTAGTTTAAGAAAGTTGATTTTCTACAGTGCAAAGGAATTCAAATTGAAATAAACTAGTTTTAAATCATCAAGTTCACAACATACACAATATTAGAGGTTCATATCAACCAATATAGCTGCTTCGATGAGCCACATTACGGATCTCAATGACCTATATTATTCAAACTTGATTATGCAACAATCCAACCTGTGCAACAATCCATATACATTATATGATGCAATATGCTAAAATATCTTGAAGTAAACCAGCAATTATATGCATCAACAACAAAACACTAATCATACTATAACTCATTGAATGTGTAATAATCCAAGCATCATCCTGATCAGTTTTAGCAGTGCTAATTATTCATTATTGTTGTTGTTGTTGATGCTATCAAGATAAAGTATTCTATTTTTACACGACTAACCATTAACAAAGGTATTCGACATTGTTGGTTTTATAGCGAAATCACTGATCCATTGTTGTCGAAAATCTTAAAATTTACGATTTAAATCCCGATTGAGATCAGATCTTCTCCTTTACGATTCGATTTATATTTCGATTCAAACTTACTTCAAAATACAATTACAAAAACATCCAATTTGGATAAAGATATTTAATATACATTTTTGGATTCACAATTCCGATTATAATATTTTCAAAATAAAATAAAAATGAAATAAGAGAAAAAATTGAATTTTAAGTTTAGTTGTATAAGTTCAAACATCAAATCAATTTTAAAATGTGTACAAACTTTAAAATATGGATTCTTTGAATCTACGATTTATGATTTGAATCTTGTTTTGATTTAAAGTTTGAACTTTATAATTTACGATTTAAATCCTATTTTGAAAACCTTGCACTAACCTATTAAAATACATAACTAGTTTTACATGGATCATTATAACCCAGACAATAATGACAAATTCATAGTTTTGCAAGGATCACTACTAACCAAGGTAATAACAACATTGATAGTTTTCAAATGTAGTAACTAACCCACTAGCCTTTTGGAGGTGACAATTGATTGCTTATGGCCTTAAATGGTTAATTTGTAGAATGTGGAAATTAAGGACATGTCTTTTTTTTCTAAACTTATTTGTTTTACATCCTTTCCTTTTACAAACTATTTTCTACATTTTTTTTTGAAATTCTTTCCTTTTTACTTCTCTCGTTTTCAAATTTAAAAGCGGCAACTCTGACGTGTATTACGACGGTTATGAGTTATGGACGTATACTCTAAGAGCACATGTTAAAATTAGTAAAAATACCAAATACTCCAGTGAATTTCACTTTTTTTTTGAAAATAGAGATGTATTTTATAAAAGAAAATTGGAAGAGACCTAATGCTAAGTTCTATAATCATAAGGATGTATGTCAAAATTTTCCTTATAGAATTTTGAAAGCATACAATTCTAAGAGGAGTGCCATTGTCATTCTTGAGAAGAAGAGGTAAACTCCAAGTCAGCATCCCCACCCAGTCCAAGATAAAACTTGTCATTTCGACATTTGTAGGCCCATATTGTGGACTCAAGACTTGTAATTCATGGGAAAATTCAATTACTAAGGCTATGTATCCCATCATAAATCAACATTTAAGCTCAATCAGTTCAAATTGGCTTGTGACTCTCCCATCACTAATTTATGATTCTTTTATTCCAACTTGATTAAGTAACATCCTAATAAATAGAACCACATAGGTGATAGAGTTATTAGTGCTAGTATGGATAATTATGTATTTTTGATTGCATAATTGAGACGTAATTCATCTCATTTCTCTGGTTTTGTTTCCATCGAAAGTCGTTACATCATTATGTAATGAACTTGTAGAGTTACGTTGGTACGGATCGATAGAAATTCTTAGTACAAAATGTCTTATCGATCATAATAATGAAGAAGTATTTAAACGTATTGAATCAGACACACAAATACCTATCATTAGATGTTCTTAGTCAAGGGTGCTTCGAGAACATGATATCAATGCACAAACGACTAATGTATGTGTCGCTCTTCATTTGATGGACAGTAGATAACTTATTGATTTTGGGGACATGTAACAACCCGCACCTACAGATACATCGATTCAAGCTCAAAAGCGACATTCGAACTCGCGGCATGCCAGGAAATATGGATCATTAGGTTTTTGATGGTTTACATGGTGTAGAGATAAATACTAAACATTCTATACTTTCAGATCTCACATCGGTAAACCAAATCATCTCTGTTTTAAATGGACATTGGTCCATAGAAAGAACATCTAACTAAAGTTTCCAATAATATCCAAATAGAAATATCATAGAAGTCTAGCTTACAAGTACAATAAGGTATATAGGGATGACAATTAATAAATGGAACTCCCAAGCACACGATCACCTCCTCCACGTATCTTATCCTCATCATTCCACCTACTTTCTAGTCATCATTAATAGATATAAAGAGGAAAAAATAAAGAGAATCAGACAAAATCTGGTGAGTGAGAAATATCACTAGTGGTATGGTGTCGATGGGCAATTATATTGTCATTTATAATCTATACAACCTAAGGGTGTTTATTTGTACGTGTGCACTACATCTATGAATTACCCCATTGACACAATATATGGTAACAATCTATATATGCCTAAAATCCGATAGTAGTCCACAAAGGTTCCTACCGAAGGTTGGCCTATAAAAACTAGGTAAACCTGAAAATGCATCAAATATACAATCTCGATGGTAAACCGCATAACTATACATTGAGTAAACAATCTTAATGGTCAACCACTTAAGTTTCACATACCGAGTAAATGATTGCGAGACCTAAGCACACATCGAGTACACGGTCCCAATGGTAAACTACCTACCAAAGCATCGAGTAAACAATCTTAGCGGTAAACCATTAAATCACACACACCGAGTATACAATCACGATGCCTAGGCACACATCGAGTACATAGTCCTAACGATAAACTGCCTACCAAAGCATCCAATATACAAACGCAGTGGTTAACATGTCATACGCTCTATATCATTCAACTAAAGCCAAAAGGGTAGCTTATGGCCGGGTACGTATCACATGGTTGGCTGGTTTAGAAATTCATTTATCGATAATTTATGCTTATCATTTCGTATATGATACGTACATAGATATTGAGTCTTTATAGATGTATCATGTTGCATCTATGTGTTAGTATCTGTGTAGTTAAAGCGCTCGGTAGATTTAATACGGTGGAGGTGCAAAAAGTCATAACAGGGATACAACAAGGATATAACGGGATATAGCGGATGACTCTAAAATAGCATATAAATCTCGTACTTAATGTTTTTACAAATATATAAATGGTAATTGAATAAAGAATTAATATTCAATTGAATTATAATTAATACATAAATAATTTTAAATAAAAACATGTGCGAATATAATGTAAATAAATGTAAAACTGTTATTTAACATAATTGAATTTAATAAAATATTAGAGTAATTTTATTTCTGAAAGTAGATTAAAAATTCAATTAAATAGATTAATTTCATAATTTTTATAATGTATAAATGTCATTTTTCAATTCATTTCTTTCAAAGAAAATATAGCAGATATAGCCAGAATAACGGGATATAACGGAAGTTGCGGGGCTTAAAGCGGAAAGGCTATATTTGAGGCTATATGGAAAAATCATAGCAGTATAAGTCCGCTATGAGATATAGCAGGGTAATAGCAGAGGATTAACCGCACAGGTTAGTACGATTTGCTTTACATGTGGGTATTGCCTTGATTTGGAAACCCGTGACACCACTAAAATGGGAGTGTATGTAGTATTACCCCTACACTCGTTTACTATATTGATGGTAGCATAGCTTATTATAGCATGTAATGTTCCATTTCGTTGAAGTATCATTGTACATTGTGATGACTTATTTAATATAGAAGAAGAGCAAGACGAGGTATGATTAGTACTACATATCGAGCTCATTCTCATGTTTTATATGTATATAAGTTACATATATAAAATCTTTTGAGATATTCCCCACACACCATTCTTCCTTCGACCCGCATTATGTCTCTTTTATTTCCTTTTTGGACAAGTCCAGTTTGTACTCTCTTGAGTACGCCGAGAATTAGGTGTATGGAGATATGCTCACATGATAGTTGGATCTTTGGGAGCGAGGAAACAATGATCCTCGACTATTAGTTTACATATTTATGCACTACATACATTATTAATACATGAAGCCATGTATTGTATTCAGTGTGTTATTCAGTACTCATTTTGTATTGAGATGATGTGCTCTAAATATATCATTATGTCATTTTTTCTCATACAATAAACTATTCTTCAATGACTTATTTGTATATTTTTTACTCTAAAACTATAATGTGTTGGAAACTATTGTAAAAATAATAGTGAAGGGGAAGCTACTTGATATAACAATTTGAAAGATAAAATATGGTTGGTGCTAGTTCATTTGTCCAGTAATAGAAGTTATCGTGCATTACAATTAATCGTAAATTCAAAATGTAAGATAATAATGCATTGCATTATCGTGCATTTACATTACATATTAAATATATTAAATCATTATTTTTTAAATTAAGCATTTGATGCATTATTGCTATGCTTCATCTATGTTCTTTGAACGATTTTTAAGCTTATCGAACATATATTTTTAAAGCATGAAATTTTTTCATTTCTAATACGATGTCATAATATATTGTAATATTTCAATATTGCTAACATAACATTGACAATGTGTTCATCACTCAAATTACTAATACAACATAGGTCGGTGGAAATTTGAAAATTACAATATACATATATTGGCCCGCTAACTAAATTACGCAATTCAACCAAGTAAAACAAATTAAATTCAATCATAATTACCAAGAAATAGTTTATTTTATTTAAGATAAACATAAGTATGTATTTAGGTAAGCCATGAATCTGTCTATAATTAATTTGCATGAATTGCCTTAGGTTGTACCTTGAAGATTTGTTAGATACTAATTTTTTTTATATACCTGCATAATAAAATAGCAAAATTGAGTATCATAGCACTTTCATATATTAAGATTAATAGTTTGAGTGGAAAACTATTTTAAAAGGATAACTGAAAATAATGCAAAAAATCTCGATGTAGAAAATATAAACAACTTTCTCATACGTACACACACACACACACACACATATATAAAAGAAAAACTACTGGGACACAAATTGTTGACACGATTAGTGACACAATGAATCTCAACCATTGTATTGCCCCTTGATTTTAACCCCATATATGAAGTCAATGAGATCTAATGGTCGAGATCTTTTGTGTTATATTTTGGGTTCAAATAGCCATCATATATATGTATATATGTATATGTGTGTGTGTGTATGTACGTGTCTATATATGTAATACCCCCTAGGATTAACGGAAAATCTATTAAGATAAATTAATTTATTAATAATAAGGCTAAAATTAAAATTTTAAGCAAACGTCATAATTTGACTATGAAACTTGCACCACTGTTGATTTTCTGGATAACTTTCATGTATAAAACTTGTAGGATCGTTTTCACCCTGGGGGGGGTGAATAAGGTGATACTAATAAAAATTAATGCAAAAATAAAAACAATAACGGTAAATAATGCAGAAGAGATCACATACAAATTTACCCAGCTTCGGCAAAACTCTGCCTACGTGCTGCCCCCAAGGTGTCTACTAGAAATTAAGTAATTAGACGCTTACACACGTAAACTTGCAACACCCGCTAATGACTAACCTAACTCTACGCTCAAAACCCTGTCACAACTCAGCCACTGAGTTGCGAATTCTCGAACTACACCACCGTAGTTTGTAACCTAGTTACACAACTAGAGTTTCACAAATTTTAAAAGAAAAAATACAAAATAAAATAAACTAAAAAAAATAAAACCCTAAATATAATTAAGCCCAATAAAGGAAATAATTAAAGCCGGCCCAATAATAATTTAAAAGAGACGGTCTTCTCTTTTATTTTCTTCCGAGCAAAAATGTTGACCGTTCTTTGTTCGTTCCTCTTCAAAAGCTAGGGTTTCATTCGATTGAAGCTTTGCTTGAAAAATTGATCGATCAAAATATGGTTTCACTTAGTGACTTCGTCAATCGATTCTCTGGCCTTGATTGTTCGTGGCAGCTCCAATTTTGTCGAGCACGAATGATAAGAATGGTATGCAATTTTATCCCATTTTCGATTTTGATTACACTCGACTTTGATTTGAGTTTTGTGATTTATTGCTCTGGTATTTTTCTTGAACTCGAATCTCACACCTTTTTGTCGATGATGTAAATTGGGTTATATATGGATGAAAACCCTATATTTACATTCGTATAAATCTTTTTTAATTTGTCACATTGCTATGCTCGACCATTGATTTTCGATTGGATGCTTGTGATAAATTGTTGACTTGTTCGTGTTGAATTTTCTTGAATATTTTTCTAAGTAGGTTCCGTCCTTTTCTCCTTTGATTTTGGTATTTGAATATTTGAGATAATGTATTGGGTTGGTGTGATTTTTGACTTCGACTTGTTTATTCAATCGGTGAATTCGAATATTGCTCTGACTTGTTCATCTGTTCCTTATCATTCTGATTTTGTTCAAAACTTTACTCACGGCTTCACAGTAACCTGCCGACCTTGTTCTTGACCCACGGCGTGTTTTTCCATATGACCTTTTATTGAAAGTGTTTTGACTTTGTTTTGAACTGCAACTTATTGCTCTGCTTCGAGTTAAATTGGTCTTCTTGTTGCTTTGAGTTGTTTGGTGGTTTCATGAGTATGTTTTCATCCCTCAATGCTTGCATGAGAACTTATTTCTACTGTTTGTAACTGTGCACATACAAATATGTATATACAAACATATATATGTATTTATATATGTGTATAATTATTGTGCTTATCCACTTGGTCGAGACTTGAACTCTGTTGTAGTTTTGAATTCTTGTTGCATTGTGTTATTTGTTGCTCTCGAAGCTGGTTCATGTTTTCATGTTGGTTAGGTTACTATGCTTGTGTGGGTCTGGCACTTCAGTTTTCCATGGCATTCATTTTGGTCTCTCCACGTATATACATATATACACACATGTATGTATATATGTGTGTGATGGCTATGCTTTCTTGTGTGTTGCTCAAGACCATTTCATTGAACATGTTTTATTTGTATGGTTTGTTATGCTGCACCGGGTGATTTGTTGACCTGGTTGTATTGCAATTTGGTTTGGACTTCATATTAATCTACATCTCTCTAGTCTGGTTGGTTCAATCCTTGTTAGTCTTGCATTGTATTCTCCGTTGAAGTGCTTGAACATTTTGTTTTGAATTCCGGTTCAATTTGGACTGATTGTGTACATTTGAGTCCGACCATTGTATTGAACCTTTATTCATGTTGGCTGACATTGACTCTCGTACTTGACCATTCTATTTTTTGTTTTTGTATTGCACCTGAGTTGAATCCGGCCTCGGCTTGGGTTTGACCTTGTGCTCACCTGTCCCTGTAATTTTAAGATGCAAGTGTATATCGGTGTGCACGGCCTTGTGACATGTACAGTGATACACTGTGCATATTACAAGCTGTTCGTGTAAGATGAATTCAAAAGAAAAATGATGACGAATAACTCAAATAACTGAGGCAAATAATATTTTCAAACACACACTTCATTGTACACTGCAAAAATATTTCCTTTTCAACTTTACTGCGTTAGTGTTTATTTTGCAGATAATTCAGATGCGGGATAAAAACTGGAATAGAGTTGAAAATCAAATACGAGTGATGAGTGAATGTAGTGAGGTGAAAATGTATGTAAAAATTGTATAATGAAAATTGTGTTGTAATTTGAAATTGAATTGTAATTGAAAATGTATATATGTGGTGAGAGCTCGAATTTGTACTATTTGAATTTGTAATTAAATATTTGTTTGAATAAAATATTCGTTTGCATATGAATTCTGAGTTATTTATTTAATTCAACAAATATTTATTTAATTATGTGGAAACATAAAATAGTACAATAACAAATACATTTAACGAATATATATATGTTTATTATCATCAAACAAAAATCATATACTAGTATATTCTACAAAACTTTGCGCTCGAAGTTCAAATGAAGAAGTTATCAACATTTAAAGATTTAGAATTGAAAATAATTTAGAACATATTAAAAGGAAATAAATTAACAATTAATGTATAAAACAAAGTAACATTAATAGTTATGTTAATTATAATAACCGAGGACCATCGGTCAATAGCCATTATAGGATCGGTTGAGCCCTACCGGTCTGCTTAGGCCAAGTAGCTATAAATAAGGGTTTAAGCCTCCATTATTCTCATTCAGAAACACTAGTCTAATCGTCAATTGTACGTACAATTTTCTTTTCTCTTCAAAAATTCTAAACCAAAACAAAATAAATCAAAATAAAATCAAACCAGAGGTAGGAAAGCAACAAGTAGAAGGGAAAGAGAGAGGAGGAGACGGTTGAAATCAAGCTAGGAATAGATGAGCTTCAAAGAGGTGAGTGGGTTGATTTCTTGTATATGTTGTATCAATAGTAACCAAATGTCTTTATAATTCTACCTGACCTTAATATGTACTCTTTTAATTTGAGATAAAAGTTTTAACTCTAAGTTTATTAAAAAAACCAATTTCAACTATGTAGAGATATGATGACAAAGTCTAAATTTTGTGTTTGTGTACTATAAATTTAGAAAAGATAAACTAGATACTTCACTCTAAATTGAATGAATATAAACCCTTATTTGATAGAGTTTGAAGATGATTTAGATTAGATAAATAATGGAAATCAAACACCCTTCTATTTCACTTTGAATTGATCTTGATATATATATATAAAACCTTAGTTAGGAATATATAGTGGTATTAAATAAAAAATATAAATACTCACATATCATAAAGTTAATAGTTTAAATTCATGTAAACAAAATTATCAATTATATATGAAAACCTTCTTGAATTATAGACAAAGAAAATGACGAAAGTCTGACCAGAACAAGGGCTGAAACAAATCTATTTAGCTGATAATATAATTAACGTAATTGCTGGTGGAATTGAATTGGTCGACGGCTTACCTTAGTCGGTCGACTAGTTAGTGACGAAAAACGTAGATCGAACCTTGGCCTAAATGGCCTAGGTTTAATATATATTAATTAATCAATATGGGAAAATTTCCCATCTCTTTGACATTTGGGACGTCCACAGAACTGAAGGATGTCGTTAAGTGAGAAGGAGAAATATCACTCTGGGTTATGTCCTTGGTTCACATTTTACAAAGTCATGAGGCATGGCATTCGATGCGACAACGGTTTTATCATGATGGTGTGCTTGAGCACATGGCACTAACGGGAGGTTACTTGATGTTACTAGGCAATAGGCCTAGACATTGTTTGTGTATGCCCACTGCTGTGTATCGCTACGTGCACTAATAAGAGGTTACTCGATGTTGTTAGGCAATTAGGTCTAGACATTGTTTGTGTATGCCAAATGCGATGCATAGTTATGGGCACTAATGGGAGGTTACTCTATGTTATTGGACAATTAGGCCTAGACATTGTTTGTGTATGCCTAGTGTTGTGCATAATTATGAGCACTAATAGGAGTTTACTCAATGATATTGGGCAATTTAGCCTAGACATTGTTTGTGTATGTCGGTGCATAGAAATAGGACATAAGACACTAACGGGGGGTTACTCAATGTTATTGGGTAATTAGGCCTAGACATTATTTGTGTATGCTCGGTGATGTGCTTAGGATATCGAGCGTGGGCAGAAAAGTTGCCAAATTCTTTTGGAGCAAGTAGGTCTAGGCACTTTAGAATAAGCTCAGTAGAATGGATGGGTGGTTATCAATTATACAATTGAGGCTCATAATTGAGGTTGTTTACTTAATGTAGAAGTTTGTTGTATAGTATGGCGATGTTCACCATAAGTTAAGCAAGCTTAAGGTGACTGTTATATTCAGTATCGAGGGTGGTATAGTGATAAGTGATTCCATATGTTCACATATAGTTCACAATACCTAAATAAGGACCTTAGGTCATGTAGGCTATAAATAAAGTTAATTGCTTTTGAGCACCATACACAAGTGATACAATTCATTCATCGAACTTTTGTTTAACCTACTCCCTTTCTTTCCCTTTTTCCCACCATAAGAGGACATGCCAGTAGGTGAACTGGTCCAGACATAGTATGTGGAGGAAGAGGCTTGGCACTGGAGTTATACTATTCTTGGTTATTCTCCATGTAACTATTTATCATGTTTTATTATCAGTTGGACTCTATGTTGTATTATGAGAACTTTATGTATGGATTACGTATAATTGAGACTATTATTTAAGATATTTATTTTTAGCATTTGTATTTTATTTCCTTTCGCCGTGAGATCTAAAAGTTTAGAATGCTTTATATTTTATCTTGGTCTCTATGTCACATAATATTTTAAACCGATGGCACGTACTTCTTGGCACGACGTGAGTTTGAAAGTCATTTTAAACTTTGAATTGGTGCGTCTAGAGGTGCGGGTTGTCACGTTCGATATCAGAACTCTGGTTTAGAACTCCTTACGGATTAGGAGCATATTGGGAGAACGTACTTGTAAATTTTCGAAATTTCTATATATGCATATATAAGTATAACACTAGTACACCCACTAAAGTCCAGTATTGCTTAATACTATCCGAGGAAAGTTGTGGATAGTTCCTAACCATAGATAGTGAGAATAAGCAGTCAAGATGGAAATGATTCTGCTAAAGCAGTTGAGATTCTGGGTGTGAACGTTCCAATATGGTTCTGCTAATATCTGCAGGCGAGATGGCAAGCAGGGATTAACCACAATGAACGGCCTATAGTGCAATCACCAGGTGCAGATCATATTAATCCATCAGTCGTGAACTTTACTAAGCTATATAGAGATTTTTCAAGCTTACAAGGAAAGCCTTGCATAAGAACTAAATCCTTTATGGACTCGAAGGCATGGTTGCGTACTTCTGAGAGGATTTTTAGTTTGTTAGTTTTGAATGATGCCATTAGAAGCAGTTGGCTTCTTGGCACCTACAAAGGGAAGCTTTCAATTGGTGAGATGTGGTAGTGGTAGAGACTAATAAGGAGAAGATAACCTGGCGAGAATTTATGAGGCATTTTGAGATAAGGTTTCATTCTGTAGCAGAGCAAGGTGTATAGCTAGAGAAATTTTTACATTTGCAACATGGAGAGATGTTGGTGAAAGAATATGTGAATCAATTCAATAAGCTGGTTAGGTTTGGGCTTGACTTGATAAATACCTCCCATACAAGGGCTTTGAAGTTTGCAAATGGGCTGAGTCAATCCCTTCAAGATTTGGCCCTTAGCCATATTCCCATGGGAGCTACTTACGAGGGTTTGGTGGAGATAGACTTGCTAAATACCATTTCCAAGGATGAGGTGAAGAACGAGTCCATGAGGGCAGTAGGAAGAACATTCCAGCAGAATCAGCGTAAGGGCAGAATATGGACATAAGGGAAGACAAAGAAGCAAGAAGTCAAGTGTAGGAGATCTAATAGAAAGGGGCATGTGAAAAAGGATTGCAAGGTGAACCTCTTAAAAATCAGATGATACAACTGCGATCAACTTGGGCACGTGAGGACAGAATGTCCGACTACACCTAAGACTTCTACCCAGATCGTTCCAGATTATGCACTAGATGCTGTTCCTAGCTCGAGTTTAGCTCCAGTGATGGATAAATGGAAGTATGCCGTCATTGAAGGTGTGTAAACTCTTTTCGATTTATCCATTCGTACTTTATTTGACACCAGGGCATCACACTCTTTTATTTTGAGTAGATTAGTAGATGAATTGCACTTAAATACTAGCATAGTTACAGATTCCATGGTAGTATCAAACCCTGTTAGGGGATTGATTCACTTGTTCTTGATTTATAAAGGTTTGAAATTATATATTTTAAGGGTTGTATTCGATTGCCATTCTTTTGACTTGGGATTTTTTGGGGTTGGTTTAATTTTGGGAATGGACTGGATGATGTTGTATGGAGCGATACTTAATTGTGATAGGAAGGTGGTCCCTTGAGTACTTGCAAAGGACGCAGACTAGAGGTTTGATGTAATCCCCAAAGTTCAGTTATGTTGAGTTACCTATATTCCTTAGACCTATCACATTATGAGTTGGCTTCAGCACCAGCAGTTCGTGACTACCCAAATGTCTTTTTCAAAATTACCAATCATTCTCCCTATAGGGAGATCGAATTTACCTCGAGGAGAATGCCAGACCTGTTGCCTTAGGCATATAGCTCCTAAAGAATGATGCAAGATAAATAAGCAAGTGAATGAACTATTAGAGAAGGGCTTCATTCATAGAATTATTTCAGAGTGAGGAGCACCAGTTGTCTTTGCTGCTAAGGTAGATGGCTTTCTAAGGCTTTTCGTCGAATATCGTGAGCTGAATAAACTAACAACGACGAATCGTTATCCACTGCCTTGCATAAATGCTCTCTTTGACAGTTAGTTGGAGCAAAGGTATTCTCTCAACTTGACTTGGCTATAGGGTTCCATCCATTATGCATAGCCGAGGATAGTATTCGAAAGACCAATTTTTGCACACTTGACGGACTTTATGAGTGGGTTGTCATGCTATTTGGAATGACCAATGCACCAGCATATTTTGTCGATCTCATGAGTCGAGTTTTTAGAGGGTTTCTATACGTTCATGGTGGTATTCATTGATGAGATAATTATCTATTCAAAAAGCAAGGAGAAGCACAAGTTGCATTTAGGAGAAGTGCTCGGTACTCTCTATAGGCATAAGTTAAAGGCAAAAAATTTCAATGTCACTTGTGGCATAAGGAGGTTCTCTTTTTAGGACATGTTGTCCTTGAGTATGGACTGGCGCTCGATCCTAGTAAAGTTGTTGCGGTACAGAATTGGCATATACCAAAAAATGCCATGGAGATGAGAAGTTTCCTTGGTTTGGTGGGCTCTTCTAGGAAGTTTATTAAGGACTTCGCTAAAATTTACGCTCCTTGGACATGCCTTACCAAGAAGAATTTGGGTTTCTCATGGGGCTCAGAATGTGAGAATGCTTTTATTAAACTGAAGGGGTCATTGACTAGTGCACCTATTCTGGTACTACCCGATGGTTCGAAGATATTTACAGTATATACCAGCGCTTGCGGTACTGGACTGGGCACGATGTTGATGCAAAAAGGTAGAGTTGTAAGTTATGTTAGTCGACAATTGAAAGTCCACGAGAGAAACTATCCAATCCATGATTTTAAGTTGGCAGCCATTGTTTTCGCACTCAAGACATGGAGGTATTATCTTTTAGGAGAGCGATTTGAGCTATTTATGGATCATAAGTCTTTGAGGTATTTGTTCTTCCAAAAGGATTTGAATTTAAGGCAGCAGAGGTGGATGGAATTTTTGGCAGCATATGATTTCAGTATCTCCTAACTCAAGGCAAAGGCTGTTGGAACCAGGCCAGCCCGCAATGGAAGAAATGGGTGAACTTCAATTTTTTTTACCATTTTGGATCTTTATTGGGCTTATGAAGTCTAAATGTAAATTAGATCCAATCTAATAAATTTTTAAATAATATCTTTTTTTTAAATTGTTAAAATGGAGATTTAAACATAACTTAAACCTATAGGTATTATAATGAACATATCAAATGCATTCATTTGTGTGCAGCGTAAGTGCAATATATATGTATACATGTGTAAATAAAACATGTATAAATGAATTTAGAGAAGGAAACCTTTTGTTTCTCTCTCTTACCTTATGCAATTAATAAAGGGAAGATATGACAATATATAAAGATAGAGAAACCATCCATTTTTCTCCCTCCTTAAATGTAATAATTAATATATTACACATGCCTTTGTTGTCCAAGTTTGATTAATGAAATATATGCATACATTCATAATAATTATAGATATATACATACACACACACACATATATATATATATATGTATGTGTGTATGTATATAAACTGAAAACCTATTAGTTGTTTTAAATAATTTGAAATCATATTTTAACATTAACGGGAATGATTTCAATTAAAGAAAGGTTTGACAACAAAAGGTTACCTAACGGAGCCACTACGAATAAGTTTCGGGAGTTACGAAGGAAGCTTCGGACTCATGGGTTGAGAACGAGAGTATGATTAAGAATTCCATGTATGTATATAGTAGATATGAATATTGAATGGGGAAAATAAATAAGAAATAAATATCCTGTATCGTATTTTTTTATTTCATTTTTCCCATTCAATATTTTTCATTCTATTTCTTTTGCTCCTGTCCTATTCTTCTTTCTCAGAGGAGAGGAGGTACTCTGAAAAAAGGATTAATTCGTTTTTATAGTCATTTCTTTAATCAGTGAATAGGAGCATACTCGAGATCGGAATCGTGGGAAGTAATAAGCCCCTTTGACATCTCTTCATCTGCAAAGAATTCTCGACGTGCAAACACAGAGACAAAGGGCTGATCTTTGAATAGGAAAAAGAATGGATTTGCAGGGTCCCAAATGAATTGGCTTATTCGAAAAAAGCCTTGTTCTTTGGACGATCTATCTCGTGTTCGGTACTGCATGGTTCCACTCTGCAAGAACTCCGAATCATTCTCTTGAAGCTCATCCTTTTTATGATAAATGATCCGCTTGCCCTGAAATGACCTGGAGCAAACAATCTGAAAGTGTGTACGCTTGTGCACACTAATTACGGATCGTGTAATATGGACTAATATATGCGGAATGTTATTTACAATTGCTATATAAGTAAATATTCAATAAACTAACTATATAGCAATTCACAGATATAGAATAGTAAATGCAGTAAACAGTAAAAATCACACCAGGGATTTTTATACTGGTTCGGACCTCCCGTCCTACGTCCAGTCCCAGACTTCTATCTGGATTTCACTACCAACTACCTCGCTTCACCCGGAGGAACAGGTTTATAACACCCGAACAGCCGAACGGGATTTCGTGCCTCTTACAACACCGAGGACTTCAACAAAAATAAATACAATTGTCGTTGACAACTTGTGCTCTTGATAACACGGATTTGTCACTTGTAGTACACCCTTTCTATAATCTTATCCTCAAAATATGTGAATGATGTTTGTGAAGATTGAAGGAAGTATATTACTTATTTGAATCAAAAGATATGAAATAATTTCAATGATTCAATAAGCAATTTGAAGTAGAGAGCTTTTAGAATGCAAGAGTATTTAGAATTTAAGATCAGAATTTTAAAGCAAAGAATTGTTGTATTTCAATCAATGATTTAGATATGTTTATATAGAGAATAAATGGTTGTAACTCTTTGTGAAGAGTAGCCATTAACAGATGTGATCATTGATGAAAGGTAAGAGAAGCAACCATTGAAGAAAGAAGTGTCTTTTGGGAAAGGTTGCTTTCTGTTTAAAAACGGTCGACAGGTCAAAAATGACCAGTAGACAAAATTTCAAATATATAGACGTTATGTGCATGTGTGCACGTTCATTGTGCAATTTACACAGGAACGGTCGACCGCCTGGTTTTGGACCGGTCGACCGGTCCCTGTTAAATTGCACAGTGAATGTGCAATGTCATCCAAAACGTTTATACATCGATTCTTTTGAGATGCATGATTATTTTGAGGATAGATTTTAACATAACTAATACTACTAACATACCAAATAATCAACCTCTAACGTATGAAGCTCGTTGTGTCTCAATGAATGACTTCTTTTTGTCGATCACGGTTTATCCCTTTGTCAGAAATCAAAACTATATAAAAATCTTGACTCAACATTCTCCCCCTTTTTGATTGATGACAACATAGTTATGAATCTCCCCCTGTATATGATCTCCCCCTGAGATTGTGCCTGTAACTCTATATTTTCCTGCATATATACTGTTAGCACAATTTTCTCCCCCTTTGTCATCGACAAAAAGGAGTTTATTAAAATATAGGATATAAATTATATAATCCAGAGTATAAGCAAAATAAAACTACTACCATAGATCAAGAGTTAAGAGTCACATAATATGATAATACCCAAGAGTCTAGTACGAATTAAAACGCGACACTATTTTGTACAAGTGCCAGATTATGTCTTAAAGCAAGAACTAAAGTCATAATTTACCCATAATAATAAATAAAGAGATAATTCAATCTGACTCTGTCTCACCCTCCTCTTCTTCTTCTTCTTCAACAAGCTGAGTTTTTCCGTAGCCACGTCCATGACTCGTTCCCGAGCTTGTACCCTCCTCCGAGGATGTCCAAGCAAAAGTAGGAGGAGCTGGGCGCTTGCCAGGGTCTTGAGTTGGCATGGATGAGGATGATGCTCCACATGATATTGCTTCCCATATAGAACTGAAGAACGACTTAAGTTTGTTAAAGCGTTTATCCATTTTTGTGTCCATGCGCTTAAGTCGGGCTTCGAGAAGAAATTGATTTTGAGCAATAGTGTTAAGTGATTCTTTTGTTGAGGAAGATGATCTTAAAAGTTTAACTTCTTCAGATTTAGAACGGGATGAACGGGAGGAAGCCTCTCTATGTCCTTGGTCTTTCCATTGTTCAAAAGGCATAATATTGAAGTATGGAGCTGGAAGCTTCATTCTTGTAATCGAAGCTTTGTTGATGGCTTTTGGTTTGGAAATAGAAGACTTTGGTGGTTCAATGCCACAATCGAGCAAGAGTCGCATAATATACTCGTTATAAAACAAGTGTGGCCTAGAGCTATCATTTACTTTCAAGATCTCATCAAAGATCATACCAATCCAGTTTATACGAATGCCCCCATAGATTGCGTATAATGCCTTGAAATTTTCTTTATAGACGGCATCAAAATTTCCAATTCTTGGTAAAAGAGAGTGCATAAGAGTATGATGAAGGATTCTTGCAGACGGACGTAAACCAATAGACTTAGTGCTATCCTTGTCATCTTCAGTAAATTGATGACTAATTTGATTACGGACATGAATATTGCAAAAGTCATTTGAGAATTTTTCACCAATAAACCTAGAACCAAGAACATTTGCCATCCTATCACATGAGATAAACACTTCTTTGCCACATACAACAGACCAAAGGCAATAATTGGGATTCGCGGGTTTGTTTTTCTCTAAATTTAGATTAGCATAGAATAACTTGATCATGACATGGTTAATTTCCACATTGTTTTGATCATAGTCAATTAGGTTTTCAATGTCGGCATCCTTTGCTAAATCTAAAATACGATAACTAGAGAAATCTGAGAATTTAACAAACGAACCCGGATGGATAGTAAAATCCTTCATTTCATTCCACCTTTTGAGTGGAATTGGATCCACAAGCCATTTCTTGATAGAGAGATCAATGGGTTGTGTTTCTGAGGTAGAAGCTTGCTTTAATTTCTTTTGTTGAGGAGCCATTAGGGATAAGTTTGAAGAAAGAAATTTAATAAGAGAATGTAGGGTTTCTGGGATTTGGGGGAAGAAGACTGGTTGAAGTAAAAGAGAGATAGGAAAAAAAAAGAACGGACGGATATATATAAAAAAAAACAGAATACTCGTAACCGGTCGACCGGTCAAAATTGGGCGGTCGACCGTTTTTATCCAGAGTGCAAAACGGTCAACCGGTCCATTTTTAGCTGTCGACCGGTGCTGTTCTGGAAACACAGTTCAGCCTGTTTTCAATTTTACTGTGTCCTATAAATTGTATATCACTCTTATTATAATATTTAATTGTTATTAAATGAGTGATTACAAAAGAAAATAAACAACGACACAATATAAAAATAAAATTAATGAAGAGTGAGAGAAGGACGATCGGTTGAATCTTCGTTGATATCATTAATGCGAGCCTTCCAAGATGACCATTTTTCAGTTGCCCCTTCATTCTGAGCATAGTTTCTGTCCCATGAGTTTGGGGTTCTAGAAGATGAAGGTGCATTTGGCATCGGCTCATGAACATCTCGTTTGTTTGTTCCACAGAAGAAGAATGCCATTCTTTCTAAAATAGATAATCGTGCCGAAGTCTGCTGTTGTTCATGATGAAGCTGTTGTTGTCCATAATGAAGCTGACGTTGAAGATCTATTTGATGTTTTTGATAGTGATGAATTTCATCGATCTTCTCTTTGGTATGAGGAGAACAGAATAGCACTTTCTTTGCCTTTTTTGATTTAGGCGTACTTCCAGGTGTACGAGAGCATTGATGATGGCACTTTGGTTTATATTTTGGTGTTTCAGGAGAAAAATATTCTTCTGGCTCAGAACTTGTAACGGAAATGTGTGATTTTTGAGCACACTCATCACAAATATGTGCCATAGAAAATTTTGTATTTATGCTTAGATAAGGGAAGATGAATAAAACGAATATTTTTGACAGCTTATATAGACATTCCTTACATATAGGCTTATGATCAAGAGTGAAAAGAGGAATTTGATGGTGTAAACAATTAGAGGCTCAAATTAAAAAAAGCTTAAAATAGCTATAGTAAAAAATAATCAAACGAAAGAACTTAAAAGTTTAACATCAGTAATTATTAGACAAGGTCTTTTAAAGAAATTAAACCAAGCTCTCTTCGTAATTTAATAAAACTAGATTCGAGCAAAGGCTTAGTAAAAATGTCCGCTAATTGATTATCAGTTTGGACATATTCAAGACATATATTTCCTTTTTCAATATTATCTCTAAGGAAATGATGACGGATATCAATGTGCTTGGTTCTAGAATGATTCACTGGATTTTTAGAAAGATTTATAGCACTCGTGTTATCACAGTATATAATAGAATTTGATAAATGAATATCAAAATCTTGAAGTGTTTGTTGCATATATAATACTTGAGTACAAGCGAGAGCTGCTGATATATATTCGGCTTCACATGTTGATAGTGAAACACAATTCTGTTTCTTACTAAACCAAGAGACAAGTGATTTTCCAATAAAATGGCACGTACCACTTGTACTCTTTCTATCCGTTCGAGAACCTCCAAAATCAGCATCACTATATGAAACTAATTCGAATGGACATTCTGTTGGATAAAAAAGGCCGAAATCTTTTGTATTATTAAGATAACGAATTATACGCTTCACTGCTCGTAAATGCGATTCCTTTGGATTTGCTTGAAAACGAGCACATAGACAAACACTCATCATTATATCTGGACGACTAGCTGAAAGATAAAGAAGAGAACCAATCATGCTTCGATATAATTTCTGGTCAAAACTCTTACCATTATCATCTTTTTCAAGATGTGTAGTTGTACTCATAGGAGTTGGTTTACCAGATGTATTTTCTAATCCGAAGCGCTTGATAAGATTTCCGCAGTATTTTTCTTGATTAATAAAAATACCATTCGGAAGTTGTTTGATTTGAAGTCCAAGAAAGTATGACAGTTCTCCCATATGAGACATTTCGAATTCTTTGGTCATAATACTTGCAAATTCCTTACAGAGTTTATCATTTGTTGAACCAAAGATGATGTCGTCTACATATATCTGAATAACTAGAATATCCTTTTGAGAATGTTTGATAAACAAAGTTTGATCGACTCTGCCTATTTGAAATCCTGAGTTAATAAGATAGCTACGTAATCGTTCATACCAAGCACGAGGTGCTTGTTTTAAACCATAAAGAGCTTTCTTAAGTTTGAACACATGGTCAGGATATTTTTCATGTACAAACAAAGGAGGTTGTTCGACATATACATTCTCTTTGATAAATCCATTAAGAAATGCACTTTTGACATCCATCTGATAAAGTTTGAAATTATGGTGACAAGCAAAAGATAATAGGATTCTAATAGCTTCTAGTCGAGCAACTGGTGCAAAAGTTTCTTCATAATCGATACCTTCTTCCTGATTATACCCCTGTGCTACTAACCTTGCTTTATTTCTGGTGATATTCCCTTGTTCATCAGCCTTATTTTTGTAGATCCATTTAGTACCAATCACTGACTGATCAGTTGGTCTTGGAACAAGTTCCCAGACGTCATTGCGCACGAACTGATTTAGTTCTTCTTGCATGGCAATGATCCAATATTCGTCGGTAGCTGCTTCTTTAGGATTCCTAGGTTCGATATTTGATAGAAACGCAACATGTCCCATTTGATGTAATTGACTCCTAGTTCTTACTTGTGAGTCGACCTCCCCAATTACATTTTGAACCGGATGGTGTCTCAATAATCTTGGAGGGGAACGTATTTCACAAGCTGGTTGTTGTTGAGAAATATTTTCAACAATATTTTCAGAGTCAGAGTCATAATTTGTGATGATAGGAGTGTCAGAAAGTATAGTTTCGTCATCATCAGATTTTGGTTGAGAGGGCTGAAAGATTTCATCGAAGGAAACATGAAGAGATTCTTCAATAGTTTTGGTTCGTTTATTGAAAATAAGATATGCCTTGCTTCTTTCCGAATAACCGACAAATATACCTTCATCAGCTTTCGGATCAAACTTTCCGAGATGGTCTTTCGTATTTAAAATGAAACATTTTGAACCAAATACTTTGAAGTAAGATATATTTGGCTTCCTTTCGTTAAATAATTCATAAGACGTATTCTTGGTGAGTGGTCGAATGGACACACGATTCAAAACATAACACGCAGTGGCGACGGCTTCTGCCCAGAAATGTTTTGGTAAAGTGGATCCATTTAATAGCGTTCTTGCACATTCTTGTAATGTTCGATTTTTTCGTTCTACAACTCCGTTTTGTTGTGGAGTTCTAGGAAACGAAAAATTGTGGTTAATACCTTTCTTTGTACAAAAATGTTCAAATTCGTTATTTTCGAATTCACCACCATGATCACTCCTTATGTTTTTAACTTTTAGCCCTTTCGATTTTTGAATTCTTTTGACGAAAGATTTAAAATGTTCAAAAGTGTCACTCTTGTTTTTCAGGAAAATAGACCATGTATACCGAGAATAGTCATCAACTATTACAAATACATATCGATTATGGTTTATCGACTGAACCTGTGTTGGTCCGAATAAATCCATATGTAGTAACTCAAGTGGTTGTAATGTTGATATGACTTTCTTGGATTTAAAAGATGATTTGGTTAATTTTCCTAATTGACATGCATCACAGATATTGTTAACCTTAAAACTCATTTTGGGTAGTCCTCTAACTAGATTTTTTTTGGCTAGCTTGTCAATAGTTCTGAAGTTTATATGACAGAAGCGTTTGTGCCATAGCCATGGATCATTATCATTAGCTACAAGACACATATCTGAGTTATGATTAATATTCATATTCAGAATATATATATTTCTGTCTCTATAACCTTCGAAAATTAAATTATGATCTTTATCTAGAATACTACACTTATTATTTGAAAAAGAAATTGTAAAACCCTTGTCACATAATTGACTGATACTAAGTAAATTGTGTTTTAAATTTCTAACTAGCATGACATTTGTAATAAGAGGTAAGTTAGATGTACCGCAATTGCTCACATCGCCTTTGCCGATGATATAGCCTTTTGAATTATCTCCAAAAGTGACGGAGCCACCATCTGAGTATGTAATATTTGTTAATAAGCTCTTGTCTCCAGTCATGTGCTTCGAGCAACCACTGTCCAATATCCACTTTCCTCTTTTCTTAAGTGTTTGCGCCAAAAATGGTCACAAACCCCGAATGTTGTGAAAGCACCAGTGTATGAATACAAATCAGCAATATTCAAACACAAATCTCAGATCTAAACAAACAACAAACAGCAATCCAGAAATAATGAACAAAACACGAGATTTATAGTGGTTCGGCTATCTCCGGCCTACGTCCACTCCAAAGTTTTTATCTTTTATTGATCGATTCTTGAAGATTACAATTTCCTATCGCGTAGTACAACGGATTTTATGATTATAATCTGAATCTAAGGCAGAAATGGTGATCTGGAGTAAATCTGGCAGAGTCCGGGCGCTCTTAGCTCTCACAATTGTCCGACCCCCTTTCTGAATGACCTGGGGGTCTATTTATAGGTGTAGGAGGCTGATATTTCGCCTAAACTGAAGGGAGACCAGTTCTGGCACGTGAGGGGGCCCACATGCCCGCTTTCTGGAAATCTGGGCCCACTTTGGGATCGATTCGACCCTTGGTTCGAATCGATCAAGAAATCATCCAATCTAGCTGAAATTTGGCGTGAACATTCTTCATCATGTGCTTAAGCTTCTGTGAAAATTTCATGGCATTTGGACTTGTAGAACTCGAGATATGATCGATTCAATGTTGCATTTCTGGAGAACAGGGATACTTCGAATCGATCTTGGTTCGAATCGATTCGGTCGACTCGATGCTTGCTGCGACGTGGCGCGTGTCTCTCGCTTCGATCCGTTTTGTACTCCGGTTTGACTGGGTCGAATCCATGGCTTGGATTCGAGGTAATGGATTCGAAGGATTCTCAGTTGAAATGGATTCGAAGATGACGGAGTCGAAGCAAGGGAAGTTCGACGGAGTCGAGGCAAGGGAAGTTCGATGGAGTCGAGGCAAGGGAAGTTCGATGGAGTCGAGGCAAGGGAAATTCGATGGAGTCGAGGCAAGGGAAATTCGATGGAGTCGAGGCAAGGGAAGATGATGGAGTCGAGGCAAGGGAAGTTCGATGGAGTCGAGGCAAGGGAAGATGATGGAGTCGAGGCAAGGGAAATTCGATGGAGTCGAGGCAAGGGAAAATGATGGAGTCGAGGCAAGGGAAATTGATGGAGTCGAGGCAAGGGAAGATGATGGAGTCGAAGCAAGGGAAGTTCGACGGAGTCGAGGCAAGGGAAGTTCGATGGAGTCGAGGCAAGGGAAGATGATGGAGTCGAGGCAAGGGAAGATGATGGAGTCGAGGCAAGGGAAGATGATGGAGTCGAACAGTACCTTCTTCCTACCTTGTATCGATCGTATCTTCTCCGTACAAACTCCGATTAACCTGAAACTTGAAACGTAGCCTCTCCTAGTCCTCATCATCATTTCCAATCGATTCCGTCCTGATTGGAGCTCGACCAAATTTTGACGATATCCATTGCAGCCTTGTTTCCAATTGAACTCCAATCCTGATATCCAGCCGATTTGTTGATATTCCAGCTTTGACCAAAAAGCGGGATAACATTAAGTGGGACCTGCAAAAAATAAAATTAAGTCCATGGTACCCACTTTTTATGGGGTCCTAAGAGTTAGGTCTTAGGAGTCCAAACCCATACGGGTCCGGTATCCCCTTTATATATATAATTAGTATTAAGATGTACAGTATTCATGAAATTCTGAATATATTTATTCCTAATCAAATTGTTATTTGTTTTAGGAACCCATATTTTGATAGTCTTGACAACTTTCTTCTGAAATTTCACAACTGATTTTGGTTTGGAATATAATAAACTAAGATTTTTCTTAGCTCCAGTATTTTGTACTTTCTTTTTCCTTTCATTACCAAGATGTTTCTTGGTTTCTTGTTTCCTATATCCCAAACCTTGTTTATTTGAAACAGATTGTGAACTTTCAATGATTTTTGTCAAATTTTCTCGACCTTTGTTAAAGTTAGAAACATTTTGAGTTATGTCATCTAACTTAGTTTGTAAGCTTGTCTTTTCTAGGTCCAGATTTTTGACTTTTGCCTTAAGCTCATGATTTTCAATAGTGAGAGCATCATTTTTCTCTTTTTGAGTTTCAATTTCTTGACTCAAAAGAGATAATTGAGAGTCAACATTAGATGATGATTCTTGAAGTTTTTCAAGTTCTTCTTCTAATATTTTCTTCTCGTCTTTTAACATATCTCGTTCAAACTCTGCTCTACTCAAATCTGCTTTGGCTACTTTTAATTGACGTTTTATGTCTTTATATTTGACTATCAATTCAGAATTTATATCAAGTAATTCATCAAATGTAGGAATTTGTACCTCATCTTCGGTTGCCATAAAACAAACATTAGCTTGTTCATTCTCCTGATCACTTTCACTTTCAGATGAGGATGTGTAACGACCCACTATTTTAGACCATTCAAATCGACAATAATCCACACATGTCTGACTTGAATAATTCAAAATAACAGATTGTAAATAAATTTGGAGCAAATGAAATCAAATACACAGAATCACAGACACAGAACATATCAGAATAACTCGCAGCGGAAATAAAATACCATAGTAGTTCATGAAGCTACTATATACAAACTCTCAAAAACATATTACATAATATCATTCTAAAAACATATACAATAGAAATCCCAAATACATAGAAGTTTATAAATACCAGATCTGAAATAGAACAACTGAACTAGAAGGAAATAGATAACTAGACAAGCAGAATCTCCAGCGATTCCTAGCTCCAGAACAAAATCCAAAGCTAAGCTGTAAATACTCAGGCTGACCCGAGCGTAAAGTAAAACACAAAACACTCGAGTCAGGACAATATATACTTATATAATGTAAACCAACTCAAGTGAACTGTAGTAGAAATGCACAATAACTCAAAGGATGCTTGGGACCGCCCATCCTTTAAGGATCAGTTAAACTATAAATTAAATACATCCCGTGGTTAAAATTTCAAAATGGTATTTTATACTTCGAAATAAAATATCATTTCAAAATTCAATATCATTCAAAAATCCATTTCAAAATATCAAAATATCATATTTCAAAATAGTTTATATTTCAAAACAAATTACTTCATTTCAAATCATAAAATGAAGTTATTATATTTAATAATTAAATTATTAAATTTCCAAAAATTTAACTTTTCAAAGTTCATTCGTTCACTTAAATTAATTAAAACAATGAAAATTCAACTTTCGCAGCATTTAGAAAATGCTACGAAAAGTCACATTTAAAACAGTTCAATTTAACAAAAGACAGCATTTAAAATGCTGTAATAGGGTTATATTAGTTTCAAATAAACTTAGTTAAATTCAACCATTATAACATTTACAAAAATGCTATAATAGCCTTTAATTAAATTTAGCCATTTGGTTCATTATTATCAACTACAGCATTTACAAATGTTGTATTATCATTTACATTAGAATTAATAACATTTCAGAAATGCAGTTAATTAACTTCAAATATTCAGTATAATTTCACAAACAATTATATTTTTATATAAATCATTTTTAACTTATAAAATCATATAATTTCACTTTTAAAACAATCATTCAAATACCCTTATATTCATGATTTTATAAAGTTAAACCTCCATTCAAAAATCAAAATTTAATAATAATTCACTTATTAAATTCCAATATTAAATTATAAATTCATTAAATTAAATTAACTTAACACTTAAGTTTAAATTTTCAAATATAACTTAATTCCATTTGTATTTACTTAACTTAAATTTCACTTTTAAGCCAAATTCACAAATTTCCAATTTTAGTTATATTTCAAAATTTCAACTTAAATATTCATTCATTTCACATTTTTACTTTATTCAAAAATCATTAATATATTATAAAATCATTTAAATTAACTTTAATCCAAATTATCATGAATTTATCATATTTCATATTTAATTTAAATTCCAATTATCACCAAATTAAAATTTCCCAAAATAACTTACATTTCAGATTTTCTAACTTTACCATTAATTTATTTCACTTATAAATTTTCAAAAAAATCAATAATGCTTTACAAAAATCATTTAAATAAAATTTAAATAAAAATATTATAACATTTACATTTCTAAAATATTTTAAAATTTTTAGAAAAACATATTTTAACTACAGGTCTGTATTTCATTTTTAGCCTAGGTAAAGTGATACGGGTAATATATCATTTCAACCCGTAATTTACAAAGAAAACCCGGGTTTGATCATTTCAAACCCGCAATCTCAAGTAAATTAAAATAATTGAAAATCATTCAGGCCTATCATTTCAGCCCATAACGATTTTCTCCTATTCTAAAGTCCGTTCGGGTATGTATCATTTCAACCCATAGTGATTCTAATCTAAAGGGAACTTGCAGTGTGATAAACTGATAAAAATAATAGAACAACATAATATAACAGTAACATATAATATAATAGGTGTTTAAGCATGGGTGAACATCATAAAATCATAACATAGCAGGTGTAACATGATAATGCATTTTACAGATTCAAAAGGGGTCAATTCACTAGTTATATATGTACATGTTGTCTGGTGAGAATAACTCACTGGTTTGAGCTGGAGATACAATGACGAATACACAAATGAGATCCACACAAGCACGATAACACGACACAGAGATGAGTGGAAGAGCCAAAGTATCAATTTCCTTGAATACAAGTCACAGAAAACAATCTAATATACATAAGTTTTTAATTCAAAACTACTAAACTAGGCTAGAAATAACTGCATAAATCAAAGCTGAAATGCTTTGCACTTGCTTCCAACACACTCTAGGTTCAGCCATAAGATATACTACAGGTCTAAGGTAAGATTTGGATCAGGTTTTGGTTGGGTATGGTCGGCCTAACATGGTTTGTTGATGAAGCAAAGGTTTGTGTGCATGAAACTGCACAACTATAAGGCACAAAACAACGTTTTCAAGGCAACAAAAGTGGTTTCCAAAGCAACAAAGGTCACGACCACAAGCAAGCATGGCACGGCCAGGTCTGTAGTGGACTGGAAGTGATGTGGCAGAGGGTTTCAGGTCTGGTAAGGGCTGGAGATGGTGGTGCAAGGGGCGGCCAAGGTGGTGGTTTGAGGTGATGAAGGCAAAGAAGCTAGGCTATGTACATATATGTGGGTTTTGCTCAATTTCCTGGTGGATCTGATCCACAAGGGTGCACGGATAGGCTTGGGTAGAGGGCTGGAGGTGGTGGAAACCTGATGTGGTGGTGTTGGAGGTGGCCATGGTGGTGGAGGAGGGAGTGGCCGAGCAAATAGATGAAGGCAAGTGCAAGTTACATAAGAAAAACAAGAAAAAAAATGGAAAAAAAGAATGAAAGTTTACCAAGCTTTCCAAGGAGATGATGGCCGAAATTTTTCTGTGGTTGAGGAGTTTTTAATTGTACGTGAAAAATATGAGAATAGTCAGCTGAAAGAATGAGAAAAGAACGGCCAAAATTGAAGTGGTGTTGGTTGAAATGAAGAGGCAAGAATACAAAGAGACTAGGTATACAAAAGGACTCAAACTCTTCAAATTTCCCTAATTTCTTTTTGCATATTAAAACAAATGAAAATGCTGATAAATAAAGATAAAACTCAGAAAAAAAAATGAATTCATAAAATAAATAAAAAAATTTAATTAAATATAATTAAATAAGGAAAATAGCTTAAAAATGTAAGCTAGGCTAAAAAAAATGGAAACAAATTCTATAAGCTTTGGAAAATTTTTATTTAAATTTAACTACATGTAAAATGAATATAAACAAAGTAGAAACACAGCAAATACAAGTGAATGCATAAAATAAATAAATAAATTTTAAATCATATATAATTAAATTAAGAAAATAGCAAAGAAAATGGGAACTAGGTTTTAAAATTGAAAATAAATTCAATAAACTTTAGAAAAATTCTATCAACACTTTAAAAATATTTAAAAGACAAAATATATATAATATAGCATAAATATACAAATTAGAATAAGATATATCAAATAAAAATATCATTTATATAAATTAAAATAAATAATATTGTTAAATAAAACAGTTTACACTCAATATTGTAAAAAGCATAACTTTCACAATATAACTCCGATTTCAACGAAACGAAAAGCAGTATTCTAAAAATTTAATCTATTTTCATAATAAAAGATAAAATTCAAAATTTCAAATATTTAAATTTAAAATTTAAAAGTCAAAGTTTGACCCAAATTGACCAAAAATCAATATTCAGGAAAATATTCAATTTATACCAGTTTGAAATTATAATTCACATAATAATCAACATTTATATTTAAAAATGAAATGTTTGAAAAAAAAAAATTTACAATTACTTAAAAAAAAAAGTCAAATTTTAATATATGCAGAAATCTAGGGTTGTTACACTCTCCCCTACTCAAATCTTTTCGTCCTCGAAAAGGAAGGAAGTGGAGGAACAACTAGAAAGAATAATAAGTTGGAAGACATCCCGAAAGAAGGTAGGGGAAAAATAGATAGGAGGGAAAACAAGTTGAAAGATAAGAATGAACCATTATTTAAAATTGTTGGTTAAAGAGGTAAAATATTTAAAACACTTTAAAATCCTTTAAAAAAAAGAATAACTGATCAAAGTATCATTTATATAATATTTTATCAAAATACTTTTATAACTCGATGTCTTAACAAGTTTTTCCTCGTTCCTGCAGACTCTAGCAGTGCGTTGATCAGGCGCAAAGCTAGAATTCTCCAGGTACTTAGTAGACTTATTTCAACACCCAGTGAAAATACTTGAAAAACCTTTAAAACAGATATGGAAAGTACAATCCAAACAAAAACAAACAAAACCTTTGTCTAACCATGGTTCGCAGATACACAATGGTTACGCCTGGATCCCCCCAGGAAACAATCCATATCAGTAAGCTTTCTCAGCCCTGCGAGTTACGCCATGATGACTAGTAGAATGCAGGATACACAATGGTTACGCCTGGATCCCCCAGGAAACAATCCATACCCCCAGGCAAGACTCAGCCAAGCATTTGCGCTACTATTCGCGACCTACACAGATTACAGGATACACAATGATTACGCCTGGATCCCCCAGGAAACAATCTGTACCCCTAGGCAAGACTCAGCCAGGCAGTTACGCTATGCAGTCACGAGAGAACAATAAGACCATGGGTAACGCCATGGAATTCGAAGGACACTCGAGTATCATATCCGGAAAACCAAAAATCAGAGAGAATAATATCGATAGAATGAATCCAAGATGTGGCCACAAATTGGATATCAAGCAGAAGGCACTTTCCATATCTTTACTTCGAAAATATGTATCATATAGTACCTTTTCAAATCACTTTCAAATATCGTACTTATGTAAAATCCATTATATATAAGATTTAATTTTCAAATCGAATACTTTCCAAAATCAATAGTATATCAAATCATACTTATATAGACTTCAATTATATAAGATTTCACTTTCAAATTGAGTACCTTTTCAAATCTATAGTTTTCGAATCAATTTCATACTCATACAAATCAATTTTATATAAGTTCGACAACTCCCAAATCAAGTGTTTAGTAACATAAGGTTCTCAAATTTCAATTTGTTTCAATATCAGTTCAATTTCAAAATCATATACAATTTCACCAAATTATTTCTTCTCAAATTAATTATCTTTAGTTTCAAAGTTTCCAAAATAATAGATTTAGAAAATAAATCCAAATTTCCAAATCAATATAATTTAAGTCAACCAATTCATTTCCAAAATCAAATGTTTTCAAAATCATCTTATACTTACGTAAGGTCTATCTTACATAAGGATCAAATTTTCAAAATAATTTCGCTGTATGAAGAGCCATATGGGATTGAATATCTTTGCTTTTATGGGTTATATATCTTTGTAATTTAAATTGGAAATTTTCTTTTAGTAAGCAAAGATATTCTAACTCGACGGCTTTCAATTTCAGCATCAAAATATATCAAAGATATTAGAATATAAGATGTACATATGTCATCATTTCGCAAAGTCACATTCGATCGCTCGCTCGATCACACAAGTTCGCTTTCGAACTAGTATTGTCCATTCACTTCCCTAATGCAGATTTCGATATGGTTTCTCGACTAGAAGCCATCAGTCTCCTTGCATAGCCATATACTATGATAGAGAATTCTAGAATCGAGCCCAAAATCCATATCAAATATTCGTCATCAAGAATCGAATGAAAAATCCTAACACGAAATGGTGTAATTCACCTCGAACTTGTGTACTCAAACTTGGATCAAATTAATTATGCGAATAAAACAGCATACGTAAAACTTATATATTTATTCCAACTTGTTACCTATATAGTTTCATAAAGATGTTACTAAGTTAAAACACTTAAAATTTATTCAAAATATTTTGAAGAACAATTTCTTTTCAAAACATTTCAAATCTAAATTTCATATTAGAAAAAAAAATTTAAATTGCCTTATTCATTTACTTAACAAAACAGTTTCAACTTATTTAAATCAGATTACTTCATACTTAAACATTCAAAACAAACTTATATACTTTATCAAAATACTTTTCAAATTTCTTAGCTTTGAAAAGTTAACCTTGATTTGGAAGTACTCGAACTTCGAAATAGTTGAAGAAATCATTTTCAAATTCAAGAGTTAGAAATTAGCAACAAATCAGTAAATCAATTTTAATAGATAGGGTTATATCAAATCCAAAACTCGAGGACTGAACACCGGTTCATTTCAAATCGTTTCAAATATATTTACATATATCTTTCGAATATCAAATCATACTTCGGAATTTGAAATCAAAAATGGTTTCACAAAATCACTCGCATAGCAAAGCTATTAAAGTGGCCTCTCCCTCACTCAGAAACTCGAAAATCAATGTCGATGATGCGTGCACTCATCACCGAAATTATTTTCCAACGACACAAGTGAGTTCTGGACTTCCATTTACTTTGAAAACTTCTTTGAAATTCCTTCGAAATCATTAAAACCCATTAAAATCATTGAAACATTACTTATTCGGAAAAATAATTTCAAATCATATTATTTATTATTTCAAAATCCTAAAACCAGTTCCAAAATGCCGGAGTTCAATCACTTAAATTCAGATTCAAAACCTTCAGTTATAAATCATTTTATATGAAACCATTTCTTATAAAATTTTCACAATTTCAAATCCTTTCAAAACTTCAAATTCTCTTTTTTTTAAAAGGTATATAATCCTTATCAAAAACATTTCATCTTTATATAAAAATATGGTCATCCTTATCAAAATAAAAACTACGATGAATACACAATTTTCAAAAGACAATCAACCACAAACTTTCCAAGGGACGATTCAAGGATGGATTTCAAAGCAAAACAGAGATTCAAATTTAGAAGGACTCTAATCAAATAGAATTCTAATTCAAAGATAGGCTCAAACGAAGATAAGATAATTAAATTACCAAATAGAAGATGGATAAGCCTATATGAATCGCGGGCGACCATAACCGGTCAACCGTGACTTCAGGAATATAATCGATGCGAAAATCTAAGGCAAATCCACCTTCGATTGCCAGAGATAGAATCTAAATATAGCAGAAGATAGAAAACATCGTAAACCGAGGATACAGAAATATCCGATGAATCAATGCCAATTATAATCATTCAAAGATTGGCGGAATCGCCACCCTATAAAGGTCATACAAAGTGGAGTGATGCAATGCTCCAAAATCAAAAGAATACAATTATGGGAGACAGGAATGGATTTCAGAACAAGTGGGAGCATTCCAAAATTCAAAGGAATCCTATTCGATAAGAATCCAAACGAAGATTAGAGATATATAACCTATATCGATACAGAAAAATTCCCATTCAAAATTTGGAATGACTCGAATTCATAACATACGAAAACAGAAGCATAAATATCTTTAGTTGGACAACTTTAGCTAAGCAAAAGATACAACAGAGTTTACTCAAAACAACCTAACAAACTAAAGATTTAGCCATACTCAAAATAGATTCCTATCAACAATGGATCTAGATCAATCAAGAGAGAAGTTCAAAATTTTAGAGGATCCTAATCAAAGAAATTACTAACAAGGTGGATACAAAAGGAATGAAGTTTAGAAAATTTTACTTTCAAAGCAAGAAAATTTTATATCAAAATAATCTTTGAAAATTCTTTAAAATCATTTGAAAATCATTTTATACTTCAAAAATACGTCCTCTCACAAAGAAATGATTCTGAGATTGATTTCACTCATTCTAGGGTATTTCTACCCTATCTCTAATGAGTTTTTGCTCCGTAGGCTAAGGTTTGCCTAAAACCAAAGCTCTGATACCAACTGTAACGACCCACTATTTTAGACCATTCAAATCGACAATAATCCACACATGTCTGACTTGAATAATTCAAAATAACAGATTGTAAATAAATTTGGAGCAAATGAAATCAAATACACAGAATCACAGACACAGAACATATCAGAATAACTCGCAGCGGAAATAAAATACCATAGTAGTTCATGAAGCTACTATATACAAACTCTCAAAAACATATTACATAATATCATTCTAAAAACATATACAATAGAAATCCCAAATACATAGAAGTTTATAAATACCAGATCTGAAATAGAACAACTGAACTAGAAGGAAATAGATAACTAGACAAGCAGAATCTCCAGCGATTCCTAGCTCCAGAACAAAATCCAAAGCTAAGCTGTAAATACTCAGGCTGACCCGAGCGTAAAGTAAAACACAAAACACTCGAGTCAGGACAATATATACTTATATAATGTAAACCAACTCAAGTGAACTGTAGTAGAAATGCACAATAACTCAAAGGATGCTTGGGACCGCCCATCCTTTAAGGATCAGTTAAACTATAAATTAAATACATCCCGTGGTTAAAATTTCAAAATGGTATTTTATACTTCGAAATAAAATATCATTTCAAAATTCAATATCATTCAAAAATCCATTTCAAAATATCATATTTCAAAATAGTTTATATTTCAAAACAAATTACTTCATTTCAAATCATAAAATGAAGTTATTATATTTAATAATTAAATTATTAAATTTCCAAAAATTTAACTTTTCAAAGTTCATTCGTTCACTTAAATTAATTAAAACAATGAAAATTCAACTTTCGCAGCATTTAGAAAATGCTACGAAAAGTCACATTTAAAACAGTTCAATTTAACAAAAGACAGCATTTAAAATGCTGTAATAGGGTTATATTAGTTTCAAATAAACTTAGTTAAATTCAACCATTATAACATTTACAAAAATGCTATAATAGCCTTTAATTAAATTTAGCCATTTGGTTCATTATTATCAACTACAGCATTTACAAATGTTGTATTATCATTTACATTAGAATTAATAACATTTCAGAAATGCAGTTAATTAACTTCAAATATTCAGTATAATTTCACAAACAATTATATTTTTATATAAATCATTTTTAACTTATAAAATCATATAATTTCACTTTTAAAACAATCATTCAAATACCCTTATATTCATGATTTTATAAAGTTAAACCTCCATTCAAAAATCAAAATTTAATAATAATTCACTTATTAAATTCCAATATTAAATTATAAATTCATTAAATTAAATTAACTTAACACTTAAGTTTAAATTTTCAAATATAACTTAATTCCATTTGTATTTACTTAACTTAAATTTCACTTTTAAGCCAAATTCACAAATTTCCAATTTTAGTTATATTTCAAAATTTCAACTTAAATATTCATTCATTTCACATTTTTACTTTATTCAAAAATCATTAATATATTATAAAATCATTTAAATTAACTTTAATCCAAATTATCATGAATTTATCATATTTCATATTTAATTTAAATTCCAATTATCACCAAATTAAAATTTCCCAAAATAACTTACATTTCAGATTTTCTAACTTTACCATTAATTTATTTCACTTATAAATTTTCAAAAAAATCAATAATGCTTTACAAAAATCATTTAAATAAAATTTAAATAAAAATATTATAACATTTACATTTCTAAAATATTTTAAAATTTTTAGAAAAACATATTTTAACTACAGGTCTGTATTTCATTTTTAGCCTAGGTAAAGTGATACGGGTAATATATCATTTCAACCCGTAATTTACAAAGAAAACCCGGGTTTGATCATTTCAAACCCGCAATCCCAAGTAAATTAAAATAATTGAAAATCATTCAGGCCTATCATTTCAGCCCATAACGATTTTCTCCTATTCTAAAGTCCGTTCGGGTATGTATCATTTCAACCCATAGTGATTCTAATCTAAAGGGAACTTGCAGTGTGATAAACTGATAAAAATAATAGAACAACATAATATAACAGTAACATATAATATAATAGGTGTTTAAGCATGGGTGAACATCATAAAATCATAACATAGCAGGTGTAACATGATAATGCATTTTACAGATTCAAAAGGGGTCAATTCACTAGTTATATATGTACATATTGTCTGGTGAGAATAACTCACTGGTTTGAGCTGGAGATACAATGACGAATACACAAATGAGATCCACACAAGCACGATAACACGACACAGAGATGAGTGGAAGAGCCAAAGTATCAATTCCCTTGAATACAAGTCACAGAAAACAATCTAATATACATAAGTTTTTAATTCAAAACTACTAAACTAGGCTAGAAATAACTGCATAAATCAAAGCTGAAATGCTTTGCACTTGCTTCCAACACACTCTAGGTTCAGCCATAAGATATACTACAGGTCTAAGGTAAGATTTGGATCAGGTTTTGGTTGGGTATGGTCGGCCTAACATGGTTTGTTGATGAAGCAAAGGTTTGTGTGCATGAAACTGCACAACTATAAGGCACAAAACAACGTTTTCAAGGCAACAAAAGTGGTTTCCAAAGCAACAAAGGTCACGACCACAAGCAAGCATGGCACGGCCAGGTCTGTAGTGGACTGGAAGTGATGTGGCAGAGGGTTTCAGGTCTGGTAAGGGCTGGAGATGGTGGTGCAAGGGGCGGCCAAGGTGGTGGTTTGAGGTGATGAAGGCAAAGAAGCTAGGCTATGTACATATATGTGGGTTTTGCTCAATTTCCTGGTGGATCTGATCCACAAGGGTGCACGGATAGGCTTGGGTAGAGGGCTGGAGGTGGTGGAAACCTGATGTGGTGGTGTTGGAGGTGGCCATGGTGGTGGAGGAGGGAGTGGCCGAGCAAATAGATGAAGGCAAGTGCAAGTTACATAAGAAAAACAAGAAAAAAAATGGAAAAAAAGAATGAAAGTTTACCAAGCTTTCCAAGGAGATGATGGCCGAAATTTTTTTGTGGTTGAGGAGTTTTTAATTGTACGTGAAAAATATGAGAATAGTCAGCTGAAAGAATGAGAAAAGAACGGCCAAAATTGAAGTGGTGTTGGTTGAAATGAAGAGGCAAGAATACAAAGAGACTAGGTATACAAAAGGACTCAAACTCTTCAAATTTCCCTAATTTCTTTTTGCATATTAAAACAAATGAAAATGCTGATAAATAAAGATAAAACTCAGAAAAAAAAATGAATTCATAAAATAAATAAAAAAATTTAATTAAATATAATTAAATAAGGAAAATAGCTTAAAAATGTAAGCTAGGCTAAAAAAAATGGAAACAAATTCTATAAGCTTTGGAAAATTTTTATTTAAATTTAACTACATGTAAAATGAATATAAACAAAGTAGAAACACAGCAAATACAAGTGAATGCATAAAATAAATAAATAAATTTTAAATCATATATAATTAAATTAAGAAAATAGCAAAGAAAATGGGAACTAGGTTTTAAAATTGAAAATAAATTCAATAAACTTTAGAAAAATTCTATCAACACTTTAAAAATATTTAAAAGACAAAATATATATAATATAGCATAAATATACAAATTAGAATAAGATATATCAAATAAAAATATCATTTATATAAATTAAAATAAATAATATTGTTAAATAAAACAGTTTACACTCAATATTGTAAAAAGCATAACTTTCACAATATAACTCCGATTTCAACGAAACGAAAAGCAGTATTCTAAAAATTTAATCTATTTTCATAATAAAAGATAAAATTCAAAATTTCAAATATTTAAATTTAAAATTTAAAAGTCAAAGTTTGACCCAAATTGACCAAAAATCAATATTCAGGAAAATATTCAATTTATACCAGTTTGAAATTATAATTCACATAATAATCAACATTTATATTTAAAAATGAAATGTTTGAAAAAAAAAAATTTACAATTACTTAAAATAAAATAAAGTCAAATTTTAATATATGCAGAAATCTAGGGTTGTTACAGGATGAGTCTGAATCATCCCATGTTACTGAGAAGGCTCGTTTCTTTGACTTGTCCTTCTTATGTTTGAATTTATCATTTTCTGACTTCTTCTTTTGTTCTGGACAATCCTTCTGCATGTGCCCCTTTTTGTGACAGTTGAAACATTCTATAGTTGATGAAGATGGTTTGTTTGATCCAGATTTCCTTTTGTTGTAACGACTGGCTTTTCGATATTTTAGGAATTTTTTGAATCCTTTTGCAATGAATGCCAAATCTTCATCTTCAGAATCTGATTCATTTTCATCTTTCTCAGCATGAAATGCTACATTTTTCTTTTCTTCTTTCTGTTCTTTTCTAGCCTGCAAATTTGCTTCATAGGACATTAAATTTCCTATCAATTCATCTGGCTTCATGATGGAAAGGTCATTAGCTTCTTCAATTGCTAATACTTTTCCTTCCCATTCACTAGTCAGAGAATGTAGGACTGTTGACACAACATCAAAATCTGAATATTTTTGTCCTAGTCCGATAAGTGCATGATGAATAGTTTGAAACCTTGAATACATATCATTGATTGTCTCATTCGGTTTCATTTTGAAATTTTGAAACTGACTTTTCAGCATGGCTATTTTGGCTTGTTTAACCTTGTTAGTACCTTCATGAGTGGTTTTCAGCGTTTGCCAAATTTGATATGCAGTAGTGCAGATACTAACACGGTTATATTCATTTTGGTCTAATGCACAAAACAACATATTTATTGCCTTTGCATTTACGGCTGCTGCCGTTTTCTCAGCCGTTGTCCATTCTGAATATTCAGTTGTTGGATTCACTATTTCTTTTTGAGTAGCATTCCAAGCATCATAGCTATTTGATTGCATAAAAAATGACATACGTGTAGCCCAATAGCTATAGTTGAGACCATTAAAGAACGGAGGTCTTTGTGTTGATTGACCTTCCGTGTAAGTGTTAGTGCTAGTGCTTGCGTTATTTGCCATATTACAAATATATATCAAATAACGGTGTTACGGTTATATGATGACCGTGCTCTGATACCAAATGAAAGTGTGTACGCTTGTGCACACTAATTACGGATCGTGTAATATGGACTAATATATGCGGAATGTTATTTACAATTGCTATATAAGTAAATATTCAATAAACTAACTATATAGCAATTCACAGATATAGAATAGTAAATGCAGTAAACAGTAAAAATCACACCAGGGATTTTTATACTGGTTCGGACCTCCCGTCCTACGTCCAGTCCCAGACTTCTATCTGGATTTCACTACCAACTACCTCGCTTCACCCGGAGGAACAGGTTTATAACACCCGAACAGCCGAACGGGATTTCGTGCCTCTTACAACACCGAGGACTTCAACAAAAATAAATACAATTGTCGTTGACAACTTGTGCTCTTGATAACACGGATTTGTCACTTGTAGTACACCCTTTCTATAATCTTATCCTCAAAATATGTGAATGATGTTTGTGAAGATTGAAGGAAGTATATTACTTATTTGAATCAAAAGATATGAAATAATTTCAATGATTCAATAAGCAATTTGAAGTAGAGAGCTTTTAGAATGCAAGAGTATTTAGAATTTAAGATCAGAATTTTAAAGCAAAGAATTGTTGTATTTCAATCAATGATTTAGATATGTTTATATAGAGAATAAATGGTTGTAACTCTTTGTGAAGAGTAGCCATTAACAGATGTGATCATTGATGAAAGGTAAGAGAAGCAACCATTGAAGAAAGAAGTGTCTTTTGGGAAAGGTTGCTTTCTGTTTAAAAACGGTCGACAGGTCAAAAATGACCAGTAGACAAAATTTCAAATATATAGACGTTATGTGCATGTGTGCACGTTCATTGTGCAATTTACACAGGAACGGTCGACCGCCTGGTTTTGGACCGGTCGACCGGTCCCTGTTAAATTGCACAGTGAATGTGCAATGTCATCCAAAACGTTTATACATCGATTCTTTTGAGATGCATGATTATTTTGAGGATAGATTTTAACATAACTAATACTACTAACATACCAAATAATCAACCTCTAACGTATGAAGCTCGTTGTGTCTCAATGAATGACTTCTTTTTGTCGATCACGGTTTATCCCTTTGTCAGAAATCAAAACTATATAAAAATCTTGACTCAACACAATCTTCTTAAAATTTGAATTAAAATAAACATGTATATTTCCATATACATGATTATTACAATTTAATTATTTAGATCTAAAAAACATATATTTGCAAATATTGTAGCGTATGATATATGAATATATACATTTATACAAAAAGTTTTGATTTTAAGGTTAAGAGTTTTCATTAAACTTTTAATTTAGGAATGAAAAAATACTTTAGAGTTTATATGGGTATTTAAATGTACAAAATCACCAAGAATTATAATTTGCACTAAAATCCATTTATTAATTTTAAATCAAGGTTCTTTTTAAACCCAAGGATCAAAACAATTAAATACAAGCATTTACCATCTGAAATTATAGATCAATTTCAAAGAACAGTAGATAATTTAACATATCCAATTCATTTGTATTTGAGTAAATAAATGTTATATAATTATAAAAAAAAGAATCTCATTCAAAATCAGTTTTTAATTTCACAAGTTTCCAAAATAAAATAAAAGAAATTGGGACAAAGTAGGCATGTTGTAAATTTGTGATAAGAATTTACAGATCTAAACAATACAGAGAACAATTGTAAGTTATCAAAAATAATATGGAATCCAAAACAATCAATTTATCATGAACATACATCAAAGAAAGATTATGACTAAACATAGATTTGAATCCAAACAATAAAATAAACATGTTTTAATCAAATAGACATAAGGGAGATTTAATTTAAATGTGGCAAGACGGATAATTAAAACATGAGGTGAATCGTACAAAGTCTAATTATATCAATGACATAAATACATAGGTGAATTTAAATAAGAAAATTACCTTTGGATGTAACTAATAAATCACACATTGAATATTGAATCAAAACTCCTAGATTCAGAAATCAGCCTCTAGATTTTGCAAGGATCAAGAGGGATAAACCACTTTTAATTAATAGAATTTGATTTGTATTTGATTTTGGGAATTTTTGAAGCCATGGAAGCTCATATGTTTTCAGCCATTAGAGAGGAATGAGAGAACCAAAAAAGTTACAGAAAGGGATGAATAGCCATATTGGTTATGAAAGGAATGAAATAAAGATGGCAGTCAATACCAATTAAAGAGAGACTTCTTTCCTTCTTTATATTATTCTTTTCCCTTTATTAATCCTTTTGAAAATTTATCCTCTCTCTCTCTTATGTGGTCGACCAAACATGGAGGAATTATGGGCCACAAGTAATCCTAAACCCACTTAGCATTTATTTCATTTAAATCCAATTTAAACAATCTACTGATATCATATATCGATACACGCATTTATAATTTTTATTTATGCACTTTATTAAATGCTATGGTATATAAACAAATCAAATAAAATTTTATAATCAATATTTCAGAAATATTAATTAATATAATTAATTTACAACGGTTATAAATTAATTAAATCGTGTGGTTTATTTGGAGTATTCATCATTACAGTTGTGTGACTCAAAGATGTAAATTCAGTCAGCGATTATTATTAAACAATTCGAATACTAACGTTCAAATGTCACCTTAGTTAGTAGCATGACGTTTTGGTTGAATTTATCGCTTACACATGTTTTGGTAAACCCAATTTTCCTTATTTAAGCGTAACCTGATTGTGACTATTTTTACACCAATTCTCTTCGTCAAAACTATATCACTTTGGACTTATGGAATTTAGTAATGGCCAAAGTTCCAATATCATCTATATTCAACTCTATAGTCAAATGCAAAGTCCTAGGTTCAATAATAATAATTAACCGAAGTGCTTTGGACAGAGATCTTGACTTTGAGTTGACTTCAGTTGACTGTGATACCAACCTCATATAACCGAGGAGATGAATCGTCTTTTGAATAGTGTTTCACTTCCAATGTTTCCACTTGACCCAACTGTAGTCGTTCAATGGAAGCCATGCCATGATTTTACTGTAATCAAAACAGAGTTTTCACATTGAAGATCAATAGCATTCTCAAGTCAAGAGAACTGTGTAATTTTATCACATCGATATTCTTTGTTTGACCTTAGTTATATTAACCAACAGAAAACTATCGAATATGTCATTCCATGGTTATTAAATAACTATCAATATGTAACACTTTGGTGGCTCCAGTAGTTATGAATAATATACTGCCCAATGTTTGGAGAGCGTTACGTACTCTAGTCTCAATGATGTATCGATATCTAGTGTAACGACCTGTAATTTAGTCACTTTAAGTATGAATGTTCAACATATTTTTAAATAATTAAATAATGGAATTTATAATTAAAATAGACCTCTTTTATATATTATCTAATGATATTAAATTTGTTTTGATATTTTGTTTTCAAAAATAAGTAGTTCGAGGAAGATCGAAAAAGTGATTGGAAGTCGTTTTTCGAATATTCGAATTTTCATCGACCAAAAGTTGTCGGAACTTGTTGTGCACACTAGTGTGCATATGTGCACATACATATACAAGTAAAAAAAATACTTTTTACTAACTAAATGAGTTTATCTAATCAGATTCTAGAAGATACTTAAGAATTAAGTAAAAATGAAGGCTTTTCTTTTCACTTTAAAAGAGAAATGTACTAAAGTAGTACCTAAAGAAAAGTTAGTGATGCCAAGTGTCCAAGAAGGACTAAGGGGGCGTGGCGCATGATGATGAAGGGGAGGTATGCTGCATAAGCTAATGAAGGGTAGTAACTTAAAATAAAGGAAAGGTGTAGCTTGATTTAAGGAGGGTTAAGTTTGGTAATTTTCCACTTTTCATTTATATAAAACAACACCTCCTCTTCACTTATTTTCTTTACATCATTTTAAAAACTTAAGTTTTTTTTCTTCTCCACATCTCTTCTCTCTTCATTCTTTTTCCAAGATTCATAAAAGAAAATCACTTCAAAATCACTTCTTTTCTTCTCTAAACGCTTAAACAAATCACTAAAAACATAGACAACTGCCTTTACATCTCAAAACCACCAAAATTGAACCCAAAACTCCACCTTAGGCCATGTGCGTAAGCAATTAGAGGTTTTCTGAGCTTTGGAAGCAAGTTTTGTAAGAGGAAGCTAGGTCCGTGTGTTGATTGCAAGGTCGTGGCAAAGGAGTAGTAGCTTGGTTGGAGGTCGTGTTTGTTTAAGTGAGTTAAGCTCACTTTTAAGCGACTTAAAGTTTAAAATATGTTGTTGTAAAAATTTATGTTGCTTTGCTTATGTGTTTGATTGTATGTAAAAATATATGTGTTTGGTTTGGATATGTAATCCTGCTAGTTTAGCAGAGGCATATGACTTGTATTTTGCAGAGGACTATGGAATGGTGTCGCAGTGGTTCATAGCGAAAAGGCCGTGACGAATACACTTCGAAAGATTTATGGAGGGATTCAACGAGATCCCTCGCAAATGTTGATTTTACTTTACATTATTACTTATTGTGTATGATGTAATGAAGTGGATGTAGTTGCTATTCGAATTGCTTTGATGATTTGTTTTTACGCGACATTGAAATCCCGTGCTTTCTTTTTAATAGTTTACTACTTTGTTTCCTAAAGTGTTTTTATATGGTTTCCAAACTTGACTTTTGGTTTCAAACCTTTTTGTAAAGATATGGAGCTGTTTAAAATATAGAAAGGAACGTGGTTTAAAAGTTATTTGATTTAAAAAGCTTGTTTTAAAAAGTTATGGTTCATATAGCGATAGCCGCTGTGGATGCAGTTTGGAAATCTACGTTTTTAGTAAAGTATAAAAGGTTGTCTATTTTAGATATTTTATAAATTCTTTTCGATCGTGTTTAATAAAAGCAGTATAAGTATTTAAAAAGGAGATTGAAAATTTAAATATATTTTTAAGAATTTATTTGGTTTATTTAAACAAGAGGTTTAAATTTTATAAAGGAAGTTGCTTTGTTTCAAAAGTCAAGTTTTGTTTTAAAAAGCGACCATCTTTAAAGGGATTTTTAATTACAAGTTTCAAACTATGTTTAAAAGAGTTTTAAAAGTAATTTTAAATAAGGAAGGAAGCATGGATTACAACACTATTGTCGTAATAAATGTTTCCAAGAAAAGGAAACAAGTCATGGACTATAACGTTTTTGTTATAGTAAAAAATCTTAGGAAATTGGAAAGGAAGTTTGATATATAACACTTTATTATTATTAAATAAGTTGTTTACTTTATAAAAAGGAAAGATGTTACTTTTTAAATCAAACTATGGTTTAATAAGCGATTTTGAAAAATGTTTTTAATAACAAGTATATTGGAACTCTCGAATCCTATTTTAATTTCTAGACTTTATGGTATGGATACTTGTTTCTGTTTCGAAAGTGAGAAGTAAATGTCGAGTCAAGGTTTGAGAGGTGATAATACTCCAACTGAAACGACTTCATTTCTAACCAATGAAAAGTACTAGTTTGAAATCGAAGACTACTAATAAGTTTATGGAGTTGGTTTTCATATTGTTTTAAAAAGACCTTTTTATGCAAGAGATTTCTTTGTCGGTGCCATTAAGTAACATAAAACAAATATTATAAATAGTGCTAAAATGTTGACATATTTATGGAAAGTAAGTCATCTTATATTTAGCACTAAAACAGATGAGTAGACTCCTCTATTTGTAAGATATAGAATCAGAGTGCTTTAACTAAGGCAAGACCAGGCGCAACCAATGCACTGACTTACCTAGCTTCGATCCTGGGCGAGGGATGGAGAAGTCGAAATGTCAGAAACATGATAAGTATAAGAGGGTTAATTTCTATAAATAGGTCATGATTAATTAAGTATATGGAAGGTACTTCATTTTATACTTGAGATAAATTTTGAGGTAGGGAATCCCATTTTTATCTGTGAGAGTTCAAGAATGTACGTGGAGGCAAGAGTAGTTCTCTAACTTGTCCCACTTCATTGTTAATCAAGGGATGGTACGGGGTTGAAATCGAAAAGTGATGATATGTATATGATGTTCGATTTTCCATATGCAAACTATATACTTACACCAGATAGTGGTTTGTCCACTATCGATAACTTGACCTATTTTGACATAGGAAGTATATGAAAGCTTCGCAATTTCATATGGGTTTAGATTCCCTTGGAATAATTCATTCCATTGAATCATCTCTCGCTTTAAAGGCATATATTCGAGATCCCTTTGGGAACTTATATAGTTTGCTTACTTCTAAAAGAATCGGGATTAAGTCAACCAGGAACTATCGTTTATTGGTTTGGAGAGAACGGGATTAGATAAGCATGATTATCCGAAAACCACTTCAAAGAGGCATAAGCGTTCAAATTGGGACATCTTGAAGATGATGAAATCAAAAGCGGAGTTCTTTGAAGTGCAATGGATACTTGCTACTAATCCTGAGGGTGATTCCAAAAAGGATGTAGTACAAGTAAGGCCTTTGGTTTGTTTATATCACGAACAACTTGTATGGATAAATGTTGGCATTGCATTGTTGCTTGGAAGGCAGTGGTAGCATTCTAAGTGGGATTTGCTAAAAAGGTAAACAGTAGCCTCAACCATCATACCCAGTAATGAACAAAACATGGGATATGCTTCAGGGCTATGTGGTTCGATACCATTAGGGCATGGTCATCACCCGATCTAGATTGATATTTTTATATTATGTATGCTAGGGGCCCGATACGGTTGTAAGCTGCAACCGGGATGATGACATATTCAGTACTATCCAGGAAGGGGTAGGCCAACCTTGATTTTCAAGGGGTCCTTATGAGGCTCTCGGTACATTTTTCTAGTGGTTTCCTATGGCAAGCGGTAACCCCATAGCCTTATCATAGTATGGAATCTATTTTTCAATACGTGCCTTTACGGACTTAGTTGTATACTAAATATGTTGCTGAATGTAATTAATGTAACCATTATGGCTATGATTCTTTATTTATCTTAAACTATAGACATTATTATATTATCACAAGATTTCCTATAAAATGGTTTGGTTATCGTAAGTTAAAAACTCATCCCTTTTTATGTGCGGCGTGGTCTTACGGTATACCATTATTTTGAAGGATTTTATAAAATATAACAATACATATGATTTGAGTTTCTCACGTTGGTTTACCAGACTAATCCGGGTGTTATTTTGTTATAATATCCGGTTCAGACCCGAATACTTTTTTCTTGATTTATAGATGGACGCTTGGAGCTTTAAGAGACGAGCTGGATGCCTCCAAGACCTGACGTATTTTATTTTCCGTTGTATTTCTTGTTTTGTATTTATTAGCATTTGTGAGGATAGGCTGTTATAACTGTCCAGGCCGACGATAGGTTAGTCACTCTGATTGTTGTATGTATTTTAAAGTTTCCTTTGTAAAGATCATTTGGATATTGTATATTACTCATCACGATGTTTGACTCTGTTCTGTCTTTTCTTTTCGTCCATCCCAACAATATGTCTTTTCGGCACTCAAATGCTCGACATGTGAATATCGTAGATGTATTAGTGTCGAATTTTGAGGGTCGAAAAGGTAGGTCATCACATCCAGTCTCGATACATCTTGACTAAGAATATGTAAAACAGTGTTTAATTTCATTGTGATAAATTACTCATGGTTACAACACCTTGTATCTATTTTCACAAAACATACCATTTACCTATTTTCTATTAAATAAATACTTTAAATTAATTAATTAATTAATATAACACATTATATCAAGTATATAATAGAAAGGAAATATCTTTTATTTCGAACAAGATTGGTTATCGAGTTAGATATATGTAACAAATTACATAATTTCCCTTAGGGCATATCACTAACTCTATCAATCTCCCTCTTGCACTTGGGATCAAGTATGTAATCTCTATTCCATCACTTCAATTAGTTTGATGAAAACCAATCGAGTTAGACCTTTCGTGAATGGATCTGCTACGTTGATTAAATTATCTACTCCTTCAATCAACTTTCTCTGATGTTGACAGACTACTTTTATCATGTGGAACTATTCAGAATATGTGTCTCAAATTCTAGTGAGCTCTTATTATTCCATTGTTATCATATAACAATGACTAGTATTCTTGATACTTCACTCCTAGCTCAATTATAAATTTGTGCATTTATATATATACTTCGTTTTTATTGTGGTGCTATTTAAGGTGATGTACGTGACCTTTTCATTGAATCAACCACAAATTTTCATTTGGAACATTTCTAACTTAAAGCTTCTTGACTTGAACTTATTATTGAAATATTATACTCAGCATCACTTATGAAATTTGAGTCCGAACACTCCTTGTAACAGCCCAAAATTTAAGCTACAATAATTAATTAATGAATTAATTTAATAACAAAATAACATTATGAAATTGTCAGAATCGAGCCACGAGAGTTGCACCATTGTGTCCGTGGTAATTTTCCGATCAATTTCCATATATAGATTGTCAAAATCCGAGCTAGAACGAAGGAGTTACGAATTAAACAAGAAAACGAAGAAAAAGACAAGGAAAAAAATAGGGTAGGTCGACACTAGGGTCGACCCTCCCAATGGCTAGGTCGACCTATAGGTCAACCTACAATGTGCAAAGGTCGATCTAGTGGTCGACCCGCATGCATTCTTGGACGAGTAATTGTCCAGGTTAAATCGTGATGTGTTTTTCGATTTTTACTCCATCTCGTGCGTTTGTGCTTCCATCCGACGGTTCCCATCGAGCCTATAACATGGTTGCACCAGATTTAATCTCCAAATCCAATGGTCGGAGATCCACAAGTGACACTATAAATAAGACCCTAGGCCTAGCTATTTTTCTCATTCAGATTTTCTCCATCTGGGTTCATTGCTTGAGGCTGGACCCTAAAAGGAATATTTTTCCGAGGAGAAGATCTTTTTAATTAAAATATTTTATACCCTATAAGTCGGTCTGGGAAGGCCAAGAAAAAGAGCTAAGGACCATAGGTGAGTGTTTAAGTAACTATTTTAGATTTTTAAGTAAATTAAAATAATAGGGTTTCCAATAGTTGTAGTTTTTCTACAATTTTGGGATAAACTTTATGCAAGTTTATTTACAATTTATTTTTAAGTAAATTTTAGACTTGCTTTTCAGTCTATTTTCTTTTAGTTATTCTATTTCAGTTATTTGCAATTATTTACTGTTAATTATAGTTTTCCCAATTATTTACGGTTATTTACAGTATTTACAATTATTTACTGTTATTTATATTTTATTTACATCTATTCTACGTTGGGATTTATTCTGTAAATGTTAGTTCTCTTTAATTCCCTTTTTATGTGAATGGAATAATTAAAAGAGAATAATTCGCTAATATGGACTAAAATATAAGAACACTGAATTTACAGAAAATTAGATGTAAAATAAGAACTGTAATAAATTGGATATAGACTAAAATAAGCAAATTTGAGATATTTGTAAGCATAGTTATAACATGTAATTATAACTAAAAAGAGAAAATATAAGAAATTGCAGAAGAAGCTTATTTTTAAACTTAGACCTTGGGTTAAGTTAATAAGAAAAATTATAATACGCAGGTTATAATCAGAGATGACAGAAAAGGCTTATTTTAAGACTTAGGTTAAGTTAATAAGCAAACAGAGCAGAAATAATAGAAGACACTTATTTTAAAACTTACACTAAGTTAATAAGCAAAGAAATAAGTAGGACCCGTACCGACAGCATTCCTCTTGGGACACACTTATGCTGTTTAGGGTAGATAAGTGGTCAATAATTAAGAAGTAGGACCCGTATCAGCAGCATTCCCCTTGGGACACACTTATGCTGTTTAGGGTAGATAAGTGGTCAATAATTAAGAAGTAGGACCCATACCGGTAGCATTCCCCTTGGGACACGCTTATGCTGTTTAGGGTAGATAAGTGGTTAATAATTAGAAGCTCAAATCAGAGGATTTGAGCAAGGGGCGCAACTAGATTTTGTTTGTTAGGACCCGTGTCGACAACATTCCCCTTCAGTCAGAAATTGGTGGTCCCACAACACACTCAGGTGAGGCTGGGCACACTTATGCTGTTTAGGGTAATTAAGAGGTCCAAAGGGAGAGTAAGAGATAGCGCGAGCCTAACGGTGGTTGAGCGTGCGGCCTCGGTGCAAGGAGATAAGTCGCTATTGAGTTCCAAGCGCTAAATAGGTGTCTTTTGCTATGGGACCCATAGGATGATACTAGCTCACAGTGGCACAACAAAGATAGAAGGCCGATCAAAGGGTAGAAATAGGACTTCAGCCTAATTAAACTAGGATTGGGATTTCAGCCTAATCAAAGCAGTTTTAGAAAAGTGCAAACAATCCAGTCAAAACTATCTAAGCAAAGCAAGCAGTTAAACCATATTTTATTCCAGCTTTATCTTTTCCTTTATTTCCTTTTATAACTAGAACTGTTGCAAAGTCTATTATCTTTATCTTGCTTAAAAATACTAATAATTACTTTCATTCACCAGACTTTTAGTCTGACCCACTCCTCTACTCTCCTCTTTTCCCCCATAGGCCAGCAGAGGCAAGGGCAGTAGACTTTCAGCTTTCTAGGGGTGACATTCTTGGAGATTCTTCATGTATTCTTCTTCTTTTGTTCCAGTTTTCTTTTTATTTTAGCTTGGATGTACTGGTACTGTTGAGAGGAATGGTTTTATTTATGTACTATGATATTGTGACTGAGATGGTGTTTTTCATAAGACATGTATTTGGTATTTGAGACTTATTTTGGTTATGACTTATTTTATGAAGTTTGATTTATAAATAAGTTATTGTTTTAAATGTTTCCGCTGTTTTTATTTATTTTGTCTTGTGAATATTAGTCTCTGTAAAGTTTTAGCTATACCTACAACGCACCACATCTTTTAGTGTACCTTTTTGGGTATACTAAGGGGTGTGGGGGTGTTTCACTTGGTATCAGAGCCTAAGGTTACATGATTTCTAAAAAAATGTTTTAAAAATAAAGTATTTTTCAAAAAGTAACCTATTTTTATGTAGCATATCTTCAAACTAGAAGCATTTTTCAGAAAGAAACTCTTATTATAGAAATATATTTTCAAATATAAAAGAGAGTTTTTATAAAAATCCCCTCAAAGTCCAGTTCAACCTTCTTTCGATTCTTTCGAGCCTAAGTTCTCTTTTTCTTTGCATAGAATGGCAGATGCCCCTAATCTTCCAGAGGTATCCCAGTCCCAGGCTAGTTTCGTAGATACCTTCAAGCTACAACACCAGGGGTGCAAGGGTAAGCGCCCAATCCAGCACCAACGGGTGGAAATCCCATCAATCCACCTACAGCAGCCAATTTCTCTAAGCTATGCAAGGACTTCACCAATCTAGGAGGAAAGAAATTTTCTAGTATGGAGGATTTTGTGGAAGCGCGAGCTTGGTTAAGGAGTACAGAGAGGATATTCGGGCTATTGGGATTGGAGGATCAGCAGAGAGTTCAGCTTGCATCTTGGCAGCTGAAAGGAGTGGCTTCTTATTGGTGGGAGGTTGTTGAGTTGGAAGGAAGAGACATTGGATGGTTTGGTTTCCGAGAGAGGTTTAAGAGGAAGTTTTTATCATAAGCAGAAGAAAGTATGCAGTTGGAAAGGTTTATTAGCTTGAAGCAAGGAAGTCTTTCAATAAAGGAGCATGTCAACTAATTTAATGAGTTGTCGCTGTTTGGGATGGAGTTAGTTAATACACCGCACAAGAAGGGAATGAAGTTCGCGAAGGGATTGAATCAGCCTCTTAAAGGGTTGTTATTAACTCACGTACCGATGGGAGCTACCTATGAGTCACTGGTGGAGATGGCGCTTTTGTCTGATGCAGCTAAGGAAGGAGAGTCTAAGGAGGTCCCTAAGACGGAAGGTTCTAAGAAGAAATGGTGGAAGAACAATAAAGATAAGAAGAAAGGAGAAGGCCCTCAGAAGCAGATTAAGAAAGGCGGGAAATGTAATAGTTGTGGGATGGTTTGTCATTACGCAAAAGACTGTAAGAAGGCAGCAATGAAGGGGAAGTGTTTCAACCGTGGACATCCTGGTCACTTTAGTAAAGTTTGTCCTTAGAAGACGGGGCAGGCAGCGAGTGCACTTACAACGCAGATTCAAGCATTGGATGCACCACCTTCCAGCAGCAAACCAGATAGAGGTAGGAAAGTCGCCATGGAAGGTTTGATCTCTATTTCTGATTTTCCCATTCGGAACCTTTTCGATTCTAGACCATCACACTCTTTCATTTCGAGTTCTTTAGTTGATTGTTTGCACTTAGATATCTCCTTAGTAGTAGACCCAATAGTTTTTTCAAACCCCATAGGATGATCGACACATTTATCTATGATTTGTAGGGGTTTGAAAATTTTTATCCTAGGCGTAGAGTTTGATTGTGACGCCTATGTATTGGGATTTTTGGGATATGGGATGATTTTGGGGATGTATTAGCTATCCACTTATGGAGCGATTTTGGACTGCGAGAGGAGAGTCGTTGGACTAGAGACATGCTGCGGTAGGACTCTCGAGGTTTCTTGCAACCCACAGGGGTCAGTCATGTTGAGCTTCCTTTATTCCCTTGATTCATCACTAAGAGAGCTAGATTCCTTTCCAGTCGTTAGAGATTTCCCAGACATTTTGAGAAGGTTCTTTGTACACTTCGCATTCATCGGTTGAAGGCAAGTGTCACTTTTAGCGTAAGGAAATGCGTTTCTTGGGGCATAGAGAAGATCTACACATGGTATAAATTTGAGAAACGGTTTTGTACATTTAGTTTCAGATTGTGGAAATCCAAAGAGAGATAGGCAAAGATTGGAGATGCACAACAGATTCAAGGAAGGCCCATGTGCAGATAGTTGCAAAAATTATAAGTGGATTTAACGATAGTGCCTTGGAATATATATAAGCATAAAAGAGGAATAGGAATAAAAGACTTTAGTAAGGAAATGAGGTTTCCAAGGTTTAGGAAGGGTACTCCTAGGATAGTAAGTAGAGAATCCATTTTATGCCGAGCCCAATAAAATGAAATTGTTGGAATTGAAAAATTGAAAAATATAATTGTTAATATTTTTTAGAAAGGTACCCTATGGTTTTTGAAAAAGAAAAAAAGTGGTATGAAATTTAAATTGGTTTTTATATGATGTAAATTTTGTTGAAAGTGAAATTCTTTCTGAAGAATTATAGAGCATATATAGCTCGCTAGTTTCTTTGTAGGTAAACAAAGATTTTTTTAAAAATAAAAACCTAGAGTGTATTAAGTATCGAAAACGTAGGTTACAACATTTATCGTTGTAATAGATGTTTTCGTAGAAAATAAAGGGGGTATAGACTATAACACTATTGTTATAATATGTGACTTCCATAAGAAATGTTTTTACATAGTATTTGAGATTTATTAGTATTTATTTTAATTGAATCCATACACTAGTAATTTTTGGTTGTAGTAATGGTGTTTTACGCAACATCTGTTTTAACCCAAATAAAAATGTGTTTTAAAGATAATTTCCAAGTATAAAAAAAGCGGTTTGTAAGTGCACTTATTATTTAAATAAGTATAAGGAAATTTTTTCTAGTTATGGATATATTAAAACAGTTTTGAAAATGAGTTTTTCTGAAAAGAAAAGTGTAAGTTAAATATTGGGAAATTAGTAAATTTCCTAGAAATTGTCTATCGTAATAGGATATAAACTAAACATACTTTAATCTATTGGAATGAAAAGAATAATGGTATAATTTTCTATGAAACCAAATCACAAATAAAAATGTTTTGTGCAAGTTGTAAGGAATATGTTAAAGAGATACACAAGGCATGGGAAGCACCATATTTTGTATAGCCTATTTCGAAAAATATAAAATAAGTTTCTTATAATTTCACATAAACACGAAGTCCTCTTTTAAAGGATTCATAGAAGGTTTTAGCGTTAATAGTTTCTTATAAAAGAAAGTAGTTCCAATATATTAAGGTATAAACCATTAGGTGTAATAAGAAGTGTAGTAATTAGAGACAGTGTTAGTTAGGAGAGATATTATAGAGAGCCTTTGTAGAAAGTCCCGATTTGTAGTAAGTTTGAAACTCCTCTAAGGTTAGGTTTGGAAAATAATTATTCTTTTCTACTCTAGTTTTTACAAAATTAAAAATCTATTAAAAGAAGATGTTTTGAAAACATGTGAGGACATTTTAAAGATATTTTAAAAAACTTAGTAGCAGTTAAATTTAAAAATCCAAATTTTTATGGAAAGATGTAAAGGGCTTTAAATGAAAAGGAGGAATAAGTTTTGAACTTAGAATGTGAAAGTTTTCCCCTCTAGGTTTGGGGAATAAGGTAAATTCAAAAAGCTATAAGGATGCAAGTCTAGGAAGATAAAATGTGAAGTAACCAAGTACCTTTGAATTTAATAGAAATTTGAAAATAACACTTATAAAAGCAAAATTTTTGGGATTGATGTTAAAAGCTTTAGTTTTTGAAATGAAATGATAAATACCAAACCAAACTTTTAAATGTGGAGTAGATAGGAATCATTTCCTAGGTGTGACGGAAAAAGTGTAAGGCTATGTAGGAGATAGCAATGATCACTTTTAGAAGTAATAATAGAAGTTTTCGTGAAGTGTATAGGACATTAGTGAGAACCTAGGATTGTTGTTTTATGTGTGTAGACTATAGAAGAATATTAAGGTGGTATTAGTAAGATGGTAAGACACATGTGGTTGAGGATGTGTGTTCTTAATTTTGGAGGAAATGGGAAGGAGAATCTTCCTTTAGTGGGATTCACGTATAATAATAGTTTTCAAGCTAGCATGGGAATGACACCTTCCGAAGCTTTTTATGGAAGACCATGCAAGTCGCCTTCGTGTTGGTTGGAGTCTACAGAGAGATTGCTACTTGGTCCCGACATGGTTAGAGAGACTTCGGAGAAGATTGATTTGATTAGGAGAAAATGCGTACTTCTTATCCGCATCTCTTTGATAATAAATTTTGAATTTTCTGTTTCCATCTTTAGTTTTGAATAGATTCTTTCCTTTATTATCCTTTGGGAGGGTAGATCTTAGGATTTAATCTATGGATGGTAGGATTTGATGTAAACATGTTATTTGAACATGTTATGTATGATGGATACTAGTGGTTGCTAGTGGATGCTAATGTATGCATATACTTACACTAGGCACTATTATTTCTTAGGGATCGGCCTAACTAGGACACTAGAGCATATGCATATGGATGTGTGCACATTTGCATTTTTATTTTATTTTCCATGGTTGTTATAAATGGATGATTATCATATGATTGTTGCATTTGGATGATGATTGTAGCATGCATATAGAACTATCAGTTATCATTAGGGAATTTGCATTCATTTGGATACATGGCGCGGACATGATTGCATAAAAGGAGGTCGACTGAATCAGTAGACCGTCTAATCTTTTGCATTAGTTAGAAACATTGATACTACACTATTGCATATGTATCATAAATTGTATTAGAAAACTTAAGGACAATGGACGTAATGGATGATGGTTGAGTAGTTGATTGTAAAACTTGGATGAAACATTTTTTTCATTCTTCCATCCTTAGAGATTTCGGAGACGAAATCCCTTAAGGAGGGGAGAATGTAACAACCCAAAATTTAAGCTATAATAATTAATTAATGAATTAATTAAATAATAAAATAACTTTTTGAAATTGTCAGAATCGAGCCACGGGAGTTGCACCATTGTGTCCGTGGTAATTTTCCGATCAATTTCCGTATATAGATTGTCAAAATCCGAGCTAGAACGAAGGAGTTACGAATTAAACAAGAAAACGAAGAAAAAGGAAATAAAATAAAAATAGGGCAGGTCGACCCTCCCAATGGCTAGGTCGACCTACCATGTGCAAAGGTCGACCTAGCGGTCAACCCGCATGCATTCTTGGATGAGTAATTGTCCAAGTTAAACCGTGATGTGTTTTTCAATTTTTACTCCATCTCGTGCGTCTGTGCTTCCATCCGACGGTTCCCATCGAGCTTATGACGTGGTTGCACCAGATTTAATCTCCAAATCCAATGATCGGAGATCCACAAGTGACACTATAAATAAGACCCTATGAAAGATACTTGAACACCAAATTTTATCTAAACTATACAAAATGGTTTTATTGACAACCTATGAAAGATACTTGAACACCAAATTTTATCTAAACTTCTGTTCATCTATTTTTTTCATTCATTCTTGACATTTGGATATCATGACTCATTGAGAGGCTATGTTGATGATTGCAGTCTGTACATAAAGGTCATTTAGTAAATTGTTGATTCACAAATTAATGCCAAATTAAAATTTGAAAATACATAATAAACTGTAATTGGTCAATACCTTGTTGGTTGCTCTTTTGATAAATGGTTATCTTCCTAGTAGCTTTCCACCAATTCAATTATAATAGAATGCATGATGTTTATAAACCCAACACTACTGATAATGTAAAAATTGAAAACATAAAATGTATATGAATAACAACACATAAGGTGACCCAATAAATAACTAGGTGCATAGGTTAGAAGAAGTTCACACAGAGGCCAAAACAAAATTGTACAATAGCTTTCGGTGATCAAAGTTTATTATAAAAGGTCATTTTGATTAGTCTAAAAATAATCAATGGTTATTCGGTTATACAATTGTGCATTTATAATAATAATTATGAGAGAATTCGAAAAGAAAAATAGAAGATGGTTAGGCTTAACTATCAAACTTATAGTCAATCAAAAAGGATAAAAGATAAAATTAATCAATGACCCAAACTATTAAACCACATGATTTGATGTAATAAGAAGAAAGTAAAATCATTAAGCTTGTAAAATTGAAAAGAAAATTACCCTGATTCTAGGGAAAGGGTTATTGAAAGTTCCAAAGTCAGCTTTAAAACAATTAGTAAAGAATTAGTTATGAATTAAGGAAATCAAAATGGAAATACTTGAAATGAAACGAATTGGATGACTGGAATGTGAAGATGATGAGAAAGTAAGAGATGCTAGTTTCAAATTAAAAAATAAAGATATGACATTAATTCCATTTTTGTTGCATGTAGTTTTATTTGAAGGCATGAAAATAAAAGTGTCATTTGAGCTCACAATACACGTGGCAAAGCCAAATTAAATTTCGCTAAGAAATTGGAGGGGGTTTCAGAGCGAAGGAAGCTCTACTTTAATATTAATAGTATAATATATTTCATGTTCTTTACATGCATATTTTGGTATATTTTATGTTACCATTCTATTATAAGATTTTATCGCATGGATCGTAGTCTTGTTTTAATTTAACATGATAAATCTTCGCTAATTGTATTCGAATGTTAGATGTGGTATTTTATCATTGATTCTACGTATGGTAGATGGTTGGTCTTTACAAGAGACATGTGGTTTTAAGGAGTATAGGGTTAAATAATTTTTCATGTGAAATTAAATTTGTTAACATATTTAATCTATTCACAATTGGATAATTGCATGTACATGACAAATTCCTAAAGGCACCCAAGACATCATCTGGTCATGTCAGAAAATTATGGGACACCGAATGTTCGATGAAGTATAAGCAGATTGCCACCAACATGAAGAGAACCAAAAAGAAGTCTAGTTGTTTATCTTAAGAGATGTGACAACAATTTCTCAAGTGTCGGGAGCGAGATGATGTGAAGCGTTTACATAAACGAACTCTAACATTCGTATTAAGAATCCCAATCTGCACTACGGTGGTTCTCAATTGACAAGGCGATTTAAGAGTAATTTGGTAAATTTTAAAATAATTTAACAATAATATACAATCCAAAAAAATGCATGATAATTAATGATCTTTGTCCAAAAATGAGTTATGTCGATCGCTTACATTCATGGGGGTGTACATCCGGATGTACCAAATCGATACAATAGATGGTTCTACAAGCCGTTGGGTTAATAGGCCCTCGATCAATTTTATTGTTAGTCATTTGTAAAATATTCAACATAAATTTATACATTTCTAACATATCTAATGTTATCAATCCTAAGTTTGAAAAATAATTCACAAAAAATACATGAGGATGGATTTGGCGAGCTAAAGAGTGATGATCACGGACTTTCCGATGAGAATATGAATTGTGTTTCTATACAGTTGACATAAGAAGGACAAACGACCACGTGCTCGAGAAACACATGCAAGCCGGGTTTTGGCTATGCTTCTACGTTAGTTACTCAAAATTTATTTTTATAAGATTTATACGAGATGTGACTTGGATAGTTTGCTACTTTAAGTAAAACAAGCAAGAAATTAGCATTCTTGTGTAGGAAAATTGATGGATAATAATAGTTACATGCTTTAGATGAATCACTAATCATTTAGAAATTTATGGAAACTAAAAATTGCCATGGAAACTTGTTAATAATAATTTTCGTATAGCTTTAAACAAACTATTTGGGTAATAACTATCTATCTAAATGAATGATTGTATGGTTTTAAGTAAAATTAACTTGATATTATAATTTAAATGGTCTGGAGTATTAAGAGCATTTCAAACCGTGGGTTGGTTGGGATAACACCGACCCCTAACAACCCACCCCTAATCGGGGTCAAACGCTAATTGTGGGTTGTTTTGGCAACCCGCAATGTGGGTTGGTTGGGATGCCACCGACTCATAACCGAGGGGTCAAACGCTAATTGCGGGTTGTCTTGGCAACCCGCAAGGTTGCCAAAACAACCTTTGGGGTTATGTAGTTAGCCGGCTTTTATAAAAGCCGGTCATCTTTAGTCGGCTTTATAAAAGCCGACTAACTATATTTTTTTTAATGTTTCCTTAGCTGACTTTATAAAAGTCGGCTAAGGGGACGGTTTGGATTTATCCACTGTGAGCACGTGGATTGCAATCGAATGGATAAGGCTTGCAATTCAAATGCTTAGCCTTAGCCGGCTTTATTAAAGCCGGCTAAGCACAAGTTTTTTCCCTCCAGTTGAGGCTTTGTTTTTTGTTCGGTTGGGGATGTGTGGAGGAGGGTTAAGTGTAAATAGTGGTTGAATTGATGTTTGAAGAACCCTTGGTTGGGAATGCTCTAAAGAGAGAGGGAGACTTCAGCAAAAACAAAGTAGAACTCTAGAGCAAGGTACAAGAGCTGGACAATGAGATACAATTGGTTAGAGAGCTTGTACGGTAGCAAATGCAGTAGCAACGTGCAGACATGATTGTATTTTCGTGCCAACCGGATAAGGTACCTACACACACGGTATATTTGTGTGTGTATGTTATTAGGGGTTTGTGATGATGGGCTTTTTTATATGAAGTGTGATGCAGGACTTTGGTGTAGTTTGGGTTGGACATGCGATGTTTTCGTTTATTATAACTTGTCTGTTTTAATATATAATTGTGATGACACATATTGATACCGCATGTTTGACACACCTGTTTAGCTTTATATGAAATTAATGGTTTGTGGTGTATAGAAGGAAATGCAGGTTGGCATCGCTAATACGTTAGTAAAATTTATTTCCGCATTATTTTTTTAAGTGAAAATTGTATCGCTAAGACATCGGTGAATATTTGCCGTAGCAATGACATAAGTGAGCTAATGCAAAATTCAAGAAAACATAAGCTGGTAAGGTATATGAATGGCGTAGGAAATGCATTGGTAAATTATAACATAGTGATCAGCTCAATTCCACTGTCCCTATATGTCCAATTAAATCTCAATCATACATCATATGCTTTAATTTTTAAATGGGTCCTACCATACTATTAAAGTAACCAGATCATGTGAAAATTGATGGCTTTGGTGAATTTGATACATGGACAAAAGAATTAGGGACAAATGAATTGAATGATGTTGATAAACCCCTACCATGATGCGCTGCAATGAAATCTGAAAAAATGTATTGATTTTCCTTTTTATATCGGGTCATTTAGTGTTCCCATGGCATTAAGAATTTTTTCCCCACTTTGGGAGCAATGCTAAAGATGGATGAAAAAAAATGACTTACTCATCTTCTGACTATTAGAATTATTAATAAAGATTTGGCTCTGTACATTTTCTTATCATTCAAGAGTTCCTATAGCACTATGTACAATACTATGCAAACACAAATCATATTTTACTCAAAGCGACCCTTACTTTATACCGACTTTCTTCGTACTTTGAATTTGATTCCCATTCGTTTCTTAGCTACGTTTAGGTATATTCGAAAGCACTAGTTTTGCTTTTTACGCAATCTCGTCTTTCCAGTATCCCTATTTTTCACAAATTTGGGAAACTTACGATGTAAAACAGTCTTCAGACTTACTGTACAAAACTAGTGCGTATATAAAGTCCAAAAAAAAGGACATAGGATACAATATACATGTACATCAAGCATCCCACATCTCCCATCATATCACAAACAAAAAAGCAAAGTACGCAAAGCATCCAATTCCCTCTTTCTCAACTCCACTCAACCGTCACAGAATCTCCATTCATAAATAACCCAAAAGCAAACAAAGAAGAGAAGACCAAACCAAAACAAAGGAAATGGCATGGTTCGACCAAAGAGGACCGGGATGGAAGCGGGGATGGAAAGGGGAAGCCCTATCGTCCCTGTCCCTTCCACCTCTGCCATTGCTGGCGGTATTCAGCATCGTGATGCTGTTCCTGACCCTGAAGTGGTACATGGACTGCAGGGCGAAGATAGAGGAGACGGAGATCAGCCTGAGGTTCCTGTTCGTTCTGATCCCGGTGGCGCTGGTGCTCATGGCGAAGGACCTGTTCAACGAGGAGGGGAGGTTGGTGGTCAGGCTGCTGCCGGACGCCGAGCAGCAGGCCATTCATAGGGCTGGTGGGTCGCCATGGGGGGTGGCGGCGCTGATAGTGGTTTTGCTGGTGTTGATTTCGTATCAGTCGTCTTTTCATTCCAAGTGGTTCAGGCCGTTGTGGTGGAGGTCGCACTATTGAGTGACTATGTTTGTATACGTAAAATCAAGTGCTACTGTATGAGGTATAGAGAAGGAAGTGGGTGGTGTAACTGACCTGTTTGTCAATAGTTGAATTTTTCAAGAATAATTCGTTTTATGTAATTATGAAATAAGTTAAATAATTTCGAAGTAAGAGCGACGGATTCTTGGGAAGTCATTTGATGTTTCTTTCTTTTTAATGGATCATAAGAGTGGTCCAAACTGGCCAATATTCATCAAGTTTGGTATTATACTTACCCATCATCCGATTTAGTCGGACTTGTTTGAATATTTCAATAATTTGGATATATACGCAAAATAAAATATGTTGTGCTATTTTGGTGTGAAGCATAGCTAGAGTGATCAAATTTTGAATTAAAGCTAAAAACTTAAGGATATAATTGTTATGCGTTGTGCTATTCAGGTATGACTTCCGTTAATTTATTTATCTTCTTTTGGTTTATTCTCAATCAAATCAAGATAAGTCACATATTCAGATCTAGTGTTTCATGATTAATCAATCATAAAGTATATTGAAATTCTAACAAGTGGTATCAAAGCCATTCATCGTTCATTTCATTGAGAAATTTTTATGCATTTTTTTTTGAGTAAGTTTTGAATTAAATTTCATTTAGAAGTTATTGAATTCATGTAATTTCTTACTCAAATTTTAGGTTTACTCTCGATCTATGTATCAAGGATATTTTTGAGATGGTTTTAGATTTAGTTTAGTATCAATTTTTTTTAATATATATTCAAAATTAAAAGGCCGATTTATGAAACTGTTTTGGTGTAGAAAGATAGATCTAAATGATCCGTATGTTATTTATGAAATAAGCTAGAATTTTGAAATAATTAAATTTTTGAAAAATAATTTAAATTCCTCTAAATTTCGAAAACAACTTATGTTGGCTAAAGCATCCACATGTTTATTATTGTATATTTTGTAAATAAGTTTTTGAATTTTAATATGAAGAATACTTTGGATCTGATATGTACGGTCATTTTCTTTAATATATATTAATGGTATGGATAAATCTATATAATGAGAATATCTCTATTTGAAGCTTTTGAAATGTCCAAAATACCCTTTTAGAATTGTGCTTTATGATACGGTAATTTCTGTCATTTCAACCCACTTTTTATGCACTTTCTTAACCACAATAGACACGTTTCCATCCCCTCCTCCCATTGCCTAATTTGATTTTCAGCAAAATTAAATAATATTCGAACTGAAAAGTTTAAACAAAGCAAACACGTTTAACAATGACATAGTGGAGCATCTCATCTCATATTTTCAACGGTTGCAAATCATCAAAGATGGATCCAAGCAAAGAATTTATGAGATTCCGATAAAAAAAAGTAGTCAATTCGAACATCAACTCTAATTCTGAAATCGTCTATGGATTTGTAAAAAAGTTGGCATCAAAGTTTTAATTCATACATGGTTACTTTCTATCAACTAAGAACAAAAATAAGCTTTTACTTTACTTGGTCATGGATTTGTACCCAATTTTTAATATTCTGATTTGAATTACTAAAATAATGATAGTTATGTATGTCATGTGCTACAAGCATCAAGTACCTTTTTTTGTTCTCTTCGTTGTTAATAATGTATATGGACATCTGCACTTAATTGTTGTTGTTGTTACATGAATTTAACTAGAAACTTTTTATTAAATGAATATAAAGAGGGCACTACAATTTACATAAAATTAACAGGATTATAATCACATTTGTAGAACTTTTACTTAAAAATAATTTACTTCATTATAACATGTTAAGAGTAAAGTCCTAATCAAATTATATGAACCATAAACATATTGACTGCATCATGCTAAACTTCCTAAATATTTTTGGCAGGATTCTAGATTAGAAATGAACTTCACTACCAGTATATACATTTGTGAAGCCACATATATATTGTCTTAATTGTTATTTGTTGGCTTATATAAGTTACTTACACAAACCATAAATATATTTGATGCTTTTGATAACTACTTTTCTCATGCTTCTTTTTTTAAGGTAGCGTACTCACTGGGGTTGGATGTGTCAATAGTTCTTTGACCCATTATTTTTCCACGTTCATTGTCTTTGCACAATTCCACTTTTTAACGGCTTCAATATGTTAAAAAGATTCTCAAGCGACGCTCTTTCCTTTAATAGCTTTAATAGGTAAGTTTCTTATCCTTACTATTAAATTGGTTTGAATTAGGTAGAGCAAGTTGGCTGATATTGACTAAAAAGTTGTGTTCTATGTTCTTAATTGATTTATTTAGTGTCCATAAGTTGTATAGCATTAGGATCTTGAGGTTATTAAAGTATGGATTTTGGATATTTACTTTTATATTGAAAATAATAGTTTTGTGCTTCTTCTGTTTATCATGTAGTACATATTTTGAAAAGTACATATGCATAAATCAAGTTATAACCTCAAATCGGGTTCTCCTTTAATTTATCCAATGCCTATCAATTGTATAGAGTTATGGTCTACATGTTGTTGATCATTAAAAGTATGGATCGTAGATCTTTTGATATTGAGTTTTCAATTTAAAACATATCAAACATTGTATTTTTTATATACTTTTTACGAGATATACGGTAAAATATACATGGAATTCAACCCTTCACATTTTCATTTGCATTTCAGTTTGTGCATAGCTATATATGTCCAAGCAATGTATCCTCTTTATATTTTTTTAACGTGCATTTTTTAGTAGAACTCAAGGATGTATGATGAAATCAAAAGCTTAGATATAGTATTGGACTATCTCATATAAGTATTCTTAGGTTTGACAAGTTGTCTGAATGTCTTTCTATGCAATATATCTACATGCATATATATGAAATACTTGCAGTTGGACAATTTGGCATTAGTATTGCACTGTGTCAATGCAGTAAGTTATCTAAATTTTAGAATGAAATTTATCTCATAGGTGTATCTTAAAGGTAACATGTACTTGCAAGTTATCAAAATTTTATTTGTATTATACATGCATCTATATGAATTATACATGCAAGTTCTTTGGTATGACATGTACTTGCATGTGCATATATGGATATAACATTTAGTTAAATCATATGAAGTATTTTGATGTATGCAGACGTACATGCATTTGTATGATGCATGCAAAAATACTTGGAGTATAAATGTCGTTATATGAAGTATGCATATGCAGTCGCAATCAGAGATAAACTTCATTCCAAATTTGCGATAAAAATAAAATTATGTAGATGCACTTGCAGTATAACATATTTTCTATGCAATATATCTGAATATGTACGTATGTCTCATTCTGAAATTTATCTAACATGTTTCATTTTCAAAGGCACAAAAGCATGCTTCCATACTTGCTTTTTTGTCATTTCTATCCTTGACTATATATGATGTGTTTAATGTTTTAGCTTGAATTAAATTGGTATTTTAAGATAGTAAATTTTTTAGTAATTAAAAATATCTCATTTTTCATTTGTTCTTCTAGTTGAATAATTTAGATCTTCTAATAGCAAATTTTAAAATGTATGATACAAAGAATTTCATAATGGTGACCATATATATGAGGTTTGCATAGATGATTGCTTAGGGGCAGTAGAGTAATACAACTAACTCGATTATTGCCTTGAAAATTGAACGGTTAGTTCGGTTCATTTACAACTTTTGATCACATGTTTGCAAGCAGTGTATCATTTTTTATTAGTTCTTTTCTCTCTCATTTACCATGTCTTGTGGCTAACATAAGTAAGCAAAAAGATATAGATGGTGGAGTTGAAAATATTTTTTGAGGGATATTTTGACATAACCCACAGTTAATGCATCGAGTTTTGTGTATGTTTGTACGTACAATTTTGCACAAAAAAAAAGTTGATGCATGTTTTTATTTGCACACGTCCAACGGACGTGCCATACGTACTGGTATATATAATTAAAACCATTTATGCAAGAAATGTAAATCTGGTTATATGATTATTTTATCTTACTTAACTTTTGATTAAGTAATTTGGATATATATATATATATATATATATATATATATATATATCTGTGTGTGTGTGTGTGTATGGTATTTTAGATTATTCCAGAAATTCTGATTAATAAGAAATAAAGTATGCTCCTTGTTTATGTTGATTTATTTATCGAGCAATATCGTATCTAAAACTAAATTTTAATATGACATTAGTTTACCTTTTAGACCACATAAGGGTTAATTGTATTTATTTTTTAATCATGAATGCATTAAATGTGGTTCTTATGATAATAAATTAATTAACTTATTATCATAAATGCACTAAATGCTTCAGTTGTAATAAATTAAATGATGCAGCTTGTTTATATTTGGAATAAGAAAAGGTACATGGTTTATTATTTGATGCATTGGGTTTGATAATTACAGATATTTTGTATGTATAACCCATGCTCATTGAAAATATTTTTAACTTTCATGTCTTTGATGGAGTAGCAGTTAAATAAGAAATGGACTTTATGACGTCAATATTTATTGCAAATATTATGTATTTATATATTTTAATTAATGTCATTTTTTTCGGCTATGAAAATCATATTTTAGTATATGTTTTTTCTTTATGTTCATGTATTGGAATTTGATATTAATATTTATGACAAATATAGAAATGAATGAAGTAAGGTAATATAAAAATAATAAACTAAAGAGTGACACATTAGCATTATGTACAGCTATACTATGGTTCAGATATACACCATCGCTACTACATTCATTCGTGTTATTTAGTACGACATTTACTATGTCAATTATATATAATAGTATGTGGCATTTTATTCTGACATTCATCTGTGATTATTATGTGATTTACTTATGATGTTTTGTATCATATTTATTTATAGAATGTCATGAATATAACCACATACTTAAAACAAAAGATTATAACAGCTACGATAAACATGTGCCACGGTTATAATTTTGAGATTTTCATTTGTCATATAGACCTAAAGCATTTTCGGGAGTGTTTTATAACACTCGAAATATATTGTACATGCACTAAGAAATATGCCATTCATAGAGCTGGTGGGTTGCCATGGGGGGCGGCGCTGATACCGGTTTTGCTGCTGTTGATTTCGTATCAGTTGTCTTATCATTTCAAGTAGTTCAGGCCGTTGTGGTAGAGGTCACACCATTGAGTATGTTTGTATACACATAGTGCTTTGTATGAGGCATAGTGTAGGAACCATGTGATGCAACCGTCTTGTTTATCAATAGTTGATTTTTTCAAGAATAATTTGTTTTGATGTATTATGAAATAAGTCTAATAAATTCAAAATAAGAGCATGAGACTCCTCGAAAGTCATTTGATGTTTTTTTTAATGGATTAAAACAATGGTCGAAACCTGCCGATATTTATCATGTTAGGTATTATACTTACCCACATGATTTACAACTCTGCTAAACAGAGAAAACTAAAGCTATGGTTTCATTCTTCATTCATTTGTTGACTTTCTCTTCTTCCCTTGTTTCCATGGCGACTTGTAGTTTATTCATTTAAACTCTAACCTTCATCGTCTCTTACTCTACTAGATTCTCCCTTCTTCCCCCTAAAGCTCAAATTACGGTTTTTGCTACTATTTAATGCAGTATAATTATCAGATCTGATGCCATCGCAACCTTGATTTGGCAATTCCATGCACTATTGTCTATTATGAAGTTAATTTCTTATTATGTAAAGCTCTGTCGAGGCATCACCAACATAGTTACATGATGTGATTTGGTCTCGATGCAGACGTGAATCTAATTTTTTTTCAATTATAAAGCAACGATGCTGCTCGTTGGTGTTTAAATTGGTTTTGGGTTGACATAAATACTTCTCAATATTTTTGCTTCCTACTTCTGCAATCCACTGCTCAAATAAGTATTTGAAATCGGTTTGATTCTTCACTCTTTTTTTCACTTATTTAATATTACGCTGCTTTCTCTATATCAATAACTATCCATCTCTGCCCTTTGCTAATTACTTTACCATTATGAACTTTAGAACTACGTTCTTTTCGAATATGATAGAGTGATGCTGTTAGTATGATGTGTGCAAAGTCCCATTTCAATGATTTTGATCTGAATTTTGCTATGGTTTGTTGTACTACTTTTTTTAGTTTCATATATCACTGTTATGTTCAAACCCTAGCTTTTCCTTTGCTAAATTCCATATATTGTATGAATAACTACACTTAAAGAATAAATGCTGAATAGTTACTAGTTTTATATCACATAAAGGGCATTGTATACCTTTTGTTTTGCCCTATTTTATGTTCCTATTTCTCGTTGATAACTTGTCATTGATTGCAAAGAATGTACAAAATGCCATTAGGACAATTTACTTTGTTCCATATGCATTTGCATCATTCTACTGTTGGTTGTTCACCTCTTATATGCGCCCAAGTTTTCTTAAAAGAAATTTTACTATTCCTGCCTGTAGTCCACTCGCAACAAACACTTTTTGAATTGCCGTCTATTGATATTTTATCGATAAATTCCTTATGTGGATTTGTAACTGGAACTAGATGTGGTTGCCATCGATTATCATTGATTACAAGTGCAAACCCGTGCTACATACATGAGGTTCACTTAATTTTTTAATTGGACATTTTTTGAATTTTTTTTGGTTACATGAAGATGAATCCTATGCTTTTGAATTGTAATTTCTTTTCGAATTGGGATTTTCTTGAAAACTGCTAACCAAGCTTATATGATAAATATGCTTGAATAACTTTGTAACAGTCCGCAGGTGCGGCGCAGTGGAAAGGGGGCTTGGGTTCTGGTAAAAAGACCCAGGTTCGATTCCTACCATGTGCTTCCCTATCCTATATAAATTTACCTGGGGGTATGGGGGCTTGGATCAGCGGACGGCTTTACTATACCCTCCTCGGGAGTTTACCGGTTCGCCGGGTTCTCCTGGGTTTTCAAAAAAAAAAAAACTTTGTAACAACCCGCATATTTTACGATTGTATATTTAAATGTTTTATCTAAATATAGCATCGTTAATCAGATTAAAGTCCGAAATGTTACTTTTTGTAAACAGTCGAATTGGGACTCGAGACCACTTCCATTGAGTCCAAAATGGCGTTTACAACTTTTTTGAGTATAAGCATCGATATGTTTGGAGTTGAGTAGAATTTTGCTATTTTTTCTATTTTGGGCTTTGGGTTTGGGTTTCAGCCCACTAACCCAACATAATACCCTAACTCCACTCAACTCCTCTTCATTCATTCATTCCATTTCCTAACACTCTAGCTCAAGAGAAAATGGGGGAAAAGAATGGGAAATAGAAATTCCAAACCCTAGTTTGATTTGGAAACTCAAGTTCTTGCTCCAAAATTAAAGGGAAGCTTAGGTAAGCATTCTCTTCATCTTGTCCATCTCTATCTCTCTTCAATTCTCGGAAATTCCTAACCCTAACTTAGGAAATATTCTTCTTATGAGCTTAGATTGAAGATTCTAGAGGTATATTGAAGAGGAATTGGCCTTTCCTTTATTTTATAGCTTCTCATTCGTGTCTTTGGGTTTACAAGGTGAGTTTTTGAACTCACATCTACGTTTATAGCTTTCATTGTTGTTAGGTATGAATTCCTAACATCTATTTCGTGTTCATTTGCTTTGATTTGAATTGGTTTTGTGAATTCTCCAATTTTTGGTTTTGAAGTCCAATTTTATGAAAATCCTACTATGGATGTTTGGACATGTTTTTTGGGGTGTATCGAAGAGCCTATAAGGCTGGGTAGTTGCTTGGCGTAAATCCTTAGTCGTCGTTGCTCGTCCGATCGCTCCCGATACGTTTTAGCCACTTTGGCCTAGGCAAATTGTTGCCCAGACCAGGTGACCAGACGTCTGGTGATCAAGTCCAGACGTCTGGTTATAGGCCCTGGAGAAAAGGAAATCATACGGCTGCAAAATAGAATGGCAGAGACTAATTTCAGACGTCTGAATTATAATTTCAGACATTTGAAAGGGTTCTGACGTCTGCTTTATATCTTCAGACGTCTGGGATGGTTTCTGGACTATTTTCAGAACCCAAATCCAGACGTCTGGATTGACCCCCAGACGTTTGAAACTGTGCATTTCTGCCTGTTTAGGCTTTTCTTGATTGAATTTCCATTGTTTATCGATTTTTGTTGCTCCGATTAGTTGTTATCACTTTTATCGACCTTGATGACTTCTTTTTCGGGATTTTTGGGAATATCCATTTTGATGGATTTGGTATCAATTTCTTTGGATTTAATTCACGTCTTCGTATGTGAATTTTTGATGATTGATTGTTTCTACAATCATTTCTATGGTTTGTCACTTTAAAATGCAAAGGTTTCTATACTAGTGGTAAATACTCAAACTCTTTCACAAAAACGATTTCAACACTACTTTTAAATATAAAGCTCTCTTTTAAAACCGTTTTCCAATCTATTAGTATATACAAACCTTTACCTCATTTGTACGAGAAATCCAATTAAACGGCTTAGTAAAACAAGTGGTATGAAACGCTTGTGTTTACTTCGTCGGTTAATTCTTGGACTTGTTCGATTGAACTCTTATGACAATTTTCGAGTGGAAATCTACAATCTGTTCGTAAATATTTAAGTTAAGCTAGTGGTTATGGGACATGAAGCTAAACTCATATATTTACTGGCTTAGTGTAATTGACACTTTTTATTGATCGATGATGGTCATTTTGAGATTTAGACTAGCGATGAGCGATGTCTCTTTGTCCGCGTAGGGGACTATACCCCGTTCTGTTGAGCTTCGGCTCATTTGGAGGAGTTTCGACTCATAGTCCGCAATGGGGGACGATACCCTGTTTGGAGGAACTTCGGCTCATTTGGAGGAGCTTTGGCTCATAGTCCGCAATGGGGGACTATACCCTGTTTGGAGGAGCTTCGGCTCATTTGGAGGAGCTTTGGCTCATAGTCCGCAATGGGGGACTATACCCTGTTTGGAGGAGCTTTGGCTCATAGTCCGCAATGGGGGACTATACCCTGTTTGGAGGAGCTTTGGCTCATAGTCCGCAATGGGGGACTATACCCTGTTTGGAGGAGCTCCGGCTCATTTTATGGAATAGCGTTCCATTTGCGTTTCTGGATTTCTAGTTGATGATTTCTAGTATTTATGTTTCACTGATTTTTGCGATTGGTATTGATATGTTTTGTCAATATTTGTGTTTTGGTGAATAATTAAAAGAATATGTGATTCTTTTTGGTGTTTGAGAATATTTGAGATATTGTATGATTTTTGTTGTTACCTTATGTATACTTGTCATAGTATGGCATTTTTGTTATCATACGTTTTTGGTCATATCTCTTATCCTATCTCATTTAATATGATATTTATAGCTAGATTGATCCGTTTATTATTTTCTTCTTAAATAATACTCGGGTCAGACCGAGGTATTTCAGGTGCTTCTGCTTGACTTCTTATCAGGGTTCGTCACCTGACTTTTGGCTAACTACTTTAGCATAGTAGTTTTTGTTAGTATACATTTGAGATTGAGACTCCTTGTTGTATACTTATTCTTTTGTCTAGCACTTGTATCTATTCTTTTGTGATGTAGTGGATCTTGTATGACCACTACTTTGATGTACACTTCTATGTGTTATATTCATATCTGTTTCTGCCTTTGTGATATGAATATCTGTGACTGATTTGTGTTATGTTTACTTCTATATTTGTTTCCGAAGTCCATATAGCCACTATGTGGTAGATTTGAGTTTGTATTTGATATGTCGGATTTCCTCTTGAAATGAAATGTAAGTTATATTATCTGACATATCAGTACTCGCACAAAGCAATTACACAGATGGTCGCTCCTCAACAGCCTTATTCTTCGTGCTAGTCAACGACATTACCCCGTAGTGTCCTTGGCTAGTGTGAATATAAAGGTGGGGCGTCACAAACTTCAAAGTGCATAAAGTATAACTAATATTTTTTTGATACAATTATGTTATACAACAAACACTAACACCAATTATAAGTCATTCCTAGCTCTAAAGCATTACATTACTAATTATGCCAACATTCCAAATTGAATTGTTAGCAGGGCTAATTAATTTAAAGGACAAAAATTTGTATATTTTTAGCCTCAAGGACACGACCACAATATTTTAACCAAAAGGACAAACATTCTCCTAAAAATTATTCATAAGGACAAACATTCTTCCAAGATTATTCATAAGGACAAACATTCTTCCAAAACTGCTACCTAACTAAAAACTGATACCTAAAAAATGCTACCGATAACTACAAACATTCTCCTAAAAATTATTCATAAGGACAAACATTCTTCCAAGATTATTCATAAGGACAAACATTCTTCCAAAACTGCTACCTAACTAAAAACTGATACCTAAAAAATGCTACCGATAACTACAAACTGATACCTAAAAACTGCTATCAATAACTAAAAACTGATACTTAAAAAAAGTTGTCCTTCAAGCTAAAATACTGAAAGACTGTCCTTGAGGCTAAAACGCTGAGAAATTTGTCCTTGACAATAATTTCCTGTTGTTAGCAATTAATTTCTTTTTGTTAATTAGATGGTAATATTATTTGGTATGACTTAATTTAAACTAGAACTGAATTAGAGAGTTAAAAAGGTAATTAACTGGAATTAATAGTACTTTATACTAATCAAAATTTAAAGTGGTGAACCTGTTTACGATAATTTAAAATTTGAAATAAATGATGCTAAATTCACTTCAGTATGTAGGTAATTATTGATATGTATGTAAAAAATTCAATACTAATCAACGTAAAATAAGGTACCACGTGAGGATGAATATACGTTGTCTATATGCAACATGAGTAAATTATGATAAATAAATTTATTATTTAAAATTGAGCTAAAACTAAATGGAGAATGAGATACACTAAAATCTTATTAATTATTATTTATATTTTTCTACTTTGATCCCATTTTGAGTTAGACGGCTAATTATATATTATTCTAAAATCAATACTCTTTAATGCTAATTAACCGAATCAACTAAATTAACAGGTATATTCATTCAATAAAAATTAACTAACTTAATATCAAATATGGGAAAATATGATATTATTTATTAATAATATCATCAACAACCAACCCAAAAAATAACATATTCTCTGTTAAGTTCATATAAAATATATTTTTTATAATCTACGAAATTAGGTTTAGACTAAAATCATAAGATTAGTCAAACTTAACATTATTTTTGAAAATGACACCATAGATGCTAAATCTTCACCACTTGGAAGCTAGTTAATCATTTATGTTTATAGATCATGCAAAAATTATGGGTACTGCAAAAGACAGTCATTTTGTTCTGATTGTTACCATTGTAATTCAAATATATCCATTTAAAAATTTACACTTTTTAGGCATAATTTTATTTCACCATTTAATAATTAATTAATAGACTATAAAACATAATTTTACCAATTGAAATTCATGGGCAGTTTTCCACCGAACATGGAACTTTGCTAGTGAAATTCAACAACGTTCGATATAACATTGCCATCAGTCATCAATTTCTGCCAAAGTTTCTAAAAATGATTTACTAACACTAATTTATCCAAATATTCAACAAATAACAACATTTTTTAAAACAACATTCTGTGAATGCTACAAAAATTTTAAATGCAATAACTAAAATTTTCGAAGTTTCGAAATTTTAAAAAATATGCCATTTTCTTTCTTTTACAAAACTATTCATACTGACATGGAGATTCTTTAACATATTCTCATGATTTTAGCTCATTGATTATTGAGTGAATGATTGCTACTACATTTGATATTTTTTCTAGAATTGGGAAGGAAGAAAATTTTAATTTATTCACCTATTTATTTGAAGAATATTCGAAAACTTTTGACAATAAATATATGTTTATGGTCTAAAGCACCAGTAATGGTATTATGAAGTATAATAAATATTTTTGTTGGTATTTTTTAAACATGGTATTAATGGGAGAAAGTCAAAGTGCGTTCCAGTGGCACCTTAAATTATGAGCTAACAATTATGTATACTTTTGTACTCGTCGTATCAACTTTGCTATATCATGTTTCCAAAAAACTTGACTTATAAAATGTGCATCTTCCTAGTTTATGATCTCAACCACTGGAGCATGATCTTATTTATTAATAAAATGTTAAATATTGTTAAAAAATCACACAATATGATTAAGAGAAATCATTCCTTGGAAAAAAATGTAATTCAGTAAAACTAACTTTTAGAATAAAGAGTGGTACTATATCCAAATAGAGCACTTAAATTGGTGTCTAAGGGGTTCAACCCATGACCTTTATAACTTAAACCTAAAATATCATACCACTTCCCACTTATGCTAGTGGTTATTAACACTAAAAAGTAATTTTGGTCCACTAAAAAATCAAATGTTACGAAGAATTAATATGCAGTTGATCTTTCAATCAAAATGAATTGACTGTTATTAATTATCTTATCAATCTAAATTCAAATTAAATAAAATTAGAAGCAAATGATTTCCTTTTACCAGTTGAATAACAATATAGTTTGGTATAATCCTTTTTGTTTTAAATTTGTTTACTTACATACACTATAAATAAGTATGTCTCTAATCAATAATTATCCATAAACATCTCTAAACCATAGAAATTTAAAATAACATAACATTAAGTGCACTTTATAGGAAAAAACTTATCCTACGATTTCATGAGGCCTCCAAAAAATGGTGATAATCATGCATCAATTGAAACCATGTGTTGCTTATGAATATTTCACGATCTATTAAATAAACCATAGAAAAATGTATTAAACCATAGATTGATTAAGACAGATAATATTAGATTTAATAATATGATTATCTTAGTAAGATCACATAAAACATTTAAATAAGAATTATAAGTTTATAAAGCAAATATATACAAATAATAATAAAAACAGAAGTTTTCAAATATAGCCAAAAAATGAGCTACTTGTACATTTATTTATTTTCGTAGAACACGATGAAATTTATTATTTGAATATTATTTTATTGCACCTTTTCTTGCTATTTGATTTTCTTATATACTTATTTTTAAGAATGGAAATAAGATCAATTTTACCACTGATAGACTATACAAAAATTTTGAAGATTGTTTTGCAACTATGTATTAATAAAAAATTATGCCCTATAAATAAAATAAGTGAACGAATTTTTATAATCGTATGAAAAAGAAAAAAATTCGTATAAAACTGACATTATACACAATAGTTAAGACTGAAAAATAGTCCATTTTACCTATAATAGATTTTACTAAACAATTAAGATTTTATGATACCAATGCATTAATAAATCTAACAACCTCCTTCAAAAAAAGAAGGAAAATTAATCAACAACCATACTAACTAAAATAAAAATAAGAAGAATACAAAAGAATAGACAGTAACATAATGTTGTAGGTTTCCCATTAATACATTACTAATTACAGCAATCAGTGTGAACATATACTCTGCCTTATAGCTTTAGTATCAAATAATAGATAGTCAATATGATGTGACGTATAAATTTATACACTATGAGTTTCTATAGAAAATTACTTTGGGAAATAATAGGTTTTTGTATGTATTTAACATTATTCTAGTAAGAAAAGTAATTTAAAAATTTATAGATATATGTAAGTTATTGGCAACTCATGTGACATATTCAAAAATAATTATCATATAATATGCATAATAAATAAAGTTTTTTAGCGAATAACATAAATGATAAAATACTCCTAGTTTATTTCCAAGGAGACGCATAAAAATATATATTTCGAATGTAAAACTCAAATCAAAATTAAAAGGAAAAATCAATCACATTTAATGTAAAACCAAAACTAGAATCGGAACTAAATATATGGAAGGTGTTTAAGCGATTTTAGTAAGAAAAACTTAAGAAACAATTAATGCGAATTGAGTTTCCCTTTTAAAATTAAAGAGACTTTGGGGCCTTTTATTTTATAGGTAAGAGATGCATAAAATATGAATTGCTAGATTAATGTTGGTATTCTTTACGAAAGAATGTGATTTTATAGGTGGCTAAAATTAAAGCTAATCGTTGAATTAAGGATAATGAAGTATTCAAACTAAGAAAAACATGGATTAGAGTTTACTAGTTCAATCTAAAACCTACAACAAATTTGGTACCCAAAAAAATGTCAATCCTGAATAAAAATTGAATAAAAATAAATGAGCTAAAAATCATTATATAGTTATTAGATTTTGGAAATAAAAGCTACATACATAGAGATTATTCAAATGAAAAACTAAATCAAAGTTAGAACTAAATAATTGGAAGGCAATTAGAAAAAATAGTACTAAAAATAGAATTAATCTTTCATTTTGTAATTAAAATAATCTTAATGTGGAGAAATAACGATAAGTAACCTCAAATTGAAAAAAACCTAAAATTTAACTTTGCAATTCTTCGACTCATCGATTCCATTACTCTAATCTCACAACTGCAATAATTTAGCTAGAAATAAAAAAAGTTAACCCTAAATAAAAGAAACAAATATAAAGAAATGAGCTATGTTATATAGTTAACAATTTTTATTTGGAAGACTAAATATATTTAAATTATTCAAAGCGTAATGTATGTTGATATTTTCATGGCAAGACCACTGAACGAAGCTCTTTTGGTGTCCGCGTCATGATTGGATATCCCTACATCCCCTTAGAGCACATATATATTTTCATAGTAACATTTATTGTAATAAATGGAATCCCCTATTGTTAGATGCTACCAATACCATATATGTGCTCATCTACTTTAGGATATCTTGCGATGTGGGAGTAATCATAATCTAATCTATGCACCCACTTTAATACAATGCGAGGCACACCTAATACTTTTATCTTAATAAATTATCTAATAAGAAAATAACAATAAAGCAAAGTTTTCTATCCCTCTCATTAATAATAGAAATTTTCTCCCTCTCATTATTCCTTATTTTTTTTCAAATGATATAGGTTATCATTTTAACTTTAAAAAGAAAATGCATCTAATTTGGGAATCTCATTAATTCCAGATTCACTTCTTGTTAAAATGATGTGCATATATGGTCACATTAAGAACAATTTGCAATTTCCTTGCCATAGTATGAAATTAATACTAAAATAAATGTCACATTTATTTGGATCGCTAATCAGTTTTGAAGCTGAATTGGCACACCAAAATCAAAATAGTTGAAAAATGATTATTGATATTAGCGAAAGCTATTGTGCAGTATATAAATATTAACCTCAATATTATACAAAATCATATGTCGATGCATAATAATAAATGAGTTGACTTAGCAAGAATATTTTGAAGACTAATTCGGTGCCCAAAGTCTATAGCATTATCTTTCTCTTTTTGGATAAATGATGCATAATACTTGAAAATCATTGATACTTACAGTGGAATAGAAAGGACAAAAATGTATAGGAGAACTTATAAGAGAAATTACCATACTAAACTTCCTAAATAAATTTATATGGAATCTTCGAAGCCAAATATTAAATTTAGTGGAGTAAATTCAAATGCATATTCATTTTAGTAGTGCTTTTGAATTTTCTTAGCTTGGTATTCAATCTCATGAGTTATCTCATTATCATATGAGATTTACAACAATGGCACAAAAGAAAAAAAAGAGGTTTACTTGTTACTTAATCAGATTGATAAGAGAATAAGAAAAAAATTGAAGAAGGAACTATTACTGAATTATGGAAAATAAATAAAGAAGGAATTCTATAATCGAAAAAACTGAAGAATCATTCACATTTAATCATGGGCAACGATTGATTGGAGGAAGAAATATAATGGGAAGATAAAGTATAAAACATCAATGTGTTCACTGCTATTTTTTTTAAGGAACTAATGACAATAAGGAAACGTTTGGGATAATTAAATTACCAAGACACCAAGCACCATAGTATATTTTTGAGAAAACTAGAAACAAAGGGTCATACCAAGTTTAACTCAGCTTTCATATAATATAATAAATCACATAAACTATAGCATAAAATCCTCCTAATATTAATAGATTGTTCCCACCCAACTTGTTTATAAAAGAATCATGATTAAGCTAAGGATCAAACCATAAACTTGTTTCACTTCCACTTTTTAAATTCATGAGCATATGCAATTTTCCTTTTTCTCCACATTTCAAAATTTTCTTCCTGGTATCCGACTAGTTATTCTTTGGTATGTGTTTACTAGCTTTTCGACCAAGAAACTAACTTAAAATGGATCTAGAGAACTCACATGGAGTCGGATTAACTTGAAATTTTGGAAGAACACTTAGAAACATAAAAGAAGACACTCACCAAAACTGGACTTGATTGGATAAGGCTAGATGGATCGTTAGCGACTTAACTAGATGGATCATTAGCGATCCATGTATAGTGGGCCCCACCACCTGAAATTTTTAGGATAGGTCCCAGACACACTCAAGAGTGTACCTGCAAAGTTTTGTCTGATTTTGTTAAGTTCTGAGCAAGTTATAGATGATTCTTCTGGACTAGATGACCCATGAAGACGGATGATCAAACTAACTCCAAACGACTTGATACTTGGACAAAACACTCCAAAGAACAAAGTGAATAACACTCAAGGGAAATCAGCCAAAAATAATATAAGGAGATGGATCGCTAGCGATCCATCACCTATGGATCGCTAGCGATCCATGGGGACGCTTCACGAGTCATCGTAACCTCTTGCATCTTGATTCATTGCCTCTTCTAAATACGTTCGCCAAGTTTCATAGCCTTTCAAGCAATCTATTTCGAAAAGCGAAGACCCATCTGGTTCTAGTCATAGATCAATCTAACTCATTGTATGAACCATCACCAAAACAAGGCAACAAGCTAAGAAACTACACGGAGGACAGCTACATAGAGCAAGGAGCCTACCCCAACAGGGTTGGCTCAAAAATTTGCAAGGGCATGGATCGCTAGCGATCCATCGATCCATCAAAATGTCTCAGATTGCCATGGAACTTTCAGAACTCCTTCGTGGCATCATGTGCAGGCTTTTGGCAAAGCGGCCTACCCAATAGCTCTCCAACCCCTATAAATACAATCCTACCTGCAACATAAACGGGATCTTCTAGATTGGCTGCTAAAACTCTGTAGAGATTATTCTTCACTCTTCCCCTCCCACAAAATAGTCACTTAGGGGTTCAATGTGATTTTCCAGTGAACTCTTATACTTGTGAGTTGATCTGACTTAGAAGATTTAATTATATTGTAATTTGATTCAACTTGTAACAGCAGTCAGTTAACAAAAAGTTATACAGTAGACGTAGGATTCATTAACAGCCGAACCACTATAAAAATCTTCTTGTGTCATTAACAGCCAAACCCAGATTGGTCTCTAGGCACGCTCTGAGTCGGATCTCCAAGGTGAACATTTAGGATTTCTGCTTGTTGGATTTTTGCTTGTTTGTTTTGATTTGAATATTTGAATTTTGAAAAATCCACATTGATTATGATGACTGATACTGATCGCCTTAGAGTCCTACCACGGGATCAGAGTGCAAGGTGCAAATCCTCTTGACAGAGAGCGAGTAGATGGACTTGTATTGATCGCCTTAGAGTCCCGACCAGAGAGAAAGGACTGGAGTGCAAGAAGTAAGTCCCCTCACCGGAGAGTGAGCGGATGGGCTTACTTAATCCCCCTTAACAAATAAACGATCCGGAGCGATCGTCCCCTTAACTTAAAACATCAAAACATTAAACGATCCAGAGAGATCATGCATTAAGCTTAAACGATCAGGAGAGATCGAGCCTTAAAATAGATTTGATTTAATAAACGGATTTGAATGCCTTGTAAATAGGATAAAACTGATAAATCCTAGATGAACACATGATGATTTCGATATATGATGTGATTTTGATATATGATGTGACAACTCTGAATGAGAAGCAAAATGATAATGATGTAAACCCGAATAAACATGGGACAATTAGAGATATGTGATGTAATTAGTGATATGTGATGTAATTGGAGATATGTGATGTAATTGGAAACATGTAATTTAATTAGAGATGTGTGATGTAGTAACTCTGAATGAAATTAGAATGATTGTGATGTATAGATTACACTTAGGCAGAGTCTAGAGTCTTAGGCTGTAACAGGTTTGGAACAACTTGTGATTTGCAAGTGAATCCGGAGGAACTGGACGATTCACCAAGGCCGAAGCAGCTGGAAACCTCAACAATCGAAGACTCGTTACTAGAACTTGTTCTGGAGCAAAGCACACCTTTCATTCAAAAAGCGTACTTTGGGGGGCAAATGTTTACCCGCTTTTTGACCAAAGCAGCTAACTTAAAACGGATCTTAAGAACACATACAGAGTCGGATTGACTTGAAATTTCGGGAGAACACTTAGAAAGCATAAAAGAAGGTACTCATCAAAAATGGGCTTGATTGGATAAGGCTAGATAGATCTCTAATGACCTTACTAGATAGATCGCTTGCGATCCATGTAGATTAGGCCCTACAACCTGAAATTTTTAGAATAGGTCTTAGATATCCTTAAGAGTGAACCTGCAATGTTTCGTCTGATTTCGTTAAGTTTAGAGCAAGTTATGGATGATTCTTCTGGATCAGATGACATATGAAGATGGATGATCATACTAACTCCAAACGACTTGATACTTGGACAACACACTCAAAAGAACAAGTGAATAGCACTCAAGGGGAATCAGCAAAAAATAATCTAAAGAGATGGATCGCTAGTGATCCATGGGGACGCTTCACGAGTCATCGTCACCACTTGCATCTTGATTCATTGCTTCTTCTAAATATGTTTGCCAAGTTTCATAGCCTTCCAAGCAACATATTTCGAGAAGCGAAGACCCATCTGGTTCTAGTCATAGATCAATCTAACTCGTTGTATGAACCATCACCAAAACAAGGCAATAAGCTACGAAACTACACGGAGGACAGCTACATAGAGCAAGGAGCCTAACCCAACAGGGTTGGCTCAAAAATGTGCCAAGGACATGGATTGCTAGTGATCCATCCCCCATGGATCGCTAGCGATCCATCAAAATGTCTCAGATTGCCATGGAACTTTCAGAACTCCTTCGTGCCATCATGTGCAGGCTTTTTGCAAAGCAGCTTAGCCTAATAGCTCTCCAATCCCTATAAATACAATCCTACCTGCAACATAAACGAGATTCTTTGGACTGGCTGCTAGAACTCTGTAGAGATTATTCTTGCCACTTCCCCTCATACACAATAGTCATTTAGGGGTTCACTGTGATCTCCAGTGAACTCTTGTACTTGTGACTTGATCCGACTTAGAAGATTTAATCATATTATAATCTGATTCAATTGTAACAGCAGTAGATAATAAAAAGTTATAAAGTGGACGTTGGCTTCATTAACAGCTGAACCACTATAAAAAATTTCTTGTCTTTTTACTATTTCTGCTCTTTTTACATTTATTTTTATATTATTTCTCTATAAGAACAGTGCTAGTGCTTTCACACTCAATCCAGTGTGTTGATCTATTTTTTGGGTTAACATTATGATATTCCAGAAGTTGCCTCTTTTAATATAGTTGGTTTTCATCCATTTTGCTCACACTCATTCATTATTAATGAATCTCTAAAATAAATTTAAATGGCATGTCAGGCTCAGATCATTTGTATTCTGTATTCCCATATCTCCGCCTTTTTTTGGCCTGCATAAAATTATTGCATACACTATCGTTTTGATTAATTCTAATCTTCCTCAATGGATATTAGCTTGCTTGACAATGCTTCCATTTTATCTTTAATTTTCTCTACCAGCACCGCATAATCACTATCTTTAATCTGATTTACTGATAGTCGCAGTCATATATATTTTATTGGTAAACACCTTCGGCTATTTTTTAATGTTTCCAGCACTTCACTTTTGTATTTGCTATGCATTCTAAAATATGCTTTAATCTTAAATTCATTAATATGTAACCTTGTATACCTATTTAAACACTCAAAAATACCTTTAGTAGCAAGTGCATAGGAATAATTTCCCTTAACAAATAACATCAAATTATTTGCACATATAAGGTGGATTATACAAGACTGTATTTTGTTTATGGGATTGATATTATTTTAATTACTTCCATTTCAATTAGAATTGAAAAATATTCCATTACCATAGTAAATCAATAGGGTGATAATTGGTTTCCCTTTCTAATATGCTACTGGCTTACCCTATATCAAAGCTAAAAGTAAGGGTATTGATACACTCATATATTAGGTCACATAATTTCTTTGGAAAACCCATATTTTCATAATACTAGTATGAACTTGTGCTTCGCATACGAGCTTTTTGCATCAACCTATAGAGTTTAAATATATTTAGATTAAGAAAACAAACAAAAAAATGAAAGGATGTAAACTATATGATAAAATAGTTTTTAAATTTTCTTCTATTATACACATCAAGGTACTTTTTAGTCAATATAGAAAACTCCTTTCACAAAAGTCAAACATAAAATATTGAATGAAAAAGCAAAATGCATAAAATATATGACTTGTACCTTTCAATTTGTGAAGTAGTGAGAGCCACTGTAGTAAATAATAAACTAAGGTTGAACCTAATAAAAGTATTGAAGAGAATTAAAATGACATTTAAAAAATGCAATGATATTTAAAACGTTGTCAAAAAAATATATTGTAAATATGATTGTATCCAACAAAAGTTTCAATCTTATTAATAAAAGATATTAATTTCTTAAATGTCAAACACACTTAAGCTATGAAATAAAAATTCCAAATAAAATTTTAGAGCCTACTAAAACTTCCAAAATATAAAAAGCCATCTTCAAGACGTATTCCTCAAAATCACCATACTCAAATAAGTGTTTAGGAAGAACATATTGCAGTAGGTAATATATTTTTGTTGCACCATGAATAGCTTTGTTATATTTTTTCTTGGATGTATTTGGTGATGAAGTTTGTTAATTGTTACATTATTGTATGAGTGTTTCAATTCCTTTTGGAATATACGTATTAGAACATTCTTATTTGAAGATTCATTTGATTTATTATCTTATCGTTATTGAATCAAATTCATCACCAACTAACAAATTTTCATATTCAGTTCTGAATTAAGTGGAAGTAATACAAATGAAGATAATATAGTTTTCAACTTAGATGTAGCGTGGGTCAAATCGCAGGTTAATTTCACTATGGTTTTTTTCCATGCCCTACTAACAAATACATATTATTCAACAGATATCCTACAATCTTTTTCCTTCGTCAATGTAGCATTATAGGAAGCATGATAGCTATATAAAATAATAACACTATGGACTTGACAATAAGAATGTAACACCCTAGAAATTTTAATAAATAAATTAAAATAATAACAAGAGTAAAAAAATGTAACTTTACAATAAGGGTAAAAATATAAATTTTCATAAAGTTTGGAATTAGGCTACGAGACCTATTCCATTACATTTGGAAAGTCATTTGCAGTTAAGAAACATATATAACTTGTTAAATTTGATAAAACAGGTCAGAAATTGTGGAAAATATGACCAGTGGCATTTTTCATAAATATGGTTTCGGGCCAAACTCAGCAACCGCTAGATTTCAACTATAAATATGACCTTAACCCTCATCTCTTCTCAATCAAAACCCTAACTGCCACTCTGTACGTATATTTCTTCTTTTACTTCCTCAAAAACTTCTCAATCTAAACAAAATTCCTTTTCTCATCAAGAAAATTTTTCTAAACAAAAATAAAAACTAAAGCAAGGAGAAATCAAAATAAAAGATATTGAGAGAGAATCCAAATTAGAAGAGAAAAGGATGGGGAAGGCAAATCAATCAAGGGGATATAGATACAAATCAAGGTTAGGAAGTGAAAAGCTTTAAAAAGATGAGTGAATTGATTACTACATTTATGATAATTATAAGTAATTGAATTCCATTATAATTCTATATGATTTGTAAACAAATTTTTTGTATTTGAATAATAATTCCAACATTAATCTATTTTTGAATTACAATTTCAGTTATGAATTAAATTGAATACTGATGATGGAAAACCCTATTTGTTTTAAAAGAATAATTATTGAAAAAGGGAAAAGATCAGATAGTGAAATTCATATCAAATTTTATGAAGATGAATCTTTATCTCTAATGTTTGGAAAATGAAGAGATCAAATATCATTCTATTTCACCTTTAATTGATTTTGAAATTGAAATATATGAATAATTTCTATTAGAACACATAGTGGTTTTTAATAAAAATGGTGTAAATATACGTATATAATCATAAAAATTAAAAAGTTAAATTTGTGTAAACTATGGTATGAACTATACACAAAAATCTGGTTGAAAACAAGTCCTTGAACCTATATTCGAAATCACGAAGAAGAGGAATGAAAAAAAAAAGTAGAAAAGTCAGGAAAAATGACTAGACGCTAGACTCGATGTCAAAAAATTCAGTCGGACTTATGGAAATAAAAATCAAACATTTGTATTGAGGAAATTCCAACCTGAGAGGTTGTAGTTTGAATTTGACTTATTTTAGACGTCTAAATCCTTTTTCATACGTCTGAAAATTAAGTCGGATGTATGAACACCCAAAGATGTTTTTGTTAAGTATCAGGAAGTCAGACGTCTGAAATAGAAATTTAGACGTCTGAAATAGAAATTTAGACGTCTGAATAGCTTCAGCAAGCCCAGGTTAAACATGGACCTAATACAGGCCAAGTAAAGCGAATAGAGGGACTTGAATCTCACCGTATCGACTGTTAGGAGTTCACGTAGTGTAACAACCCTGCTTTCTACACCATCCAAATTAAAATAAATTTAATAAAAATATTCAAATTCGATATTCAATAATTATTATTTTCGAAAGTGAATATTTATTTAATTGAAGGCTATCAATAAAGGGTTTTTTGTTTTAATAATTTAATTAAATTAATAAATTCTTTTCGGATAATATATTGAAATTAAATATAAATAAAATAAACAAGTATTGAAATGAATGAAATCGTGTTGTTATCAACCTATATTTCATAGAATGATGCGTTAATCAATTTATATTAAAGTGAAATTTTATTTACAAATAAAATACAAGAGTTGGTTAAAAGAAAATAAAGAAAAAGAAAGTAACCGAAATCAAAAATAAATTAGTAATTAGGGCCCAAAAAAAAATTTCAAGCCCATTTCTTCCTTGTTCTAGAACCCTCCTTGCATATTCATTTGCAAAAGCCCGAACCCGTTATCTCACTCACTATTTTTTGCCCTTGTTAATTGAAATCACGTCAAAACAAAACGTCAATCCAACTTCTTCCTTGTTAATTGAAATCGCCTCTAAAGTAAAAATAATCAAACGGAGGTGCCAGGGTTCGGCAAGTCGTCGACATAAATAGATGAGATGCTCGTGAAAGTCTATATGGGGTGGATCGTGCAGTGTATATGCAAGTATATGTGGCAAAATATATGATGCAACTAAAACAATATTAATCTAAGTAAATAAGAAGAATCACACCAGGGATTTTATACTGCTTCGGACCTCCCGTCCTACGTCCAGTCCCGAAGCTCCTCTTCGGAATTTCCTTTCACCAAATAACCCTCACTTCATCCGGAGGAATAGGTTTACAATAGCAGAGTTTCTTTGTCAACTGTGTGTTCTCTATTACACGGATTTTGACTATATAGTACAATTGAACTTCTTATATCTCTTGGATGATTGAATACAATATTGTTCGAGAGAATATAGAAGTGTATGATCTCATATTTTCAGATTGTATAGCAAGTGGATGATTAGAACAAGAGATGATCAAGATAGAGAGTCGAGTTGTAAGGTAGTCAGATATCCTTTCTCTTGATTCCTGATGCTATATATAGTTGTAGATAGGTATGTTGAGTAGTTGCATCCATTAATGAGTGCTCTATAGTTGCTTCTGTTGATGATGAAGAGTTGCAGCGAAGAGAAGAGGAGATGTCTATTCGAATGTGACAGTTGAAGTTCTTCTTTGAAATCCGAGTTTGAAATCAGACGTCTGGTAGTATATAATTTTTATACAGGGTAGATTTCCAAACGTCTGGGTGTATCTACCAGACGTCTGGTCTTGTCTGTTTTGTATTCCAGAGGATTTCTTCAGACGTCTGGCTAGTGCACCCAGACGTCTGAAACCTGTGCATGTTGAATCTGTGCATCTGTGTCATTGCTCCATTAATCCTATCGACTTGCAGTCTTTTGTAACTTTCTTTGAGCCTTGTTCTTGTCTTTCTAGTGATGTTGCTCTAGAAAGTTCTTGTATACATATATATGTACATTTGATTTTCATTGTATAGTTGTTGTCATTAAAACTATGAATTTGATTTCCTAACAGCTCGGGACTGGATGGCTGTCGACTGAGATGAGCACGATTGTAAATGACGTTCGCGACATAAGGCAAATCAATTTGGTGATTGGGTGATTCGAGGTGGAGGCATATGCAAGGTAAGGGTGCTTACACGTAGCTTCATGGAAAAGGTATAATGAGTAGTATCACTTTATGACAAGAGCAACATGGTACTCGACAGGGCAGGCATTGGCAGCGCAATTAGAAGCTCTTATTGTTACCAAGATACCGTGATCACATTTTAAACATGTAGGAACCAAAGATGGGAGGCGGAGGCATCCACAATAGTAGGGCTACATGATTGAGCAGTGGCTAGACCTATGGGAAATCACTATAGTGATTTTTCTGAATACTTTAGGTTGAATAATAAAGAGCATATGACACATTTACCATTGAGATGTTGACATAATGCTTAGGTAGGACATAAATAGTTGAGTTTGTATACTCAGTGCGAGCTCAAGTATTGCGATGCTTGCTCAATATGTAAGTGCGATATACGTAGTTTGTCGTTTTGGGAATGTTAACCAAATGTTGGTTAGAAAGTTAATCATCAGGATTCGCCTACTAGGAATCGACCTAGAGTTGTTAGGTGTTGGTAGTTCAACCCTTGTTCGGAAGCCTTTGTAAGTTGTTTGTAAGGTGGAATTAGAATTATACCCTTGATTTGTAAAATAATCAATTGTTTATACGTTGTAATCAAACATAAATGGACACCTTAGGTCATATAGGTTATAAATGAAGTTAATTGCTTGTGAACACCATACTAATAATACAATTTATTCACCCGACTGTAACATCCCCCATCTGGAATCCCGAAGCTAAGTGCTACAGATACTGTAGTCATCCATAGTATTAACTTCCGGTGACCAAATACGGTAATGTTAATGGTATTCATAATATCAGCATCACATGAATACGAAACAAAATCACAAATTTCAAAAACATCTTTTCACATTACATTTTCAAAACATGTTCCATATTCAAATTACATAATCGCATCGCTTTCCCAGGTTCAGATTGAATATAGTTATTACATAAATACGCCAAGAGCGACATATGATGATGCCCCCTTGGTTGACCAGAGTACTAAATAGTCATATCTGACTTAATACAAACACAGCAGAAATACATCAAAATGAAACAAACTGCAACTTCTAAATAGCTATCTGTCAGCCACCTACGCGTCTCCGGAAGCTTTATTTGTCATCCTACTAAAACATATAAACCTCAACCCTCAGCCTACTCAAATCAATTTTGAGCACCCGAGAGTATAAGGGGAAAAACATAAACTTCGAGTCAGATATAAAGCCTGGTGTGAATCCATTTAGCGGAACGAGTTTTCGCTCACTAATATCTTTCTAAAACATATATTTTGTAAATCCATTTCCTGCAACCAAAACTGGTTAAAACTATAAAGCATTATTATGTAAACATACATATCAGGTAACAAATGGACTATCTGTCCGAACACTATAGTTTTGTTTGGCTAACTACTAACCTTTGGCTGACTCGGGCCTAGCAAACAATATAAAAAAAATAATCTAACACATGTTAGATACTCCTCTTCTGGACGGTCTGTCCTTAACTATCCATTACGTAGTTCTCTTTTGGACGGTCTGTCCCTAATTTAACATCTCCCAGGGTTACCTAATCCTAATGGTTTTGCAAGCTCACTAATAACCTATCTATATACAAACATATATTCCCTTCCGTGTGTAACCATAATTTTAGTCTTACCTGTGACAAAACCCTACACACTGGAATTTTGGACTAAATTAGCTGGGGCTAATAGCTAATGTATAGGGCGTGACCCTATACTAGTCCTATCTAGTATTCTAATAACTGAGTCATTTTACTTAGGGAAACCTTCCCAAAATTTCCCTTGAAAACCTTCTCATCTGAAATTGATTTAAAACCTTTTTAAACCAAACTTAAACAAAGGAAACACATATACTCTATGCTTTACTCAAAATCACCTTGCCATGCTATATATATTTTACCCAAATCTTTGTTGATGAAAACTTTTAAATATTTGAAAGTACCCCTTTCGATTCCATTGAAAGTATCCCTTTTATAACCAAATAAACTCTTTCCTTCATCTAGGCCGAAAGACCAAAACCTTCCTTTCGGAACCATTTACATAAACCTTTCGAAACTATTAAAATAGCTTTTCCTTTGAAAGTTAAAAACCTTAGACATCCTATCTTTAAAACCTTTAAACATAGCCTTTCGAAACCATTGGAAAAACCTTTCCTTTAAAACCTTTCGAAACTATTGGAAAACCTTTCCTTTAAACTTTTCGGAACCACTGGTTAAACCGTTCGAAACCATTGGGGAACCAACCCTTATAAATCTTCCTTAAAAACCTTTCGAAAGCATCAAAACCTTAAACCTTTCGAAAGCATTTGGGTTCAATTTTAAAACATGTGGAAACACCTTTCGAAACAATTCACAATCATCTCTTTCGAAACTTTTGGATTACTCTTTAAAAAAATCTCTAAGGGTCACAGCCAACAGGGTCGAAAGCAACTCTTCCGAGAGCCAAAATAAAGCAAAGAAGTGATAGTGTTAAAAACCGTCCTTTCGAAAGAATTGGAGAAGCGACAGGGTTTTATAAAATAAAGTGCACCCTTTCGAAGGCATTGCTTTGAAAGGTAAGAAGCGGCAGCTAAGGCTTCGAACTAGTCGAAAGCGGTTATTTAAAAACAAAGGCGCGACCATTTTGAAATCCATTCCTTTAACCAATTTGTCTCAGTCAAAAGCCAATCAAGTCGAAAGCAATATAGTCGAAAGCAATGCAGGCGCATTTTTCATTTAAAACAAAGTAGCTCTTCGACCTCCTTCAGAACCCCGGTTTCGACCTTGTACCTCCCGCCCCTTATCCAATTCACTACGTACCAATGAATTGATACCAGGAGCATTAGTTTCGATGGTGACAAAGGTGAAACTACAAAGTCGAAGCCATCAAAGTCGAAGGAAGGGTGCCGAAAGTGGCAAAACATGCTTTTGGCATGAAAATCTAATTTTTAACCTTTTTAAGTAATCTTTTTTAACTAACCTGCCTTGTTTGTCAAAATCTTATTAGTTGCTATTTTTTTCTTTTCTAAAAGCACTGCCATCATAAATAACAATTTAATTTATTTGCAAAATACCCCTTCTCCTTTTATAAATATATAAAACATTTAAGTCTCATACCTTAAATAATTTTATATATTCATCAAAACACTTTAGAAAATTCTACAAAAATTTCAGAAAATCCTTTTTAATATGTTTTCTAACATATATAAATTTCGGACCCAAACTATTTATATTTTAGCCATAAATTATATAACCCAATAAATAATTTTCTTCACAAGAAAATTAATATAAAATCCTCATTAATTCAGAAAATTATGAAAATTTAAACCCATTTCTAAAATATCATTTCTGATCTGACTCTAAAATCGCAATACATTTGGATGTCATTTAATAGAGTTTTCATATCAAAATATATAATAAAATCTATATGAACAAGCATAAATCATTAACAAGTATACATAAACATTTAATCCATCAAAAACATGGAATAATCATGCAAAACACTTCGGATTCAACTTAAAACCGAAAACATTTAAGAAAATGAGACGTAGTCATTATTCACCTTACCTTGAAATTAAAGAGTTTGAGATTTGAAACAAATTTGATGTTGATTAAGCTTCCCCTTTATCTTTGTTTCTCTTGCTCTTGAAAATGGTGGCCCGCCTCTACTTAGTTTTGATTTTTTTAAATGAAATGAAAGTGATGATACAGGGCTAAGGGCTTTGGGTATTAGGAATTCCTTTTTTTCTATTTTGCCCTTACTTATATCCTAACACAATTTTATCTTTGTTCATTCATTTATATGGCACGACTACCCCTTATTAATCACAAATCTCAATCCCCTAATCAACTTACATTATTTTTATTTAATTTAACTAATTAAATATCCTAAAGAAAGTTACTAAAAATATGGGGTGCTAAAATCTCCCATCTGTAAAGAATTTCGTCCTCGAAATTATGATAAGGTACACATCAAAACAATCAAAGGTAAAACATACCATTAAAAAAATTAGGATAAGTGTCTAATCCTGCTCTTTGTCTCCCAAGTACAATTTCTATCATCGTTACTCCACTGGACCTTCACTAATCTGACTGTCTTGTTCCTCAACTTCTTCTCATCTCTCGCGACTATCCGGACATGCTTCCTAACTATAGTCAAGTCTAGTTCCACTACTGAATCCTCTAACACAGTTGGTACTATAGTAGTGTTTGCATCGCTAACACACTTCCTCAGATGAGATACATGGAAATCATCGTGGACTCCTGCCAAACTACACGATAACTCTAATCTATACGCGAGTTTCCCGATCCTATCTAAAATAGGAAACGGTCCTACAAATCTTGGTGCTAACTTCCTTGTCTTCTCGAACCTAATAACACCTTTCATCAGTGATACTTTGACAATAATATGATATCCAACAGAGAACTCTAAATCTTTCCGTCTTCTATCTACATAGCTTTTCTACCTAGACTGAGCTTCCTTCATTCTCGCCCTTATCAGCTCAATATTCTCTGCGGCTTTTCTTACCAAATCAGGACCAAGGACTAATCTATCTCCGATCTCTAACCAACATGCAGAAGATTTGCATGGTCTTCTATACAAAGCTTCAAATGGTGCCATCCCTATACTAGTTTGATAACTATTGTTATACGAAAACTCGACTAGGTGTAGATGGTCTTCCCATGAGCCCCCGAAGTCTAATACACAAGCTCTTAACAAGTCTTCCAAGATCTTGTTAACTCTTTTCGTTTGCCCATCTGTTTGCGGATGGTAAGCGGTACCATCTTGAGCTTGGTTCCTAAACTCTATTGTATACTTTTCCAAAACTCGCTAGTGAATAGGGAATCTTTATCACTAACAATACTACTAGGAATTCCATGTAGCCAAACCACATTCTTCATAAATAACTTAGCCAATACAGGTGTCGTCCTATTTAACTTAACAGGAATGAAATATGCACTCTTGGTCAATCTATCCACTATGACCTATATATTTTCATTTCCTCTATTAGATCTCGGCAACCCGTCTATAAAATCCATAGAAATCGAATCCCACTTCCATACCGGGATATCCAATGGCTGAAGCAACCCACTTGGCTTCTGATGCTCGGCTTTCACCTGCTGACAGTTCAAACACTGTTTCACCAATAAGCCTACATCCCTCTTCATTCCTTCCCAGTAGAAACTTCTCTTCATATCCCGATACATCTCTGTTCCTCCTGGATGAATAGTGAACTTCGAACGATGGCATTCCTCCAAAACTTCCTCCCTTATGTCTCCTACATCTGGAACACATAATCTACCCTTCTTTCTCAACCACCCACTTTGGTCAAGACTGAAATCCTTCAAGTCATCGCTCTCCCTTCCATCCCTTAACTTCTTGATCCTTTCAGCTAACACTGGATCCTTTTCCTATTTAGAAGCAATCTTCTCAATCAATACCGGTCAGACTTCTAAAACAAGATAACATAGCAGATATTCCACTAGATCCAGTCTCGGATCTCCACTATACTCTGCAAGTCAAAAATGCTTCCAAGTCTTTCCATTCTGCTATCATAGCCAACACCGCATTTTGATGCTTCCTACTAAGTGCATCTACAACCTTGTTGCCTTTCCTCGGTGTGTACTCAATTCTAAAATCATAAGCAACAATAAACTCTAACCATCTCTGCTACCTCATGTTTATCTCCTTCCGAGAGAACAATTACTTCAACGACTTATGGTCCGTATAAAGCTCAAACCTCTCTCCCAATAGGTAATGTCTTTGCACCTTCAAAGCAAAATTTACTGCAACTAACTCCAAGTCATGAGTTGGGTATCTAACCTCATGCGGTCTAAGCTGTCTAGAAGCGTAGGAAATCACTTTACCTTTCTGCATTAGCACTGCTCCTAATCCAGTTCCACACGCATCTGTATAAACTACCAAATCTTGATTCTCCTACGGAACAACTAATACAGGTGCACGGGTCAATAAGTGTTTCAAGCTCTGAAATGCTTCCTCACACTTATCGGTCCAAATAAACTTCACATCTTTTCGCGTTAGCTTAGCCATCGGTGCTGCTATCCATGAAAAACCTTTTATAAACCTCCGATAATATCCAGCCAATCCAAGAAAACTTCTTATCTTAGTCACTGTTTCTGGTCTCTTCCAACTATTCACTACTTCGATCTTAGCTGGATCTACTGCCAATCCCCTTTCTAAAACTACATGACCAAGAAACTTCACCTCTCTCTTCCAGAATGACACTTTGAAAACTTTGCCTTCAGCTGGTGTTCTCTCAAAATCTCAAGCACCACTCTAAGATGAACTTCATGCTCTATCTCATCCTTAGAGTATATCAAAATATCATCTATGAACACCAACACGAATCTATCCAAGTGCTCTATGAAAATTCAATTCATCAAGTCTACAAAGAATGCCGACACATTAGTTAGTCCGAACGGCATAACTAACCATTTGTACGATCCATATCTGGTCCTAAACGCCGTCAAAGGTATACTATCTTCTGCTACTCTAAGCTGATGGAAACATGTAGCCAAATCCAACTGAGAAAATACTTTGGCTCCACTCAACTGATCGAACAAATCGTCAATTCTTAGCAATGGATATCGATTCTTTATCGTCTTCTCATTCAACTTACGATAATCGGTACATAACCTTAACGATCCATCTGGCTTCTTAGCAAACACTGCAGCTGCTCCCCAAGGTGAACTACTAGGTCTGATAAAATTCTTCCCTTCCAAATCCACCAACTACACCTTCAACTCTCTCATCTCTGTAGGTGTCATCCTACTTGGCGACCTACTAACTGGTTCTGCTCTAGGCACCAAATCTATTCGAAACTCGATGGCTCGTTTCGATGGCAATCCTACTACCGACTCCAAGACATTTGCGAATTCTTTGACCACGAAAACTTGATTCAACTCGTCTTCTAACTCCATAACACCTAACAAAGCATTCACCTCACAACCAGGGTTTTCTACGTTATAAACTATCCGATCACTATAGTCAGGGTGTCTAACTGATATTTTCCTATCGTGGCAAAATATCCTAGCATCGTATTTACTTAACCAATCCATGCCCAATATAATTCCGAACCCTACAAAGTCAAATATATGCAAACTGCAAACAAAGGTGTAACCTAGCAAGTCAAATTCTAAGTGGTCATGCTTCATCCCAAGTGTCGAATACCCTTCTATCAGATTTGCAACTCTTAAGGAAGTAACCAAATATGTGGGTTTTAGGTTAAGCTTATCTACCAAATATCGAGATATAAAAGAATGTGAAGCACCAGTATCAAACAAAATGCTAACAGACATACCATGGATCTGAAGCGTACCTCCCAATACTGATTTCCCTTTCTCCTGTGCCGTTGGCCTTGAGGTAGCTGGTTCCAATGCAAATACTTGGCCTTTATCTTCCTTAGCCGACTCTTTGTACTGGTTCTTGTAGTGCCCATCTTGATCACATTTGAAGCATCTAACTCCTTTCTTCTCAGCAGCCTTCTTTCCTTTGCCCGTTCGGCACTCATGAGCATAATGGCCTTTCTTATCACACTTATAATAGACCACTTCAGACTTTCTCTTCTTTGTTGCTCCACCTTTCTGAGTATCCTTCTTATGAAAGAACTTCCTCTTCTAACTTTGCCCAACCTGGACCTCCTTGGCCTTATTCTTCTCTAGACAAGCAAGCATCTCCTCCTGTCTTAAAGCCATCTCCACATCCACATCACAAGGGTCTCTAATATGAGGTAATGTAGCCCTTGCCAGCTCAGGCTTCAACCCTCTGATGAATTTCTCATTCCACTTCAGCACAGTATCAACAGTGGCATATCCATATCTAGCTAACTCCTTGAATCTTCTAGCATACTCCAACATAGACATTCTCCTTGTTCTAACTCAGCGAACTTTCTGAGCAAAGCAAACTATGCCATCACAGACATGAACCTCTCCTAAAACCTTCTCCTAAACTCAACTCATGTCATCGTCTCCTCATCCACACCAGCTATTACACTATTCCACCAAAATAAAGCTGCTCCTTGAAGCTGTCTAGAAGCAAGCCTCCTCTTTTGCTTATCATTGAGCCTCCTTCACAGTGTAGCAACCAGTTCTCTACCTTGATAGCATCCTTAGTTCCAATAAATGGCTTTCCTCCAAGTTTAGCATAATCTCCACTCAACTTAGCATAATTGTTGACAACTGGAGCTTCCTGAACTCTTACTCCTGCATTCCCTCCAACAACTCCAGCAGCAATCCCAACTTGCATCATGTTCACGAAAAACTGATACATGGCTCCCATATCCACTTGTGGGACTCCAGCACCAACATTCTCAGCTTGAGCCTGACCTTGAGTCCTCCTCGTATTGGGTCGGGCATTTCCATTGGTAGTGGTGTTGTCACCTCCTAGGTTAACTCTACCTCTTCTTGCGTCCATATCTGTATTCAAGCCTCGTGAGATACAGAAGAATAGCCTAAGAGAGATAGGATAATAAAGATATAGCGTATACTTATATATATACAACAAATACAAGTACGTTACTATGGCATTATCCCATACCTCGATCATAACACAAATTACTAAGGATCATGTCTTTCAAAAAATCATTTTAGTTAAAGTTTTTCATAAACTGTGCTCTGATACCAAGTTGTAACATCCCTTATCTGGAGGCCCGAAGCTAAGCGCTACAGATGCTACAGTCATCCATAGTATTAACTTCCGGTGAACTGGAGGCCCGAAGCTAAGGATCATGTCTTTCAAAAAATCATTTTAGTTAAAGTTTTTCATAAACTGTGCTCTGATACCAAGTTGTAACATCCCTTATCTGGAGGCCCGAAGCTAAGCGCTACAGATGCTACAGTCATCCATAGTATTAACTTCCGGTGAACAAATACGGTAATGTTAATGGTATTCATAATATCAGCATCACATGAATATGAAATAAAATCACAAATTTCAAAAACATCTTTTCACATTACATTTTCAAAACATGTTCCATATTCAAATTACATAATCTCATCGCTTTCCCAAGTTCAGATTGAATATAGTTATTACATAAATACGCCAAGGGCGACATATGATGATGCCCCCTTGGTTGACCAGAGTACTAAATAGTCATATTTGACTTAATACAAATACAACGGAAATACATCAAAATGAAACAAACTACAACTCCTAAATAGCTATCCGTCAACCACCTGCGCGTCTCCGGAAGCTTTATTCGTCATCCTACTAAAATGTATAAACCTCAACCCTCACCCTACTCAAATAAATTTTGAGCACTCGATAGTTTAAGGGGAAAAACATAAACTTCGATTCAGACATAAAGCTTGGTGTGAATAAACTATACATCTCAGTATTTGATATTAAGTGAGACCACGCTTCTTAGCGGATGGTTTTCCCCTCACTAATATCCTTTTAGAACATATCTTTTGTAAATCCATTGCCTGCAACCAGAACTGGTTAAAACTGTAAAGCATATGTAAACATACATATCAGGTAACAAATGGACTATGTGTCCGAACACTATAGTTTTGTTTTGTTAACAACTAACCTTGGCTGACTTGGGCCTACCAGACAATATAAACAAAATAATCTAACACCTATTAGATACTCTTCTTCTAGACGGTCTGTCCTTAACTATATGTTAAATACTTTTCTTATGGATGGTCTGTCCCTAATTTAACATCTTCCAGGGTCACCTGATCCTAATGGTTTTGCGGGCTCACCAATAACCTATCTGTATACAAACATATATTCCCTTTTGTATGTAACCATAATTTTAGTCTTACTTGTGACAAAGCCTTAAACTGGAATTTTAGACTAAATTAGCTGGGGCTAATAGCTAATGTATAGGGCGTGACCCTATACCAGCCCCATCTGGTATTCTAATAACTGAGTCATTTTACTTAGGGAAACCTTCCCAAAATTTTCCTTGAAAACCATTTCATCTGAAATTGATTTAAAACCTTTTTAAACCAAACTTAAACAAAGAAAACACATATACTCTATGCTTTACTCAAAATCACCTTGCCATGCTATATATACTTTACCCAAATCTTTGTTGATGAATTTTTTTAAACATTTGAAAGTATCCCTTTCGATTCCATTGAAAGTATCCCTTTCATAACCAAATAAACCCTTTCCTTCGTCTAGGCCAAAAGGCCAAAACCTTCCTTTCGAAACCATTTACATAAACCTTTCGAAACCATTGAAATACCTTTTCCTTCGAAAGTTAAAAACATTAGACGTCCTACCTTTAAAACCTTTAAACATAGCCTTTTGAAACCATTGGAAAAACCTTTCTTTTAAACCTTTCGAAACTATTGGAAAACCTTTCCTTTAAACCTTTCGAAACCACTGGTTAAACCTTTCGAAACCATTGGGGAACCACCCCTTAGAAATCTTCCTTAAAAACCTTTCGAAAGCATCAAAACCTTAAACCTTTCGAAAGCATTAGGGTTCAATTTTAAAACATGTGAACACCTTTTGAAACCATTCAAAATCATCACTTTTGAAACCTTTGGGTTACTCTTTAAAAAAATCTCCAAGGGTCACAACCAACAGGGTCGAAAGCATCTCTTTCGAAAGCCAAAAGTAAAGCAAAGAAGTGATAGTGTCAAAACCATCTTTCCGAAAGCATTGGAGAAGCGGCATGGTTTTATAAAACAAAGCGTACCCTTTCAAAGGCATTGCTTTGAAAGGTAAGAAGCGGCAGCTAAGGTTTCGACCTAGTCGAAAGTGGTTATTTAAAAACAAAGGCGTAACCATTTCGAAACCATTCCTTTAATCAATTTGTCTCAGTCAAATCCAATCAAGTCGAAAGCAATATAGTCGAAAGCAATGCAGGCGCATTTTTCATTTAAAACAAAGTAGTGCTTCGACCTCCTTTGGAACCCCTGGTTTCGACCTTGTACCTCCCGCCCCTTATCCAATTCGCTATGTACCAATGAATTGGTACCATGCGCATTGGTTTCGATAGTGACCAAGGCGGAACCACTAAGTCCAAAGCCATCAAAGTCGAAGGCAGGGTGCCCAAAGTGGCGAAACATTCTTTTGGCATGAAATATGATTTTTAACCTTTTTAAGTAATCTTTTTTAACTAACCTGCCTTATTTATCAAAATCTTATTGGTTGCTAATTTTTTTCCTTTTCTAAAAGTACTGCCATAATTTCAGAAATAACAATTTAATTTATTTGCAAAATCCCCTTCTTCTTTTATAAATATATAAAACATTTAAGTCCCATACCTTAAATAATTTTATATATTCATCAAACCACTTTGGAAAATTCTACAAAAATTCCAAAAAATCTTTTTAATATGTTTTCTAACATATATAAATTTCAAAGCCAAACTATTTATAATTTAGCCGTAAATTATTTATAACCCAATAAATTATTTTATTCCGTAGAAAATTAATATAAAATCCACGTTAATTCAGAAAATTATGAAAATTTAAATCCATCTCTAAAATACCATTTTTGATCTAAATCTAAAATTGCAAGGCATTTGGATGTTATTTAATAGGGTTTTCATATCAAAACATATTATAAAATCTTTATGAACAAGCATAAATCATCAACAAGTATACATAAACATATAATCCATCAAAAGCATGGCATAATCATGCAAAATACATTGGATTCAACTTAAAACCAAAAACATTAAAGAAAATGAGATGTATTCATTATTCACCTTAGCTTAAGATTAAAGAGTTTGAGATTTTAAATGAATTTGATGTTGATTAAGCTTCCCTTTTATCTTTCTTTCTCTTGCTCTTGAATATGGTGGCCGGCCTCTACTTAGCTTTGATTTTTGTAAATGAAATGAAAGTGATGATACATGGCTAAGAGCTTTGGGTATTAGGAAGCCCCTTTTTCCTATTTTCCCTTACTTATATCCTAACACATTTTTATCTTTGTTCATTCATTTATATGGCACGGCTACTCCTTATTAATCACAAATATCAATCCCCTAATCAACTTACATTATTTTTATTTAATTTAACTAATTAAATATCCTAAATAATGTTACTAAAAATATAGGGTGTTACACCGACTTTGTCTGATCTACTCGTTTTCTTCCTCTTTTATACCCATTACAGGAGGACAGGCTAGCATGTGATTTGGCCTAGATATAATGCGTTAAGGAGGATACTCGGCACCTAAGGTTACATTATCTATTGTTACTTTCCATGTACTCTATTTTGTGATATGGTATTTCTATTTATCAGAATCTATGTACTACAATTTGGAGATATTGCTGTATGGACACGTATTTGAGACTATTATCTGATTTGGATTATTTTCAGTATCTATATTGTATTTCCTTCCGCTACTAGTTCTGAAAGTGTAGATGCTTTAAATTTTATATAAGTCTCTATATCATGAAATGTTTTAAAACCTTGATGTTCGTACTCCTTAGCACGACGCGAGTTCGAAAGTCAATTTTGGCTTTGAATCGGTGTGTCCGGAGGTGCAGGTTGTCACCGTTGGTATTAGAGCTTAGGTGTAGGATTCTTTAGGGATTAGGTGTGTACTGAGAGAGCATACTTGTATATTTTCAAAAAAAAATTAATTATTATTTTATATAAGTAAGTACAAGTAAACACACTCTTATATTTCTAGTAATGCTTAACACTATCTAAGGAAAGTTGCTAATAATTCCTATTTAGAAATAGCTAAGAATGGGCAATCAAACTGGAAATAGTTCTGTTAAGGTAGTCGAGGTTCCAGGCGTAAACGTTCCTATATGGTAGCCGAGTTGCAGCCCCAGGTCCTCCGCATACTTTGGGTTTTTCTAAGTTATGTCGGGATTTCCAGAGTCTAGGTAGAAAGAATTATCATGGGACTGATCATTTATGGAGATGCGGGCTTGGCAGAGGGATTGTGTTAGGATATTTACTATGATGGGTGCGGAAGATGCAATGAAGCGACTTCTAACTTCTTGGCATTTGCAAGGAGAGGCCTTGAACTAGTGAGAGATTGTTGTGGCTAAGACAGATGAGACTAGTATTACCTAGACTGACTTTAAGAGGCGCTTTGAGACTAAGTTTGTTTCTAAGGCAGAATGGGGGTTAAAGCTAGAGAAGTTCATTCATTTGGAGCAAGGTGACTGCAGTGTCACGGAGTATGTGAATGAGTTTAATCAGTTGGCGAAGTATGACTTGAATCTTATCAATACACCAGCGAAAAAGGCGATGAAGTTTGCTAAGTTGAACCCATCTTTGAGAGGTATTATTTTGAGCTATGTACCTACGGGAGATACTTTTGATAGCTTGGTTGAGATGGTTTTGTTGAATTCAATTGGGAAGGTGGAACCTAAGAGGGCAGAGGTGAAGCAAGTTCAACAAGACCACCGCTAAGTGGGATGAGAGCTCAAGGAAAGATAAAGAAGCCTAAGTTCAAGCGTAAAAAGTGCTAAGGTAGGGGGCATATGGCAAAGGATTGCTGGACGACATTGCGTGGATCAAATGCTATAAGTGCAATCAATTTGGTCACATGAAGATAGAGTGTCCGAGTACACCTAAGATTTCTACTCAAGTGGTTCCAGCATATGCACTAGATGTTATTCCTAGCCAGAGCACCGCTCTGGCTATGGATAAGGGAAATAAAGTCATTATTGAAGGTTTGTTAACTCTTTTTGGTTTATCTATTCTTACTTTATTTGACACCAGGGCATCACACTCTTTTATTTCGAGTAGACTAGTAGATGAATTACACTTAGAAACTAGCATAATTACAGACCCTGTAGTAGTATCAAATCATGTTGGAGGATTGACTCATTTATCCATGATTTGCAAGGGGTTGAAGTTGTATATTTTAGATGTCGAATTCGACTATGATGCTTTTGTTTTGGGATTTTTTAGGTTTGAGATGCTTTTGTTTTGGGATTTTTTAGGTTTGATTTAATTTTTGGAATGGATAGGATGACTTTGTATGAAGCAGTACTAGATTATGATAGGAAGATGGTTTAGTTAGGCACTTGTAGTGGGCATAACCTTGAGGTTTACTACGACCCCAAGAGTTCAGTAATGTTTATTTACCTATATTATTTAGACATTTCACATGATGATTTAACTTTAGTTCTAGTAGATCGGGATTACCCAGATGTCTTTTCCAAAGTTTATGGTCTTTCGCCCCATAAGGATATTGAGTTTCAAATTTACCTTGAAGATAATGCTAGACCTGTTTTCTTACCTCTTAGACATACGACTCCTAGAGAAAGATGTGAGCTAAATAAACATGTGAACGAATTATTGGAGGACTTCATTCGAATAAGTATTTCGAAGTATGGAGCAACCGTTGTCTTTGCTGCTAAAGTAGATGGCTCATGAAGGCTTTGCATCGATTATCGTGAATTGAATAAGCCGATGAAGAAGAATCATTATCCAATGCCCTGTATAGACGATATTTTTGATCAGTTAATAAAAAAAATAGTATTCTCTCAGCTTGACTTGACTACCATATTCCATCAGTTGTGTGTAGCTAAGGATAGTATTCAAAAAACTTCTTTTCGTACACCTGACGAACTTTATGAGTGATTTGTCATGCCACTTGGACTGACCAATGCACTAGCATATTTTGTCGACCTCATGAGTCGAGTCATTAGAGGGTTGCTGAAATAAGTTCATAGTGGTATTCTTTGATGACATACTTGTCTATTCAGAAAGCGAGGAAGAGCACATGTTGCATTTATGAGAAGTGCTCTCTGTAGGCTTAAGCTAAAGATGAATTTTTCCAAATGTCACTTTTGACGCAAGGAGGTTCTCTTTCAAGAACATGTTGTCTCTGAGCATAGACTAGCGGTCGATTCTAGTAAAGTTGTAGCGGTATAGGGTTAGCCCTACCAAATAATGCTACAAAGGTGAGAAGCTTTCTTAGTTTGGCTTGCTACTATAGGAAGTTCATTAAGGAATTCGCTAAAATTTATGCACCCTTGACCCACCTTACAAAGAAGAATTTCATTTTACTATGGAGCTCAGAACGTGAAGATCCTTTTTTTAGCTGAAGGAGTTTTTGACTAGTGCACTTGTTTTAGTACTCCCAGATAGTATAAAGGCATTCATAGTATATACTGATGCTTATGGTACATGACCAGGCGAAGTGTTGATGCAGGAGGTAGTGTTGTTTGTTATGCTAGTCAACAATTGAAAGTTCATGAGAGAAACTATCCCACCCATAATCTTCAGTTGGCAGCTATTGTCTTTGCTCTCAACAATGGAGGCATTATCTTTTAGAGGAGCGGTTTGAGTTATTGACAGATCATAAGTCTTTGAAGTATTTATTATCCTAGAAAAAATTGAATTTGAGGCAACAGAGGTGGATGCAGCATTTGGTGCTGTATGATTTTAGTATTCATACACTCCATGCAAAGGCAATGTTGTAGCTGATGCCTTGAGTAGAAAACATTCGATGTTAAGCCTTATGTTCTTGGAATGGAAGCGCTTAGAGTTTGTTTCTATATCTAATTTTCGACCTTCATTTTACATTACACAAAGATTGTTGGCAACTTTAGATATTCGGCCTTTACTTATGGACCGTATTGGTTCGAGTTAGAGGCAATACAAGGGGTTGTTTGATATTTTTGAGAAATTGAATAAGGGAGAGCATTTGAGTTGCTTAGACCACTGTTCCATTGGTTCGAAAGAACAACAACGAAGAGATGGTTGGTTGTGCGTTCCTCTTATCATAGAGTTAATTGGCTGGTACTAGCTGAGTTCCATCGTTCTATGATGACTATTCATCCTACTGGTGACAAAATGTATCATGATATGAAGAGAGTCTTCTATTGGCCTAGTAATAAAAGGCATGTAGCGGAGTTTGTTTCCAAACGTGTGACTTGTCAAAGGATAAAGGCATAGTAGAAAAAGCCTAGTGGATTATTACAGCCATTGGATATTCTGTAGTGGAAGTGGGAAAGTATCTCTATGGACTTTATTAATGGGCTACCTAGGAATTGAAGAGGGAATGAGAGTATTTGGGTCATAGTCGATCAGCTGACCAAATGCATTCATTTTATGCCCGTTAGGAGTACAAAGACAACAACATTTTTGGCTACCTAGGAGTATTGCTTATCTCTCACGGACGGATGGGTAGACTATGAGGGTGAATAAGGTATTGGAGGACTTGATTTGGATGTATATTTTGGATTTTGGAGGTTCTTAGAAGGATCACTTGTCGTTAGTGGAGTTTTCATATAATAATTGCTATCAGGTAAATTTATGTTGGAACTGGGCCAACTCGTAGCGGAAGAAATATGTGAATTTCAAAATTTTACCATTTTGAATCTTTTGGGCATATGAAGTCTAAAGGTATATTAGATCGAATCTAATAAAGTTTTTAAATAAAATCTTATTTTATTTAAAAATTGTCCAAAGAAGTTTGTAATTAATTTAAACTTAAATATATAGCGTATCAAATACACCCAACAATTACTCATAAGAGCAAACTAAGAGAAAGAAATTCTTCAAAAATTATGTAATTTAGAGAATAAAACCTTTTCATTTCCTTTTCTTAACTTATTTAATTAATGAGAGGATACCTTATTTATATGGAGAGAGAAAACTTTCATTTCTCTCACTTTAATTAAATTGATTGATTATTTGAATATCATTAATTAGCAACATGTACACGACATAAATGTAAGTATAACCATATATATATATGTGTATATATTGAAAATTGGTTAATTTTATTTCAAAATCAAATAGGCTTTGCGGCCCAAGTACAAACATCTGAGATTACATATCAAATAAATACAACTGAACACTTTATACAAAAAACAAGCTTTAAACTCAAACATTCCTCTTTTAGGGCTCAGAGATTAGCTACGACAGCTCCCAGTTCTTTAGTCGATCTTCTTCGCTCGCTGCTGTCCAGCTCATCCTCTATGGTGCTTGTGCTTCTTATGCCATTAAGCTGGTAAAGTTCCTTCTAGAAATTCTACCAATTATGATACTTGTATCTCGATTAATTTGAGCTGATAGTGACAAAACTTTCCCTCTTTTTGTTGTTAAAAGCCCAGTCGTTGTGCTCTCTCCAGTGGTGCCAAACGGTGGTTGTAAGGCTAATTTTAATCAGTTCCTACATCAGATTCAACATGTGGCTCCACTCATTTAGGTATTCCACTTCCTCCTTGAGAGAATTTACTTTATCTGTTTGAATACATCTAAGTTTCTGGATGCTCCAGATTCTCTTACTAAAAGAGCAGTCAAAGAATAGGTGTTCATGACTTTCTTCTTCTGAATAGCATAAATTACAAGTCGTGTCTTCTAGAATCCCCCAGTTATGTAGTCGATCTTTGGTAGGTAGTTTGTTCAACAATGCTTTGTATAAGGTATGTGCCATTTTAGGGTTATTTGATCTACTCCATACCAGTTGATGCCAAGGTACAATAGGGAATTTTCCCCTGATGCCTTCCCATGCATTGTGAAGTTTAAACTAACCATTTGTTGAATTTTTTCAAGCCCATGTATCTTCTATCTTGTCTCTGTTTATAGGAATTTCTTGTATTTCCTGTTTAAAGTTCCTTGTAATAATCTATTTGCCACAATCCCATTTGTTTCATTGATAATACTAGACACTCTGCATGAAGGGGTACCATAAGATGAATACTCTTCCCATCTCAGTCTGTCTATAAAGCTTTTACTTTTGAGCCATGGGTCCTTCCAAAGATCAGTGCTTTCACCATTAGCAATGTGTCTTTCAATTAAAGGTTTCAGATCGGCTCTAAGTTTCAAAATATTTTTCCAAGTTACAGAAGCATGTTATCTATTTTAATAGTCAAGAAATTATCTTTCAAGTATCTAGCTCTCATCCACCTAGCCCACAGATTATTTGAGACCAATATTTTCCAAGCCAGTTTGATTCCATAAACTCTTTTTAGTTCAAATAGATTTTTGAGTCACACTCCTCCTTCTATTTTAGGTTTGCACAAGTCTTTATAATTGACTTTATGTAATTTTCCCCTCCAAATGAAATTTGTACAAACTGCATTTATTTTTGCAATAGAGCAGTCTGGTATTTGAAATGTCTACAACCAAAATCTTACCTTCGAGGTAATAACTGTGTGAACTAATTCTACCCTTCCAGCAAAAGATAGAAGTTTTGATCTCCATACTTGCAATTTCTCACTTATACTATCCACCAATTTTCCACATTCAGCATCAGTAATAGTATTGGTTGATAGAGGTACTCCCAAATATTTGACAGGAAGAGAGCCTTCTGTAACTCCAATTTTACTAAGCAGATTTTGTTTGTTTCTATAGAACTTTTTAAAATAGCATTTTGTCTTAGGTTCATTAAATTTCAGCCTTGCTCTTATTTCCAGTACTTTAAATATTTCTTTGATTGTGTCAATAGCAGTTAAACTAGCCTTGGTCACAATAATGAGATCATCAGCATATATGAGGTGAAACATTGTAGGTTGTAACCTGTAAATTGGGCTGATCTTGTTTTGAAAACATGTTATTTCCATTCTTAGGGAAAACCACTCCATAGCCACAACAAATAAGTAGGGGGATAGAGGGTTTCCCAATCTAATCCCTCTATTTCTATGAATGTATCCTTTGGGAATTCCATTGATAAGAATGAAGAATGTAGGAGAATTTAGACATTGGTTTATTAGCTTTAGAAGTTTGTCGGGAATTCCCATAGATCTTAGCATATGAATGATAAATTTTATGTTTACTTTATCATGTGCTTTATGCAAATCTACTTTTATGCACATTTTGTCTGCTCCATATTTATTGAAGTCTTTGATTAGTTCATGGGCCATTAGATAATTTTTGAGATAAATCGACCTTTAATAAAAGCACTTTGACATTGAGAAATCAAATCTGGAAGCACCTTGTTCAATCTCATGCATATAGTTTTACTTAGGATTTTGTAATTGACATTATAGCAAGCAATTGGTCTATATTCTTCAATTCTTTCTGGTTTTTTAACCTTAGGGATAAGTGAGATAAAAGTGTAATTAATTTCTTGAATGAACTCACCAGTATCAAATGCTTCTTGATAGGCTTTTAACATCTGATCTTTTAGGTGTATCAAGTTCACTTTGAAGAAAGCTGCCCCCACTCCATCAGGGCCTGGACTGGAGTCATTATGAATGGAGAAGGTGGCTCTCTTTAGTTCCCCTTCCTAAATCCTAGCTATCAACATGGTACATCCCTCTTTGGAAATTTCCTTCTACTTTGAATTGCTGGTAAGTTTTTCTCATATTCCCCATTGTATAATTCAGAGAAGTATGCAATTGCTTTCTCCTCTATTTCTTTTATGTTTTCAGAAGCATTCCCCTGTTCATTAAGACAATTAAGAAGGTTATTATGATGATGTATTTGTGACATTTTAGTGTAAAAGGATTTATTGCATTCATCCTCCTGTAGAAGCCATTTTTCTTTAGCTTTTTGTTTGAGATCTACAGCTTGTTTTTTAAGTTCATCTTTAAGCTTCTTTTGAAGGGAATAAAAGTCTGCATTAAGTCCTTCATGTAGAGGGTCATCATCCAATTGTAGTTGAATAGCCTCTAGTTGGCTTTGGATTTTTGTAACTTCATCATTATGTTTTGGTCTTCTTCGATTCCACTCCTTTAGTCTATTTTTCATCTTTTTAACCAACATGACATACTTATACATCTGTGTTCCTTCGGGAATGTGTACAACATTAAAATCCACTACCTCATTATAACCCTTTAACATATGCCAATGGTTATCTAAATAGTTTGCCCTTTGTGATGTTTGCATCATTGTTAAATTGAATGAGGAGGGGACTATGATCACTTATAGAACTAGGCAACACAGTTATTTTTATATCAGGAACTTCATTAAATAATTCTATATTTCCTAAAGCTCTATCCAGTCTTGAAGTAATCTTCTTTACCTCACCACTTCTCCATGTGTATTTCAGGCCAAAATGGAATGCCTCTACCAATCCACTAGCAAGCACACAATTGTTGAATTCTGCCACTGGGGAAAACTTCAATGTAATTCCTCCTTTCTTTTCACTTGTAATAAGCACTGCATTAAAATCCCCCGTAACCAACCAAGGTTTGTTAATAAGTTTAGAATTTGTATTAAGTTGCTACCATAGTTTAGTTCGTTATGAAGCAATATTTCTAGCATAAACAAAAGTGATAATGATATCTAGCCCACCCATATTTTTGAAATGCATCGACACTTGCTGATCATCCTTATTGACCACTGTACCAACCCAATTATTGTTTTTCCATAGAATCAAGATTCTACCCTTAACCTGATTTGTGCTATTATGAATTAAGCTCCAATGATCCCCCAGATGGTTTTTAAACATATCTATATTCTTTTCAGTAAATCTATTTTCTAGCACTGCAACAATAGATGGTCTGTATTTGGCCATTATATTGTAGAGGTCTAACTGACGTATGTCATTGTTAAGACCTCTCACATTCCAACATATAATAGACATTAATGTTTGATAGATTTTCTCCTAGTTATAAGAGCAGAACCTATCTTAACTGATTTATCAGCATTCCTTCCTACTTTTGAGCGAACTGTTTATCATAATCCACATTCACTTCTGTATAAACATTAATGTTTTCTTCCTCTTCATCTTCTTCTTCTTTAGATGTTTCCAAGTGAATATTCAACTGGTGAATTTCTTTTAGAGACTCAGGCAGCACCTCCTCATCCTTCTCAATATTATTATCAGGATGCTCAACAATTGGGGAATGATCTCCAGGAAGTTCAGCAATTGGGGAATGATCTACCTCAGGAGGGGAACCCTCTGCTTTCTGATCCTGAATTGGAGGAACTGTTAGCTCTGATCCAGAGCCCATCTCACTAGCTGTAGGATGTTTATATGGTAGGGGGAATCATTAACTACAGCATCTTGTATGTTATTTTTTTTGCTACTTCATTTTTTGAATCACTAGTCCCAGGATCACCTTGTGCAGCTATTTTTGGGGTGATGATTTTTGTCTTTTCCACCCAAATCTGCGTTGGTTTCTCTGTGTAATTATTACAATGTTGATTACTATGACCAAAGCACTTACACTCACTACACTTGGGAGGTACGAATTCGAACTCTACTTCCTGCACATAGACATTTCCCTATTTATCAATGGCTTTATCTATTTTTGGAAGTTCAGAATTAGCATTAATTTCCACTAATACACGGGCATATTTGATTCGCTTCACCTGCCTAGTATTTTCATCAATATCCAAGGGCTTGCCCACTAGACTTTCAAGTTTGCTCATACATCTCATGTTCCATAATGCAAGGTTTAGATTGCCGAGTTTTATCCAAACTGTGTAGGTTGTTAGCATTGAACGTTCAAAATTTAAATCTGCTTCCAAATTACGCATGAAAATCAATTTTCTATCCATAAACCATGAACCCCCTTTGAGAATCCTACAATAATCATCTTCTCGTTCAAATTTGATGAAGTAGAATCCATTATCCCACGGGAAGATATCCCATGTGTATTTAGGGTTCCAAACCCTTTTAATGTAAGCATGAAATAGGCATAGTAAGGCCTTTTACTTGACATGTAAACATAGGTCGAGTTTTTCCACATACTTTTGGATTCAGCATAATCCTCCTCATCAATTAGTTGATATAATTCATTACCATCTGATTGAGGTTCAAAGAAATCCACATTACCTTTCATTTCAATTTTATTTCCATTTGCTTCGACCTATGATTTAGGGTTTTGGGTTGGTTGCCTAGGGTTTTTCTTTAAGGCTTCCATAAACGATTGCTTCTCTTTCCCGTTCCTCTTAACCTCCTTCCATCCATCATCATCTTCTAATTCAGTTGCATTAATTGTGTAAGTGCAACATATGATAGTTGTAGACATATTAATAGAAATAAATGGATAGCTAATCACATAAGCAAAAGGGAAATAATAAAAAGTAACAAGAATGATTGATTCAACTTCCCATTTGTTAAACTCAATTAATGCAGCATAAAAATGACAATTAACACATGTCAAAGAATATAACAGCCAATAATAACTTTATATATATAATTGCCTCATTTTGAATTGTTTTTTTTTTTGAAAAGAAATCTAATTCATACTTTGGCAATATGTAATACATATAAAAAAATTTATATATAGAAACATACATATAAAATTAATTGTGTGCATATAGGATTAAATCAAATCTTCCTAATTAATACAAATTAGAGATTTAAAGCAATCAATTTAAAAACAGATTTATTGTCAAGACATTAATTATGTGTATGTATGGTTCAATCAAATCTCTATAATTAATACAAATTAGTGATTTATAGCAATCAAATCAAAATTTAGATTTATTTCCAAAACAACTTCCATTTTTTTAATTTCTGATACAATACAAACATAAAATACATACATGTAAATTTCAAATCTAAAATTACACTTTGTTTTATATGATTTAAAACATGAATCTTCAATAAAAAATTGTACTATTTATACACAAATTTTAGCCTAATTTGTTAAAGTAAAATCCAATCAAAACAATATGAACATACAAATTTTTAGATCTAAAGGATTATACTTTGAATTAATGTTCACAATAAAGATCTATAATAAAACATTGTATTTAAACATATACTGATTTTAATTTTAATATAACAAAATAAGAAGCCAATAGATTTATTGAACATAAAAAAATTTACAACTAAAACTTAGATTTTAAATTGAATGTTTAGAAAATAGTTCTAAAAAACATTATATTTAAACATATACAATTTTTTTTTGATTTATTAAATAAAACCCCAATCAGTTCATTCAACCAACAATTCAAACTACACAAATAATTTTCAAGTTAAATGAAGCAATGGTATGTACATACAAATTATGATAATCAAATTTCTCTTTCATCAAACATTACATCAAATGTCAATATCTATAAAGAAAAACATACCTTATTACCAAAGCCTTGAAGAACACCTTGAAAATGAATCCCGCTTAGAATGTTGCCTAGAAATCACACCTTGAATGATGATATCTCCTCAGATCTGCAAGATCCCCATCCCATCCTTGCAAGAGATGGGTGAACCACTTTCGATTTGTTTTATTTGATATTTTATTTGGAGTTGAAAGATTTTTTTAAATTTGATTTTTTTTGTTTTCTGCCATGAAAAGTTAGGAGGAGAGAAAGAAAAAGAAAGAATGAGAAAGAATGAGTTGTACATATAGAATGCATTATAGAATATGTTTCATTTGAAAGAATGAAACATTTTCCATTCTTTAAAACTTCCCTAATTAATTCCCTTGATTGTCTCTCTCCAATACATTCTTTTCACAAGATATGTCATCAAATGACATAAAATTTACACAAATCATGCCATCAAATGACAAAAAATTTCATAAATCATTCCATGCAACTATCTTTTATTTAAATTACATCTATATCGTATATCAATGCGCGTAAATATAACTTTTATAAATGCATTAAAATAATTACAAACAACTTCCAAACAGCAAATAAATTAAATAATAATTAATATTTATTAAATATCAATTATTTTAATCAATTTACAACAATTTATAAATTAATTAAATCATGTGGATTTTTAGGGAATCCATCATTAATGTTGTGTGACTCAAAGGTGTAAATTCAGTCAACGATTAATATCAAACTATTCGAATATTAACGTTCACACATCACTTAGCAGGTGGTGTGACATTTTGGCTGAATTTATCGCTGACACATCATTTGGTAAAATCCAACATTACTTATTATAACTGGTACCCGATAGTGACAATTATTTACTATAACGTCCCGGATTTGCGACCTTTGAAAATCAACAATAATACATCCTCGGTATTCACATGTCGTAAATCCAAGTGTCAGAAAGCCCAAACGTTAGTGGCGAAAAAGAAAAGAAGATATAATAAAACAGAAAATAGAATCTCACACAAATGGAATAACATATATTATTTCAATGTATAACCTGTACCATGGAAAATTTTGAATACAATATCAGAATCTAACCTAGATTTAGCCTAGACAGTTATAAACCCTCTATCCTTATAAATGTAAAAACAAATGTAATAGATGTAGCGGAGAATAGAATATGTCCATACGTAGATGAGGATCTCCAGCTCTCCTCTGGAAACTCCAAGCGTCTTCAACTAAACCTAAAACTACTCGTATCTGACCTGAGTATTTAAAATACCCGGATCGGGCTTGATAAACCAGCATGAGATACTCGAAATTTTAAATGTATAAATCATGCTGATGTCAATCAAAACCTTTGGAAAGAAGGGTATCTCATAAGACCTCGTCATGCAAAAATACGGACGGGTTTTTATCTTATGATAACCAAAATACTTTGTACTGAAAATACATTTTTATTATCTTTAATGAAATTGGTTTCAAAAACATTTTCCAAGTAAATATATAAAAACAAGTATCAATACCCGAACTAAGACTATGGTAATATATCCGGACTAGGTCAAACGAAATATACCTGGATGGAATATATGATACCAAAGGTGTAGCTAAAATGTTTGCAAAGCATTACAGCTATTTTGGGACTACGGTCAAAACCGTAAAGCTCATATTAGGATTGGATTTCCATCATGATAGGGAATTAGTGGCATTTTCCTTCCTTTGCAGTGTTTTGGTCGCAACAGACATATATCCAATGGCTACACATCCAAGGACTCAGACGCCACAATATCATGCTGTCAACAATCGATGGGAATCAATATCCATGGCTACTCATCCAAGGACTCAGATGCCACTTATTCTACCTATGGAAGGCTGTAGCCTTTTCCACATTTCATCCGATAGCCCATAATTGTGTCTTGCAGATCACATAGTATCCCGTATCATTACCGGGTTGTGAGCCTAGAGAGGCTACGCTCTTCTTTTCATAAAGCCACATTTTTTTTTACAAAGCTACGCTTTATTTTCCACAAAACACATTCCACTTAGAATTCCACATTGCCATTTCTGTTTATCACTAATTGACTTCCACGAAAATACAACCTCTGAGCTCGTATGTCTTAGAGAAGGGTGTTAAGCTAATAGGAGTTGCCTTCTACACCACCAACAGATGTACGTTTGTAAAAATCAACATTCATGACTTAGAAATGCAATGTCAGGCACTATCCATACAAGTTCGTTCTGGGACTGAACGAAACCGAAGGCACTCCTCCTATCACATCTTTAGGAATCACCCCTAGAATCAGTAGCGAGTAGTCCTTGCAATCCAAAATTTCAAAATATGACAGGACCACTACTATAATAAATATCTCTATATTGGGAGCAAACTAGAGAATGTCAACAAGCAGTCCTTCCCCTATGAAGATCTTCGGTCTTCAATAATCATCATCTTCAACATGTCTTCATCATCAAGATGTCTTCATTTCCGAACGTATACATTGGTTCGAAGTGGTTTTCGGATAGGAGTTACCCAAATCCGACCTCAGTTCCTTCGAACCAATCATCGATAAAAAGATATCAGGTATATAGGTGTTTGTCAAACAACATCCAATTAATTAATATTTTTATTCAAATTTCAATTGCTCTTAGAGATAGATTAAATTATTCCTTTATCTTTTTCAGATTATATGAAATCATTAAGCCTCATTTTATCAAATACTTTGGTTAATTAAAAGCTTTTAAACTTTGGAATAATTCTAAATCATTTCACCCTTTTACTTAGGAAAACATTTCCAAATCATTTATTAAACCTTAATCAAAGATTTCTTATTTCCAAAATATAACTTTTAAATGGGTCAAAAATGATGTTATTTAAGACATGGTTTATTGCAAACCCAAACAATTAATTTCAAGTATAGGAATTAAAATAATTCCAAATCATTTATTTAAATCTCATATTGGAAAACATTATTTTAGAGCATCCAGGCTTTCCCTTCGATTTGTTTCACCCCTTGTCTAAAAGAGAAAATAGAGGTCAGGTAAGTTCAGGGCACTGGTTGCTCCATTCCCAACCTTAGTTACACACCTTGTTTTACCTTTTAGATCTCACAAACGGGACAAATGTACTAGTCGTTTCCGTATACTCCTTTCATTTTTAGAAATGATTGATAAAACTTCCAATCATTATTTAAAACACTTAATTATTCTTTTAAAAACCGTTTATAAAAGATAAGAAAAGGAATGGTTAAGTTTAAATTTATATTTCACAAGTTATTTAAAACTGCTACTAAAAGTGCCGCAAAAAGTGTTTTAAAGCTATTTTGAATCAAACGCAAATTTTATTTCATAAACTTCTATTTTTATAACTTATATCTCTTTTAAACTATTTTAACATATTTATAAGATTTATTTCTTATTTTTTTTAAAGAATTAAAAACGACCGTTTTAAACAATTTCTTACTTTGGTCATTAAGCGACCAAAACTGGATTTTTCTTAAAACTTGTTTTGGACATAACTCAAACTCTATCAAACAAAATCTTGATTTTCCTTTTTCATTTGAAAACAATGGTTACAAGGATATGTAAATTTCTTATTTCAAAGATTTTCGACTTAGTTTGCATCATACATGTTGATATAAAGTTACGGGTCGAATATTACGAATTGCCACTACGCGACGAGCTCGATTTTGACCATCTGTTGAATTGTTCCGAAACTTGTCCGAAACACTTCGAATATGTTTTGAAACCATATTACAATTATTTTAACTTATTTAAAACTGCACTTTATGCAATGACCCTCTCTTTTCTACCTTCATTTTGTAAGGATTTTTTTTTACAAAGTGATATATATATATCATATATTAACAAACATCTTTCCCCAGGGTCATTTTTCTTTTTCCAATAAACAAACTTTATCCAGGATCAAAAGTTTTACTAATATAGATATATCAGTGCAACCACAAGGATATGCACACACATATGAAGATGCATGTGCCCCTCTTGTTAGATCAGGTTATGGCAAACAAGAGGTTATATTGATTGATTAAATTTAATCAAATCCCACATAGCTAAATTTCGTTTATGTAATAAAAGTGTTTGTTCAAATAGGTAGCAACATGATTTTTGTTCTTTGATAGCTTGCTGGATCCTCTATGAAATATGATCCATAGAACCCAGATAATTATGTTATGATTATCTGTAAAATTAATAATAGAGTTTCTGTGCTTTGAAAATGATATAAGCTTCTATCATTTCTTATGTTTGCTTTCCTATAAATCTACCTTATATGCAAACTCATATCTGGGGTATTTTTAAATGAACTATCATATTCCAGAGGCTTGATTCCTTGATGCCATGATACTAAGCTAAATGAAATGCAATCCAGGTATAGACAATGGCATGATGTAAATGGCAATTCTGAAAACATGTAGACTCCTAATTCTCTTACCACATGCCTTTATGTTCTGGATACATTTTTCACTAAGTAAGATTATCTATGTTGATCTTCAAGACCCAACTGTTTCTACTTTTTCAATCCTTAAAATTATTCATAGACTTCAAGATTTGACTAATACATTTATAAAATGTAATTCTACTATTTGCTTACATTCTTACTCAGTTTACTTACAAAATTATAGATAAAACCTTTCAACCTTCCAGACAATGAAACTCAGATAATTTAAATTCCAGTTATAAGTCAAATTCTTAAAAATACTTAACCAAATATCCAACATCACTCTGTACTTACTACAATGGAAATTTTTAAAATATCAATACATGCAAATTTCATCTTTTAAGCTCTTATCTATCTAATTCTAGCATGCTATAATCTTCTCTCTCAATGCTTTGCTTCTACTCCTACTTAGAGGCTGCTGTTCCTGAAAAAGCATTTGAAGCTGCCTCATTTTAAATGAGACACCCCAGATGCCATTAGCACACTAGGGTCAGACACATGTCTGGTATGAGAAAATTCACAAAAGCAATTAATTAATTAAGTTAAAATTGAATTAAGTACATATACATAAAGTTCTGCCCTTTGAAAACAAGTAATACTTGTGTGCATGTTCTGTGTCATTGTGCATGTGCACACTTTAGTCTTTCTCTCCAGAGACATTATATATAGATATGGCACATACATTCAGGCATTCAATTCAGTCATAAATCCAATAATCATTCACATAAAACAGAAAGATAACCAACATGAGTTTAATCATATATTCCCTCCTCATATTTCATTTCTGGGAAAACTCTAGTTCCTCATCATGTCAAATATTCTTCCCTTGTTATATTTACCTATCCTGGTCTCATCTGCAATTTTATGAATCAATGGACACACTGTAATGAACTAATTCACTCCATTACACAAAGATCTCAGGACTTAAACAAGCCATGTGTCAACTTGCATTACTCAAGAACACAAGTCATTCCTGCAGTAATCTTGACCCCATTCCCTAATCAGGTTCTCAGATACTTTCTCTTTTAAATTTTTCAAGGCAACCTAATCAGTGGGTCATTTTACTGAAACAAGCATTCATCTCATAGCATTCCTCATCATTCATATAACAAACAGAGACAACCAAGCAATTTAAGTATTGGTACTTATTAAAACATGTTCTTGCAATTTTAAAGAGATATAGACAACTAACATTGGTTTATGGCTCTATGAGAAGATTTTATTGCAAACATCTGTGCTTTAGTTAACTCAGATTGACCAAGCTTCCTAAATCACAAAATCTATTTGCTGGGTGGGTATTGTATATTTTCTTTGAATCAGGAGTGTCAGCACATAGGCAAGCCTATTGCATTCCTAATTCCTTTTCATTTTAAGCCTCAGCACATATACATATGTATATTGTAGCCCATATGCTTATCAGTCCTTCTGATTTGAGCTAAAACCAACACTACTTGCTTATATTCAACATTTTATTTTCTGGGTATTTATTTATATTTCTATCCAATATCATATCAGAAAGAGATCTGGGTTTTTAAATTACTTATTCATGCATACTGATTATATTAAGAATATTCACAGAATAAAACAATCAGAACAACCATCAAGCATTAAAGCATTCTTAATTTCTAAAAAAAACAATCACATACTCTTTTGAGAAAAATTAATTTATAACAGGCTGCCTTCTTTAGGACTTAGTGCCTTAAGTTTTTGAGTGAGTTTTCTCACCTAGTTCTCTTCTTTGCTTCCTTAATTAATTGATAAACCTCTGCCTTTAGCCTCAAGCTCTTTTCCTTCACTTGCCTTATGTTTTTATATGGTGTTTTTTTTCTTTCAAAGTTCTTTTTGAGAAGGAGAGGAGGCTGCTGCTTATAAATATACAGAGTTCTCCTTAGGGTTTTGGGTATTGGCTAAAGCCATTTTTGCCCACCAGAAAATTATGTTATCTGCATTTTATTTGAACCCAAGATTCTACCCTCCCCGGCTTAATTTGGTGAAGAGAAAAAGTGGTTATCTACTTTGGTTATTTTCAGAAATCTTACTTTTCCATAAAATGCTTTTTCCCTTGTCTATATGCATGCTAAATGTGTGATCTGATTTCCAGCAATATTGTACACATATTTCTTTCTTTCTTAATTCAGCCCATACAAAATACATTTTTGTTTTCCTCCCATTTTCTATTTTTAGCCTTTACTTTATTATCTGGTGTTTTTCTTCTTATTTACCCACCAGAGAAAAACATATTTGTGTGTCTCTTATTACTAGTTTAAATTCTAATACTTAGTTAGTATACTTACATATATGTTTTACAGACAATAACTTATATCCATATATACATCTATATTATTTTATTCTGATACACATATGCACATGTATACTTAATTACATTTTGTGTATTTCTGCATATAGCACAATTGAGGGTTTCTTTATTTATCTGTAAATAAATATATATATATATATATATATATATATATACATTTTCCATGCATAGTATCATGTACCTATTCATAGTATACAGGGATCTAGCTTTACTCATGTGTATTTTCTATGCACAAAGGCACATCATTTTATTATACCACATCAAGCTATCTCATCTTTCCCTTAAACATGATTTTATAAACTGCTTAAAAAAAATTATTTTAATCTTATTTGTATTTTTTTTTCCAAGATAAATTCCTAAAATCTTGGGTCATTACATACACCCCACCTTTTAGGAATTGTGTCCCACAATTTTTCCAAGCTTAAACCAGAGAATGAGTACTCCTCAACCACTTAGATTTCTAGTTCTATGATAAATAAATAAAAAATATGCATCCAAAAGAAAAGCAAAATAAAAAAAAAGATTTACCTCTAATCTGAAAATAGCTTAGGGTAGCTCATCCTAACCTTGTCCTCTAATTCCCATGTGCAATCACTGGGATCAAGACCCTACTGTACTTTTACAAGTTTCCGTGATTTATTTCTTAATTTCTTCACATCCTTTGCCAAAATTCCTACTGGACCTTTTTCATATATCAAATTAGGATTTATTTGCACTTGGGTTGGGGTCTCCAGAATTTCTGCCTTGTCATGTACCCACCTTCTCAGTTGTGATACATGAAAAACATCATGTATGCCTTGCATGTTTTCTGGCAATTCCAACTTATATGCCAAGGGACCAATTCTTTCCAGAATTTTGTATGGTCCTATATATCTTGGAGTTAACTTGCCTTGTTTCCCAAATCTCAGCACATTTTTCATGGGTGAGATTTTGATGAAAACAAAATTTCCCACTTCATATTCTACCTGCCTCCTTTTCTTGTCTGCAAATTTCTTTTGCCTATCTTGTGCTGCTGCCATTCTTCTCCTTATCGACTCAATTTTCTCCTTAGTTTCTTGTATGTATTCAGGCCCTAAAATAACCCTTTCTCCTGCTTCCACCCAACAAACAGGTGACAAACAAGGCTTACCATATAAGGCTTCAAATGGAGCCATTCCTATGGTGCTTTGATAGCTGTTGTTATATGTAAATTCAACTAGATGAAGATAATCTTCCCAGTTGCCCCCAAAATCCAATACACATGCTCTCAACATGTCCTCCAAAACCTTGTTTACTACCTCAGTCTGCCCATCTGACTGAGGATGGTAGGCAGTACTTAAACATAGTTCACTTCCCATTGCTTCTTGAAAGCTTCTCCAGAATTTTGAAGTGAAGATGGTATCCCTATCACTCACAATGGTTTTGGGAATGCCATGCAATTTTACCACTTCCTTCATAAAAATTTGAGCTAATTTTGGTGCTGTCCTTTCTGACTTGACTGGGATGAAGTGTGCTACTTTGGTTAGCCTATCAACTATCACCCATATACTTGTATTTCCTCTCTTAGATCTAGGCAACCCATCTATGAAATCCATAGATATATCTTCCCACTTCCACTGTGGTACACTAAGAGGCTGCATCAACCCTGATGGCCTTTGGGTCTCAGCCTTGACTTGTTGGCAAGTCATACATTTGGCAATGTATTTAGCTACATCAGATTTCATCCCCTTCCACCAGAAGTCTCTTTTCAAATTTTGGTACATTTTTGTGTTGCCTGGGCGTATGGAGTATTTACTTCTGTGATATTCATTCAATATCTCTTTCTTCAATTCGGTGTCCTCTGGCACACACATCCTATTTTGGTATCTTAGATAACCATTTTTATCAATATGGTAATTCATCACTTCCTCCCCTTTTGAGAGGAGAATTTTCTTCTCTAATAAGTTTGCATCCTGTTCTTGCATTTTTTCTACCTTCAGAATTAAATCTGGTTGAAGTGTCATTAAGCTTAACTTCCCTTTATTTTCTTGTGCACCATGCATCTGCTCATCAATGTGCACACAACCATTCTCCCCAATTTCTAACTCAGTTAGCAAAGACAAGTCCTTAAATTCTTCTATCATCATCATAGCCAATTTAGCATGCTGTCTACTTAGAGCATCTGCAACTTTGTTTGCTTTGCCTGGTGTATAGAGTATGTCAAAGTCATAGGCAGCTAAGAACTCCACCCATCTATGTTGCCTCATGTTCAAATCTTTTTGTGAAAATAAATATTTTAGAGGCTTGTGGTCAGTGTAAAGTTCAAACTTAGTGCCTAACAAATAATGTCTCCAAAGTTTCAAAGCATAGATCACAGCTACTAATTCAAGATCATGTGTGGCATACCTAACTTCATGGGGTTTAAGTTGTCTGGATGCATATGCAATGACTTGGCCTTGTTGCATCAACACTGCACCCAAGCCAAATCCACTAGCATCAGTGTATACAACTAATTCTTCATTTCCATGAGGTACCTTTAAAATTGGAGCATTCACCAATGCCTCCTTCAACTGTTCAAAAGACTTTTCACATTTTTCTGACCAAACAAAAGCTTGGTTCTTTCTGGTTAGGTTAGTAAGTGGTGTAGAAATTTTTGAAAAATCTTTTATAAACCTCCTATAATACCCTGCCATCCCTATGAATGACCTCACTTCACTCACAGTGCTTGGCCTCTTCCATGCTTGAATAGCCACTACTTTATTGGGGTTCACAGAAATTCCTTGGGCAGATATAACATGGCCAAGAAAATGCACTTCTTCTTTCCAAAATTCACATTTTGAGTATTTTGCCTTTAAGTCTTTTTCCCTTAGTCTAGACAAAACCATGTGCAGATGACTTTCATGCTCTTCCATTGTTTTGGAATAAATTAAAATGTCATCTATAAAAATAAGCACAAACTTGTCTAAATAATCTCTAAAGGTTCTGTTCATTAAATCTACAAAGTATGATGGTGCATTGGTCAAGCCAAATGGCATAACCAAAAATTCATACAACCCATATCTAGTGTTAAAGGCAGTGTACTTGATGCTTGATTCTTCCACCTTCATTTGATGAAAACCAGATGCTAAATCTAGCCTAGAGAATACTCTTGCTCCAGCCAATTGATCAAAAAGATCATCTATTCTTGGCAGTGGGTATTTATTTTTAATGGTTACTTTGTTTAATTCCCTATAATCTATGCAGAGTCTCAAAGTACCATCTTGTTTCTTAACAAACACCACTGGCGCCCCCAGCAAGAATTACTGGGTCTTATAAAACCCTTATTTTCTAATTCCTCTAATTGTTTCTTTAATTCTTTTAGTTCATTTGACCCCATTCTTGTTGGCTTTTTAATCACTGGGCTTGCTCCTGGGACTAAATGAATTTGGAATTCCACTGGCCTATGGTTTGGAACACCATTAACCTCCTCAAAAACATCCAAGTATTCATTGACTATGGGAATTTCCTCAATAATATGTTCACTGAAATCTTTACCCAAATCAATCAAATGACACAATTTTCTTCCCTTGGACACTTCACACAAAATTGTGATCCTCTGGCTTCCATGGTTTTGCAATGATATGGTGGATGAGTCTAAGTTAATTATGGCCTTGAATTGCCTTAACCAGTCTACTCCCAAAATAACACCTATATTTGGGTAATTTAAAACATATAAATTGGAAATAAAAGTATCTCCTCCTATGTTTAATCCCACATCCACACAGATCATATTTAAAACACTAGAACTTCCCAGTGGACTTTGTATATGTAAAGGGGTTTCAACCAATATGCAACTTAATTTCAGCATTTTAACTAATTCATAGGAAATTAAGGAATGAGTTGCTCCAGTATCATATACTACTGCTATGGGTACATTACAAATAAATAGTGTACCTTCCACTTGACTGTGCTTCTCAGCATTGATCTCCACTGTTTTACCTTTTCCTTCCAAGTTTGCTAATTTTCCTTGCTGCTTATTCTCAGGACAATTTCTTTTCATGTGCCCTTCCTTCCCACACAAGTAACACTTGAAAGCTCCTCCTTTCAATTCTGGACATCTTAGTTTGATATGTCCTTCTTTTCCACATTGATGGCACAAAATCTTCTTGGTTTCCTTAGCTTTAATATCCCCAGTAGACTTAGTACTGGCCTCTTCTTTCTTCTTATCATAAGGATGATATCTCCCCTTACCCTTCTTACTGTTATTGTTCTTGAAATTTCTGAATTTTTCCCTTTCCTTGTCATGCTGCTCCAACCTCAAAGCTAAGTCTATCACATGGTCAAAGGTCCTGTCAACATAGGGTAACATGGCTCTGCTAAGTCCTGGGTTCAAACCTTTTATGTACCTATCATTTTTGGATGCTTCATCTGCTACAAGCATTGCTCCATATGAGGAAAGCCCTTCAAACTTTTGAGTGTATTCTGTGACAGTCATAGTTCCTTGCCTAAGCCTAATAAATTCTTCTAGCAAGGTATTCTTAGCTGATGCTGGTACAAACCTTGCTTCCAACATCTCTTTGAATTGATTCCAAGTGATTTCATTCTCATTTCTTCCTGCAATGATTACTTCCCACCAGCTTAAAGCTACTCCTTTTAGCTGTCTCGAAGCCACTTGCCTCTTTCTTTGATCATCAAGTTGCATGTCATTGAAAATTCTATCCAATGTTCTCAACCATGCTTGAATTTCCATAATACTCTCTGTCCCTTCAAAGCTTTTGCCTCCTAAATGAGTATATGTCTTAAGTAATTTTGAGAGTTCTTCATAGGAATTTCCTTGCCTTTGTCCTGCCCCATCCCTAAATGCTCTCACCAAGTCTCGCAGATTGACCATTGGTGGTGCATTGGAAGATCCTGCTCCCTGATTTGGTGGTCTTCCTACCATAGTTTGCTAATAATAATTTACATAGCTGGTTAGTTTGATTGGTAATTTTATTATTTCAGTGGTTTTATTTACACTGAAAACAATGTAATATATTTAGTCTCTTTAAATTTTATTTTTTTCAGAGAACTTGATCTTTATCCCAGCTATGTTTAATAACATAGCTCTGATACCAAATGCAATGACCCTCACTTTTCTACCTTCATTTTGTAAGGATTTTTTTTTTTACAAAGTGATATATATATATATATATATCATATATTAACAAACATCTTTCCCCAGGGTCATTTTTCTTTTTCCAATAAACAAACTTTATCCAGGATCAAAAGTTTTACTAATATAGATATATCAGTGCAACCACAAGGATATGCACACACATATGAAGATGCATGTGCCCCTCTTGTTAGATCAGGTTATGGCAAACAAGAGGTTATATTGATTGATTAAATTTAATCAATCCCCACATAGCTAAATTTTGTTTATGTAATAAAAGTGTTTGTTCAAATAGGTAACAACATGATTTTTGTTCTTTGATAGCTTGCTGGATCCTCTATGAAATATGATCCATAGAACCCAGATAATTATGTTATGATTATCTGTAAAATTAATAATAGAGTTTCTGTGCTTTGAAAATGATATAAGCTTCTATCATTTCTTATGTTTGCTTTCCTATAAATCTACCTTATATGCAAACTCATATCTGGGGTATTTTTAAATGAACTATCATATTCCAGAGGCTTGATTCCTTGATGCCATGATACTAAGCTAAATGAAATGCAATCCAGGTATAGACAATGGCATGATGTAAATGGCAATTCTGAAAACATGCAGACTCCTAATTCTCTTACCACATGCCTTTATGTTCTAGATACATTTTTCACTAAGTAAGATTATCTATGTTGATCTTCAAGACCCAACTGTTTCTACTTTTTCAATCCTTAAAATTATTCATAGACTTCAAGATTTGACTAATACATTTATAAAATGTAATTCTACTATTTGCTTACATTCTTACTCAGTTTACTTACAAAATTATAGATAAAACCTTTCAACCTTCCAGACAATGAAACTCAGATAATTTAAAATCCAGTTACAAGTCAAATTCTTAAAAATACTTAACCAAATATCCAACATCACTCTGTACTTACTACAATGGAAATTTTTAAAATATCAATACATGCAAATTTCATCTTTTAAGCTCTTATCTATCTAATTCTAGCATGCTATAATCTTCTTCTCAATGCTTTGCTTCTACTCCTACCTAGAGGCCGCTGTTCCTGAAAAAGCATTTGAAGCTGCCTCATTTTAAATGAGACACCCCAGATGCCATTAGCACACTAGGGTCAGACACATGTCTGGTATGAGAAAATTCACAAAAGCAATTAATTAATTAAGTTAAAATTGAATTAAGTACATATACATAAAGTTTTGCCCTTTGAAAACAAGTAATACTTGTGTGCATGTTCTGTGTCATTGTGCATGTGCACACTTTAGTCTTTCTCTCCAGAGACATTATATATAGATATGGCACATACATTCAGGCATTCAATTCAGTCATAAATCCAATAATCATTCACACAAAACAGAAAGATAACCAACATGAGTTTAATCATGTATTCCCTCCTCATATTTCATTTCTGGGAAAAATCTAGTTCCTCATCATGTCAAATATTCTTCCCTTGTTATATTTACCTATCCTGGTCTCATCTGCAATTTTATGAATCAATGGACACACTGTAATGAACTAATTCACTCCATTACACAAAGATCTCAGGACTTAAACAAGCCATGTGTCAACTTGCATTACTCAAGAACACAAGTCATTCCTGCAGTAATCTTGACCCCATTCCCTAATCAGGTTCTCAGATACTTTCTCTTTTAAATTTTTCAAGGCAACCTAATCAGTGGGTCATTTTACTGAAACAAGCATTCATCTCATAGCATTCCTCATCATTCATATAACAAACAGAGACAACCAAGCAATTTAAGTATTGGTACTTATTAAAACATGTTCTTGCAATTTTAAAGAGATATAGACAACTAACATTGGTTTATGGCTCTATGAGAAGATTTTATTGCAAACATCTGTGCTTTAGTTAACTCAGATTGACCAAGCTTCCTAAATCACAAAATCTATTTGCTGGGTGGGTATTGTATATTTTCTTTGAATCAGGAGTGTCAGCACATAGGAAAGCCTATTGCACTCCTAATTCCTTTTCATTTTAAGCCTCAGCACATATACATATGTATATTGCAGCCCATATGCTTATCAGTCCTTCTGATTTGAGCCAAAACCAACACTACTTGCTTATATTCAACATTTTATTTTCTGGGTATTTATTTATATTTCTATCCAATATCATATCAGAAAGAGATCTGGGTTTTTAAATTACTTATTCATGCATACTGATCATATTAAGAATATTCACAGAATAAAACAATCAGAACAACCATCAAGCATTCTTAATTTCTAAAAAAAGCAATCACATACTCTTTTGAGAAAAATTAATTTATAACAGGCTGCCTTCTTTAGGACTTAGTGCCTTAAGTTTTTGAGTGAGTTTTCTCACCTAGTTCTCTTCTTTGCTTCCTTAATTAATTGATAAACCTCTGCCTTTAGCCTCAAGCGCTTTTCCTTCACTTGCCTTATGTTTTTATATGGTGTTTTTTTTCTTTCAAAGTTCTTTTTGAGAAGGAGAGGAGGCTGCTGCTTATAAATATACAGAGTTCTCCTTAGGGTTTTGGGTATTGGCTAAAGCCATTTTTGCCACCAGAAAATTATGTTATCTGCATTTTATTTGAACCAAGATTCTACCCTCCCCGGCTTAATTTGGTGAAGAGAAAAAGTGGTTATCTACTTTGGTTATTTTCAGAAATCTTACTTTTCCATAAAATGCTTTTTCCCTTGTCTATTTGCATGCTAAATGTGTGATCTGATTTCCAGCAATATTGTACACATATTTCTTTCTTTCTTAATTCAGCCCATACAAAATACATTTTTGTTTTCCCCCCATTTTCTATTTTTAGACTTTACTTTATTATCTGGTGTTTTTCTTCTTATTTACCCACCAGAGAAAAACATATTTGTGTGTCTCTTATTACTAGTTTAAATTCTAATACTTAGTTAGTATACTTACATATATGTTTTACAGACAATAACTTATATCCATATATACATCTATATTATTTTATTCTGATACACATATGCACATGTATACTTAATTACATTTTGTGTATTTCTGCATATAGCACAATTGAGGGTTTCTTTATTTATCTGTAAATATATATATATATATATATACATTTTCCATGCATAGTATCATGTACCCATTCATAGTATACAGGGATCTAGCTTTACTCATGTGTATTTTCTGTGCACAAAGGCACATCATTTTATTATACCACATCAAGCTCTCTCATCTTTCCCTTAAACATGATTTTATAAACTGCTTAAAAAATTTATTTTAATCTTATTTGTATTTTTTTTCCAAGATAAATTCCTAAAATCTTGGGTCATTACACTTTATTATTTTAGTCATTAAAGAGGCTAAAAACTTCACACACTTTTCATATAGATTTATTAACTAACTATGGATAATTTACTAACCATTATCTAACTTGAGTATTATTTTCATATCAATTAGTTATAGAATTTCACAACCAAGTTATCAACCATCTTAACATTCATAAAAGCGGCCACATTATCATCCAAGTTAACAAACATATTATCATCCAGCATGTTTAAACTTTCACATCATTATTCTTGAAATATTTTTAGAGATTAATTAGTAAAATGTGAGTACTCACGATTAGTTCGCACCAATCTTTTTTTTGTACACTTCTCTTTTGATTATGGCGGCACTTCCTTCTCTTTTTCTTGCACCGAAGCTCTTCGACTAGCTTCCTTCCCTCTTATTTAGGTTCGGCCTTGCCTTGGGAGGTTGAAGGAGCTCGGCCTTGGCTTGTGGAGGTGGTGGCCGTGAGTTTAGGAGGTGGAGAGGAGGAGTTTGCACTAGTTTTGGAGAGAAATTGATAACATATATATGTATATTTACTTTCTTTTTGCTAATATTTTTTCATTATTTTATTAAGAAGGAAGCCATTAAAGAGAGCTTTAAGGAGGAAGAAGAAGAGAAAGATTTGTGTGAGAAAATGAGAATGGTCCAGAAAATGAGCTTGGTCGACCCGCCTTAGGTAATGAACGTAGTTTCGTCCAGATCGAAGCGTACATGCCATAACTTGATTTTTCTCAAATCCTGTGCGTTCGTGCTTCCATCCGACGGTTCCTAGAGAGCCTATGACGTGGTTGCACCAGATTTAATCTTCAAATCCAATGGTCTGAGATCCCCAAGTCACACTATAAATAGAACCCTAGGCCTAGCTATTTTTCTCATTCAGATTTTCTCCCAATTGGGTTCATTGCCTGAGGCTGGACCCTAAATAGAAATTTTTTCTAGGGAGAAGATATTTTTTATAAAAATATTCTACGCGATAGAAGTGGATCCGTGGAGGCCAAGGAATAGAGCTAAGGACCACATGTGAGTGTTTCGTAATTATTTTAGATTTTTAAGTAATTTAAAATAATAGGGTTCTCAACAGTTGTAGTTTTTCTACAATTTTGAGATGATTTTTATGTAAGTTTATTTACAGTCTATTTTTAAGTACAGTTTAGAAGTTCTTTTTAGTCTATTTGTAATTAGCTATTTTATTCAGTTAATTACAGTTATTTACAGTAACTTACAGTTATTTATAGTTATTCACATCTATTTTTAAGTTGGAATTTAGCCTGTAAATGTTAGTTTCTTTTTATTCTTTTTTACACGAATAGAATATTAAAAAGAGAAGAATTCACTAATATGGATTAAAATAGAAAATCATCAAAGTTACAGAAATTAGATGTAAAATAAGAAAAACTATAATAAAATAGAGATAGACTGAAATAGGCAAATTTAAGACATTTGCAAGCATAGCTATAACTAGTGGTTATAACTAAAAAGAGAAAATAGAAGAGTAACAGTTAACAATTATAACATAGGTTATAATTAGAAAGAAAAAGATAACAGAAAAGGCTTATTTTAAAACTTAGATTAAGTTAATAAGCAAATATAGCAGTTATAACAGAAGAGGCTTATTTTAAAACTTACATTAATTTAATAAGAAAACGTAGAAGTAGGGCCCATACCGACAGCATTCCCTTTCAGTCAGGAACTGATGTTCTCACAATAGAATTGTTCTTCTCATTTGACTAAAGACATTGTCACTTCCATTTGTTCTCTTTCCGAGTGCAAAGAGTGGGGTAGGGCTTACATGAAAAGGATTTTGACTCCATTTTTTAGGGTTATAAGATTCTGCTTTCTTTTTATTTATAATCCTTAAGGCTTCGAGCCTTAGTCTTTGCTCTTCATCTTGATTGGAGCTTTTGATGTCTACTTGGGAGAATCTTATCAAGTTAGATTCAGAAGACCCTTGTTTAGATCTTTTAAATCTTCTAGCCATGATTAAACCAAAGTGGATAACTTGATGTAGGATTGATCCAAGGGGGGTTAGAGAATAGTAGGGGGTTAACCAAGTCGGAGGTTTGAGCCCTCCTTCAAGCACCAAAAATGCTAACAAGATTTCTTTCCAACACCCCAGTGTTATTCCAAGGAGAAGGGATAGACTTGTTTGAATGAAGGGTGTGATACCCTTAGAATTGCCTTTAAATTTAGCTTTACTTGTTGACGATACATGGGTTGGACCTTTCGACGTCGTCGAAAGGTTTGGTTTTTGAGTTAGGTAACCTTTCATCTTAGTTGAACTTGTATGAGGTCTCTTGTAAAAGTTTTCCTTTTGGTTAGATTGAAATTCTCTGAGTTATTCCTTTAAAGATTGGTTTTAATCTTGTCAAAAGGTAAAGGTATTGGCCTTTCTTGGGTTCAAGCTGAGTATGATTTACTTATGGTGGATATGTAGTATCTTCTGACCTTGTCAAAATGTTAGATTACTTATATGAAGAAGATTTCATCATTGTTGAAAGGTATGGGAATGGTATCATTTGGATTAAACCTTATAATTCCAGGTATCTATATTTAAAGAACATACTTTGACCTTGTCGAAAGGTTAAACCACTTGGATTATAGCTTCGGAAGGTACAGGTGTTGTTAAAGTATAAAGAACTGCCAACCTAGTCGAACGGTTTAAACCGTAGAATCAATGATTTCGGAAGGTTTCAGTGAACATTGAACCAATTATGTTGTCCACCTTGTCGAAGGGTATAGATTGTAGAGTTGTAGGCTTCGAAGGGTTGCAGTAGTTATTTGTACAGGAGTGTTGTCAACCTTGTCGACAAGAATCTTTCTATGAGGTTAAACTTGAAAATAGGAGTTAATCCAGCAAAGATTTAAGTAAACAGTAAAGTAATTAACAAAGTTTAGGAATTCCCTCTTTATCCAAGAAAAAACCTCATTTTATTAAATCCCCAAATTAGCACCCAATTTGGGTTACAATATATTGATTCAGAAGATACAAGACTAGAGTAAGAAAGTTCGGATCCCTAAAATTGGACCCCTTGGGTCTTATTTATTGATGCAGGCGGCCCCCTTTTCGACTCCATGCTTTCGTCTGAGTCGAAAGGTTACCTTTTTATATGCACGTGTGGACCTTTCGACTTTGTCGAAAGGTTTGCCCTTCATACACCATTATGGACCATTTGACATTGTCGGAAGGTTTCTCTTCTTCATGCCTTCAGGAACCATTCGACTTTGTCGAAGGGTTTGCCTTCTGTATACTGTCATGAACCTTTCGACTTTGTGGGAAGGTCGCTTTTCACTTGGCTGTTGTGAACCCTTCGACCTTGTTGGAAGGTTGCTCTTCACTTGGTTGTTGTCGAGAGCTGTGCTTCCCTTCAATGTTGTCAAAAGGTTGTCTTTCATTCTTTGCTGACTTGTGAGTGTTGCTTTCTTCATAAACCTTTTGACATTGTCGAAAGGTATCCTGTATGTGCTTCAACCGGTTTGAAAGGCTTGTTATGCTTTCGAAAAGGTCACTATGGAGTTGCTCACACTTGCTTTGACTTCTTCATTCTGTCTGAAAGGTAAGAACTCTTTGAATACTGAGAGATGGAACCTTTCGACTCCTTCGAAAGGTTTGGGACTGTTAAACTCTGATGACTGCATCCCTTCGACTCCTTTAAAAGGTTTGAGCTGTGCTTCTTTTTCTTTGTCTTTGTTGAAAGACCTTTCGTCTTAGTCGAAAGGTTGATTTTTGGCGTAACATAGTTCAAGGCAATCATGTGGGCGCTACTTTGGCAAGCATCCACTTGCCACTTCTGATCCACTTCTGTCGGCTGTCGCTCACAATCCTACAGCAGAAAAGTTAGCTGAAATTAATGCTATTTTTGCTGAAGGTCTGCTTTGATGGTCTCAAATTCCTCCCCTCAGTAAATGTTATTCGCGGACATGCCAAAGAGAGCTCACTAGCGTGTATGAACGATGTATTCGTCCAACATGAATCATTCATCCATTTGGCCAAGAAGATTTGTGAATTCTCCATCGAGCGTCAGCATGAAATCGACCATCTCAAGTTGGAGGCTATCCATGATAAAGATATCATCAAGCATCAAGACGCTAAGTTGCTTGAATACAAGACCCAACTTGTAGAGGTCGAAAAAAGTGCAAAGGACACAGTAGAGGCGGTAAGTCGCTTGGAGACTTCCCATAAGAAGGAACTTGATGCGGTGCTTCAATGTAGTGGCCCGCTTGTCCTAGAAAAGGACTCCTTGCAAAAGGAGAAAAACGTCATAGCTCGCTGTGTCGAATAGCTTCAAGAATTGTTAAAGAAGGAGAGAGAGGAGAAAATTAAGGCGCAAGAGGAGTCGTAGAGATACTGCGAGGAAATCGTCGAGGCAAGGAGCTTAAAAACAAAGCTCGATGAACAATTTGCCAAGATTAAAGCTTTGAAGGAAGAAGCCCGGGAAGAGGGCAGAAAAGAAGTGCTTGAGGAAGCCAACTCCCGGGTGGAGGATGCCATCAAGTTCGGGAGGAATGAGATTAAGGTCCTGTTTGATCCACTAATTGTTGAATATAACACAAAGGTCCTTCTTTACCGTGACTTAAGCTTTCTTGGCGAGGGATATCTTGAATCACTCGCCGAAGCCTGGGAGCTCGTCATCAAGAAAAAGAAGGAAGGGTTGGGAGAAGCAAAAATCAATAAAGAGGAACTTGCGAGACAAGTGCTTTGAGGTAACGAGCCGTCTGATCTAGCCACCGCCAAACTTCAATTTTTAAGGCTCCTACACCGACTAAAGAAGGAGGGATATCATTTAGTCTGCTGGAATCGATCCTAAAGGTTCCTCTCCTATCCAAGTAGCCGGACCATCCTCTTCTCACGATACGGAGCAAACCCTTGGGTATGATCCGGACAGGCTTGACTTTGGACCACATATGCTATCTCCCATTCTCGAAGGAAGCACTCCATTGACTACAGAAAGCCAACCAGATGCTGGTATTGTACTAAACTGCATTGAATCTGGAGAAGTTTCTGTTCTCTATGGGCAACGTCTTTCAACTAATGCTATGTTTTGACAAATTTAGGCAGGTCTTCTAGGCCCTGATCAGACTCCTAGGAGTAGTGCCGCCATAGAGCAACAGGAAAAGACGGCCGATGTCTCAACACTGTTGATATCCCGGGGCCCGATGCTCAAGTCATCGACGTGCTCGATGAAGATAAGCCCAAAGATTCACCCCCTGATGATAAATTGAAAGATGTTGTAATCATAGGTGCTTTGGAGCACATTACTAAAACTAGAATGAAGGAGCAGATCGAGAAGGAGGAGAAGTCAAAGCGTAAAGTGAAATGCGAGCCCGTCGAGGTGGAAACTGGAGATCTTGATCTTGTACCATTGCAAGTTATTCCATCAGGCGGAATGATTCCCAACGAAATCCCTCCTTCTTCTTCAAGTATTCCAACCAAGGGCGGCAAAGGGTCCCGGAAGAGACGCTCAATCGATTCCACTCCTGAAAAACCAAAAAAGGAGAAAAAGTCGAAGAAATAGTCACTACTTTGTATCGTTGTACATAATTTGAATAATTATCTCTTTTCTTAGTTGTATGTGTACGGGTACGAATCCCCTTTTTTTGGAATAACTTGTAATGGCATTTTGAGACTTGTGAATAAAAGTTTTTGCTTTCGATTAATCATCGTGTGAATATTTATTTTAATAGTTGAATAATTACTTTCCATTCCATGTACTTGCAATTCATTGATTGCAAATCCCATTAACAATTTATCATCTCCATCTCAAGGCCTCCTTATGGTTATTGCCTTAAGTTGTAGAAAGCGCCAAGCTGGAACTATAGTGAGCTGTCATATTCAGCCTTCGGCGGTTTGTATTCATTTCATCGATTTCAGGTCAGAGTTGTTGGGACAGTGAACAGTCGAATCCGTTCTTCTGCCCATTGAGTTTAAATATCAGCCAGCGCTCTGGGGACATAGAGTTATTTTGCGAGCGGTCGGTTCACGCTCGATTTATGTTTTTGCTTCAGTCCGCGCTCCGAGGACTTAAAGCTTTCTCATGGGCAGTCGTTTTTCTGCCTGAATTGCTTATACTCCAGTCCGCGCTCCGGAGACTTAGAGTTTTCTCATGGGCAGCCGTTTTTCCGCTCGAATTGCTTATACTCCAGTCCGCGCTACGGGGACTTAGAGTTTTCTCATGGGCAGCCGTTTTTCTGCCTGAATTGTTTATACTGCAGTCCCCGCTCTAGGGACTTAGAGTTTTCTCGTGGGCAGTCGTTTTTCCGCCTGAATTGTTTATACTCTAGTCCGCGCTTCGGGGTAATATAGTTTTCTCATGGGCAGTTGTTTTTCCACGCAAATTGCTTATACTCCAGTCCACGCTCTGGGGACTTAGAGTTTTCTCGTGGGCAGTCGTTTTTTTCCAGCCGAATAGTTTATACTCCAGTCCGCGCTCCGGGGCCTTAGAGTTTTCTCGTGGGCAATCGTTTTTTCCACCCGAATTGTTTATACTCCAATCCGCGCTCCAGGGACTTAGAGTTTTCTTGTGGGCAGTCGTTTTTTCCACCCGAATTGTTTATACTCCAATCCGTGCTCCGGGGACTTAGAGTTTTCTCGTGGGCAGTCCTTTTTCTTCCCGAATTGTTTATACTCCAGTCCGCACTCCAGGGACTTAGAGTTTTCTCGTGGGCAATCGTTTTTTCCACCCGAATTGTTTTTATTTTTACTTCTCTTGGTCGCCTCGATTTCGTTCCGGTCCCACAGTCCGGGAAGGGAGTTTTTAGTCCTCAGATTGTCGGTAATCTTTGTTCCTTATCATGTGTCCCATACTTTGGTTCATCTACGGGAGTTGTTAATCGAGCAAATTTACAGAGCTCATCTTGTTCGGTCCCATTGGGGATTGGTATGATCGATTGATTTCAAACTTCGTGAGCCTATTCACACATCAGACATATCGATATCAATCAGTTTCATTGTGTACTTAGCATAAAATGCAATGATGGTCATTTATGCAAAGGAAGTTCACGATTTTATTCATCAAATGAGAAGGAACAAACAAATCTGTCTTATTACATATTCAAAAAGTCAAATACTAAAGCAAATGTCAAAAGTATCTAGTACAGAAATACAAAGAAAATGTTCTAAATGAAATAGCATCGTAAATGCTCGCTATTCCATGCTCTTGAAAGTGTCATGCCATCAACAGTCACTAGCTTGAAAGTTCCTTCTCCAAGCCTCTATTCAATGACATACGGTCCTTCCCATGTTGAATTCATGTGTGATGGGACCGAAAAAACCTGTTTCAGGACAAGATCGCCAACTTTAAAGGTTCTCGATCGTACTTTTGTGTTGTAATATCGGGTGATCGATGTCGGTGTGCAGCTGCTCTCAAATCGGCTTCTGTACGCTTCTCATCGATAAAGTTCAAAGATTCCAAGAGGAGATCTTTGTTTGTTCTTGGGTCGTAGTAAGTCACTCGATGAGAAGGGACTTCGAGTTCTACTGGAATAACTGCTTCGGTCTCGTAGCAAGGGCGAATGGAGTATGGCTAGTCGTGGACTTGTGAGTGGTTCTGTAGGCCCAAAGTGTCGTAGGAAGTTCATCCACCCACTTGCCTCTAGCCTTCTCCAGACGCTTTTTCAGAATAAACTTAGTAATTTTGTTTACAGCTTCAACCTGCCCATTTTCCTAAGGATGAGCGACCGCCGCAAACTTCTTTTCAATACGATATCACCGACAAAATTCTTTATATTCAGCACTATCGAACTGAGTCCCATTATCAGTTATGATTGTTCGTGGAAGACCGAAGCGACATATGATGTTTCGAACAACAAAGGTGATAACTTTCTTGGTCGTGATCGTGGATAGCGGTTCCGCTTCGACACATTTGGTGAAGTAATCAACTGCGACAATAGCGTACTTCGCACCAACTTTGGAGATTGGTAAAGAGCCGATGATGTCAATACCCCACACAGCGAATGGCCATGGACTGACCATTTGCGTGATCTCTGTTGGCGGAGCTCTTGGGACTTTTTCATATATCTGGCACTTGTCGCATCGTCTCACATAATAAGTAGCGTCCCGGTTACAGTTGTCCAGTAATACCTATAACAGAGTATCTTCTTTGCCAGAGTTTGCCCCCTAGTGTGATCGCCACTTTCTCCCTCATGAACTTCTTTCGGAACTTGATTTATCTCGTCATGAGCGATACATCGAAGTAAGGGAATGGAAAACCCTTTTCTATACATAGTTCTTTCTTGCATAATATACCACGAAGCTTTACGAAGGACCTGTCGTTTTTCATTTCTCCTTTTAGGCAAGATTCCATGCAACACGTACCTTTAAATAGATTCATCCATGATTCCCTCTCGGGCTCTGCTTCTAATACTTGATCAACTTCCATCATATTTATGCTTGGGGTATGTAATGTCTCGACTGGAACCAAGCCCATCTGTTTCGCATCACCAGTACTAGCAAACTTTGACAATGAACGGCTTCTCCGTTCTTCTCACGTGAGATATGTTAAATGTCATAGTACTCGATATCCACCAAAAACTCCTAAACTCGGGTAAGGTATGGGGAAATTCATTGTCCCTTAGCCTGATAGTCTCCTCTAACTTGATACACCACCAATTGTGAGTCGCAAAAAATTTCAAGAGACTTCACTCTGAGCTCTCTAGCAAGTTTTAAGTCTAGCAATCAATGCTTCATACTCAACCTCGTTGCTTGTAGTAAGAAAGTCAAGCTTCAAAGCATAGCAAATTGACCAGTTCTCAGGGGTTACAAGTACAATCCTAACTCTGGAACAATGATCATTAGATGCTCCATCAGTGTACAGCTTCCATTGCACAGTACGGATTTCGCTACTTTCTCGAAGCTCATTTTGGACGGTAAATTCCGCTATAAAGTCCGCCAACTCTTGTCCCTGGATAGCACTTCACAGCAGATATGTAATGTCGAACTAGTTGAGCTCGATATTCCATTTAAGCAACCTCCCAAATGTCTCTGGTCACTGTAGGACCTATCGTAATGGCTGGTTGGTGTAAATGTTGACTGAATGTGCCTGGAAATACGAGCAAAGTTTCTATGATGCAATTAGCAAGCAACATACCAATTTCTTTATCTTCAGATAGTTCCTTTCTGCGCTTGTTAATCTCTTATTGACGTAATACACCAGTCTCTGATTCCGGTACTCCTTGTGAATCAAGGCGGCACTTATAGCATGTAATGATACAGCCAAGTAAATGTACAACTCCTCGTGATCTACTAGCTTTGACAAGACTGGGGGTCTCCCCAAATGATTTACCATAGCTCGAAACGCGTCTTCACAATCCTGCGACCATTCAAAGTTTCTCCTTCCCTTCCTGATCAAATCAAAGAAAGGAATGCATTTGTTAGTAGCCCTGGAAATAAATCGACTTAAAGCGAAAACCTTCCCATTTAAACTTTGCACTTCTTTAATAGTTCTGGGCGGTTGGATATATCGGATAGCCTGAATCTTTTTTGGATTTACTTCAATTCCTCGAACATTGACAATAAAGCCCAAGAACTTTCCTAATGCAACACTGAATGAGCATTTCAAAGGATTGATCTTCATGTTATAAAATCAGAGGATGTCGAACATCTCTACCAAGTCTCGAATGTGGTCGTTTGATCATCGTGACTTCACGAGCATATCATCCACATAGACTTCATTGTCCTTCCAATTTGATCTTTGAACTTCCGATTAACTAAGCGTTGATAGGTTGCTCCAGCATTCTTCAACCCAAATGGCATCACCATGTAACAGTATAATCCAACAGCCATCACAAAGCTAGTGTGTTCCTAATCGGGGACACGCATCGGGATTTGGTTATACCCGAAGTACGCATCCATAAAGGATAAATTTTTATACCATGTAGTGGAATCAACTAGTTGATCAATCCTTGAAAGGGGGAAACTATCTTTAGGACACGCCTTGTTCAAGTCAGAATAGTCGATGCACGTTCTCCACTTCCCGTTTGCCTTCTTCACCAGCACGGGATTAGATATCCATTCAGGATAGTGGGAGTCGCGAATAAACCCACTGACTTTCAGTTTATCCACCTCCTCTTTAAGGGCGACGGATCTCTCAGGATCCATGCCTCGCCTTTTTTGTTTTACTGGTACATACTTCGGGTCAACTTTTAATGCATGGCTCACGATGGCAGGTAAGATCCCACACATGTCAGAATGAGTCCAAGCAAACACATCCAGATCCGCTCGGAGAAAATCTGCAAGTTCTCTCATCATCAAGGGGCTGAGGTGTGATCCAATCTTCAAGACCCGTGATGGGTCATCGTGGCCGATTGTAATATCAATCGTAGTTCAACCGGCACCGCCTTGGTCTCCTTAGGCTCCTCTTCATCATCCCTCAGATCTATATCTCTATAGAATCGGTTGGCGCCCAAGCCAAGGCTTAGGAGCTACTTGTCAATCTTCAGTAACTTAGATGCGGACAGGTTTGTCCACACCTTTTCCTTTCTCCTTACGCTGAGCTTCTCTCAACTCAGCCACATAATAGGCGCGTCCAGTCGCCTGATCACTATGCACCACTCCTACTCCATTATCGGTTGGAAATTTCAAAGTCAAACACCATGGGGCAAGAGCTGCCCAAAATTCAGCTAGGGCCGGTCGGCCGAGAAAAACATTGTACGGTGAGTCAACATCCAACACAATGAACGATAGGATCTGCACTCTCCAACGTTCACCTTCCCCCAATTCCACTGGCAACTCCACATAACCAACTGCCTCAGTCGCTACACCATTGAAACCATGTATGCAAGCTTTAGATGGTTTCAAATCTTTAGCCTCCATTCTCATTTGATCATAAGCCTTTTGAAAAAAATGTTTATCGAACTTCCACAATCAATCAATATTATTCTCACTGGAGCAGGGCCAATCATGGCAGAAATGACCATCGGGTCAATTGTAGGAGCCTCTACTCTATCCGCATCCCTACTCCTGAACACTATATCATCAGCCATCGTACGTTGTTGCTTGGCCGGAATTTTGTCCTCCGTATTTAAACAATGCTCAAAATCCACATTCCTCATCTCGCTGGCGTAGCGCTCCATCTCCTGCCAACTTCTATCCCCAAGATGCGGTCCTCCAACTATCGTGTTTATCAGTAATCTTCCTCCGGTCCGCACAGACCCCTCAGCCCTATACGGAGCTTGTCCTCGACTAGGGTCAGATGTCCCCTGTCCGCCGTCCTGCGGAGTTTTCACAAACAGCTGCAACTTCTTCTCCCGAATAAACTTCTCGATAGCATCCTAGAGATGCCTGCACTCGTTTATATTGTGCCCGTAACACTCGTGAAAATGGCAATAATTTCTAGTCTATTTTTGTGTCTCTGTCGACTTCTTCGGACATGGCATCTTATATTGAAAAGTATTACAGGTGAACAGATAAATATTCTCTAGGGATGCATTTAGAGGTGTGTAGGTGTCATACATATGAATCCTAGGCTTTGGTCTTCCAGGCTCTTTCTTCCAGTCTCGATTCCCTTCACCACTTCTCTTCTGTTGATTCGATTTGTTTTGAACATTGACCTGAACCTTCCTTGAGCTCTCATCTGATTGCTTTATTGCAATGTTGCTTTGTACCGCTTCTCCTCTCGGTCCCATAACATTGCTTTTTCTAAAGGACCTGGCTTCCTCCTTCCTCATAAACCGAGCCGCCTTTGAATAGAAGCATTCCAGCATGGCCGGGGGTTTTCCAACTAGACAATCACCGAATTTGGATTCTGGGTCAACCCCTCTCGTCATAGCCATAAGTATGGCATGGTCATTTAGGTTACTAACTTCAGCGGAAGTGACATGAAATCTTTGCAAGTAGTCCTTCAGTGATTCCCTAGAGCCTAGATCACACTGGACAGTGACATCATGTCTTTAGGGCGAGTACCGTGGATCCGGAACTGCTCCACGAACTTTGTTGCTAATCCATCAAACTTTGAGATCGATCATGGAGGCAATCTTGTAAACCACATCGTTGCGATCCCAGAGAGAGTTATAGGAAATCATCTACATTTGGTTGCGTCATTTGCTCTTGCTGAGTCCATCAACCATCCGTACCTCATTATGTACTGCCTAGGGTCAGTTTTTCCCTCGTAGGCAGGCATCGTAAGCATGTTGAACCTTCTCGGATACGCCGCATGTAAAACACTGTCAGTAAATGGGGTATGACTCCTCGAAATTCCCAAATCATCATTTTTCAAGCCTTGGTTCTCCCTCACCAGCTATTTGACCATCGCCGATAAGTTCGGTGTCTGGATAAGTGGTGCCAAGTGGTGGTCGCGCTCCACCTCGCATGAATATTCTGGTCGATGTCTACGGGCCATTTCACGCCTCCTTGGCCTATCATCCTCCTGATGTGCACCATGAGTATTCATCTCGTCGTTATTCCGGAGAGGTAGTTAGTCAGTGTTTAAACATACTCCAGCATCCAAACTCCCGGAACCAGCTCCAGCATGACTCCCCAAATGCATCTGGGGAACACCCCCTCTGGTAGCGGGATCGGTACTAAGCCCTAGGGAGGGATCAACGCTGATCTATCTTAGCAGACCAGACCATGTTGGTCTACCAAGCAATGCTCCGATGTCCCAGCTTTCTCTTCTTCGACCCTACGATGCCTATGCCTATGATATTCGTCTAATGAGGTTGAACTATCCGACACTGAGTAAGAACCAAGATCCCTTCTAGCACTCTGACGCTATTGTTGAATAATCTGATTCATTAGGTTAGCATTAGTATGTATTTGCTCGTTCAGCTGCCTACGGCACTCCATCAGCTCCCTCATAAAGTTGTTGAATTCAGCTCTAGTTATTGAATCAACGGGGTTCGGGACTTCAGCATGCTCCATATTGACATTAGCAGGTTGGTTACTTGGAGCTCCTTGTTGGATGATGGCAGTTTCATATGCATCAACGTTCTGGGAAGTTGATCTGGTATGCCTCACCATTATGGATTTCTTTGCTTAGATTCTGGTAAATCTGAGTAGTATCTACAAGCTTCTAAAGATGAATCTGGATCTCCTTTGGGGGATTTCCTCAATCTAGTAGCAGTAAAGGGGATCCTAACGGGCTAAGAATCAAGTTCTCAGTGAAAGCACTAAAATTTTTGCAACCAAATTGGCCACAAACACCCAAGAACAGATTTAAGTAGTGAAATAAATGAAGAAACTAAATGAAAACAGAGGAATGTACCAAAATAACAGGAAAAACACAACAAAAAGCAGGTATAATAAGATTTATAGTGGTTCGACGTTGATTGCCTACGTCCACTTTGAATATTCTATTTATTGCTTTTTAATTAACTTGATTACAATTAGAAACAGAAAGAAATAACAAGAGACAAGAGAATAATTGAGGGAGTTGATTACAATAATAGTGTTGTCTAACCAACACCGTAAAGATTCTTAGAATGATCCAGTAGGCCTGTATTTATAGGTGAAGGAGGCCACCAATCCGATTGGAACTTCAGCAACATAACCTTCTCATCCATATGGGCCCACCATAGGGAGCGCTAGGCCTAACTCTCAATGGAGAGGGATCGGTACCGTTCCCTCCATATGTTGAGTTTGGGGCAGCAACCCCTATGGTAGCTTCCTCATGCTCTAATATGATGGAGTCTCAAATATCAGGGTGTTTGGATGTGTGGATGTAACGACCCGCCTTTTTTGACCGTTCAAGTCGACAATAATCCACACATGTCCAACTCAAACCGTTCAAAAAGGCAGATGGTTATTGGGGTTAAATAAGAAAAGAAAGGAAAGAACAGAAATAAACACAGAATCTCGCAGCGGAAGGAACAAGATATAATAATAAAATAACAGTTCATGAAGCTGTTAAATAAATAAATTTGATTATTATTATACATCATAAATCAGAGTTACATACATATCAGAGATAATACAATAATGCAGCGGAACACTAATACAGTAGTAGAATACAAATGATATAATACCAAACTCCGTCTTCGTCCTCCAGAATAAGTCTTCAACCTAAACTGAAATGCTCAGGCTGACCCGAGCGTAATGAAAAGACAAAACACTCGAGTCAGGACTAAAATATCTCATGTAAGTCAAATCGAATAAGAAAATATGAGTGTGACGGCGTCGGAGATGTTTACGGGTTTTGACATCTCCTATCCAGTGTCAACGTGAGTGCAATAACTTGAGAGATGTTACGGGATTTTCCATCTCTCAAGGATCCGTTAAACTGTCTACTATGTAGTACAATACGCTATTATAATATGTCTACATTAAAGTAAAAGTATTAAAATAGCGTTAAGCCATGGCCCATTCCACCCTTAACACAGTTTATATTCCCAAGAGCATATACAAGACCGTAGTTTCCCCAAAACCGGAAGTCACCAGAGGGCAATCCATATACTCAAGGTACAAACCTAAACGTAGTGGTCGCGAATAGGATAATCAGTATGACAAGGTACATGAGGCGATACCAACTAGGATACTAGTAGTTGCCTGATCCGGACTGATGTTGGGCATAGCAGCTACTACCCCAACACCGCGAACAACACTCCCAAATCGCGGGGTGCACCCAAATCGAATCACAAAAGTAATAGACATGGTATCGAAGGAGTGTGTCCGCTAGAGATGGCGATCCTCAATGGCCCGGCGCGGCTCCTGTTTTAGTCATGTCAGGGGTCATCCAAAATCGTTCTCTTTCTTCAAATCAACACGTTCACCAAAACCATCCACTTCGTTCTGGATCAACACTCCACGAATATAGTTATTAAAGTGGTTTTCGATATCGACAGAGAGTATGTCCATATCCGATCCCGGTCTCTTTAATAACTACGTTATATTTTTCACACCGGTTGGATCTTTTACATTTCAAATCGATTCATAATTGATATCAAAATATCATATTCGCTTCAAAATCAAATCCATTTCAAAATCATCATATCTACTCAAATATACGATTTCATTTCAAAATCATTTTTCGCCTCAATATCTCATTCCGATTTCAAAATCATTTTTCGCCTCAAAATCTCACAAAACGATTCACATAAACTCGAATTCCAAAATTTAAAATTTAATCAAATTTCAAATCATCAATTTCAACTCGATTCAGCTTCTCAATAAACCATTTCAAATTATCAATTTCAAATACATATTTGAACCACAAAATAAGCCATTTCAGTTTCAATATATTTCGAAACTTTAAATACTTCACATTTCAAAACAGCTCATATATTTATATAAGAATATAAGATTCGCTTTAAAACCATTTCGTATTCAAATTAGAATATACTTCAAATTAAACATCCGTATTAAGTAGTTTACTTAATTTCTGTAGCAATTCCAATTCAATAAACTTAGATTCACATTCGGATTTCAAGAATTCATTTAAGTATTACATTCCAAATCAATTTCAGTTCAAATCACATTCAAATCAATTTTATCTTCAAATTTAATTCAATAGTTTCAATTTAGTCCAATTCACAAATTTCTTTGAATTTCAATTAAATTCCAAATTAATTAAATCTCAATTTCAAATCAATTTTCAATTCCAAACTCAACTTGAAATATCATTTCATATAAATTTTCTTAGAAATATTCAGAGTTCGATAAAAAGTCCAATCTTTTACAACAAATCAACTTTCGAAAATTTACGCCGTATTTCGATTTTTCTTAAAATCTAAACTTCGAATAATTAAACAATTTCATTTACCAAGTTTAAATTCCAACATTTCGAGCTTCAATTCAAAATAATTCAATTTCCATAAATTGGATTTTTATTCTTAAAATCAATTCATTTAAATAATTTCAAAACAACTTTTTTAAAATCATTTAATTTAACCATCCCGGTGTCCGTATATAATTTCCTAACCTATGGCCAAGTGGATAATTATTTCAATTTTAATTTCAAGGATGGACATATATCATTTCAATCCAAATAGATGTCATAGGTATATCATTTCAACCTATTTCTTAATTTATTCGAAATGATTCAGTTTACAGTTCATATGCAATAAACAATATACATGATGATAGCATGATATATCAAAATAAATAAACAACCAATATCGACCATTAGCATCCATCACAACAAATCAACCATAAAGCCAATAACATTCACAACAACTTCATAATTATCAATATCAGGTAATTTGATCGCAATTAAATTTTAACTTCAATTTGACTGTCAATTTAATTTTCAACGGTGAATTCAAATGAGAATCTATATGACAATTAAATTTTTATCAAACAACGACAAATAAATCCATATTACTTCATAATGTCAGATTTAACTACCATAAAGATATTCAGTCAATTGTGAGCGTATAAACACTCACCTTGATTTTTACGATTTTAAATCAAATCGAACGACGTTCGATTTAACTCAAAATTCTCTCTAGCTCCAAATGATTCCAATCCAGCTCCATTGTGTAGTGCTCGTCCATACGATTCCAACGCACTTTGTTTCGTCCAAAACGGACCTCGTATGAAAAAGATATGAATTTTTGAAGTTACACGAATTTAATATAATTCAATTCTACAATTTTTTTATTGTTTTAACCTCCAACACATCAGAGCCCTTCATCCTTTCAGCACTAGATCTGGGCCGTGCTTGCATGCTTCTCCTCCATCACGCATGCTCCAGGCCATTTACGTTGAAACCAAACCCAACATCATCATCTAGGGTTAAAATTTACAGCCACCACGAAGCACGAAAACTCGATCAAGGACCGCCGTTGCGTGCGCCCATCTCCCCCACACCCACGGCTGCGATTTGGTTGAACTCGGCTGCTCCTGGGCCTAGAAATGCGTGCGTGACCTGGTGACGAACGGGGCCCACTTGCCGTTGATCCATGCAACGAAACTCGATCATCTCCGTATGGATTTGTAGCTCTCATCGAGCTCTAGAAGTTTGTTGTTGAAGACTTTTGCTAATTCTTTACGGATTGAGAGAGATTAAGAGGAGAAGGTTCGAAATTTTCTGGCCATTGAAAAATTAGGGCCGGCTGGAGAAGAAGGAGGGTTGGTTTGCAAATGAAGAGTAAAGTCCTTTTATAGAAAATCTACCGAAAATCACTATTCACTCGATTTTCCGAACTCCGATTTACGCGCGGTGACCGGCGTTTCTAGGGTTTATCCCACGTTCCGGACACAATGGAATAGGTTTCGGAACCTAATTCGACCGTATGTGCGAGTTATGGCAATAAACGATCGATTTAAATTAAACCGATTTAAACCGATTTCGATGCGTTTTAATTCGTACCGGACAAACGGTAAATCCAAAAATTACGAAATTTGAAACCATACAATAATATCACAATATGGATCCGATGAAACTGGTTTCGTCGAAATCCGAGACTTTTTGAAAAATGACTATTTTTAACTCGCCGAATTAAAATTAAAAACAATACGATGCGTTTCGAGCTGCCACAGTCAAACGGTAACCCCGATTGCTACAAAATTTGAAATCTAACAATAACAAACTATTACGGATCCAATGGAACTAGTTTCGTTCAATTCTGAGACTGTTCGAAAAATGGCTATTTTTCAATCGATAATTAAATATTAAAATATTCGATTTTCACAAATTAACTTTAAATTCAATTTTAAAAGTTCTATAACATTACTATAACTTCAATATGATAAGATAAAATTTTACAAATCATTTTCAATCATATTCAGCTCGATTTACAATTATTTCTCAAATTTAACTTATTAAATTATTGATTTAATTGTCTAATTAAATCCAATATTCGAAAAATAAATTATTCGACTGTTTAATTTCAATATAAAATTCCCAATTTTAAATTATTAACTTTTAAATCAAATTTCAATTGTTCACAAATTCCATTTTTAATTTCACAGTAATTAACAATCTTCTACAATGCAGTTTTCCATTATAAATCCAATATAAAAGATTATATTAGATTCAGCGTTCAATTATATTGTAATTCAAATTCAAGTTACTTAATTCCAAATGAATTCTTTTATTTCGATTTACACTTTCATTATTGAATCAACCATTTACTTATACATTATTATCAATAGTTTATAATTCATTTACTTTCATTTTCTTCAGCTATCATCTTATTTAAATTCACAGTAATATTAAATTACATTCATTTACGTTGATTACATATTATAACTTCAATATTAAACGTAACATTTTATTTAGTTCGTTGTTTACAATCAAATTCAATTCAATTCCATTACTTGTTACATTTAAATTCAAATCTTTACTTACGTTCAATTACAAGTTGACATCTTTATCGAATTACAGTTTCAGTTATTATCTGATTTCAATCAACTATATATTAAGTTACATTTATTTATATTAGTTTCAATAACATAAACTTCCATGATTAAATCTACCATTTTATTTATTCTTTGTTTACAATCATAACCAATTTGGTTTACAATCAAATTCAATTCATTATTTACATTCACTACAAGTTAACATCCATATTTATTTTACAAATAAGTTATTTCAGAATTCAGTTTTGTGTTTTAACTTGTAATTTGCATTTAACAACACAAAATTTTATTTCCTTTGGATTTTTATCCAAAATTTTCATTTTAATTCGTATTTTTAAAGTGTTAAAAATACGGGTCGTTACATTCTCCCCCACTTAAAACTTTTCATCCTCGAAAAGGAACGGAGAAGGGGAAACCATCATTTAGATATAATTCATTCAAAATATTCGACTTATTTGCAAAATTTAGTTATAGGATTTTTTTTTTCTCAAAATTTTCTAACTCCCGGATTTTTGAAAAATTTCGGCAGCACCTCCTTTGCGCGGCTAGGACCGAAAAATTTCACATGGTAATAATTGCATGATATACATCTCATTTCAAGAATGAAGCATCCCAAAACATGGGGAACACAATAATATACCACAACATAAACTGTAATCCGAGAACGTACCTTCTATTAAGCGTTTATTAGCATTTTAACTTACATTTTGCATTTAGCGCAGAAGCGAGCTCCACAAGCGAAGCGCAACCCCTTTGCTACCTACTAAAATGCTCAATAACCAAGTTAGAACCATGCATATAAAGATAGATCAATATACTTAGCATAAACGACATACATATACATATTTAACTTCAAAACTGAAAATTTTAAATTCAGGACAGCGAACAAATCCCAGTTTTTGGTCACCTAAACGATAAAATTTTTAAATGGAATCTAAATAAAAGTTGTTGAATTTGTTTCAGGCTTTCCGGAATGTCCAAAATCATAAAATTCGGACCATCCGTTCAAAAGTTACGACCGTTTTACTAAATAGGAGCGCCTCAGCCTGGCAATGAATTGCGCAGGTCAGCGACTTCCACTCACGTTTTCGACCCTCTAAATGACAGAAAACCACAAAACATTTAAAACAAAAGTTTTAGCGTAAGTTCTAAGCTTTCCAGAAAGGGCAAGATCATCAAAATCCGATAAACCAGTAAAAAGTTATGGCGAGAATACTAAGGTGATTCAGATTTCTACTTCGCACAGACCAGCGACTAATATTGGTGTTTTAAGCCTAGTGGATGAAGGTATTTATCAAAACATTCTAAACAAAAGATGTAGCACAGTTTCTAGGCTTTCTGAAAAGTCCAAGATCGTCAAATTCCGTTCAACCATTTAAAAGTTATGGTTGTTTTCGTTTCAGCATATATTGGACAATTTTGGATTTTTCCAAAAATTTGCTTTTCTTATTTCAAAGTACAAACCATCAACTTCAAATTTTCTAAAGAAACAATCATAAACACAAAGTCGTTTATTTTCTTATTTATCCATGAAATAAGTTTACATTCGATTTGTTTCCGATTTATTCAAGTTTGTTTCATAATTTAAATTCAAGTCAATTTGCTTCAATTTAATTTGAATTCAATTATATTTAATTTCACTTTGCTTCAAATTTGAATTTAATTATTTAAAATTTTTATTCCATTTATTCAATTCCATTTACACTAATGAATTCTATTTAATTAATTATCATCCATCTAACAACCAATGCATATCAAACATTAACATCCATCCATAATCCACACTAAATCAATTATACATTTCCAAGTCAAAATTTTAATTTCATACACTTCCAAGTTTATTGACATTTAGTTTTATTCAAATTTAATTAGTTTCCATTTACTAATTTTATATTTAATTAATTTTAAATTTAATTCATTTTACAACTTAAATTTCCTTTATATTTACAACTATCAATAGATCTTCACATTTTATTATTTGCAATCACACTTGTATATTATTCATTTACTTATCCTTATTAGCATTTTAAACTTTTTAAGTATTTGGTAAGTTATAGCTATGCAAATAGAATGTAGTTAAACAATATACAACTTCTTTCGTTCAATTTGAGTGTTATACCTAGTAAATAAATTTCCAATTTATTATTTTCCAAATTAAGGGTTACTACTACAATTTTAAATTAATTTTTTTTTTTTTTTACACTTAAATTCAATTTCACCTTTTTCAATTCATAAGTTTCTAACAATTCAAGATTTACTTTAGTTTAATAATTAAAATCATTCCTTATTAGAGAACTTAAGAATTTCAACACTGGATTCGATTAAACCTTTTTTTTTTTTTTAAAAATAAATAAATATATATATATATATATACTAATATCTTTATATCTTAAATCATACTTTTAGAAAAAATTTAATCAGCATTGAAATATATATATATATATATATATACTTATTTTCATTACATACTTTAGAAAATTTCAATTCAAGTTCTATTTAATCCAAAAGAGTACAGTTTCTAGTTTATTTCAATAGTTTAAAGTCATTAAATATTAAAGAACTTAAAATTTTCAACTCCGGTTTCATTTCAAATCAAGTTTGAAATAATATATACTTATATTAATATATCAAGTCATACTATAGAGAATACAAAATAAAATTCAATTTTAATCAAAACAGGGTTTAGAAAAACTATTAAGTGATCTCCCCCACTTAGACTCTCGAAAATAAAGTCGATGATGCGTGCACTCATCACCGGAATCATTTTCTAGTGTCAAGAGGGGAGTATAACACTTACTTCATTTGAAAATCCTTTGAAAACAATTTCTAATCGAATATACTATCATATAATACTTATATGATACATTTCAAATTTTTGATAATAAATTTTCAAAACACCGGAATTTAAATTCTCCATCTTAATTTAAATTCATTTTTATTTTATTTTATTTACCATTTATATTCATTGTCGATCATATTTTCAAGTTTCATTTCTTAAAATCATCCAATAGTCAATAGTTAGAATATTGACTAATCAACAATAAATGATGATAATCTAATATTATCATCTCCTAACAACCAATACAATCAAAATTTATAAATTTTCAAGATAATTCTTTTATATATAAAATATAGTCCAAAACAATATTATGTCAATCTGTCCTATTCGAGTGTTTAGAAATTCCTATCGATGCCTTGGCGTCCCAAGTACCAACCAGAATTCATAAATACTCAACGGAACAAATTAACACAATATAAAATCATTTTTATATCAAAATTACAAATACGCTCTCTCATATACACTCAAACTCATTCATATAGTTTACCTCTATTTCAATGAGTTATTCCCCACTAGAGCCAAGGTTTATCGCTAAACCAAAGCTCTGATACCAACTGTAACGACCCGCCTTTTTTGACCGTTCAAGTCGACAATAATCCACACATGTCCAACTCAAACCGTTCAAAAAGGCAGATGGTTATTGGGGTTAAATAAGAAAAGAAAGGAAAGAACAGAAATAAACACAGAATCTCGCAGCGGAAGGAACAAGATATAATAATAAAATAACAGTTCATGAAGCTGTTAAATAAATAAATTTGATTATTATTATACATCATAAATCAGAGTTACATACATATCAGAGATAATACAATAATGCAGCGGAACACTAATACAGTAGTAGAATACAAATGATATAATACCAAACTCCGTCTTCGTCCTCCAGAATAAGTCTTCAACCTAAACTGAAATGCTCAGGCTGACCCGAGCGTAATGAAAAGACAAAACACTCGAGTCAGGACTAAAATATCTCATGTAAGTCAAATCGAATAAGAAAATATGAGTGTGACGGCGTCGGAGATGTTTACGGGTTTTGACATCTCCTATCCAGTGTCAACGTGAGTGCAATAACTTGAGAGATGTTACGGGATTTTTCATCTCTCAAGGATCCATTAAACTGTCTACTATGTAGTACAATACGCTATTATAATATGTCTACATTAAAGTAAAAGTATTAAAATAGCGTTAAGCCATGGCCCATTCCACCCTTAACACAGTTTATATTCCCAAGAGCATATACAAGACCGTAGTTTCCCCAAAACCGGAAGTCACCAGAGGGCAATCCATATACTCAAGGTACAAACCTAAACGTAGTGGTCGCGAATAGGATAATCAGTATGACAAGGTACATGAGGCGATACCAACTAGGATACTAGTAGTTGCCTGATCCGGACTGATGTTGGGCATAGCAGCTACTACCCCAACACCGCGAACAACACTCCCAAATCGCGGGGTGCACCCAAATCGAATCACAAAAGTAATAGACATGGTATCGAAGGAGTGTGTCCGCTAGAGATGGCGATCCTCAATGGCCCGGCGCGGCTCCTGTTTTAGTCATGTCAGGGGTCATCCAAAATCGTTCTCTTTCTTCAAATCAACACGTTCACCAAAACCATCCACTTCGTTCTGGATCAACACTCCACGAATATAGTTATTAAAGTGGTTTTCGATATCGACAGAGAGTATGTCCATATCCGATCCCGGTCTCTTTAATAACTACGTTATATTTTTCACACCGGTTGGATCTTTTACATTTCAAATCGATTCATAATTGATATCAAAATATCATATTCGCTTCAAAATCAAATCCATTTCAAAATCATCATATCTACTCAAATATACGATTTCATTTCAAAATCATTTTTCGCCTCAATATCTCATTCCGATTTCAAAATCATTTTTCGCCTCAAAATCTCACAAAACGATTCACATAAACTCGAATTCCAAAATTTAAAATTTAATCAAATTTCAAATCATCAATTTCAACTCGATTCAGCTTCTCAATAAACCATTTCAAATTATCAATTTCAAATACATATTTGAACCACAAAATAAGCCATTTCAGTTTCAATATATTTCGAAACTTTAAATACTTCACATTTCAAAACAGCTCATATATTTATATAAGAATATAAGATTCGCTTTAAAACCATTTCGTATTCAAATTAGAATATACTTCAAATTAAACATCCGTATTAAGTAGTTTACTTAATTTCTGTAGCAATTCCAATTCAATAAACTTAGATTCACATTCGGATTTCAAGAATTCATTTAAGTATTACATTCCAAATCAATTTCAGTTCAAATCACATTCAAATCAATTTTATCTTCAAATTTAATTCAATAGTTTCAATTTAGTCCAATTCACAAATTTCTTTGAATTTCAATTAAATTCCAAATTAATTAAATCTCAATTTCAAATCAATTTTCAATTCCAAACTCAACTTGAAATATCATTTCATATAAATTTTCTTAGAAATATTCAGAGTTCGATAAAAAGTCCAATCTTTTACAACAAATCAACTTTCGAAAATTTACGCCGTATTTCGATTTTTCTTAAAATCTAAACTTCGAATAATTAAACAATTTCATTTACCAAGTTTAAATTCCAACATTTCGAGCTTCAATTCAAAATAATTCAATTTCCATAAATTGGATTTTTATTCTTAAAATCAATTCATTTAAATAATTTCAAAACAACTTTTTTAAAATCATTTAATTTAACCATCCCGGTGTCCGTATATAATTTCCTAACCTATGGCCAATTGGATAATTATTTCAATTTTAATTTCAAGGATGGACATATATCATTTCAATCCAAATAGATGTCATAGGTATATCATTTCAACCTATTTCTTAATTTATTCGAAATGATTCAGTTTACAGTTCATATGCAATAAACAATATACATGATGATAGCATGATATATCAAAATAAATAAACAACCAATATCGACCATTAGCATCCATCACAACAAATCAACCATAAAGCCAATAACATTCACAACAACTTCATAATTATCAATATCAGGTAATTTGATCGCAATTAAATTTTAACTTCAATTTGACTGTCAATTTAATTTTCAACGGTGAATTCAAATGAGAATCTATATGACAATTAAATTTTTATCAAACAACGACAAATAAATCCATATTACTTCATAATGTCAGATTTAACTACCATAAAGATATTCAGTCAATTGTGAGCGTATAAACACTCACCTTGATTTTTACGATTTTAAATCAAATCGAACGACGTTCGATTTAACTCAAAATTCTCTCTAGCTCCAAATGATTCCAATCCAGCTCCATTGTGTAGTGCTCGTCCATACGATTCCAACGCACTTCGTTTCGTCCAAAACGGACCTCGTATGAAAAAGATATGAATTTTTGAAGTTACACGAATTTAATATAATTCAATTTTACAATTTTTTTATTGTTTTAACCTCCAACACATCAGAGCCCTTCATCCTTTCAGCACTAGATCTGGGCCGTGCTTGCATGCTTCTCCTCCATCACGCATGCTCCAGGCCATTTACGTTGAAACCAAACCCAACATCATCATCTAGGGTTAAAATTTACAGCCACCACGAAGCACGAAAACTCGATCAAGGACCGCCGTTGCGTGCGCCCATCTCCCCCACACCCACGGCTGCGATTTGGTTGAACTCGGCTGCTCCTGGGCCTAGAAATGCGTGCGTGACCTGGTGACGAACGGGGCCCACTTGCCGTTGATCCATGCAACGAAACTCGATCATCTCCGTATGGATTTGTAGCTCTCATCGAGCTCTAGAAGTTTGTTGTTGAAGACTTTTGCTAATTCTTTACGGATTGAGAGAGATTAAGAGGAGAAGGTTCGAAATTTTCTGGCCATTGAAAAATTAGGGCCGGCTGGAGAAGAAGGAGGGTTGGTTTGCAAATGAAGAGTAAAGTCCTTTTATAGAAAATCTACCGAAAATCACTATTCACTCGATTTTCCGAACTCCGATTTACGCGCGGTGACCAGCGTTTCTAGGGTTTATCCCACGTTCCGGACACAATGGAATAGGTTTCGGAACCTAATTCGACCGTATGTGCGAGTTATGGCAATAAACGATCGATTTAAATTAAACCGATTTAAACCGATTTCGATGCGTTTTAATTCGTACCGGACAAACGGTAAATCCAAAAATTACGAAATTTGAAACCATACAATAATATCACAATATGGATCCGATGAAACTGGTTTCGTCGAAATCCGAGACTTTTTGAAAAATGACTATTTTTAACTCGCCGAATTAAAATTAAAAACAATACGATGCGTTTCGAGCTGCCACAGTCAAACGGTAACCCCGATTGCTACAAAATTTGAAATCTAACAATAACAAACTATTACGGATCCAATGGAACTAGTTTCGTTCAATTCTGAGACTGTTCGAAAAATGGCTATTTTTCAATCGATAATTAAATATTAAAATATTCGATTTTCACAAATTAACTTTAAATTCAATTTTAAAAGTTCTATAACATTACTATAACTTCAATATGATAAGATAAAATTTTACAAATCATTTTCAATCATATTCAGCTCGATTTACAATTATTTCTCAAATTTAACTTATTAAATTATTGATTTAATTGTCTAATTAAATCCAATATTCGAAAAATAAATTATTCGACTGTTTAATTTCAATATAAAATTCCCAATTTTAAATTATTAACTTTTAAATCAAATTTCAATTGTTCACAAATTCCATTTTTAATTTCACAGTAATTAACAATCTTCTACAATGCAGTTTTCCATTATAAATCCAATATAAAAGATTATATTAGATTCAGCGTTCAATTATATTGTAATTCAAATTCAAGTTACTTAATTCCAAATGAATTCTTTTATTTCGATTTACACTTTCATTATTGAATCAACCATTTACTTATACATTATTATCAATAGTTTATAATTCATTTACTTTCATTTTCTTCAGCTATCATCTTATTTAAATTCACAGTAATATTAAATTACATTCATTTACGTTGATTCCATATTATAACTTCAATATTAAATGTAACATTTTATTTAGTTCGTTGTTTACAATCAAATTCAATTCAATTCCATTACTTGTTACATTTAAATTCAAATCTTTACTTACGTTCAATTACAAGTTGACATCTTTATCGAATTACAGTTTCAGTTATTATCTGATTTCAATCAACTATATATTAAGTTACATTTATTTATATTAGTTTCAATAACATAAACTTCCATGATTAAATCTACCATTTTATTTATTCTTTGTTTACAATCATAACCAATTTGGTTTACAATCAAATTCAATTCATTATTTACATTCACTACAAGTTAACATCCATATTTATTTTACAAATAAGTTATTTCAGAATTCAGTTTTGTGTTTTAACTTGTAATTTGCATTTAACAACACAAAATTTTATTTCCTTCGGATTTTTATCCAAAATTTTCATTTTAATTCGTATTTTTAAAGTGTTAAAAATACGGGTCGTTACAGTGGAGCTCTTGCTTTTTCTCAATCCTTGGTTTAGTTCTATATTAGTATGAAGAATGTCGATCCCTTCATAGGGTGACATGCTGAACCATCTAGATTTATAGGTGTATACCGATCCATCTTGCTTAGAGTGTTATGCCAACCCATAGTGTTCCTAGGACATACGCCGACCCCTGGACTTGCTACCATGCCAATCCCTATTATGATCCTTCACAGTGCCGATCCCTTAATGATTCTATCTATGCTGGCTATCCACCCAACTAACCATGCCGATCCCTCTTGGTATTGACACATCATGTTGAACTAAGTACCATTGCCTATGCCGATCCCTTGAATAACCACCAAGGCCGATCCTTATCATCATACTTTGCTATACCGATCCCTTTGTTATCTCATTTGTGTTGACAAATGACTATGTCGATCCCTATTCCTTCTAAGCTAATCTCCATATTTATGAAATCATGTGTTGTCTGTCTATCTACTTTGTTCAATCTGGGCTTTGTATCACTGTCCGATCTCTATTTCTGGGCCTTGTAGTTGTTGCCTCACGGTCATCCTTCTTGTCAACAGACGAATCTGTCTTGTGCGATCAGTCCAATATAGCCGGGTTAGGGTACCGGGTAATGCCAACAAAGTTCGATTACTCCTTATCAATACATCATTATGTGTTATAGGGAGGAGTTACCTTTGAGTTCAAATCTTTGTTCATTTTAGATGCACTCAGAATTCCTTCCAATATACTCACCTATTCGATCAAATCGAATCAATTCTTCTGCATGTTATATTATTTACTTCCATTTTATATTCTATGAGCTTATCATAGACTTATACATCCATATCAAATACACATGTCCATGTCTATAATAACTCATCAGTGAATATGACGAAGTACATCGAACTGTTTTGGTATTAATAGACTTACGATTACATACATCTATATGTCTCAATCCGAAAAGTTCATCAACTCTAATGATGCTCCCACTAATTGGATTCACAGCTCTTCCATTGTTTGAGATAAAAGTAACCAGTGTTATATGATTTATAATCATATAATAAAAATTATTTCTCAAAACTATGACTTAGTCTATAATTCAAAAATAATTGTAAATAATTTTAAACAATACTATATTTTCAATGCATCACTTTTGTTGTGAAAACAAATACCACATTACAGTTTTATTTCATAACGAATATTCATAATATTCACATTGAAATATAAATATGTCTATTTTTCAGTCGGCACCAAAATTAGTCACTATTTCATAAATAATGTTCGGTATGTTTTACGAAAACAATTTTTGTATATTGATGTAATCAATAAGTGTTATATGGGATGCTCCCACTATTTCTGCCATTCCTATAATAGCATACTGAATTCATTATTCACTTAATATAGATTATTTATTTCATATACTGTAGCTAGTTTATAGTGGAGAGTTCTTTTATCAAATATCTTAAACTCAAAGAAATAAATCTCATCGAAAACAATTTTCTATATAAAAATACATTTTGAAATAGATATCGTATTTCTTATTCCAAAGTCAAGTATCAATCATTATTATCACAATTCTCGTTTCCGATGTTTCTTTATGAAGCAGAAGTGACCATTCACTCTCTTCATCCCAACTGTATTTTAAATCACATATACTCTTGTACATTCATTTTCCTTTCTAATGGTCAAACCATTCAAAATAATACTCTTACTACAATATCATAACAAACTCTTTATGAAAGCGCATTCGATTATCCTCAACATTTAAGGACATCAAATATGTTGTACTTTACGTAAACTAATCAAACTGACATTTCAACGATCGAGTTCTTAGATTTATATTGTAGTTTTGGTCTAGTGTTACATTTAACATGTAACGACCCGCACTTCGATACAGTTTAGGTTGACAATAAACCACGCATGTCCAACCCAAATTAAACGAAAAGGCGGATGGTGAAGGGTAAAAAGAAAAAGAAGACAGAACAGAATCTCAGACGAATGGAATAATATATATTATTTCAATAATCTTTACAGCGGAAAAACTTTTGAAAGCATATATTAGAGTCTATCCTAAACTCAGCCTGGACAGTTATAAAAACCTGTCCTTACAAATGCTGAAAAACAACAGACATAGTGGAAAGAATTTATCTCAACTTTACTCATAATTAATCGTGTTTTGTCCAACAAAGTTCGATTACTCCTTATCAATACATCATTATGTGTTATAGAGAGGAGTTACCTTGAGATTGAATCTTTATTCATTTTTAGGTACATTCGGAACTCCTTCCAATATACTCACATATTCGATCAAATCGAATCAATTCTTTTGCATGTTATATTATTTACTTCTGTTTTATATTCTACGAGCTTATCATAGACTTATACATCCATATAAAATATACATGTCCATGTCTATAATAACTCATCTGTGAATATGATGAAGTACATCGAACCGTTTTGGCTTTAATAGACTTATGATTGCATATATCTATATGTCTCAATCCAAAAAGTTCATCAACTCTTATGATGCACCCACTAATTGAGTTCATAGCTCTTCAATTGTTTGAGATATAATTAACCAGTGTCGTATGATTCATAATCATATAACAAAAATTATTTCTCAAAACTACGACTTAGTTTATAATTCCAGAATAATTGTAAATAACTTTAGACAATACTGTATTTTCAATGCATCACTTTTGTTGTGAAAACAAATACCACATTATAATTTTATTTCATAACAAATATTCATAATATTCACATTGAAATATAACTATGTCTATTTTCAGTCGGCACCAAAAATAGTCATTATTTCATAAATAATGTTCGGTACGTTTTACGAAAATAGTTTTTGTATATTGATGCAATCAATAAGTGTTATATGGGATGCTCCTACTATTTCCACCATTCCTCTAATAGCATACTAAATTTGAAGGTCCATTATTCACTTAATATAGATTATTTATTCCATATATTGTAGCTAGTTTACAGTGGAGAGTTCTTTGATCAAATATCTTGACTCAAAGAAATAAATCTCGTAGAAAACAATTTTCTATATAAAAATACATTTTGAAATTGATATCGTATTTCTTATTCCAAAGTTAAGTATCAATCATCATTATTACAATTCTTGTTTTTGATGTTTCTTTATAAAGCAAAAGTGATCATTCACTCTCTTCATCCCAACTGTATTTTAAATCACATATACTCTTGTACATTCGTTTTCCTTTCTAATGGTCCAACCATTCAAAATAAAACTCATACTACAATATCATAACGAACTCTTTACGAATACGCATTTGATTATCCTTAACATTTAAGGACATCAAATATGTTGCGCTTTACGTAAACTGATCAAACTGACATTTCAACGAACGAGTTCTTAGATTTACATTGTAGTTTTGGTTTAGTGTTACATTTAATATGTAACGACCACACTTCCATATAGTTTAGGTTGACAATAAACCACACATGTCCAACCCAAATTCAACGAAAAGGCAGATGGTTAAGGGTAAAAAGAAAAAGAAGACGGAACAAAATCTCACATGAATGGAATAACATATATTATTTCAACAATCTTTACAACGGAAAAACTTTTAAATACATATATCAAAGTCTATCCTAAGCTTAGCCAGTATAGCTATAAATATCTGTCCTTACAAATGCTGAAAAACAACAAACACGGTGGAAAAGTAAACTACGTCCATACATTGATGAAGATCTCCAGCTCTCCTCTGGAAACTCCAAGCATCTTTAGCTAATCCTAAAACTACTCGGATCTCATTCGAGTATTAAAAATACCCAAATCAGGCTTGGCAAACCAGCGGGAGACACAAATTATAAATATATATGACAGTGTCATAGATCGACTTTGATGTCAAACAAAACATTTGGAAAGAAGTGTAAATCATAAGACCACGCCGCAAATAAATACGGATGGGTTTTTACCTTATGACAACTAAAACATTTTTATCAAATCATTTGATATTATTTCTAATGACATTGCTTTGATAATCCTTTCACATAACATATTAAAATATCCAAAATTGTTACATTTGTTAAATTCAATAGCATATTTAGGTATACAATCAAGTCCGTTAAAGGCACGTATTGGAGAATGGATTCCAACAATGACAAGGTAAGAGACTACCTTTCGTACAGTACATCTCTAGAGGAATGTACCGAGGCACAGCCCCGCTGCCCTCTACCAACACAGAACCGGCCTACCTTTACCATAGATAGTACCGAATATGTCATTACCTCGGTCGTCCCCGACCTATCCGTGGCCACAGCATACACAACAAACCCGATATATAGAGGGAAATCAAGAAAGATGATGATCATCTCCTAATGGGTGCAACCCACATAACCCTACCGCATCTACCCTGTTTTTGCCATTACCGATGTGTGAGGCTTGAGGTAACGTTTTATCTTTCCCAAAATAGCAAATCCCACTTTGAATGCCACATTTTCATTTCCGACGACACACTAATTGGGTTCCACAAAAGTACAACCCCCGAGTTTATACGCCTCAGGAAAGGGTGTTAAATATAAGAGGGGTTACCGCCTACATCACCAAACAGATGTACATTTGTAAAAACCAATGTACGTGGTCTTAGAAATGCAACGTCAGACATTCTTCCATACGAGTTGTCCAGAAACAGGACAAGCCGAAGGTAGTCCTACTACATCATGTTTGGGAATCACCCCTAGGATTAGTAGCGAGCAGTCCTTGCATTGTATATTTCAAAATGAAGGTGCTACTGCAGCCATATGTATATAATATGGGAATCACGAGGTTAGTGGCAAGCAGCCCTACATTATGAAAATCTCCGTCTTCAAAATCATTGTCTTCAACATGTCTTCACTTTCGAACACGTATATTGGTTTGAAGTGGTTTTCAGATAGAAATCACCCAAATCTAATCCTGGTCTCTGCGAACCAATTATCAATAGAAAAGATGTTAAGTATGTGGGTGATTGGTGATCGTCATTCAATCAATTAATATCTTTATATCCAATAAAATATCTTTAGAGATATATTTTAAACCATTTCTTCTTGGTATATACAGATTTATTAAAACTCTTTTTTTTATTTTGGAAATACCAAATCATTTCCCTTAAATTACTTAGGAAAAATATTTCCATCTTCTATTGTTGGTATAATTTAAATCTTAATGGAGATAACTTATTTTCAAAGCATATCTTTTAATGGGTTAAAAACAATGTTATTTAAGACATTGTTTACTGTATACCCAAACCAATTAGTACCGAGTAAAAAGAATTTATAGATTTTTAGATTAATTATACTCAATACTAATTTCTATATTCAACTTGTACTATTCATCGAATAATGGTGAAATCGCCTATTAAATTCACACGGATAGTATGGGTTTTCTCCTCAGAATTTAATACAGAGTTTAACTAGAACGTTCTATTTACCATAAATTTTATTTGAAATCTTGTTTAACTTTTGGAAAAAATTATAATATCTTTTCTTTTATCTTAGGAAAAAATATGGTCCGAGTAAATCAAATTAACTATTCCCTTCGTCGGGCCAGTTCGGATAGCTAGGGGGAGCAAGCAACTGATTTTCCAAACTCCAGCCTAGAGACTGCCTCTCTGTCACCTATAAGGCGGTCAAGTTATTTGATCGACTCTAAACCTTTAAAATACTTGTATGGTTATTTGGAAAACTTTCCCAAAAGGTTCGGGAAGAGAAATCCAAGTTTAAATCATTTATTTAAAAATTGCTAAATTCAGTTGTTAAATTGTTGGTGAATAGTGATTTCAGCTTTGTAGATCAAAACACTTATTCCATTATATATCTATGTCCATTTTTATAACTCAAATCCCTTTTAAAATATTTTAACATATTTATGGAAATTATTTCATATTTTTAATGATTAATATCAATTTTTAAAGTGTTGAAACCAATATTTTTTGAACTGCCGAAACGCGGCGATTTTGAAAACTTGATTTGGACATATTTCAAACTTTACTAAATGAAATCTTGATTTTTCTTTTCCATTTGAAAACTATAGTTATAAGGATCTGGAAAATTCTTATTCTAAACGATTCCGACTCATATTCCATTCCGTACATGGATTTAACTTTTTAGGGTGTGAAATCGCGAATTACTGTTATGCGATACGCTTATTTTGGCTCTATTTTCAAACCTTTTTCAAACTTTGCCAAAACGAGTTTTTATGTTTATAAAACATTTATAAACCATTGTTATCCATTCTTAAAGAAGTTAACAATGCTATATATACCATTATAATTCATAAAGGAAAGCGATTCCTTTGTGTAAATTCGACGTGTATTTTACCGTGAATAATTTCCATATTAAGCAAGCATATTATCTACCAATCATCCAATAATCAATCATTTTAGCATCTAAACTATGCTAATCAACCAAGTATACTTGCATAGCACAAATCATAGATAAATTAAGATAAATTTAAATAAGATGGAAGTAGTGTTCTCACTTTCATACTATCCGACTCTAAGTATTTTTTTTAATCGATGAAACGGTCCCTTTCTCCGCACCGAAGCTTATCGAACTTGCCCTCGGACCTTAGTGATGCTCGGCCATCGCCTCCACTTTATCTTGCTTGCGCCTATACCTCCTCCACTCACCATAATGCTCACGGCCTCCTTCCCCATCACCATTTCTCACGTCCTAGCCCCCTTTCTCCTCCATAGAACCCACGGTCTAAGGTTATTAAAAGAAGAGAAGAGAAGAAGATGTGAAGAATAAGAAAATATATGAATTGGTTTGTGAAAAATGAAGGGTGTATGGATGTGTATTTATAGGAGTGGAAAGCACAAAATATCTTCATGTATAAAGACCAAAATACCCCTCCCACATCATAACACATTTCACTTCACCCATGTGCCTCCTTTCCGTTCCATCACTTCGGCCCATACCCCCTTCATTTGCCTTGACATGATGATGTGTAGTTTTCTTTTTCAAAAGTAAACCCCTTTTGTCTTTTCCTTACTAATTATATCATAAAATTTCCTAATGATACTTTAGTTAAATTAGTCTAATTAGTGCTAAATACAATCCTATTTGTTAAATTTATATATGTACAAATGTGTGCCACAACGTTTTGATAACTTTCATTCGATACGAGGTTGAAAATCCGAAAGCTGAATCTCAGTCACATTTTCAGTTTGTAATCAAAATATTTATTTATATAAACAAAACTTGGAAATAAATTTCTTATCTCCTCTAAATAATTAAAACAAGATTATTTAAGCCATAAAACCATATTGAATAATATTAAAATCCATTTATAAAAATACGACATCGAACTGCCATAATGCGACGAAGTTTATATATCTTTATACAATAAGTTTATATATTTATAAAACCATTATAAATCACTTATTATCATTATATAATAATTAAAGTGAATTATTCATCATTTAAAACAATTATCTAAACATTTAAAATTAATTAAATATTCCAATTTCAAGTGATAAAATTATGAGTCATTACATAACACAATACGATCGTTTTGCAATCAATCATATTGAATACTCAATCTCGCACTATGGTTTATTTGGTTTTTTGGATGAACTTATTTCATCGAAATATTGTACATTACAAACTTTGACCGTTCACCATATAATATTTATATGTGGTTGTATATGGATCGAATATACAATACACGATCTCGACCAAATAAACACATAAGCGACTAAATTATGAACATAATAAGCAGTTGTATAATTAGGCAGTTGCATGGGTATTGAAACATTAGCATGCAAGAAGCATTTATTAGTAAGTATGTGTTATATTTCTATTTGTCAATCTTTGATTCAAATCATTTGTATATCATAATTGATAAACTTTTATCAGTCATATTGAATGCATAAATTTATTACTGTAGATTATTATAACATTATATAGCATATGTTCTTACAATATTATAAAGGTTAAATGTTATCATTTCATTTTTCTAATAAGGCCTCCACTAGTCTTTTATGTTTCACCAAACCCTAAGCGAAACATATGAATCTTTCAACTTCACTAGTGGGTATTAGGACTGGTAAGCCTTGGGATTCTGACCTTGGGGAAAGCTCAACAAATCATAGGCCCGCATACGATGGATAATTCTTTATCGGTTGTATCACATACAACTCCTAACCTTTGGTACCTTGTTCTAGTCCCGCCTTTACCTTGAGGAAACCTCAACAAGTAAAGTGGGACTATTCACTCAGAACTATCATTTTGCAACGGTCTAAGTATAATGCACATAGCTTTGAGGAAAGCTCAACAAATATGTGCAGTTATCTTACCTTGTCTATTCAATATATTAATAGTACTATACATAACATCCCTAGCTTAATGAAAGCTCAACAACTAAGGAGTATGCAAACAATCTATTAATATGTAAATGATACAGGACAACTTTATATTAAAGATTTATAATCTTCAATATATTATATCGAGTGATATCGACTTATGGAATAATGTATTTCTTATGAAATACTCTCATGATTCAAGTGTCGGACACATTTGAAATCACGGTATACGTACATTTACTTATGTATTTATTTCTTAAGTCTACTTAGAGTTTCTATAATGTTCCACCTTTAGTTTATACATTCATATTATATAAGTTTTGTTATTATATAACTTTTATATTTAATATCACTTATTCAATAGTCTTATGTATAATATTATATTAATTAAATCTTATTTGACTAATTTTAATTAATTAACTCTTTAGTTAATTTTAAATTAATATTCCAATACAACTTTTATATTGGACATATCTACTATAACCTTTATAGTGTATATTATAACCTTTATGGTGTTGCACATATGTCTTATATGTGTGTGTGTTTATTTAATTAATTAACCTTTAATTTATTTATTTAAGTAAACAATTTTAATTAAATTAGATTAATTTCGAAAAATTATCTTATATACATACATGTATACTTATGTTATCTTAAACACTTTAAAATAACATATATCAACATATATTATACATTCGTATAAGTATTAATTAATTAACTCATTTAATTTATTTATTTTATTAATCTTATTAATGAATTTTAAATTTTGAAATTAATATTTAAATAGTTTCAAACATTTTGAAAATTTCATTACCTTTTCAAACATTTTGAAAATTTATGTTATATTATAACCTTTTATAACAAACATGTTTTTATTTTAATTTAATTTTTAAATTTACAATCTTGTCTTGATTTTCAAAACTATTTTGAAAATTAGCCCAAGGCCCAATTCAAATTAGGCCTTTTCTATTAGGGGCAACCTTTGGGCTCACTTCGCCTTTTAGGCTAGGCAGGTAACTAGGTAGGACATGGTACTTGATTACCCAATTCCAATCCTAGACATCACCTTTCTAGACACCGTACTAAGTGCACAAACTTAATTAGTTAGCCATAACATGACTAATTTAGACCACATAGGCTATTGTGCTCTTATACCATTGTCGGAACTGGGCCAATCCGCGGCGGAAGAAATGGATGAATTTCAAAATTTTACCATTTTGAATCTTTTAGGCCTATGAAGTCTAAAGGTATATTAGATCCAATCTAATAAATTTTTAAAATAAAATCTAATTTTATTTAAAAATTGATAAAATGAAGTTTTTAATTAATTTAAACTTAAATATATAGTGTATCAAATACACCCAACAATTACTCATAAGAGTAAATTTAAAGAAAGACACCTTTCATTTTTTCTCTCCAAATTTATGTTATTTAGAGCAGGAAACTTTTCATTTTCCTTTTCTTAACTTATTTAATTAATGTGAGGATACTTTATTTATTTGCAGAGAGAAACCTTTCATTTCTCTCTCTTTAATTAAATTGAATTATTATTTGAATATCATTAATTTGCAACATGTACATGGCATAAATGTGAGTTGACCGAATATATATATTATGGTGTAAATTGTGTAAGTGCAACATATGATAGGTGTAGACATATAAATAGAAATAAATGGATAGCTAATCACATAAGAAAAAGGAAAATAAATAAAAGGTAACAAGGATGATTGATTCAACTTCTCATTTGTTAAACTCTATTAATGCAGCATATAAATGACAATTAATAAGTGTCAGAGAATATAAATAGTCAACAATAACTATATATATATATATAATTGCCTCATTTTAAATTGTTTTTTTGGAAAGAAATCTAATTCGTGATTTGACAATATGTAATACATATATTAAAATTTATATATACAAACATACTTATAAAATTAATAATGTGTATATAAGATTAAATCAAATCTTTCCAATTAATACAAATTAGAGATTTATAGCAATTAATTTAAAAATAGATTTATTGTCAAAACATTAATTGTGTGTATGTAAGATTCAATCAAATCTCTCTAATCAATACAAATTAGAGATCTATAGTAATCAAATTAAAATTTAGATTTATTGCTAAAATATCTCCTTTTTTTATTCCTAATATAATACAAACAGAAAATACATACATGTAAACTTTCAAATCTAAAATTACACTTTGTTTTATATAATTTAAAATATGAATCTTCAATAAAACATTGTACAATTCATACACAAATTTTAGCTTAATTTGTTAAAGTAAAATCCAATCAAAACAATATGAACCTACAATATTTAGATCTAAAGGATTATACTTTGAATTGAATGTTTACAACAAAGATATATAATAAAACATTTTATTTAAATATATAAAACTTTAATTTTAATTTAACAAAATAAGAACCCAATTGACAAATTGAACATACACAATTTTAGATCTAAAAGCTAGACTTTAAATTGAATGTTTGGAACATAGTTCTAAAAAAACACTCTATTTAAACATATACAAATTTTAGATCTGATTTATTAAATAAAACCCTAATCAATTCATTTAACCAACAATTCAAACTACACAAACTATTTTCAAGTTAAAAGAGGCAATGATATGTACATACAAATTATGATAATCAAATTTCTCTTTCATCAAACATTAAATCAAATGTCAATATCTATAAAAGAAAAACATACCTTATTACTAAAGCCTTGAAGCACACCTTGAAAATTAATTCCCCTTAGGATGTTGCCTAGAAATCACACTTGAATGATGATATCTCCTCGGATTTACAAGATCCCTATCCTATCCTTGCAAGAGATGGATGAACCATTTTTATTTTGTTTTATTTGATATTTTATTTGGAGTTGAAAGATTTTTGGAAACTTGATTTTTTGTTTTCTGTCGTGAAAAGTTAGAAGGAGAGAAAGGAAAAGAATGAATGAGAAAGAATGAGTTGTACGTATAGAATGAATTAGAGAATATGTTTTATTTGAAAGAATGAAACGTTTTCCATTCTTTAATTAAAACTTCCCTACTTAATTCCCTTGATTGTCTCTCTTAGCCAATCCTTTCTTTTCACATGATATGCCATCAAATGACTTAAAATTTCCATAAATCATGCCATCAAAATGACATAAAATTTCCATTAATCATTTCATACAATTATCTTTTATTTAAACATCGATATTGTATATCAATGCGAGCAAATATAACTTTATAAATGCATTAAAATAATTACAAACAACTTCCAAACATCAAATAAATTAAATAATAATTAATACTTCTCAAATATCAATCAATTTAATCAATTTACAACATTTTATAAATTAATTAAAACATGTAGTTTTTCAGAGAATTCATCATTACGATTGTGCGACTCAAAGGTGTAAATTCAGTCAGCGATTAATATCGAACTATTCGAATATTAACTTTCACATGTCACTTAGCGGATGGTGTGACATTTTGACTGAATTTATCGCTAACACATTATTTGGTAAAATCCAATTTTACTTATTATAAGCGGTACCCAATAATGACAATTATTTACAACATATTAGGACTTCTGGAATTTGGTAATGGTCAAAATTCCAATATTGTCCGCATTCAACTTTATAGTCCAAACACAAAGTCCTTGGTTCAATAATAACAATTATTATTAACCAAACTACTCTGGCTAGAGACTTTGCCTTTGAGTTGACATTCGTTGACTATGATACTAACCTTATATAACTGAGGAGACGAATCCTCTCTTGAATAGAGTTTCACTTTCAATGCTTCCACTCGACCCAACTATAGTCATTCGTTGGACGTCGTGCCATGGTTTAACTATAATCAAAGCATAGCTTCCACATTGAAGATCAATAGTATTCTCAAGTCGAGCGAACTATGTAAATTAGTCACATCGATATTTTCTATTTGACCTTTGTTATATTAAGCAACCGAAAACTATCAAGTGAGTCATTCCATAGTTATCCAATAATTGTCAGTACGTAACCCCTTGGTGGCCCCAGTAGTCATGAGTAATACACTGCCCAACATTTGGAGAGCATTACATCCTCTAGTCTCAACGGATGTATCGATATTCAGTCTTGATACATCTTAAATATGAATATTTAAAATGGTATATTTGTTTTCATTATGATAAATTACTCATGGTTACAACACTTTGTAACTACTATTATAAAACATACCATTTATGGATTTTATATTAAATACACTTTTAATTAAATTAATTATTATAACACATTATATCAAGTATATAATAGAAAGAAAACACCTGTTAGCTTTAACAAGATTGGTTATCAAGTTAGATATATGCAACAAATTACATAATTGCCCCTAAAGCATACTCCTAACTCTATTAGTATTGGGATGGCACTGTTCGAGGCATTGTACGGGAGGCCTTATAGATCACCATCTTGTTGGTAGGATACTACAGATAGAATCATCTTGGACTAGAGATGATAAAGGAAACTTCAGTGAAAGTAGACTTGATCTATAGAAGGATGAAGACTGCCCAAGGTAGGAAAAAATCTTAGGTTGACAGAAGACACACGGATTTGGAGTTTGTAGTGGCTGGCACCGTCTTTGTAAAGGTCTCACCACTTAGACACATTATGAGATTTAGTATTAGCACCAAGGTTTGTAGGGACTTTTTTTATCATAGAGAGAGTTGGGAAGTTAGCTTACAGAGTGAAGCATCCTGAAAAGTTGGTGGTAGTTCACAATGTCTTCCATGTGCCACACTTACAGAAGTGTCTACATGATTCAGCTACTATGGTCGAGCCGAGACAGTTGGAAGAAATTGAAGTGGAGAGAGTCACTTGTTCAACGTGCACCTACCGGTATTATTGAGCATAGGACAAAGCGACTTTGCAACAAAGTAATTAAACTGGTTAGGGTCCAGTGGAGAGACGACCCAATAGAGAGTACATGGAAACCCGAGGAGAGAATCCGAGCTACCCATCTAAAGCTCTTTTCTGGTACGTTTCCATTTAAATTAGTATAATTATTAGCGCAGATAGTATTTAGCTTATTATATTCCATAGGTAGTAATGTTTGGATGCTAAACATGGTTGTAGACATGTCACTAGGACATGTTATGGGTGAAAGTGGCTAATGGATGAATTTTGTTAGTTAATTAAGTATTGCACATTTGGGCGATGTATTTTGGTTAGCCTACAACACAAACCACCTTACTCGTTGTATTTTATCAATTATATGCATATGGTCATTACATTTTGCACATGTGTTGAATGGTTGTGCATCCTTATAGAATTGCAAGTATATAGGGCATTGCATACATTTTGGATACATGGCATAAACACTTGCATTTCAAAAGGTTAACTAGTTCAGGAGACCACCTAATTTTGCATTACTTATATGTTCATGTGCATTCCACACTTATATGTATTTATTGCATTAGAAATTGAATTTAAGGACAATGGTTGCAAGTGGTTGATGATTGAGTATATGGTTGGAGATATTGATTGTATGGGCGAATTACATTTTTTGTCCTAAGAGATTTCGAGAACGAAACCCTTTTATGGAGGAGAGAATAGAACACCTCGAAAATTTTAATAAATAAATTAAAATGATAATAAGGTTAAAATAAAATTTTAAAATAAAATTATAAATTATAAATTTTCACAAATGTTCTAATTAGGTCACAAGACCCATTCCATTATGTTTGGAACGTCGTTTACGTTTAAGAAACATATATAACTTATTAAATTTGATAAAACGAGCAAGAAGTAGCAGAAAATATGACTAGTGACATTTTCGTAAATATGGATTTCGGGTCTAACTCAGCAAACCGTAGTATTCACCTACTAGGTATCGACCTAGAGTTGTTAGGTGTTGGTTGTTGAACCCTTGTTTGGAAACCTTTGTAATTTGTTTATGGTTGTAAGGTGTAATTAGAATTATACCCTTAATTTGTAAAATAACCAATTGTTTATATGTTGTGATTAAACATAAACGGACACCTTAGGTCATGGAGGTTATAAATGAAGTTAACTGCTTGTGAACACCATATACTACCAATACAATTTATTCACCCGACTTGGTCTGATCCACTCATTTTCTTCCTCTTTTATACCCACTATAGGAGGACAGGCCAGCATGTGATTTAGCCTAGATATAGTGCGTGAAGGAGGATACTAGGCACATGGAGTTACATCTATCTATTGTTACTTTCCATGTACTCAATTTCGTATTATGGTATTTCTATTTATCAGACTCTATGTACTACTATTTGGAGACATTATTGTATAGACCACGTACTTGAGACTATTACCTGATCTGGATTATTTTCTATATCTATATTTTATTTCGTTCCCCTGTGAGTTCTAAAATTATAGAATGCTTTGAATTTTATATAGTATCTATATCATGAAATGTTTTAAAACCCCGATGGCTTGTACTACGTAGCACGACGCGAGTTGAAAAGTCATTTTAGATTCGAATCGGTGTGTCCGGATGTGCAAAATGAAAATTGTAACATAATCTTTCTAAAACCGAAAATCTCTACAAATCATAAACATGCAAAATAAACTTTTGATGAATCTAATATATGTATGTATGTATATGAAAATCGATAGATTCATACCATGAGGTGTATAATAGTCAGTGTTGAACTAAGTAACTGAATCAAAATAAATAAATAAACAATGTTTCATTATAAAAGGTTAACATAAAAATAATTCATAATTTTTTTTATTTTCATGTTTTTTCAAATGCCTAACGACGCTCTAAAGTAATGGAGTGTCCCTCATGTGCATAGCTGAGGTCTCCTATCTACATTTCACATTGTCGTCAAATCTCTACCTCATCATAGCTCTACCTTTAATAATCAGCTGAAGTAATTTTTTAAATTGAAGTGTTGGTATATATATAATCAGTATTAAGGTAAAATTGATTGTTTTGCTCAATAAAAAGTGTTGTTATACATGATAATGATCAAACAGTCAGAGGATCTCAATTTAGAGGTTTTTCATTGATATATAGGATAATAATAAGGATTTTTGCATTTGCATATAACTGGCATATAAGTATGTCCATTCCTTAGCAGTTTTGACAGCCTCAGCTTCATTTGTTTTCTAGTGCTTTGCAATGCTTTCCGAAAGAGGATCATTTGGATTTGGAGCACTCAAAAGTGCTTGAATACTTAATAATACAGTTTGAATCAACAAACCTGGACTCTATTTGTCTTTCAAAATGTCCAACCATATTCTTCCAAACTTGTCAATATTGGGATGATATATGTTTGTAAGGAACCAAACCTTAGGAGCCGCCGTTGGGTACTCTTCAAGCAAAAATAATTCAAGCTTGAAAACCCCAACTTCATATGTGGATTAAGATCGGCTGAGAATCATGACATTAAAGTATGCACATTCTCCTCAAATGGTGATGCACTAATTCTAGGAGCTGGTTCACTCAACAATCTTTGCATTTCCTTGATGATTCCTCAAGGAAGGTTGTTGTTTGCCATACCAAGATATTCTAAAACTTTGATAATTTTCCCTTTTGATGGACCAAAATTTAAGAAAAAACTAAGAAATTTTGATTTTTTTTCTTGTTCTTTCCTCTTTATAGAAACTTTATTATATTCGCTTATTTTTTTCTTTCTTCGCAATGATAAAGCAAAAGGAATCTATATAATGTGGTCATGTATGTATGAAAATTCGTAAAATCATGATTTTTGGCTTAATGGAATGCACTTCAGTTGAAGTAATTAATATAGTAGATATACAAATAAATGTGCGATTAATCAGGTTCAAACAAGGTTCAAGATTTTGTTTTTCATTTCGAAAATTTTAAAATTTTTGTTCTATTTCGAAAATTTCAAAAGACAATAAAAAATCATATCAAGAATACATTGTAGCACCCCGATATTTTACGGGAAATATAATTAAAATGAAATTAAAAGCGCTTTTGGTATAGTGGTAAAGGCGCATGTTGACTTCCTTAGTGACCAGGGATCAAGTCCCATTGTCGCCCAAAATCTGGAGCGATGTTTTTTTAGCTGGTTCGTTTCCAGCGATTTTCCTACGTATTTCAGCGCTATTTCTGACATGTGGCGGCTTCCCATTCGCTCCAGTGATGTAATAGGATGAGATGGCTAAATTTTATTGGTTGAGTGACGTGTATGGGCTAGAATGGATAACCATTAAGTGTATGAAAGAATCAGATTTAATCTAAAATAATCTAATGGATTATATTCACTCAAAAAATCTATAAATAAACCATCTAACCTAAACCTAATCTCTTATTCAGTCGCCGCCATAATTCTACAGTAAAATTAGTGTGTATTATTCTTCCTCCTTTTCTCTACTAAATAAAAAAATCTCTACCAAATTAAATTATCTATATATATTCAAGCAATTTGGGGAATTTAGAAGAATCAAAGGGAGAAAGATTAAAGCAAAGCTTTTTTCAAATTTATGCAAGCTCAAGTGCCAGGTGAATGGGAATTAATATGAAATAGAAAAATAAAGTAGTTCAATTTCAGTTCTTTTCTGGCACGTTAATATGAATTACTTTCTGTTATTAATTGAGAATAGATGTAAATTATTGCAACTTCTTCTTCTTCTTCAACTTCTCAAATCTAATTCATGTTTGGTTTAAAATATGGGACATATAAATTGTCTATTCACGTTTTATGGCATAAACAAGATTGAAATTTATGTAAATTATTGTATCTTCTTCTTCTTCCACTTCTCAATTCTAATTCATATTTGGGTTGAAATTTGGAACAAACAAATTGTTATTCACATTTCATGGCATAAATAAGATTGGTTTAATTAAGCCGAATTAGAATTGTTATTCAATTTCTAATGGTAAAACATGTTAGTTGAATAAATTCAGAATATGTTACTTGAGTAAAATTATGGTTTTGATTGATATAATTACATAATTTTGAATATGGTTTTGGAACAAAATCGGGAAGTCTAATTGGCAAAATTGTTTGTTTCATATGTTGTCTAAAAATGTAAAAGTGGAATATTGTGTAATTAAATGGTTTGTGGCTATTGGGTAAAATTTTTGCACAGATTAAATCTCTAAAAGGAGAACGTAAATTAGGGTGGGAAAAAAATGTAAATTAAATGGACCCTAAAGGCTAGTGTAAATCTGTAACAAAATGACATAAAAATTACAGACAAGCCATATGGATTGAACGGACGTGAAATTGAAATACCATTTATGTAAGAAAAAGGGAAATTGTAAAATAACCAAATCGAAAGTAAAAATGTCCTAAAGCATATTAATGGAAATAGACAGTATGTAAACTATAATGGTAAAAGTAATTAATCTAGAAGCGATTTGGTAGGCAGACTTTGTAGAGGTCTAGATAGGTGTTTCATGCAGTTAAGACCAAAATATAGTTTTAGATGTACGTACTAGGAGCGGGCAAGTAAGTTCACAAGGATGTTTGTTACCTTTCATAGGTTGCTAGTACGTAAGATAGATAGCATCCGCAATCGTAGGCTTCTTCAGGCAGATCGACGTGGACGAAACATGACAAGTGTGCTCCGACGTAGGCTTCTTTAGGCAGATCGTTGGAGGATTTTGCGTCGCCGACCCAGATGTGGGCGCTCTTTCAGAGGACCGACACTTTAGATAGGGGCAAGTCCACGTAGGTGACCAAGGAGAAAGGAGTCCAGTTTGGCGGAGCCTGAGCGCAACTTTGGGGTCCTGCGAGGTTGTTTGAGTCGGCGCCGGTCAGACATAGGAGGCATTTAGTCAAAATGCACGGTAAGGATAGCAGGTCCGACATGCCGATTGACATTTAATATTACTACATGGTTGACTTCTCTAGAGTGACCACGGACTTTGGCTTCTTAGGAACTGTATCTAAGAAGGATTCACTGCATTATATTATTCACCCTCTGCGATATCCGGGGAAGACCTAGAATTAAACTTTTTTATTCTTTCTGCTTCATTTTATTTCTCATTCACCAGACTTTATGTCTTCCCATTCCTATTTTTCCTATTTTCCCTAAATCACAGGAGGGCAGGTCTGGTTGCAGCTCTTTGCAGCTTGGAGGGTCATTGTAGCAGTTGTTATCTTCAGCTTTTGTTTCTTTTGTTTCATGTACTTCATTTCTCTTTTCCATACTTTACGCTATATATGGGGACCTATATTATGAACTTTGTTATGTTTTATGTTTTGATGGAGACTACTTGGTACTTTTGGTTTCAGAAATAAATTTGGGATAATGTTGTTTTTAATGAAGCTGTTTTGCTATTAATTTATAATTAGTAAAAAATTCTTACGTTGTAATATTTTAATCATTTTATGTCGTTGCCTTAGTCTCTGTGCTATGCTATGGATTTTTATTTCACCCGACCACCCGTGCTTCTAGTCATGTACGATTTTCGGGGTACCTAGAGGTGAGGGGTGTCACAGTTGGTATCGGAGCTAAGGTTTCGGTAATCCTAAAAATATTTTAAAAAATATAAAGGTTTTCGAATAATTTTTAAAGGATATTCCAAATAATACTTTTAAAAGTATATGTATATATTTTGGAAGAAAAAGAAATTTTAGAAATGGGTCCCTCATATCTCTTCCTCCCTATCTATTGAATTATTTGTGGAGTACCTAATCCAATCTTTTTAATATCCACAAATAGAAATGTCTGAACCGTAAGATATCCTCGAAGTTCCAGGCATTAATATGCCTGCTTGGTTCAGACGTTATTTACAGGCTACTGCACGAGCAGAGCCACCAGCTAGGGATGCTTCTCCGGCGGAAGGAGCTCCAGCCCGTCCGCCAGGCATTCCCGATTTTCCCAAGTTATGCAAGGACTACACTAGCTTAGGAGGCAAGCCGTTTCCTGGCACCGAGCCATATACTAAGGCGAGAGCTTGGATCCATAGTTGTGAGCGGATATTTGGACTTATGGGATTGGAGGACTTGGCTTGGAGGCAGTTGGCTTCATGGCAGTTGATGGGAGAGGCTCTTTGTTGGTGGGAGATTGTGGAGGCTGAGGCTGATAATTTGACTTGGGCGGATTTTCGTACTAGGTTCGAGAGGAAATTCTTATCGCAGGCTGAAGAGGGAGTGCTGCTAGAGAAATTTATACAACTCAAGCAAGGGGATATGACAGTTAAGGAATATGTTAATCAATTCAATGAGCTTGCTAGATTTGGACTAGACCTGATCAATACTCCTCACAAGAAGGCATTGAAGTTCGCTAAAGGTTTGAGTCAGCCACTGCAGAGTTTGGCGGTGAGCCACATTTCGATGGGAGCCACTTTTGAGGGATTGGTAGAGATGGCTTTACTTGCTGATACTGAGAAGAAAGGAGATGCGGCGCAGAAGAGTGATGGGAAGAAGCAGTGGAAAGGAAAGAGGAGAGGAAGAGGAGGGTCGGGTAGAAAAAGGAAAGTTCGAAGGAAGGACTAGAAGTGCAATACTTGTGGGAAACCAGGTCATATTGCTAAGGATTGTAGAGGGGCTGGAGAGCGACTGAGGCTGAGTTGCTATCTTTGCGATCAAGTGGGGCATATGAAAAAGGACCGTCCGTTGAAGCTCAAGGATAGTTCACAGACACCTTCACATCCTGCTCAGGCTTATCCTTTAGAGGCAGCTCCTTCCTCTAGTACTCGTCTGGTTGTGGACAAGGGAAAGAAGGTGATCATCGAAGGTGAGTTATCTATCTCTGATTTTTCCTATTCGTACCCTATTTGATTATGGAGCTTCGCACTCTTTTATATCTAGTACTCTGGTAGAGGGTCTTGGTCTTGATGCTTGCTTAGTGATTGACCCGGTCGTAGTATCAAATCCCGTAGGAGGATCGACCTATTTGCCCATGTTATGTCGGGATTTGAAATTATTTATTTTAGGGGTTGAGTTTGACTGTAGTGCCTTTGTATTGAGCTTTTTCGGGTTCGGGTTGATTCTTCGTATGGATTAGCTATCCATGTATGGTGCTATTCTTGATTGCGATAAGAGCGTAGTGAGGTTAAGCACTTGTAGTGGACGTACCTTGGAGGACCGACACTTTGGATAGGGGCAAGCCCATGTTGGTGACCGAGGAGACAGAAAGATAGGAGTCCAGTTTAGCAGAGCCTGAGCGCAACTTCAGGGTCCTTGGATTATGTCTATATATGGGGTTTTTCCTATTTTCCTATTTTTCCTAAATCACAGGAGGGCAGGTCTGGTTGCAGTTCTTTGCAGCTTGGAGGGTCATTGGAGCAGTTGTTATCTTCAGCTTTTGTTTCATGTACTTCGTTTCTCTTTTCCATACTTTACTCTATATATGAGGACCTATATTGTGAACTTTGTTATGTTTTATGTTTTGATGGAGACTACTTGGTACTTTTGGTTTCAAAAATAAATTTGGGACAATGTTGTTTTTAATGAAGCTGTTTTGCTATTAATTTATAATTAGTGAAAGTTTTCTTCCGCTGTAATATTTTAATCATTTTATGCTGTTCCTTAGTCTCTGTGCTATGTTATGGATTTTTATTTCACCCGACCACCCATGCTTCTAGTCATGTCCGATTTTCGTGGTGCCTAGAGGTGCGGGGTGTCACATACATCTTGATTTCAGCTCCTATTTGTTTATACAATATAATACAATAAGCAATCTAGTATAGAATTTAACAATAGTTACATGGATATTATAATATGCTAGAAATAAAAGTAATATTTATATAGTGTTCTTCTTATTAACAAATATAGACTAGATTACATATATTTTTAATATTGTCTAGTTAAGGCCATTGGAATTCAACCCAAAGACTTTTGTATATACAATCCAAATACCTATGTCGATTATCCTATATGGAACATATCTAGACATGATTATATATATTCATTAATCCTAATATTTTGGGTAAACATCCGTAATAGTCCCTTCATTTTTTAAAGAACCGTTGACTTAGGAACTATAAAAATGCGTTTGATGAAAAAATTTCTATCATTTTACCTTCAACTATCCGACCAACAACCGAATATAATATTAAAAATTATTCAGTTGTACTTTGATGATTATTACCATAATTTACCTTTTTAACTAACCATATTCATTCATTTTCTAGTTGCTTACTCTTTAATAATTTGAACGTGATATTTGTACATAAGGTATTTTGTTATAATCAGTTTTGTATTTGTATAATTATTTAATCTTACTATAAAAGAATAAGGTTGAGTTCAACTGTAGTCATTGGTTTTAAAAATATATACCAAGTATAATAACTTATAACAATAATATTCAAGAAAAAAAGATATTCTAACGTAATCAATCCTATAATAATCACATGTTTAATTTTATGACAATAGAACTAGTACGAACACATGTTACACACACGGTTTGTTCAGAATTTAAGAAAAATCACATGTTACAAACATATTATAGTAAGATAACGACTTTCATATATAATTTCCATGTACATATCAATTTTGAAATGCTTCATCCATATTGATATAATCGTTACTATATGAAATTTCAAAATGTGCATGAGAATGCCAAAAAGAAGTACAATTGAACATGTCAAATTTGAGAATTGTTTTTGAAACCAGTACCCATCACATCGCAAAAATAATATACGTTAGCTTCTTTTCATTAAAAACTATATTTTAACCAAATTTCCTCCAAATAATCAACATATAGGTTCTCAACATTTTCTTAGATTTTCATTTCAGCTAGGGCCGTCGATGAGTATTTGAAAATTTTGAAGTTCATCTGCATCCAAAAATGACAAAATATCTAAAATCCAAAAAACGAATACAGACATGGTAGTATCCACATCCAAAAATTATCCGTTTGAATTTTATTAAGATAATAGTTGAAATTATGCATAATTTACTACATAAAATTATTGATGTATATTGTTTTATCATGGTAATAATTAATATTATGCATGTATAAATGAATATTAGTTACCAAAAATTATCTATCATCATTCAACTTTTTATTTCTTATATTTATGTTATCATTGTTACTGGAAAAAGTTTATGTTGTGTCAAAAAAATTCTAACTTTATTAATTAAGATTGAAACGAATAAATATCTGGTATCAGTCTATATTCATAGATACAAATATATGATATTTGAATATGAATTCAGATGTGGATGCGGATACGACACTATCTATATCAAAAAGTATATATTGCTAAGCCGAATTTTTGCCTTCATTTTACTAATAAAGATTGAGGATGGAATTTGTCAAAGAGAAATACAAATTGAGAAGCATATTACAATATAAACCTTTGTTCCTTCCTTTGAGGGTCTAAAGTCAGTAAACCATAAGTAGTGTCTTTTCAGATATGATTTGTTTCAGCCATGAATCAAGCTTATTTTCAAGTTGTTTAAGATCCTTTATGTTCATCGATTGCAAACCCACTCCAAATAGATTGCTCTAGGATAGTTGCAATACTTCAATAGGTGCTTTAAGTTTCATGTATTCTTGAGAACTACTTTGCACCATCTAGCTCTTCCTTATTTGCACAATATTATCTGAGCTAAAAATGCTAAATAAAAAAAATAAAATTACCAACTGAACACTTAAAAATTAATTATCGGGAAAAAGAAACAAAAAATAATATACTTTTCAAAAAGATTAAGAAATACATTCATATAAAAATAAGTCAGACTAACCAAACAAAAATGAACAAACAAAGTTTGTTTTTTTAGAATAGCTAGAATCTAAGCAATCTTTTATTGCTCTTTCAACAGTTGCTGCTACTGTTGGTTGAGATGTCAGCCGTGAGTATGTGGAGTATAGAATCTATTATCAGCGCTGAGTAACGTGGAAGTAGATTTTATCATGATGGGCAAAATAAGCAAACGACTTAAAAATCTTGAAAACATATGGACGCTTGTATTTGAATTTCCTCAAACTTTTAAATGGGAAAATACCTATAGTTGAATAAAAGAAGCTCCATTTTTTTTAAAAGTGCAAAATTATTTATATATATTATTGAGTCAAATTCAATAGAAGTACATATATAATTAATGGACAGCTAAATCGTCTTAGTTAATTTTTTGTGATCATAAAACACTTAATTATCTTAGTTAAGACAATACCATTGTAACGACCCGGAATTTAATCACTATTTAAATGAATATTTAGTTATATTTTTAAATAATTAGTAAATGGATTTTTATTAACAAATAAAACTATTTTAATTAATAACTAATGATGATAAAATCGTTTTCAAAAATGGTTTACCAATATATATGGTTTATAGAGAAATAGAAAATGTGATCGAAAATTATTTTCCGAAATATTGATTTTTCTTTGGTTAAAAGTTAATTAAAATGTTATAACACTATTGTAAACATACATGCACACATTACAAACCATTTTAAACATGGTGTGTACATGTACATATGCATGTACATATATGCTCACTTAAACATATAAACATACAAGTTAAAACAAGATTTTATTTAATAAATAAATATATATATATACACACACATACATAACATATATAAAAACCGTCTTTTTCAGCAAAAGTGCAAGGCGATATGGCTTGAATAGTGCAAGAGAGGGAGGGGGTACATGTAGTGGATGGAAATGATGAGGGGGAGGGAGTGGTGATGCATGCATGTATATATTTTATTTTAAGCACTTACACATTTTTAAATAATTTCCCTAAGCCTATATATACCTCTTAACCTTCATATTCTCATTTTTACAATCTCCTTCTTCATTTCGAAATTCCTAAGAGCTTAAGCAAACATCTATGGCTTCCTCTTCATAATTTTTAAAGTGAGAAAAATCACTTCATTTTGCTAAAAAAAACTCCTCTTTAATTCACAAAATCACTTCTACATCTTCTACAACACTCCTTTTCCAAGATGCAAGCACCCAAACACCCTAAAACTACATGGCCATGCCCAACAAGGCCTAGGCCGAGCCCAAAGCCCAATTGGCCAAGCCTATTTTGTGTGTTCGAGCAACCAAAAGTTTAAATTTTGCAATATACTAAGTGTTTTCAAGTTTTGGCAAAAGTTCGTCTTGATTTAATAAAGTTTCGGTGAGTAAAACTCTTGTTTTTGGAAAAGAATATAACTTGATTTTGATAAACTATGTGTTGTGAAAATATAGTGTTTGTTGTGTTGAAATATCATGTTGTTTTGATGGCATATGATTTTAAGTTTGTGTTTGAGCTTGGGTTTGTGATTTGGATGTTAAATGATATGTTTGGATGGATATGTGAATGGTTGATTGTGATATAATGGTAGTATGTTATGAAACAAAACCAAGTGTATGTGATGTAAGTATTATGAAGTTAGCACCTTGAAAAGTCGCAAAGGACTTGAGATCCGATTTTAAAACAAAAGCTTGTTTCTAGTTTTGGATTTTGAAAAATGTTTTTCCAAGTTTTTCACCTTTGTTTAAGTTTCCAAAACTTTTCCATTTGTGTTTTCAAACATGTAGTAGCTAGAGTTGAGGTGGAGTTTTCACCTAGAAATCAATTCTAGCGAACTACGCTAATAGCGATAGTCGTTATGGATGCAGTTCGGGAAATTTCACGATTTCAAGTTTTAAAGTGATTTCTTTTGGATTGTTTTTGAAAACTCATTTCAAACTAATTAAGTAAGTCAAAGGTTTAAGTTTTAATTATTTAATATTTTATTTATTTAATTTATTAATTAGAGTAATTATTATTTAATTAATTAATTAAGTAATTAGGTTAAGTAGTTAGAGTTTAAGAAATTATTAACCAAGTTAATTATTTTTAATTAAGGAAGTTTTAAATAATGATTAATTATGATAAAAAGAAATTAATTTTTACTTAATCAAGTTTATTTACTTTAATTAATTATTTAATTAGAGTTAATTATTTAATTAATTATTATTTAATTAAAGTTTAATTATTGTTTGCGCCAAAAATGGTCATAAACACCCTGTTATAAGTGAAAGCATGAATATCCAAGGTTTAGATCCAAACAAAGAAGTATAGACTCACGGATCATAGAATAAATTGTAGAAAATTAAATGAACACGCAAGTTTTATAGTGGTTCGGCAAACTCCGGCCTACGTCCACTCCAATAATCTTTTATTTATACTATAAGATTACAAGTACAGTTGTTTTTGCCTTAGAAAGATAATAAAGAAAGAGATAAGAAGTGATGAAGGAGAACCGGCCCAAAAAGTACTTTGCAATGAGCCAAATCCACTGTATTTATAAGTGAGACGTGTATGGATCAGGCTGAAATTTTGCCAGAAGAACCTCCATATCCGTATGACCTGGTCCACCAATTTTCGGATAGATCACACACCATTGAAAAGATCGGGGCGGATCGTTCACATGAGCTCCAATGGAGCTGCGATCGATCATGGGGGTGCTCCATAATGTTGACAGAGTTAGGGGTATGCCCTAAGGGCAATTATGTAATTTGTTACATATATTCAACTCGTTCACCAATCGTATTCAAAATGAAGGTATTTTCTTTCTATTATATACTTGATATAATGTGGTATATTAATTAATCATTTTAATTAAAGGTATATTTAATAGAAAATCCACAAATGGTATGTTTTGTGATAGTAGTTACAAAGTGTTGTAACCGGGATTAATTTATCACAATGAAACAAATATACCATTTTAAATGTTCCTAGTCAAGATGCATCGAGACTGGATATCGATGTATCCGTTGAGACTAGAGTACGTAACGCTCTCGAAATGTTGGGCAGTGTATTACTCATGACTATTGGGGGCACCAAGGGTTAGGTATTGATAATTATTAGATAACCATGGAATGACTCACTAGATAGTTTTCTATTGGTTAATATAACTAAGGTCAAACAGAGAATACCGATGTGACTAATTTACACAGTCCTCTCAACTTGAGAATACTATTGATATTCAATATGGAAGCTCCACTTTGATTATAGTTAAATCAGGGCATGGCATCCATCGAACGACGTTGGGTTGAGTGGAAGCATTGGAAGTGATTCGTCTCCTCGGTTATATGAGGTTAGTATCACGGTCAACTGAAGTCAACTCAAAGTCAAAGTCTCTGGCCAGAGCATTTCCGTTAATAATAATTGTTATTTTTGAACCAAAGACTTTGTGTTTAGACTATAAAGTTGAATGTGGATGATATTGGAATTTTGACCATTACCAAATTCCATAAATCCAAAGTGATATTGTTTTGACGAAGAGAATTGGTGTAAATAATTGTCACTATTAGGTACCGCTTATAATAAGTAAAATTGGGTTTTACCAAAAGATGTGTAAGCAATAAATTCGGTCAAAATGTCACACTACCTGCTAAGTGACGCGTGAACGTTAATATTTGAATAGTTCGATATTAATCGCTGACTGAATTTACACCTATGAGTCGCACAACTGTAATGATGAATCTATGAAAAACCACATGATTTAATTAATTTATAAATGTTGTAAATTGATTAAATTAATTGATATTTGAGAATTATTAATTATTATTTATTGTCTGGAGTTTTTTTGTAATTATTTTAACACATTTATAAAATTTATATTTGCACGCATTAATATATGATATCAATGTAATTTAAAGGTAATTGCATAGAATGATTTATGGAAATTTTATGTCATTTGATGACATGATTTATGGAAATTTTATGTCATTTAATGACATGATTTGTGGAAATTTTACGTCGTGTAAAGAAAGGATTGGAGAGAGAGAAACAATCAAGTGAATTAACTAGGGAAGTTTTAGTTAAAGAATGGGAAAAGTTTCATTCTTTCAAATAAAACATATTCTCTAATTCATTCTGTACGTACAGTTCATTCTTTCTCTCTCTCTCTCTCCCTTAACTTTTCATGGTAGAAAAGAAGGAAAACGAATTTCCAAAATCTTTCAACTCCAAATAAAAAGATCAAATAAAATAAAACAAAAGTGGTTCATCTATCTCTTTCAATGATAGGATGTGGATCTTGAAGATCTGAGGAGATGTCATCATTTAAGGTGTGATTTCTTGGCAACATCCTAGGGTGATTCATTGGATCTAGAAGCATTCTTCATTCAAGGTGCATATCAAAGGCAACATCAACAAGGTGTGTTTTAAGGATTGGGTAGCAAGGTATGTCATTTTCTATATATAGATAGTGATTTTGCAATGTTTAATGGAAATTTAATTTTACTTTCATAATTTGTATGATGTCCTACTGTCTTGCTTGATTAAAAAATTATTTATAAAGATTGAATTATTTGTTGAATGATATGATTGAGTTTTCATTTGATAGATCAAAATTAAATTTACATTTTAAAACAATATTTAAGTGTAGATCTATGTTTTTAAACATTCTAATTAAAGTGTAATTCTTCATATCTGAATGTTTACATGTTCGAATTATTTAGCTACTTTTCTTTACTTTGTTAAATTGAAACTAGATCTATATATTTTAAAATACAATGTTTTATTTTAATTATATGTTTTAACATTTAATTTAAACTCCATTTCATTAAATCTGGAAATTTACAATTTCATGTTGATTGATTGAATTATATTTAAAGTTAAAAATGAAATTTATATGGAATCAATACAATGTTCCAATTCTAGATCTATGTTTTAATCTTTCATAACAAAGGGTAATTTTAGTTTTGAATGTTAATATATGTATGTATGTATGCATGTATTACTTGAACTTTTTATTGCATTGATATTTACATATGAATAAAAGGAATTTTAACAACAAATCAAAGTTTTGAAATTGACTGTAATAACCATCTAATTTATATTATTGGAAAGCTTTGACTGAATTCCATATATACATATTTGGATCTACTTGTATGTGTTCATATAAAATTTATTTTTCTTTATATGTATTGTTATAGTATGAAATCATTTCTCTTTTTTAATTAAGACAATAATGTATACATACAATTCATTGTTTACCATCTATATTCTTACAATTTTGTACCTATTGGTTGTCATTAATATGTTGCATTAATTAAGTTTACTAAAAAAGAAAACGGTATCAATCACCCATGTCATCCCTTATATATTTCCATTTCAATTCCTATGTAATAACCATTCAAATTGTTCTTGTTTATTTCATGTATACATATCAATTACCACTGACTATGCACACTCCCTATATGTTGCACTTTCACAATATTTACTGTGAATATATGTACAATTCATGTCATATTTAGATTAGTCATTAATTTTATTTTATTAATTATTTATTTAATTTAATTAAGAGAATGAAATGAAAAGTTTCTTTCTCTAACTAAATTTATGATCCCTCATTAATTGAATAATTTAACAGAAAGGAAATGAAAAGTTTCCTTCTCTAAATAAATTTATGCCCCCTCGGTAATTGAATAAGTTAAGAGAATGGAAATGAAATATTTCCTTCTCTCAATAAATTTGAAAGTAAATGTTACGGAAAAATTTGTATATAAGAGTATATTTGATATACTCTAACTTACATACACATTAAATTAAAGTGAAACTTTATCTATGAAGTTAAATAAAATAATGATTTTATTTAAAAGAAACTTGGAAAAGTTCCAAATGAATTTAGACTTCATAGGCCCATTAAAGAACCAAAATGGCTAATTTTTTTGAAATTAACCCATTTCTTCCCCTGCAAGCTGGCTCAGTTCCTTCAGATGTAAGCTACTTGCTCTACAAATTTCACGCAATTCCGACGTACAGTTTGTGAGATATCGCATTTTTCATGGAGTCGAGTTGAGTCATAGTAAATCAAGTGCGATCATTCCATGTTTCATCCAATTGAGTTGCGATCGATTATGTAGGTTCTCCATGATGTAAGCTACCTGCTCTCCAAATTTCGTGCAATTATGACGTACCGTTTGTAAGCTATCGCATTTCCGTGAAACTATGGATCGTTCTAGCTGATTTGTACGATCGTTCCAATAACGATCAGCTTTTTTTCCAATATTTGGGAGTTTTGAGCTACGATCGATCATGGGGGTACTCCATGATCTAAGCTACTTGCTCTCCAAATTTCAGGCAATTCCGACGTACCGTTTGTGAGATATCGCATTTTCCGTGAAACCATGGATCGTTCTGGCTGATTTGTACGATCGTTCCAATAACGATCGGCCTCTTTTTCCATGATTTGGGAGTTTTGTCATGCGATGTTTTTGTGGGCTCCACTCTTAAATATATTGATGCTCTGAAAGTTTCAAGTACATTGGCTTTGTAGATTTTGAGATATTGATCGATATTCATCGATTTATGCTGTTTTATGGATCGTTCTAGATCGATCCACATATATTCTTCATTTGTCCATAACTCGTGCATACGAACTCCGATTGACTTCAAATTTGGAATGTAGCCTCATGGGGTATTTCTTATCACTTCATATTCATTGCACCTTGATTGGGACCCGGTCCAAATCCACCATACTATTTCCATAGTTCCAAATATCATTGATTTCCGAGCCTGATAACCGTCTCTCCAGTCTTCTTGCCTTAATGATCAAAGAAGCCATTTAGCCAACTTTTATGATATACTTCCTGGTCAAAAGGCGGTATAACAATTATCCACTTAATTAGGGTTTAATTCTTAAATGAATGTTATTTGATTTAATCTTAATTACAAATTTAATTAATTAAGGTTTAAAGTGTGATTTTTGATTTAATTAGGATTTATTAAAGTTTAATTAAGTTTTAAACTTATGATTTAATTTAAGTTTATTTAGTTTAAAGTTCTTTCAAAATTCTATCAGTTGTTTATTTTTAACTAACTTTCTTGTTAAGTAAAATTGTTTTAAAACCCAAGGATCTCTTATCAATGCTATTAAGTAGTCAAATGAATTAAAGTAGTTGCAATAAAACATTGACATGTTTTATTGAAAGTAAGTCGACTTGTACTTATCACAAATGCCGCACTTCGGGAACGTGATGAACACAAGCGGGTTAATTTTGATAAGCGGGTCATGATAATCTAAGCATATGGAACGTATGTTCATATGTAAATCTTACACCCTGATAGTGGGATGGTACACTATAAACAACTTGACCCCTTTAAATTATCGAACGTTGGATTGGAGAGACCGGGATCGGATAGCCACATTTATCCGAAAACTACTTCGAACCAACGTAAGCATTCAAATTGAAAATAGTGAAGGCAAGGTCCAAGATGAAGACTTTGAAGTGCAAGGGCTATTTGCTACCAACCCTGAGGGTGATTCCAAAATGGGTGTATTGGAAGTAGTGCCTTCGGTTTATTCATCTCCTGAACAACTTGTATGGATGAATGCTGACATTGTATCAACATATGGAAGGCGATGTAGTATTCTAAGTCGCAGTGCTTTAGTAAAGGTAAACGTAGCCTAAGGCCTCATCAACCGGAAATGACCAAAACAGGGTATGCAGCAAGGCTATGTGGGTCGCTCCCATCAGGATATGTCATCACCATATCTAGAATCGATATTTGACCAATTTTGTATGCTCCGGTACGGCTGCTGATCCCAACCTTGGTGGTGATGTATTCAGTACTATTAGACATTATGATAATATCACTGGATTTCTATATAAAGTGTTTTGGTCATCATAAGATAAACACTCATCTATATTTATGTGCGGCGTGGTTTTACGAGGTACCCTTGAATTTCAAAGAGCTTATAAAGTAATAATTCAGTTGTTAAAGTTTACTCATACCAGACCCATGTCTGACCTGGAGTTTTATTTTCTTTTCCTAAAAGTCTTGGGTACTCAAATTTGTATGAGTAGCCAAGTGATCTAGGTTTCTCACAAAAGCATTGTGGAGGAGTTGAAGCAAGTTGCTTCGTCGTTAGCAAATTATTTCTATTTTCATTGTGTGTTTATGTATGATCTATGTATTTTGTATGTGCAGGTAGTTATAACTGTCCAGTTAAAGGTTGTAATGTAATGACTCTAATGTATTATGGAAATGACTATGTAATATCCTATGTTATCTACTATATGTTATTCTGATTCGTGGTGAGATTCTGTGATTGTTGAGTTTCTTCTTATCTTTCGTTTTCTTCTATCCTTAATGACTCGTCTTTTGGAGTATAAAAGGCAGTCGTTACAACCATTGAATAATATGGTTCCTTTTACATCACTTTTAAAATTGATGTTTGAAATTATCAATGCCAATTGTGTAATATCTATGTGCTACCATTTATACATTTCCATTTCTAATTATTTCTAGTCTCGGCTCCGATATCCTAGATTCCACTCTATTTACAAAAGAATTCAAATTGTAAACTAAAATTTGTACCATAGATTCATAATTACATGTTGTTATCAAATGCAGTAAACTCGAATTTTAGCAATTTTCATTATATCATGGACAACAATTACTTTTCTTATACCATCAAAGCAATTTTACTATATCATGGGTAGTGATTGTTGTGTTAATACCATCAAAGTTTACTAATAGTGAAGACTAAAAAAATTACATTACACAATCCATGACCGGTTATTACCTACCTTAAAGTAAATAAATAAACTAAAAAAATTACATTACACACCTTTAAATAAATAAACATTCCAACTGTATTAGGTCAATTACCTATTACATAACCAATCACCTCAATCACTGCATCTTTCGTACAATTTCTGAACACTTCAACACCAGGGCAACAACTTTTCCAAAACTTGTTTAGCCATCAGCCTAGTATTATACTTTATCCTGAATAGGAATACCATAAATGAAATAGTGATAACCAAATATTTGGTAACACCATTTAAATTTGATTATAAAATACACATTTCTCATGAAAAACCAGTAAAATGAACATAATAAGGCATAAAAATAACTATCGCCGAAACAGTCTTTGATTTGTTTATAACTTTTCCTAAAACAACTAATTAGAAAACCAAAAGGACATAATGAACAATCAAATTAATTCATTCCTAATTAATACATTCCTAAAACAACTATCTAGATAGTGGATATATTTTATAAACAATCTTATATTTTCCAATTGAGATTTTGTTTTGTGTTATATCTAATTTGTTTACTTAGTAAAATAATTTTAAAAATCAAATCTTGATCTATAAATTTATAGTTATATATATATATATATATATATAATTTAAATTAAAATAAAATACCATAATATTTTAAATAACATATAGTTTACGAAAATTATATATATATGTATATGTATATCATAATATTTGATTTTCAATTTATAGATCTAGATCTGGTTTTTAAAATTGTTTTATAAGTAAACAAATTAGATATTTTGAAATTTAATGCATCAATGTTTTGTAAAAATACAATAGAAATTAGACATTAATTAACATTAAAGACAAAGGGATTCAGTCTATAAAAAGAAAACATAAACAAAAATAAATTTTATGTCTTTCTTATTAAACAAATTAGAAATTATAGCTTTGAGTAATATTACAATATGAAAATTGAAAGTGCAATTTAGAATTAATAATTCATATAAATATGAACTCTTAATTTGGTAATCATAAAGTTATAAAGAAATCCAGTAACCCCTATATCTAAATGAATTAATAATAACCAATGATAAAAAGAATTCAATCCAGCCTTAAATAACCTATGATCACTTACCATAGAAATTAGGAGGAGACATTTAGAATAATCTTCCATGGCATCAAAGAACCAACCACTTATGGCATAATCAAAACACATTTGTAAATTACTCAAAAACCTCATTCAAGGACGTCGAAAAATAAGATCGGGTGATTATTGTCTGGATAATAGTTAACACCTTACTTTTTGCTATATAAACCCCAATAAATCATCAATGTACTTTTAAGACTTATCTTATGCTATTATAGAGTAAATAATTAAAGTCTAAAATCAACAACCATAATGATGTAAATAGTAGTTATATTGCACAATTAAACGCCATTTAGGATAACCACATTTAAATTTGGAATGATTACTCCTAAAATCGAATAGATTAACATTATTATTTGATTCTGTTATATATAAAATTGAAAGTGTGGTACTAATCAACCACTTTCATTTCATTATTATGACAAATCAGTATTAGCTAGCTGAATAAAAAAGCCCGAGCTTAAAAGGAAAAAATTGAATTTGAACACCCAGTTGCCTTTAAGACTGTAATTGTAGATTTAATCCAAAAAAAATGTTTTAATGCAGGCAAAATTCATTCCCTCGTTCAAAAACGCTTATAAAAGAGGCAAAATTAAGTTGACAATTATATTTGAAAATAAATACCCATGCTTGAACTAAAGCACACTGTACAAAACTGAGTGTATAATAAAACAGATGAGAATGGTGGATAGTGAGGATGTTAAATTAACTCTGGAACATAAACATATTTCTACTATTGGCAAATTTAAACAAATTTAGACCTTTAGAAATTAATGTAAAACCCACATTTTTACGACTAGATATTTGGACAACTAATTTAAATATTGAATCGTTACTTGATTTAAGGTCCAAAATCTAGCTTTTCGCATATGGGTGAATCAGGATTCGAAATCACTTCCATTGAGTCTGGATCGACGCTATGAACTAAACGAGTATAAATATCGCTATATTTGGAGTCTTGGTATTTTTACGGTTTACGTATTATTATACATATTTTGTAAAAATATGTGCTTAGTTGGGTCCAGTGGGATCACAACTGACGGCCCGTGTTTCTGGGACGAGGACTTCATTATGAGACGTACGGTTGAAGAAATTTTTGGAATAGGGTGATTAGATGACCAAAACGACCTCTAAATGCATGAAATTATCATCCTGAAGCGCTATCTCGGATAGCGATGAAATTTATATCATTGGGATTGGAAAAATAAGGTGATATGCACAGACGAGCTTCGCGATGATTCGACATGTTATGTAATCGTACGAGCTCAAAACTTAAGGCATTTTATTTAAGGAATTTAATTTTACACACACACAGATATATATATATATATATATATATATATGCAAATATATTCATATATATATATATATATATATATATATATATGAAAAATGGCGACATCGGCTAACATCTCAAATCCTAGGGCTAATGGATCTCAACAACAATCAACTGGCGATCAACCTAATTAGGACGAGGAGGACTGGCAAGCGGTGAAGCATAAGGTGAAGCAAAAGGAGGCGCCGAATCAGTGTTTTAAGAAACCTAGTTATACAGTGGCGCCCAAATCATAGGTTTTCTCGATGGGTGATGCAAAGAGCTAGATTAAGGTGATGGAATGCAAAACTCAAATTGACAAAAAAGTGAAATTTTATGACAAAGCGGATGGTGTGGATGGCGATTATGTAGCTATCGATGACAAGGATTATGTTGAAGTGGAAATTATATGGAAGAATTCGATCTATGTTTATCTTGCTGGAAGGAGACCCTGTTATATTCATTTTAATGCTAATATTAAAAGGGAGTGGAAGCCTGAAGGAAAATGAGATATTTATGCTAGAGAAAACAGATTTTATTTGGTTAAATTTGAGTTGGAGAAGGAATGTTGAAGAATCATTAACAATGGTCCATGGTTTATGGATAGTAGACTCTTGTTCATTAAGAGATGAGAACCTAATTTGAGATTAGAACGTGACATGTTGATATCGCACCCAATTTGGATAACACTTTTAAATCTTGATTTGGCATTATAGAGTGCGAGAGGAATTAGGAAATTAGCTAATTTGAGTGGAAAGCCAATAAAAATGGATGATGATACGAAATTTATGAAGAAATTAAGATTTGTTAGGGTTTTAGTTGAAATTATAGCTAGCTCTTTTCTTCCTACTAAAATCAGAGCTAAAGATAGTAGGGGTAAAGAATATCACCAGGAGATTGAATATGATTTTTCCCCCTAAATGTTCTTAGTGCATGTGTTTTGGGCATATTGAATTACAATGCAAGAAAAATATAACACAGGAATGGAGAGTTAAAGGTGATGCTTCATCTTCATAAATGCATGGATAAAATATGCACACAAGTCAAGGAGTGATAGATGAAATCTACGTGCAAAAGACATCATCAGATATTAACATCACTAACCATGTGCAGATGAGCAATGACGTGAGTGATATGAGTGCATCGACAGCATATATACACATACAAAAAAAATTAGCTGCTAATATAAACAAAAGTGTAGCTAAAACTACACAGCATAGTTATACGAGCCAAGTCACTGATTTAGATAGTCATAGTAATACTGAAAGTCCGATAAATTTGAACTGTTCCCCTGCAAACCAGTAGATAAAGGCTGAGAAGGAGAATGCATCCCCATAGGTGGAGAAGCAGAATACAACCCAGCAACAGGTGATCCCACCACAGGAGGATGTCCAAAGTGAGAAGGTAACTAAAATAGAAGAAGAGCTTAAAAACTTGAATATACAATTAGATACTAGTAATGAAGATACAAATGGTGAAGAGAATTCAGAAACTTACATTAAACCAAACCAAGCCTGCATAGAACAGTTCAATAACAAGAGAAGTAAGCAAAGACCAAAGAACATTGCTCCTAGGAACTTGAGGAGTAATAAGGCACCACCCTCCATATGACAATTATATGTTGGAATGTGAGAGGTCTAAATAACAATGAGAGACGGCCAGACATCTTTAATTAGAAAAATAAACATAAGCCACCATTATTGGGCTTTTAGAGAATAAAATGACTGATGAGAATATAATAACTCTTAATAATTCTTTCGGTTTTAGTCAGAATATTATTCATAATAATTCGGTTACTAGTAAAGGGAGAATAATTATTGCTTGGTGCACTGAAGTGTGGAATTGCAATACTATTTCTTATGACAATCAACAAGTTACAGTGGTAGCTAGTAATGTGGGGGGCCTACACATCACTATTACATTCATTCATGCTAGTAATTTACTTCAACCATAACTCATCTCTGGTAACATTTGATATATTTATTTATGCAAATTAATAATGCTTGGTTTACCATAGGGAATTATAATGCTGTTCTTAAAACTGAGGAGAAATTAGTGGACTTACATTAAAAGTATCCCGGCTTGCTTAATTCAATGATTGTGTGACTGCGGCGGGGCTCATGGAGGTGTTCCACGCTGGGTTGAAATACACATGTAGAAGTGGAGAAGTCAAAAAAATATCTTGTAAATTAGATAGAGTGCTTGTTAATGCTAGTGCAATCGATCTTTTTCCTACTATGAAGGTAACTGTACTTCCTAGCTCTACAAGTGATCACTCCCCTCTTCTTATTGAATTGATTCAAATTGAAAAGGACCACAATGGTAAGCCTTTTAGGTACGTTAATTTTTGGCTATGTTGTAAAGACTACTTATCTGTAGTAGATATTTCTACTCTTAAACAATTTGAAGTTAACCATATGTTTGTACTAAAAATGATTCTTACGTCCATGAAAATGAGATTGAAAGAATGTAATAGGACAAGAGAAAGAAATATAAAGAACATTGACGAGCTTCAAAAAATTATGGAACAAACTTAACTGGCATTGGATGCTGACCCTCAAAATAAAGAATTAAACAAAGAATATTTCTTTGTACAATCTGAACTGATAGAGGCACTCAAAATTCAGTCTATGGAGTTGAAGCAAAAGGATAAAGAAAGGTGGTTGCTTAAAGGGGATAATTGTTAAATTCTTCTACACTAAAATGTCTCTAAGGAAAAATTGCAACAACATCCTTAATATGCTAAATATCAATGGTAAATTAACTACTGATTTGAAGGACATGGAACATAATGCAATACAATATTACTCTGATCTGTTTAATGGTGAAGTTCAGGAAAACTTGCATGCTATTCAATCCAGAGCTTTGGTTAACGAAAGAGAAAGGCACTTGTTGTCCAGAGATATTGAAGTTGGGGAAATTGAGCAAGATGTAAACTCCATTCATAAGGATGCCAGCCCAAGGCCAGATGGGCTGTGTTCTTGGTTGTACAAATCCCACTGGCATGACCTAAAAGACAAATTGAAGTTAGCATATCAAGAAGCTTTTAACGCAGGTAAAATTATAAAGGAAATGAATCACACATTTATATCTCTTATTCCTAAAAAAGGAAAACCAACTCAAATTCAAGACTATAGACCTATTACATGTTGCAATGTTTCATACAAAATTCTCAACAAAATTATATGTAATAGAATTAAAAATATCCTCCCTGATTGCATTTGTGAATGTCAAAGTGCTTTTATAAAGGAAGGCATATTTCTGAAAACTCTCTATTAGCACGTGAACAAATTAGGAATTTTATGAAAAGAGGTGCTAATAAGATGTGTTTAAAAGTTGATCTGCAGAAAGCTTATAATAAAGTTAATAGAAAGTTTGTGATTCATATGTTGAGAGTTATGGAATTTCCTGATAAAACTATGAACTTAATTGAAGAATGCATATGTTCTCCCACTTATTCCATTCTCATAGATGGGTGCCTAGACGTTTTATTTCTAGTAATAGAGGTCTGAGGCAGGATGATTCCCTATCCCCTTACTTGTTTGTTCTAGTGATGGAATATTTTGCTCTACAAATGGAGTTGTACTGTCATAATAGACTTATTCGGCCTATTCATAATATCAAGCCCACCATTACTCATCTCTTATATGATAATGATTTGTTAATACATATCAAAGCTAATAAAAGTGCAGCAGAAGACATTAAGGAGATTTTTCAAAAACTTGAAAATTTTGCTGGGTTGAAAATCAATGAACAGAAAACTAATGTTTACTTTAGTGATCAATGTGGTTGCAATGAGGAAATTTGCTAAGTGTTAAATATAAATGAAGGTCAATCACCAGTTAAATATCTTGGAGTGCCTTTATCTACAAACATAATAACTGATGGAGAATATGGTGAATTGATAACCAAAATAAGAAATATACTTCAAAGTTGGAGTGCCAATCTCTTGCCCTTTGCCAGTAGAGTAGAGCTTGTTTACACAGTCATAACTTCTATGGTCAGATTTTGGCTACAGAAATTCCTAATGCATCTATTGGAAAAATTGAAAATGTCTATGCCAATTTTATTTGGAAAGGGAGGTTGGATAAAATTTCATATAAAATACTTTATAGACCTAAAGAAGAGGGAGGAGTTGGACTAAAAATCTTAGGGATTTGAAAAAAAGCTTATGCTTTAAAATTAGATTGGAAAATTCTGAATGCTAAAGGCCTCTAGGTTGAATGGATGAAGTCTATATATCTCAAAGATAATTTTTGGATTCTAAGGGAAGACAACAATGCATCAGGCGCATGGAAAGCTATTTTGAGAATCACAAGTGAAATCCAAAGCCTAATTGAAAGGAAAATTTCTAATGGTAGGGATACAAGCTTTTGGTATGAGCCTTGACTTAATAGCCAAAAAATTGTTGACATATTGGAATGGGATTGCTACACATCCTTTGGAAGGGCAGATTTTCAACTTAACAGACTTATTCAAAAGGACCATTGGTCATTTGATGTTAACAGTCCAGCTCTTCAACTCAGACAACAAATCCAACATATTCCAATTTTAAAAGACATGCTAAATGATAGATGGATCTGGGAACCTACAGGTGATGAATTTTAACCTTAAAACAGCATGGGATAGCATGAGACAAAACGAAAGGGAGATTGAATGGGCTCAATTTATTTGGGATCGAGCTTCAGTACCTAAAATGGCTCAAACAGAATATAAAGCACTTCTCTTTAGATTGCCTACTAAAGATAGACTATGCAAATAAGGGATTATTAAAGAAATTAAGTGCGTGTTTTGCAATTCTGGGGAGGAAAAGCATAATCACTTATTTTTAGTTGCGATTTCACATTCAGAATTTGGAATAAGTTCAAGAACATACTTAACAGCAATTCCCAAAGTATCGAATTTAGAGAAGAAGTGATTTGCTTGGCTGAAAGCTAGAAATCCAAATGTTTGTGGTATAAAATTACTGCTATTGTTTTGACTTCTTCAGTGTGGCATGTATGGAAAGAAAGGAACATGCGTATTTTCCAAGCAAGTGAAAGAAACAATGAAGCGATTAGTGCTATGATAAAAGGAGATATTCAAATTATGATGAAGAGAATAGGTCAAAAGCTACTTACAGTGATATGAGTTGTTGAACGAGAGGTGCTGTTGAAGCTGGGACAAGATGTAAGAGATAGCGAGATTCTAAGGAGGAGAAGGGAGCCGCCATGATCGTCTGTTGATTTGGAAAGTAGTAGATCTAGTTTGATGTAATAAAGTTAAGTGGCAGTTCATTGTACTTCCGATTTTATGTATTGCCTCATTCTTGTATGGGACAGACCTGGCTTTTGTGTTGCGCTCATTTTGCCCTTAATCAATAAAGCATTTACCCAGCTTCAAATGCGCGCGCGCACACACGCGCACATATATATATATATATGTGTATTCACCCAATCATATATTTCTCTTCCTCACTTTTCCTTCTTCGGTTATATCTTCTTCCTTCCAAAATAGGTGCGGCTCCTTAATTTAATTTAATCAAAATCCACGAACGACGATAGTGGTTGGCATTGGATCCGTTGAACTCATAGGAAGGAGAGCTTCGCATCCGTGTAGGAGATGGGGGTGCATGTAACACCCAAAAAATTAATGGAAATTTAATAAGAAAATTAAATTTAAATAAAACAAGGGATAAAATAAAAAGTTTCACAAACGTCCGAATTTGGCTATGAAACTTGCATCGTTGCATTCGTAGCGATTTTCTGGACGATTTTTATACACAACACTTTGGAATCATAGTAAGTACAGAGAAGTTATAGGCGTTGGAAGAATTGAAAATAGAATAAAAACTTAAAAATAAAAATTCACAAATTAACATAAAAATTCATAACAACATATATAATATACAGGTCACGGAATATCAGATCAGTCACATCAGAATATAATAGATAAGTCTAAACTAATACATAATAGATACATGATATTAGACTACACATATACAATGCGCTACATCTCAAAATGGATATGTAGACAAAAGGATTCTAATCTCAACACAAGATACTACATAATGTCAAATATATACATAGGATGACAGAAGAGAACTACTAGCTAGCATGTAAGATATCCACTTTAAAGCATCTAGCTGAAGGGCCTAAAACATCTTGGTCAGACCCGAGTATTATAAAAAAATTAACAGGTCAGTCTAGATTAAGATAAATGTGTTAGCAAAAGTGGATGATAGATAAAGTAATTTAGATCTCAATTATAAGCATATATCGACAGATTTCAAGCATGCATTAATAACTTCAAATCACCAAATACAAATACTCATAATAGCTTTTCAAAAGCAAAAACCACCGAAATGATTTGGTGAAAATCCAACAATGTTAAATCTAGAAATCTCTCAAAAAGAAATCTAGAAATCTCATAAATAAGGGGGCGGGTGCCAAACTCCAAGATTGGTGAAATAAATTCACCTACATGCATGTAACTCCAAGATAGACGTATAAGTCTATAAACATCAAGATAGGCACGAGACCTATAAACATCAAAATAGGTATAAAACCTATGAACTCCAAGATAGGTACGAAACCTATAAAAATCAAAATAGGAACAAGTCATATAGACATCAAGATAGGTACAAAACCTATAAACATCAAATAGGAACAAGTCCTATAAACATCAAAGGCGAGTCATAACTCATCGAAAAGTGTTAAATACTTTTGTATAGCAATCGAATAGATAACAACCATGTATCCCACACCATACGGGTTTACCCAAATGTTTACTATACAATAGTAAACTCCACTCGTGTGTAACAATAGTTCGGTCGAACAAGTTCAGGAGTTAATCGATAAAACAAATGCGAGTGTTCCATACAACTCGTTTTACTGAACCGTTTAAATAAATTTCTCATTTGATCTATAACGTGCAAGCTTATGAAAATATTTCTCTTTTAAAACCACTTTTAAGATATTTGTTTATAATGGAAACACACATACACAGATATACACACACACACACATATATACATATACATACATATATACACACATATATATATACATATACACACACACATATAAGTAAGCTTTTCAAAATTATTGTTCCAAAACATTTCAAAAGCCGTAGCATATGCATTCAAAATTATCGTTCCAAAACATTTCTAAAGCCATTGATATGCAAATAGATAGTGTATATATATTATTAAAATTCTATGTATGAATACACACACACAGATATATATATATATATATATATATATATTATAGATTGGTACATAAATAGTTTTGTATAAAACGATTGGATTTAGAAATCAATCATTTGTAAATCCGGGTTGAAAACATGCATAAAAAATGTGTAATTCTCCTAAGATCCATAGAACAATCTCTATGGAATAAAACATCGAAATGAGTTCAATAGCTCATAAATTATGAATCCGGGAAATATCAATGAAATTGGTATTAAATGTAGTATTGAAATTTAACAATCAACTTCTGGAATTCAGCAGGGCAAACAAGTGACAAATGGGTCGATCGAGAAATACCGAAACGTAACCTGGATGTCAGGTTCAGGCTACAACCAGTGCACCGGTTCGACCAATCGGTCCAACGGTAGGTTCGCCTGGGCCGACGTCCAGGCAATTTCAGTGACCTTCTGTCGATCCGTTTTCGCTCATTCTTCACGTGTTGCTTCTCTAATGATCTAAGGTACTGAATAGGCAGTCATGCATGCATATAAACATGTATAATTGGATGAAATTCATGGTTACATATGGTGAGTTTTAGTAAACAGCAAATACAATTCAGTTAGACAATGAATCGATCAACATATTGAGATCATATACATTTTAAATTCAACCATAATCATATAGCAGCAGCAACCATTTATCTAAGGCTAGAATTCGTGAGATAAACTCACATAAACAACCGGGATGGAAGATTAGAGCTTAGAATCTCCTATGCCTTCCTAATTGTACCTTAACCTAGACTATGAACAAAGATTGAATATGAAAGGATCAAAATCAGAAATCAAAACTAAAATAAATCATTAAATTGATGCATAGATAGAATGAGGAGATTACCTTTTATCAAAACACACTAAAATAGATTGAAAGCCCTTTGATTTCACTCTTTAATTTGCAAATATTGTGATTTAGGGTTTTTGTACTTAGAGGAATTTGATTTTCTAGTTTGGAGATAGAAATGAGACGTGAGAAACTATGTACATACGTTTTCTCATTTCTATTTCGTGTTGTTTTGGGCTAAGTGGGTAAAGAATGTGGATCCACTATCCAAGTGTTGCTAATTCTTTCAAAATCAAAGTGTTACAAATTGGTTATGTTTCATTTTAACACTTCATACATACTAATTTAATTAAAACAACATCCTAATTTAACTAACATATATTTCTAAAATTTCCACGATATAAATAACATACCAAAATCTCACTTTTATCAATATTGAAATATTTTATCAAAATTAATTACAACTTTTAAAATGAAAAGTTATTCTTCATATTTTTATAAAATGAACCATTAATTAAGAAATCATATTTCAAACAATGAAATTATTTCTATATAATTTATTTATTCATTTTCTCTAAAATTATTCTTGTATAATTAAATATAAGAGTTAAATAGCTTAAAAGAAAATTCATTAAATTCCCAATTTATTAAACTCCAAATTCATTTTAATTTCTAAATACAATAATTGACAAATTCCCCAAATTGATTCAATGAATTAATTAAATCATATTTTAAATTTAGATTCTAGGTAATCTCGACCGGGGTTATTACAGACCCCCCTATAAAAATTGTGTCCTCGTAATTTCTTAAGGAAAAGTCAATAACAATTCAACGATGCATTTAAAGAGGATAAAATTATAAGCATGAAATAATTCAAAACAAGAGTCTCACCACTAATGAGCACGAGAAAGTATTTTCGGATGCGTTCGCTCGATGAATTCTCTAGTCTCCCACGAACAGTCCTTTGGATTGCAAGATTATTGGACTTTAATGAGCGGAACGTCTTTTTTTCGAAGGCATTTAACCTCCGATGCAACAATATGAATAGGTCTCTGCTCATATGTAAGGTCGGGTGAAATCTTAGGCTCCTTAAGAATTCTCGGCTCAAGAATAGAATTTGAATCACAATGACACTTCCGAAGTTGAGAAACATGGAATACATCATGAATACCAAAGAATTGGGTAGTAAGAGATACTCGATAAGCAACAGGGCCGATATGCTCAATGATAGTGTATGGTCCAATATATCTCGGAGCCAACTTTCCAGAACGACTGAACCGCATCACACCCTTTAATGGAGATACACGAATAAAGCCTCAATCTCCTACAAAGAATTCCAAGTCCTTTCTCCTAATATTTGCATAGGATTTCTGTCTGCTCTGTGCCTCTTTCATTCTCTGTCGAATGAGATCGATATTCTCAGAAGCTTCATGAATAGAGTCGGGACCTAAAATAAGTTCTCCCTAGACTCAAGCCAACAAGAAGGTGATCGACACGGCCTTCCGTAAAGGGCCTCGAAAGGAGCCATGCCGATATTAGATTGGAAACTGTTTTCGTAAGCAAAATCAACAAGGTAGATATGATCTTCCAACTCCCATCGAAGTCGAGAACACAAGAACGAAGTAAGTCTTCCAATATCTTATTCACTCACTCCGTCAGCCCATTTGTCTAGGGGTGATAGGTAGTGCTGAAATTAAGCTTTGAACCCAAAGTTTTCTGGAGACTCTTCCAGAATCCGCTTTTAAAGAAGGGATCCCGGTCACAATAAATGGCACTAGGGACACCATGAAGTCTTACGATTTCCTTAATGTAGATCTTAGCAAGCTGAGAAGCAGTCTGATTGGACTTAATATAGATCTTAGCAAGCTGATTTGGTCAAACGATCAACAATCACCCATAAGCTATCATGGCTAGCCATAGAACGAGGAAGACCATCGATGAAGTCCATGGAAACCTGAAAAGGAAAAAAGGAAGAATAAGATTACGATCATTACATGATCGACACAAAAGAGGATTCAACTATGAACTTATGAAAGTAAGCTCATAATACTTGGTCCCATTTCCACATTCGAACCTCCAATGGTTGCAAAAAACCACTGGGACGCTAATGCTCGGCCTTTACAAGCTGACAAGTCAAGCATCGCTTCACAAACTCTGCTACATCTTGCTTCATACCTTCCCAATAATACAAACGCTTCAATATCAGCACACATCTTACTACTACCGGGATGAATAGTATACTTGAAGCGATGACACTCCAAAAGAATATCTCTCCCAAGATCACCATCTTCGGGAACTAAAAACCAACAACTTCTTCAAATACAACCACTATCATCAATAACAAAATACTTCAACTCATCACTTCGGGAAACACCACTACACTACTGAAAAAGATGAGATAGATTGGGATTGCGCTTCTATGCTTCCACGATCTGATCCAAAAGATAAGGACGAGCCTCCAAGCTAAACAACAAGATGAAAGAACTAGAATTCGGAATACGATCCCTAATCACACAAGATAAAATCTCAAGATCCTTCCACTCGGCTAACATCAAAGAAACAACAGCCTGCTGCTTACGGCTAAGAGCATCCGCTACTCGATTCCCCTTTACTGGAGTGTACTGAATATCAATATCAAAGGAAGCGAGGAATTCGAGCCATCTATGTTGTCGCATATTAAGCTCCTTCTGAGTGAATAAGTACTTCAACGACTTATGATCGGTATAAATCACAAATCTCTCACCCAACAAATAATGACGCTAAATATTCAAAGCAAATACTATTGCTACGAGCTCTAAATCATGAGTGGCGTATCTTACCTCATTCGGCTTCAACTGCATCAAAGAAAATGCAACAACACGGTCTCGCGGCATAAGAACAACACCAAAACCAAACCTACTAGAATCCGTGAAAACCATAATGTCTTGATTCCCATCCGGAACCACAAAGAACATGAGCGTTAGAAACGAGTTCCTTCATCTTCTAAAAAGAAGCTTCACACTTATTCGACCAAATATACTTAACTCCTTTTCTAGTCAAAGAAGTGAGAGGTAAGACGATCTTGGAAAAGTCCTTTATGAATCGATAGTAATAACCCACCAATCCAAGAAAACTACAAATCTACGGTACGTGCTCAGGTCTCTTCCGATTCTGAATAGCTTCAACCTTTGACGGATCAACAGAAATACCTTCTTTGGAAACTACATGCCCTAAGAACGTCGCTTTCTTTTTCCAAAATGGCACTTAGAAAATTTGGCTTTCAACTGATTCTTTCTAAGTGTCTCCAAAACGATCCTAAGATGTTCAACATGCTCTTCCTCAGATTTAGAATAAACAAGAATATCATCAATGAATATAAGAGCGAATCGATTGAGAAATTCTCGGAAAACACGATTCATGAGATCAACAAAATAAGCTAGAGCGTTCGTTTATCCGCACAACACGCCATTCATAAGAACCATAATAGGTACAGAATGAAGTAAGAAGAATGCTATCCTTAGCCACATGTAACGACCCATAAATTTTGATTGGTTTTAATAACGTATTTAACTGAATTTTGTGAAATTTTAAACAATAAAATTTGAAAATAAAAATTTATTATTTGGAATACGTCTATTGAAAACATAGCAAAGGGTAAATTTTCATCTGATAATATTGAAGTTTATTTTATTGTGAAATTTTATGTCAATTTAAATCAGTTAAAAACAGTTGAATTTAAAAGTTTTTTGAAACCAAAATATGTCAACATGAGAAAATTTATTTAGAACACTTTGAATCAAACTGCGAAATTCGTTTCGCGAAATTCGAATGCTTCTAGCTCCGTTTGGATTTTTTCGTACGGAATAGCAGCATTTTAGTACCGATTATCGACTTTTGATCGGATGATCGTACCACTGATATCTGTATACCGTTTTGATTGTCTCATCATGCTGGTCGCCACGGTATATTCAATCCTGTGTTTGAAGTCCAGTTCGCTACGGAGTCGATAAAACGATTCTGTATCGATACCGCTTTTGTGACCTTTTATTTTCTTTTGCTTTAAAACTTTGAACCGTGACTGCCAAGCAATTAGATTGCTATAATTATTTTTCTGATTAATGTTTAGTCGTTCGAAAAATCAAACGTGTATACGTTGCAATGATTATTTTAAGAAACGGTTCATTTTAAAAGCGTGTTACGTATGCATACCCTCACCTTCACTTCTTCCTTTCTCCCATTTTTCTTTTTTTTCTGTAACCCATTCTCACCTTTATCTTACTCCCTCTCTCATTCGTGTCCTCCTCCCAAGAACGTCATCCCCACCTTCCCTGACTCCTTCCTCCTCACATAGCTAGCCGAACCAAACCCATCGACCCACTCCGCCTCGGCCTCACAACCATCACCTCACAGCTCACGTCTCCAGCCCAACCACAAAATCTTCGACCTCCACGGTGCAGCCTCCACCCGAAACCACGATCTTCTCCATGAACAACACCGGAGCCTACACCATCAACTTGACAACCCGCCTCTGCCGGGTAACCCGCATCCACCTTAGCACTGAACCCAGGTCGAGCTCGTCCTTCCAACATCTCTACTTCAGCCGATTGTTGATGTATATATCTACATATATATGTGAGCCTCTATACAAACTTATATGTATATACTTTGCTTGTATATAGGTTGAGGCATAGCTTGTATTTATGGGTTAGTTTGTATATATACTGATTTAGGCATACTGTTTGGGTTATATTTGCTAGTATAATCTGTAAAGTATAAGTTTTGTTTATATATATACAATTTATTACTTATATATGCAAAACTATGAGTTATGTGCTATTGAATTTTAGTACCGTGGATTTTATTTTAAAAGTAATATATATTACATAATATATGACTTGTTTATGATATAAATGTCTTTGTTGTATATGATTTTTAAGGTTATAATATAAATGTCTAACTTGCGTTGCTTATACATGATTTGTTATACATATATTACATATTACCTGTTGTATTTATATTAAAATTTGCTTTATTACCTTCTGTATGTGTATTAATTTATAGGAATATGAAGTGCATAGAGAATTGTTTGACTTTAGGAGATAAATATAGAAATGATCAGGTTACTTATAAATATATCCATATTGATGTGTTGATTTGAATTTTAATAATTTATATTGGGTTATGAGGAGAGTACGGTCTGGAAGCTAAAATATGTCAGTATTGTAGCCTAGCTTATGATTTATATTAGTTTGTTTATATGAGTAAACTATATTTAGTAAATGTTTTGTATACAGTTTTATATGATATATATTACTTATATATTTATAATCTGTAAGTATATACACGTATGTAATAGTTGTTATGTTCTGTTTATATATGTAATATATGTACGTGATTTAAACAGTGAGGTATATCTATATATAACTTATAAGATGGTAATCTTTTGTTTAATGATTTTGTTTTATATATAAGTTTATAGCCTATAAATTATAGATCTTTGAAAGTTAATATATTTATGTGTATTATATTAATCGGTCTGCTTTTATATATGTATTTATACAAATTCTATGGAATACGGTTAAGTACAAAGTGGGTGATAAAGTAGCTGGAAGACATGGGAATAAAGGTATCATTTCTATATATATATATATATATATTGAAGTTACTGTTAGTTTAATAAATTTTATTTGTATAAAAGTATGTATATATATGTTGAATACATCTTTAAGTTGATATGTTATAGAAACTTTGACTAACCTGTGTTTATATAGGCATAAAGTAAGCTTAAGGCATAGTATAATTATAATATGTTCAAGGTGTTGTAAATTATAAGATGTTTAAAATCTGGGCTTTGTAGATGGGCTAGTCTAAATAATATAATAGTTTATATATATATGTATTTTTTTTTCAAACTTCATTATGAAGATATGTTTGTTTTATTCTATGTGTTTACTTAAAACAAGGATTTTTAAATACATATACATTTAATTTAATATGTGTTGGGAATTTAAAATATGATTTATATATATGGTTATATATAGCTATATACATAGAAATTCACTCATACTGTTTATCATCATCGATACAATTCTGATTTGATTTCGTCAATTTCTTATCTATCATCCTGTTAGTCGAGTCCATATCCATCTAGCTTTGATTTGGAATTCGTGCTCGGATCCATAACTCATTTCTTTGTCAAATCTATCTAGCCTCGAAAGGTGAGCAACCACTCACGATTAACGTTCTTATATTTATTAAATTTGATTTCAATTGAAACGACAATTGAAATAAGCTGCTAATTTGAACTGTTAGTTATTTAAATTGTTATATATGCTATTAACTGTAACTGTTCACCTGTGGGATATGACACCATATCCTGTTGTTTATATTATATTGTTGTTTATGTTATATGCCTATTATTATTATTACCGTATCTGTCATCACTCTGCAAGTTCCCTGTTAGTATAGAATTCACTATGGGTTGAAATGATACATACCCAAACGGACTTTAGAATAGGAGAAAATCGTTATGGATTGAAATGATAGACCCAAGCGACTTTCATTCGATTGAATTTGGGATTTACGGGTCGAAATGTTATCTACCCGTATATATTTAAATTACGGATTGAAATGATAAATATCTGTATCACTTGACCATAGGATAGGAAATTATATACAAACACCGCTGGTCTATATATAAATATTTTGAAAATAAATTCCATGGTTTTGGAAAGAAATATATGGTTTTAATAAATGTTGATTCTTAAATTATTATATATAAATGGTAATGATATATATAGATTTAATAACAATATTTAATTTAATTAAGATTGATTTAATACATATAATATGGTTAAGTATTTAAATTTATGTTTCAAAATAGATTTCGGTAATAACTTGAATAAGTTGAGGTTGGGAAGATAATTTTATTTAATTAAACCGATTTGAAACTTATTGAAATTGAGATTTAAGATATGATTTATAACTTGGGTTTGATTTAAGTAACTTAATAAATATTTCTTGTTTAAATAAATTTAAGGAAATATTTAGTAAAAATGTAATTTAAGGCTAGTTAAATGATATTGAATTTATTAAGTGAATATTCCCTGATTAAATAATAAATGAAGTTAAATCAAGAGCTACATGAAACTGTTAAATTTAACTTTGAAATTGTTGAATATTAAAGCTTTGAAATATATTGGAATTTAAATGGTTTATTTTGTGATTCAGATCTTTATTTGAAATTAATATAATTTGAATTTGTTAATTAGAAACTGAATTGAATTAAAATGAAAAAATTTAGATTGAATTAAATTGAAATTTGGAATTTGAGTTGATTTGAATCGATTTGTGAGAATTGAGGAAATTATGAATACTTTACTTTATAAATTATTTAGGAAAATAGATATATTTGAAATGAAATGATATTTTGGTTTGAAGTGTAAATTAAATTGAATGACCACGGTGTTATAGTGTATATTTCTACATTGTAGATAGTTCCACAGATCCTTAGAGGATGGTTATCCCAAACATCCTTTAAGTTACTTGTATTTCAGTTGATATTTCACTTGAGTTGGATTTATTGATATAAGAATGTTAATCCTAACTCGAGTGTTTTGTGTTTTGCTTTACGCTCGGGTCAGACTGAGCTATACAGCATTTGAGACTCACCTTTGGAGTTTGGGGCTTCGTTTGGAGATCCAACCATCGATTCAGCTTTCAGCTTTCCAGTTGATTTGTTCAGAGAGGTCATTTGTTTGTACTGGAGACTTCACTGATTTGAGATATTCTGTTGTATTTTATTTCTAACTCTGATGTTTATATAGTAGCTTCATGAACTACTATTTATCTATTCCACTGCATTATTATATTACTCTGTGTCTGTGATTCTGTGATGATTTTATTTACTGTATATGCTGAGTTTTTCCAAATTTAAATTAACAATCTAATATTTTGAGCAATTCAAGTTCGACATGTGCGGATGCGAATGGTTGAACATATCGGGTCGTTACAGTTGGTATCAGAGCTTTGGCTCTAGGCAAAACTTAGCATATCTAGTAAATTTATTTACAAAATCACTTTCGTTCAAGTTTGAATCTCTTCCTTTTGACTCGACTTCCTTTGAACTATGGAACGTTCCCTGCAGTTCCAAAATTCATTCTTGTCTCTCCCTATTTGTATTCTTTCGATTCTGGAGTATCCCATAACTCCACTTCGAATGATCTCTATAAGAATAGGCGATTCCACTAATCTTTGAATGATTTGTGAAGGGGTGAAACTCCTTTACAATTGGCATTGATTCACCGGAGATTTATATATCCCTCGGTTTAGATGCTGCTATCTCTTGTTATGCCGAATTCTATCTCTGGCGATCGAATGTCGATTTGCCTCAGAATTCTGCACCGACCTTATTTTGAAATCACGATTGACCGGTTAAGTTCGCCCGCGATTTATATAAGTATACCCATCTTTTATTTTTTAATTTAGTTATCTCATCTTCGTTTGAGCCTATCTTCGAATCGAAATTCTATTTGATTAGAGTTCCTCTAATTTGAATCTCTATCTTTGTTTTGGAATCCATTCGTGAATCATCCTTTGAAAAAAATCGGGTTTGTTTGTATTTTAGAAATTGTTTTATATATCAAAATTATTATTTTGATAAGTATGATTATATTCTATATATAAAAGTGAAATGTTTTCGATAAAGATTATATACCCTTTTTAAAATGAGAATTTGAGGTTTAGAAAGGATTTGAAATTTTGAAAAAAATTTATATGGAATTTGATTTATCTAAAAATAATTTATAACTGAAGGATTTTAAATTTGAAATTCGAGAATTGAACTCCGGTATTTTGAAATTGGTTTTAAGATTTTGGAAAATATATAATAATACGATTTGAAAGTATTTTCCGAATAAGAAATATTTCAAATGACTTCAAATGAGTTCCAATCATTTCGAAGAAATTTCAAAGAAGTTTTCAAAAAAATAGAAGTCCAGAACTCACTTATGTCGCTGGAGAATAATTTCGGTGATAAGTGCACACATCATCGACATTGATTTTCGAGTTTCCGAGTGGGGGAGAGACTACTTTAGTAGCTTTGCTATGCGAGTGATTTTGTGAAACCAATTTTGATTTCAAATTCCGAAGTATAATTTGATTTTCGAGATATATATGTATATATATTTGAAACAATTTGAAGTGAGCCGGTGTTCAGTCCTCGAGTTTCGGATTTGATATAATCCTATCTATTAAAATTGATTTACTGATTTGTTGCTGATTTCCAACTCTTGGATTTGAAATTTGATTTCTCCGACTATTTTCAATGTTCGAACACTTCCAAATCAAGGTATAATTTTCAATGCTAAGTAATTTCGAAAGGTATAAATTATTTGACAAAGTATATAAGTTTAGTTTTGTATGTTTAAAGTATGAAGTAATATGATTTAAATAAATTTGAAACTGTTTTGTTAAGTAAACAAACAAGGCTATTTTGAATTATACTAATATGAAATTTAGTTTTGAAATGTTGAGTAAAATTTAGTTTTAAATGTTTTAACTTAGTAACATCTTTTATAAAACTAAATATATATGGAATAATAATTTTCAAAAGGTAAATTGGATCTTTCTAATAGAAATAAATAGTTTTAAGGTTTTTAAAGGGATGGTTATAAACTTGGTAATCATTTTTGGGTATAATTGATTTTGAGAAAATATTCGGTTTCAAAAAATAGATTGGAATTTAAAACCCAGTATTTATATGATGATTTTGGAAATGAATTTATTTGACCTAAATTATGTTGATTTGAAAATTTGGATTATTTTCTAAACTTATTATTTTAGAAACTTTGAAACCGAAGATATTTAATTTGGAAGAAATAATTTGGTGAAAGCGTATATGATTTTGAAAATTGTATTGATATTGAAACAAATTAAAATTTGAGAACCTTGTGTTACTAAGTACTTGATTTGGGAGTTATCGAACTTATATAAAGATTGGTTTGTATAAGTATAAAGTTGATTTGAAACTATTGATTTGGAAAGGTACTCAATTTGAAAAGTGAAATCTTATATAATTGAAGTCTATATAAGTGTGATTTGATATACTATTATTTTGGAAAGTATTTGATTTGGAAATGAAATCTTATATATATAATGGACCTTATATAAGTACGATATTTGAAAGTGATTTGAAAAGGTACTATATGATACATTTTTTCGAAGTAAAGATATGGAAAGTTCCTTCTGCTTGATATCCGCTTTGTGGCCACATTATGGATTCATTCTATCGATATTTCTCTGATTTTTGGTTTTCCGGATATGATACTCGAGTTTCCATCGAATTCCATGGCGTTACCCATGGTCTTACGAGCGCGACTGCATAGCGTAATTCACCTGGCTAGATGGCCCAGGGGTACGGATGTTTCCTGGGGGATTCAGGCGTAACCATTGTGTATCCTGTGATCTATGTAGGTCGTATTAGTAGTGAAACCCGCAGGGCTGAGAAAGCTTATGGATACGGATTTTTCCTGGGGGATCCAGGCGTAACCTTTGTGTATCTGCGGTCTACTAATCATCATGGCGTAATTCGCAGGGCTGAGAAAGCTTACGGATACAGATGTTTCCCACGGGATCCAGGCGTAACCTTTGTGTATCTGCGATCCATGGTTAGACAAAGGTTTCGTTTGTTTTTGTTTGGATTGTACTTTCCATATCTGTTTTTTTTTAAGTTTTCCTGTATTTTGATTGGGTGTTGAAACAAGTCTACTAAGTACCTGGAGAATTCTAGCTTTGCGCCTGATCAACGCACTACCAGAGTCTACAGGAACGAGGATAAACTTGTTAAGGCATCGAGTTATAAAAGTATTTTTGAAAGGAAAATTTGTTTCGATATAAAAGTGTTTTGTTATAAAAGTATTTTATTTTAAAGGTACTTTATTATAGAAGTATTTTTCAACAAAGAAATTCTATATTAATATTTGAAATTAAAACCCTTATGGTTCTAAATTAATTATTCGTGCTCGATACCATTCTTTGAATCTACCTTATCTGCTCAGCTTTATTTATTCACCTATATTCTGTTTTTCCAAATCCTCCTTCTTTTCCTTGTTGATTATATCCTTTTTAAATATTGTTTATCTATATATTACATGGTTTAATAGAAAATTTTAGTGTTATAAATATTTTACAAGTTATTAATTAAATAAAACATATTTAAAGTAAATGATTATTGATTTATTAATAATATTTGAAAAGTACCTTGAGGAAAAAAATTAATAAATTTATGAATTATGGATTTAATGTTTTCAAATAGCTTCTTTGTAAATATAAGTAATAATGTAAATAATTGTTTTCAAATAGTTTTCATATATTTATAAAGGTGTTATTTAAACTTATAAGTGGTATTTATAAAGGAAGCAAAAAATTTTACAAATAAGTTTTTGAAAAGTGTTACACTATTAAAGAAAATTGAATTGCAAATGAGGTTTCAAATGAATATATCCAGTAAAATTTATATAGTTTAAATTAATTATTTATCCTTGTCTTTTAATCTATCTTTTCTGTCTGGATGTTTCTATTCGCCTACCTCCTTCCTTTTCGGGAACGAAAAGTTTTGAGTGGGGGAGAGTGTAACGACCCATAAATTTTGATTGGTTTAAATAACGTATTTAATTGAATTTTGTGAAATTTTAAACAATAAAATTTGAAAATAAAAATTTATTATTTGGAATACGTCTATTAAAAACATAGCAAAGGGTAAATTTTCATCTGATAATATTGAAGTTTATTTTATTGTGAAATTTTATGTCAATTTAAATTAATTAAAAACATTTGAATTTAAAAGTTTTTCGAAACCAAAATATGTCAACATGAGAAAATTTATTTAGAACACTCTGAATCAGACTGCGAAATTCGTTTCGTGAAATTCGGACGTTTCTAGCTCCGTTTGGATTTTTTCGTACGGAATAGCAGCATTTTGGTACCGATTATCGACTTTTGATCGGATGATCGTACCACTGATATCTGTATACCGTTTTGATTGCCTCATCGTGCTGGTCGCCATGGTATATTCAATCCTGTGTTTGAAGTCCAGTTTGCTACGGAGTCGATAAAACGATTCCGTATCGATACCGCTTTTGTGACCTTTTATTTTCTTTTGCTTTAAAACTTTGAACCGTGACTGCCAAGCAATTAGATTGCTATAATTATTTTTTTGATTAATGTTTAGCCATTCGAAAAATCAAACGTGTATACGTTGCAATAATTATTTTAAGAAACGGTTCGTTTTAAAAGCGTGTTACGTACGCATACCCTCACCTTCACTTCTTCCTTTCTCCCATTTTTTTTGAAACCCATTCTCACCTTTATCTTACTCCCTCTCTCATTCGTGTCCTCCTCTCGAGAACGTCATTCCCACCTTCCCTGACTCCTTCCTCCTAACGCAGCTAGCCGAACCAAACCCATCGACCCGCTCCGCCTCGGCCTCACAACCATCACCTCACAGCTCACGTCTCCAGTCCAGCCATAAAATCTTCGACCTCCACGGTGCAGCCTCCACCCGAAGCCACGATCTTCCCCATGAACAACACCGGACCTACACCATCAACTTGACAACCGGCCTCTACCGGGTAACCCGCATCCACCTTAGCACTGAACCCAGGTCGAGCTCATCCTTCCAACATCTCTACTTCAGCCGATTGTTGATGTATATATCTACATATATATAGGTGAGCCTCTATACAAACTTATATGCATATATTTTACTTGTATATAGGTTGAGGCATAGCTTGTATTTATGGGTTAGTTTGTATATATACTGATTTAGGCATACTGTTTGGGTTATATTTGCTAGTATAATCTGTAAAGTATAAGTTTTGTTTATATATATACAATTTATTACTTATATATGCAAAACTATGAGTTATGTGCTATTGAATTTTAGTAACGTGGATTTTATTTTAAAAGTAATATATATTACATAATATATGACTTGTTTATGATATAAATGTCTTTGTTGTATATAATTTTTAAGGTTATAATATAAATGTCTAACTTGCGTTGCTTATATATGATTTGTTATACATATATTATATATTACCTGCTGTATTTATATTAAAAGTTGCTTTATTACCTTTTGTATGTGTATTAATTTATAGGAATATGAAGTGCATAAAGAATTGTTTGACTTTAGGAGATAAATATAAAAATGATCAGGTTACTTATAAATATATCCATATTGATGTGTTGATTTGAATTTTAATAATGTATAATGGGTTATGAGGAGAGTACGTTCTGGAAGCTAAAATATGTTAGTATTGTAGCCTAGCACATGATTTATATTAGTTTGTTTATATGAGTAAACTATATTTAGTAAATGTTTTGTATATAGTTTTATATGATATATATTACTTATATATTTATAATCTGTAAGTATATACACGTATGTAATAGTTGTTATGTTCTGTTTATATATGTAATATATGTACATGATTTAAACAGTGAGGTATATCTATATATAATTTATAAGATGGTAATATGTTGTTTAATGATTTTGTTTTATATATAAGTTTATAGCATATAAATTGTAGATCTTTGAAAGTTAATATATTTATGTGTATTATATTATAGAAATCGATCTGCTTTTATATATGTATTTATACAAATTCTATAGAATATGGTTACGTGTATATATATATATATATATTGAAGTTACTGTTAGTTTAATAAATTTTATTTGTATAAAAGTATGTATATATATGTTGAATACATCTTTAAGTTGATATGTTATAGAAACTTTGACTAACCTGTGTTTATATAGGTGTAAAGTAAGCTTAAGGCATAGTATAATTATAATATGTTCAAGGTGTTGTAAAATATAAGATGTTTAAAATCTGGGCTTTGTAGATGGGCTAGTCTAAATAATATAATAGTTTATATATGTATTTTTTTTTCAAACTTCATTATGAAGATATGTTTGTTTTATTCTATGTGTTTACTTAAAACAAGGATTTTTAAATACATATACATTTAATTTAATATGTGTTGGGAATTTAAAATATGATTTATATATATGGTTATATATAGCTATATACATAGAAATTCACTCATACAGTTTATCATCATCGATACAATTCTGATTTGATTTCATCAATTTCTTATCTATCAGCCTATCAGTCGAGTCCATATCCATCTAGCTTTGATTTGGAATTCGTGCTCGGATCCATAACTCATTTCTTTGTCAAATCTATCTAGCCTCGAAAGGTGAGCAACCACTCACGATTAACGTTCTTATATTTATTAAATTTGATTTCAATTGAAACGACAATTGAAATAAGCTGCTAATTTGAACTGTTAGTTATTTAAATTGTTATATATGCTATTATCTGTAACTGTTCACCTGTGGGATATGACACCATATCCTGTTGTTTATATTATATTGTTGTTTATGTTATATGCCTGTTATTATTATTATCGTATCTGTCATCACTCTGCAAGTTCCCTGTTAGTATAGAATTCACTATGGGTTGAAATGATACATACCCGAACGGACTTTAGAATAGGAGAAAATCGTTATGGGTTGAAATGATAGACCCAAGCGACTTTCATTCGATTGAATTTGGGATTTACGGGTCGAAATGTTATCTACCTGTATATATTTAAATTACGGATTGAAATGATAAATATCTGTATCACTTGACCATAGGATAGGAAATTATATACAGACACCGCTGTTCTATATATAAATATTTTGAAAATAAATTCCATGGTTTTGGAAAGAAATATATGGTTTTAATAAATGTTGATTCTTAAATTATTATATATAAATGGTAATGATATATATAGATTTAATAACAATATTTAATTTAATTAAGATTGATTTAATACATATAATATGGTTAAGTATTTAAATTTATGTTTCAAAATAGATTTCGGTAATAACTTGAATAAGTTGAGGTTGGGAAGATAATTTTATTTAATTAAACCGATTTGAAACTTATTGAAATTGAGATTTAAGATATGATTTATAACTTGGGTTTGATTTAAGTAACTTAATAAATATTTCTTGTTTAAATAAATTTAAGGAAATATTTAGTAAAAATGTAATTTAAGGCTAGTTAAATGATATTGAATTTATTAAGTGAATATTCCCTGATTAAATAATAAATGAAGTTAAATCAAGAGCTACATGAAACTGTTAAATTTAACTTTGAAATTGTTGAATATTAAAGCTTTGAAATATATTGGAATTTAAATGGTTTATTTTATGATTCAGATCTTTATTTGAAATCAATATAATTTGAATTTGTTAATTAGAAACTGAATTGAATTAAAATGAAAAAATTTAGACTGAATTAAATTGAAATTTGGAATTTGAGTTGATTTGAATCGATTTGTGAGACTTTAGGAAATTATAAATACTTTACTTTATAAATTATTTAGGAAAATAGATATATTTGAAATGAAATGATATTTTAGTTTGAAGTATAAATTAAATTGAATGACCATGGTGTTATAGTGTATATTTCTACATTGTAGATAATTCCACAGATCCTTAGAGGATGGTTATCCCAAACATCCTTTAAGTTACTTGTATTTCAGTTGATATTTCACTTGAGTTGGATTTATTGATATAAGAATGTTAATCCTGACTCGAGTGTTTTGTGTTTTGCTTTACGCTTGGGTCAGACTGAGTGATACATCATTTGAGACTCACCTTTGGAGTTTGGAGCTTCGTTTGGAGATCCAACCATCGATTCAGCTTTCAGCTTTCCAGTTGATTTGTTTAGAGAGGTCATCTGTTTGTACTGGAGACTTCACTGATTTGAGATATTATGTTGTATTTTATTTCTAACTCTAAAGTTTATATAGTAGCTTCATGAACTACTATTTATCTATTCCGCTGCATTATTATATTACTCTGTGTCTGTGATTCTGTGATGATTTTATTTACTGTATATGCTGAGTTTTGACAAATTTAAATTAATAATCTAATATTTTGAGCAATTCAAGTCCGACATGTGCGGATGTGAATGGTTGAAAATATCGGGTCGTTACACCACACGAAGCTAATGAAATCTGGTTGTTAATTCTAACTGGGAAAAGACTTTAGTGCCGCAAAGCTGATCAAAAAGGTCATCGATCCTGGGCAAGGGGTTCTTGTTCTTAATGGTAAGCTCACTAAGCTTGCGGTAATCAATGCAATGCCTAAGAGTACCATCAGCCTTCTTCACAAACAGGACAAAAGCTCCCCAAGGAGAAGAACTAGACTAGATAAAGTGCTTCGCTTCCAACACCGATAACTTCTTCCTCGACTCCTCATTCTCTTTAGCAAACATCCGATAGGGAAGATGACTAACTGGATGAGCACCAAGAATAAGATCAATTCGGAACTTAATTGCCTGCTTGGGAGGCAACCCTGAAACGGGTTCAAAATATCAGGATAATCACAAACAACGGGAATTCGGGAAATGTCATCACCTTCCCAAGCCTCAAGAGAAAATAAGGATACTTCCGAATCAGAATCTACATCATGAAGAACGATAGAAATCCGCTTAACGGATTCTGGATGTCTAAGATAAATAGTTCTTTCGGGACATAGGATATGGGCTTCATAATGGTTAAGCCAATCCATTTCCAAAATCATTCCAAACCCAGATAGTGCATAACATGAAGATTGGTGTGAAATGAATGACCATATAAGATAATCTCGACATCTCTACAAAGCATACTAAGAGTTGTGGACCCACCGACCGGGTTCACAATTCTCAGCGAAGTCAATAAGCACAAAATATCCAAAGATAAAGCATCAACAAGTTCCTTCGATACGAATGAATGAGACACACTCGTATTGAAGGGAACCCGAATAGTAAGGTTTTGAAAGACAATTACACCTTCAAGAATATAAGAAGATATACCTCGATGCTGAGAAGATCCACTTGAAGCCTGCACAACACTAAGCTTCCCAAAAGTGAGTTATTTAGCCGCTTGAGGACATGATGATACAAGATGACCTTCTTTCTTGCAATAACGACAAATAGAAGCTTTAGGACAATCCTTAATGAAATGCTCCTTAGAACCACAATTGTAGCACTCTCCTTTAGTTGGCTGTGAAGGAGTGGAACTAGAACCTTGCTTCTTAATCATCTTATTAGGATAAAAAAGCTTCGAATTGTTGGATGGTTGCTTCTTCTTCGGATGAAAACACTTCTTCTCTGCTACGTCTTCCTAACTACTATCCTTTTCGACCGCTTCAAGCTTAAGGGTTGAATCAACTAACTCCTCAAATGAAACCTTCAATTGCAACATCAATGCCTTTCTAAGATTCTTCTTCAGACCATCCAAAAAATTTTGATTCTTCTTTAATGGAGTACTTATGTGCTCGACCCCTTATTTGGAAAGGGATTCGAAGGTCGACACATACTCCGCTACAGAAGACTTCCCTTGCTTCAACTAAATAAATCTCTTAGCTAACGAGGCTTTCTTTGGTTCGAGAATGAATTTGAACTAAAATCGTCCCCTAAACTACTCCCAAGAAGGAGTAGACTCATCCACCTCTACTATAAAAAGCTCATACCAATCAAGAGCTCGCTCTTGGAGCTAACTAGAAGCTACCTGAACTTTATGCTGATCAGAAAGCTCCATGCGAGAAAATATCCGCTCGCATGTCCTAAGCCTAGCCTGCACCTCAATTACACTCTTAGAACCTCTAAAGGGATCGCCACCAAGATGTGCAAAGTCATTGCACATACGTGTAAAACTTGACTTGCGAGAAGAAGAATCCGAAAGAGATTCGGTAGGTTAAGAATTCATAACGAGTTCCATAATCTGCTCGGCGGACATAAACACTTCGTCCGGAGGAGAGCCACTGGACTACCCACCAACAGACCGAGCAAGTGGTCTACCTCCAACCATCTAAGATTCTGAAATAAATAAGATAAGATAAAAGATTATTCAAGAGTCATATGATTTGATATTAGGAATTTCAAAGATAGACACTAAGGAATATACTTCATGAAAACCTAAGGGACGATTCCTAAGTCTTGCCTAATCCACGATTCGTATTTGTAATATTATACTTTGTTCTGAACTCAGCTCCAATACCAAGTTGTGACTCCTCACCCCGAGACCCACACTAACCGAGAATATTACAAAGTAATATTGTCGGCTAGTGCAGAGAATAGGGCTGGTTAGGAGTGACCATCCATGAATTTTACTTTAAGCGAGAATTGACACATCGATTAATATGCTATACATTTCTTAAATCATGTGGAATCGACGTATACAATTCAAGCTTAAAACAAAACTACGGTGACTAAAATATAATTTCAGAATAACATATGATAATATCAGATCACAGAATATCAGATGAGTCACAGCGGAATATAATAGATACAAGTCTGAACCGACACATAATAGATACATGATGTAGACTACACATATACAAAGTGCTACATCTCAAAATGAATATGTACACAAAAGGAGTCTAATCTCAACAAAAGATACTACATAATGTCAAATATATACATAGGATGACAAAAGAGAACTACTAACTAATATGTAAGTTATCCACTCTAAAGCCTCAAGCTAAAGGACCTGAAACATCTAGGTCTGACCCGAGTATTTTAAAATAATAAACGGGTCAGTCTAGACTAAGATAAATGTGTTAGCAAAACCGAATGATAGATAAAGTAATTTAGATCTCAATTATAAGCATATATCGACAAATATCAAACATGCATCAATAACTTCAAATCACCAAATACAAAAACTCATGATAGCTTCTTATAAGCAAAACCTCCTAAATGATTTGGTGAAAATCCAACAATGTTAAATCTAGAAATTTCACAAATAGAAATCCAGAAATCTCATAAATAAGGGGGGCGCCAAACTCCAAGATTGGTGAAATAAATTCACTGATACGCATGTAACTCCAAGATAGACATATAAGTCTATAAACATCAAGATAGGTACGAGACCTATAAACATCAAAATAGGTATAAAACCTATAAACTCCAAGATAGGTACAAAACCTATTAACATCAAAATAAGAACAAGTCCTAAAAACATCAAGATAGGTACAAAACCTATAAACATCAAATTGGAACAAGTCCTATAAACATTAAAGGCGAGCCACAACTCGTCGAAAAGTGTTAAATACTTTTATATAGCAATCGAATAGATAATGATCATGTGTCCCATACCATACGGGTTTACCCAGACGTTTACTATACAATAGTAAACTCCATTCATGTGTAACAATAGTTCGGTCTAACAAGTCCAGGAGTTAATAGGTAAAACTAACGCGAGTGTTCCATACCACTCGTTTTATTGAACCGTTTAAATAAATTTCTCATTTGATCGATAATGTGCAATCTTATCAAAATATTTCTCTTTTAAAACCACTTTTAAAATATTTGTTTATAATGGAAATATGTATATATATATGTATCTATAAGTAACCTTTTCATAATTATCATTCCAAAACATTTCTAAAGCCATCACATATGCAAATAGATAGTATATATATATTACTAAAATTGTTTGTATGAATATATATATATATATATATATATATATATTAGATTGGAACATAAATAGTTTTGTATAAAATGATTGGATTTAGAAATCAATCATTTGTAAATCTGGGTTGAAAACGTGCTTCAAAAGTGTGTAATTCTCCCAAGATCCATAGAACAATCTCTGTGGAATAAACATCGAAATGAGTTTAATAATTCATAAATTATAAATCCAGGAAATATCAATGAAATTCGTATTAAATGCGGTATTGAAATTTAGCGATCAACTTCTGGAATTCAACAGGGCAAACAAGTGATAAATGGGTCGATCGAGAAATACCAGAACATAACCTGGATGTTAGGTTCAGGCTACAACCGGTGCACCGGTTCTATCTGTGTTCTTCATATGTTGCTTCTTTAACGACCTAAGGTACTGAATAAGTAGTTATGCATGCATATAAACATGTATAATTGGATGAAATTCTTGATTTCATATGGTGGGTTTCAGTAAACAGCAAATTCAATTCAATTAGATAATGAATCGATCAACATATTGAGATCACGTACACTTTAAATTCAACCATAATCATATAACAGCAACAACCATTTATCTAAGGCTAGAATTCGTGAGATAAACTCACCTAAACAAACCCTGGATGGAAGATTAGAGCTTAGAGTCTCCTATGCCTTTCTATTTCAACCTCAACCTAGGCTATCAACAAAGATTGAATAGAAATTGATCAAAATCAGAAATCAAAACTGAAATAAATCGTTAAATTGATGCATAGATAGATAGAGGAGATTACCTTTTATCAAAACACACTAAAATAGATTGAAAGCCCTTTGATTTCACTCTTTAATTTGCAAATTTGGAGATTTAGGGTTTTTGTACTTAGAGGAATTTGAGTTTCTGGTTTGGAGATAGAAATGAGAAGTGAGAAACTATGTATGTATGTTTTCTCATTTTTATTTCCTTTTGTGTTGGGTTAAGTGGGTAAAGAATGTGGATCCATTAGACAAGTGTTGTTAATTCTTTCAAAATAAAAGTGTTACTAATTGGTTATGTTTCATTTTAACACTTCATACATACTAATTTAATTAAAAAAACATTCTAATTTAACATAATTTATTTCTAAAATTTCCACGATATAAATAACATTTCAAAATCTCACTTTTATCAATATTGAAATATTTTATCAAAATTAATTGCAACTTTTAAAATGAAAAGTTATTCTTCATATTTTTATAAAATGAACCATTAATTAAAAAATCATATGTCAAACAATGAAATTATTTCCATAGAATTTATTTATTCCTTTTTTTCAAAATTATTCTTATATAATTAAATATAAGAGTTAAATAGCATAAAAGGGAAATTCATTAAATTCCTAATTTAATAAACTCCAAATCTATTTTAATTTGTAAATACAATAATTTACAAATTTCCCAAATTCATTCAATTAATTAATTAAAATTAATTAAATCATATTTTAAATTTAGATTCTAGGTAATCTCGACCGGGGCTGTTACATACCCTTATGATTATTTAATTGTAAACTTGTAAAATTTGTAAACCCTAAAATTGGTAAAACCCTAGAATTAAATTTTTTAATGGGGAATATGGACAGGTCAAATTAGTGCTTAGGGTTAACTATAAATTATAATCGACACGAATTAATTGACAATCAACATTAAAAATCACAGGAACCCAAATTTCAGCCTACGACTGGTCGACCATTGATTCTCGACGGTCGACCAGTTAGGGTTAGCGGTTGACCGATAAACATGTAAATTGCAAAATCTAAACCTGGGCCTAAGGACCAGGTTAGTAATAAAAATAATATAAATTATAGCAAAAAATTAAATTAAATTAAATAAGTGTTAATTATTATTTGAGCCTATTTTGGGGCTAATTGTGTATGCTAAAGATAGTAGGGAAGCCATCCCTATGAGATGATGCTTGGTCATTACGATATTTGGGGGTCGAGCAAATGATTATGGGCGATGTATTTTTGCAAAATAGCGCTCACAGGGAGGTTCAGTAGTGGACGCACATTACTGATTAGGATGCCAGATGAGTGGGCCCGGTACTAATAGGGGATTCTATTCGGACATAGTCAGGCCTGGCGTTGTACAATAAGTGGCCATATAGTTAAAAGAGCCCGATGCTGATGGGAGTTCATGTATGCATGGTTCTGAAGCAACATAATGCAGGTGGATACCGACGTTGTATGATAAGAGGCATACACTACGATTGAGAGGTGGACATGGGTGCAGATGATGAGACACACTGGCGAATCGACATTTCGGGTTCTCCTTCTCTAGGCGTAGTTGGGTTATGAGAAGTCGTGTTAATGTGAGAGTAGTTCCTATAGTAGCATTATATGGTAATATTAGTGGAATTACATTTCCACTGTAGCCTATGGCCGTGTTTCCTTATTGGGTAGCTCTAGCAGTGGTGGTCGATCGTCAGTTGCGAGGTTCGATCCATAGTTCGATCCTTGTAGTAGCCTACACAAGTTGTAGTGTAGGTATGTATAGACAAGAACCCTTAGATAGTGGACTTTAGGAATTCACAAATACTTGTAGCACACCCTATGTCAAGTGGAAATAAAGTAAACTGCACATGATCATCACATATTAAACTTGTACTCATTCACCAGACTTTGTCTGACCCGCCCCCTTTTTTCCATTTTCCCCACCATAGGATGACAGGTTAGTAGTTTATTAGGCGTAGTACATGGAGAAAGGAGCTTCACGTTGGAGTTCTCATATTCTTTGTTGGCCATTATGTAGTTACTTATTGTATTAAAAGTCTGTAGAACTTACATTGTATTTCGGAAACAGTGTATATAGCAATTAAGTATTCTTGTGACTATTTTCTAAAATGTCCATTTTTCAGTACTTATATTTTAATTCCTTCCATTGTGAGATCTAAAAGTATAGAATGTCTTAGAATTTACCCTTATAATCATGTTTCGTAATGTTTTAAAAATCCAACAGCTCGTATTTCTCAGCATGTCATGAGTTCGAAAGTCGCCCTAGTCTTTGGATCGAGGTGTCGAGTCGTGCGGGTTGTTACATTTGGTATCTGAGCTTAGGTTTAAGATCTCCTATGATTCAGGCATGTATTAAGAGAACGTGCTTGAAAAGTTTTTGAAAAAGATGTTTTTTCAAAAGGTTTACCAAAAGTTTTTTGAAAAGATTTCAAAAATGCATTTTGAATATATATATATATAATTTTTCAAAAAAAAGAGAAATTTTTCCAAAGATTTTACCTATATATCGAAATTTCTCTTATTCGTGCCTATACTGTCTTTGGGAAAACTAATTCCTAATCACAGATAGTAAGAATGAGCAATTTTGATGTGAATAGCTCTGGAAAGGCAGCTAAGATTCTGAGTGCAAACATCCATATATGGTTTCGTCGGTTTCTAAAGCGAGGAGACAAGACAAGCCTAACCCGACTAAGGGAGCGTAATTATAATTTTCTAATATGTGTATTAATTCACAATAACCTATATTTTTAGAATCATAAGGTAATTGTTGGCTTATCTCATATAGAAGCAGACAATTACGAGTCAGAATAAATGTTAAGGTTATAATAGTTGAGGTGAAAAATAAACTTTCCATGTTTTATGTAGTTTACCCCATTGAGAAAGGCTAGTAGAGGTTTTATAAACCAAACCAGTAGTAGCAAGTAAATTATGAACTTAATGATGAGTAAAGAAGAATTAGTACTATAAGACCAGTATAATAGGAATATTAAGTTAACAGCATAATGAGGACTTTACAAAGTTAAGACAGATTCCCTAGTTAAAGTAGAAGCCTTATTCTCATATTAGTAGTAGTTGCAAGGAATCCTATCACCTAAAAGTATGGCTAGAGTATTCCCATATTGAAGTTGGATATTGTATTGGAAAATAAACTTAAGTTAACCATCTTTGAAAAGAAGGACGGAAACCTTATGCACAAACCATTGTTAGGTATAAGTGGGCTAAGGTAATTAGGTTGCTATTGTCTACTCCAATTTAAGTGATAAACTAATGAAATGTTCTCTAAAAGTTAGATACAGTAAATGTTTGATACTTTAAATAGAAAAAAAGAAGGTTGGTTTATAATTTTAAATAATCTAATCAGACAAACTTTATGGAAATTGTTTAAAAAGTAAAAGTAGAGAATTTGATAAAAAGTGATTTTTCAATAACTGTTTTAAAGCTTTTGTTTTGTCACTTAGGCACATTGTTATGCTTACCTTCGATGTGCATTTTGCTTTTAACAATAGAACTTTTGGAAAATAAAAATAAAAATTGAAAAGTCTGTAAGATCTAACTTTTGAACTCCTTTTATAAAGAAGAAACGGTCGATGTTTGAAAATATCCATTACAAGAATCTTTCGGTCAAACTCTAAAATAATAATAATAAGTTAAAAATACCATATTTCTTTAAACGTACACTTTTGTGAAAATTTCTTATGTATGAAAGAAAATTTTAAAATGGTGAGTTTTATTCACATTTTTCTAATTAAGCTCAGCCGTTTTGATAATTTAATTAAAAGAAGAATAACATGATCCTTGTATGAAGGAAACGCTTGTTAAAAATGTAAAAAGAGTTCTACAGTTTTAAAACTTACTAGTTTTGTAGAAATAAAGTTAAAATCAAAGGTTTTGATTAAAAGGGTAAAGTGAAAATATTATGACTATCACTTAAACTTAAAAAGGAAAGAAATAGATCGAAGTTAGATAAATAGGATTAAATAGCCCACTAGGAAAGAATTTTACTGTAGAATTTGGAAGCCTTGAAATGGTTAGGACAGAGATAAAAAGAAACATGGGAATTTGGCGACCTTTTTAGTCAACGGTTGAATTGGAAGGACAGAATACTAGGTGAAATTTCCTATAGTGGTGAAGGGTGAGCACCACCTTGTATCTTTTTACCCAAGTATGGTTTGAATCGTAGAATCTTAGTGTGAGGAAGTATGGAAAGTATGGTTTGGGTAAAACATATTTTAGAATAATGAAAGAGTAACTCAAGATGATTGTTATCAAGGTATGCTATATGTGCAAAGAGTTTTATTCGGTTTGAAGTGTAAAAAGGACCAAGTAGGGTCTACTTCAATTCTTATATAGTGCGTGTAAGTGTAGGATAGGCATTATAGCAGCAAGGTTGGTACCACATAGGCGAGAATATGATAAATGTAGGCTATGGGTGGTCCAGGTATTGGTCGGTACCATATAGGTAAGGATATGATACCTATAGGCGGTGGGCGGTCCAGGTATTGTGTTGTTCCCTAAAGACTACAGACGGACCAGGTGGACATGAATAGGAAAGTATATATTTTATACATGTTATTTGATTTATATCATAGTAGTTGTATTCCATGTATGCCGATGTAATCTTGGAATTGTAGGGTTAAGTATAGCACATGCTTTAATATTGAAAATAAGGGGGAAGTAGTCCTTAAATTAATGAGAAACTTCATTAAGGAAATTGTATGGTAATACCAAGTTTTGTTGGGTAATTGATATAGGATAGTAAACATAAGTGGAAGTTATTTTAAATTGGAATGGGATTTAAGTAGTATTTTTAAGTCATTGGAATGTAAAGGGTTGCAATGTAAATTTCTATGGATTATTAGTTTAGATTTATAAATAAAAGTTTATCATTCGAAATGACAGGGAAAACGTCCAAAAAGAAAGAGATGTATAAAATAGAGATATTTATTATATTTTGTACCGTCTATTTCAATAACTATGAAAAAGATAATTCTTTGTAATTCCAAACTTAACACAAATTCTCCTTTTGGGATAATACACAGAAATTTACACTGTCAACCTTTTCTTTGAGAAATATGTTGTTCCAATGCATCAAAATACAGAAATCCCTAAGTATAAACCAAAGTGTTGGTCATCATGTTTATTAGATTAAAATGGCAAGGTATCATTACATATTAAGTTGTCCCAACCATGAAATAATTGGAATAAATTATAAGAGGGTATGTTTGGTAAAAAGGTCTCAATTATGGGAGGACATTAATAAATGGTAAAGTTTTGAAATTTTTTAGCCAAGATTGTGCAAGGGATAATTAATTCAAGGATTTGACGATAATGTTATTTGCATGCATTGAGAATGAGAAGGCGATTTTCATATAAAATAAGATCAAGAAATTTTGATATGATTTGGAGGAAAAAGACTATTTACTCAAGGAAATTCATGGAAGACTAAGTTAAAATACATAGTTATGTGCATAACGTTTGCACGTTAACAAAGTACCATTTAGGTGATTATCACCAATGCAAGAAATATTCTAAGTTATGACTTTAATTAATCTTAAGACTTTTATTGTTAGGATTGAATGGGAAGATAGACCAAACTTTCACTTGTAGAACTTAGGATGGATCCCTATAGACTCTAAACATGATACCTAGGTATCATGGTTTTTGAAAGACTAAAGAAACCGTTCAAAAGTAAAATGAGATGACTTAAGTTGAATCGAATTGGAAAAGAACTTTTGTTATTTTCAATAAGTTAAGAGATCACAGGTTTGGATACCCTTGGAGAAAGTGGAGAAATAACAAAGACCTAAGTAGAAAGTACAATAGAAGGAGACATCGTCCTAATTTGAGCTGTCCCACTTGGAATCTAAGGGTTGAGGAGATTAGGTATACCACTGGATGAGTTAAGGCAGTATGTTGTGCATTGAGGATTTCATAGAGCTACAATTTCGTGGGAGCATACTTATGTTCAAATTATTTAGCTAGGTGCGAGTAGGCACCATTTGAGTTATTAGCAAGGATTGTGGAGAATTACCTATACACATACATTTGGATTAAAGGTTTATGCCAGTGGTAAAGGATGAGAAATGCAGTTGAAATAATGGATGGATTTGTTTTATAAAAGGATAAGGACTGCACAATGTAGGTAGAAAAGAAAGTACTAACAAGAGACATATGGGGTAGTCCATGGAGCTGAGTCCATTATAGTCTTAGGAGCTGAGTCCTCTACAGTTCGTGGATATGAGTCCACAATTAGGAAGTAGACAAGTAGAAAATCCCCATGGCAAGATAAAACATGGCTAAATTATTATGAACCGTCATTGGGTACTTACAGAAGTGTCTATGTGCTGCAATTACTATAGTTGTGCTATATTAGTTAGGGAAAGTTCAAAAGGATAGGTGGGTCTCTTGTTCGCCATGCACCTACCCATATTTAGGGGCATGGGAGAAATCGACTATATAATGAAATAATTAAACTGGTTAGGGTCCAGTAGGGAGACGATCCAATTTTGAGTACATGGGAGCTTGAGGAGAAAGTTCGATCTACCTATCCCAAACTCTTTTCTGGTACGTTTCCATTTTAGTTAAAAAAATTATAGATTACTTTTATATTTCAGCTTTAGCTTAGGTAGAGACCATTGGATGGTAGGAATAGCTGTAAACGTGTCATTAGGACATGTTATGGATGATGGATGCTAGTGGATGTATTATTTGGATTGTTTCTTTTACATATTTAGGACAGTATATCCTCTAGGTAGTACACAAACATTCACATTATCCCTTATTATCGTCTAGCCCGTTAGATATGGTACATACGAATGCTTGATTGTTGTTTATTATGCATATGGATGAAATGTTTGCACATACATGTAGAATTGCAAGTATATTTACTTAGGATGTTGCATACATTTTGGATTCATGGCGTGAGCATTTGCATGATAAGAGGTCGACTAGATCAGGAGACCACCTACTCTTTGCACTAGTATAGGTTCATGTGCATTTCACGTTGCATACACACACACACACACATTGCATTATAAAATTTCAAAGGACAATGATTGCCCATGGATGATGGATGAGTAGATGGTTGTAGTTATTGGTTGTGTGTGCAAGTTACATTTTTCCTTCCTTTGAGATTCGAGGACAATCTTTTTAAGGTGGCAGAATGTAATACCCCAAAAATTTAACGAAAATTTAATAAGAAAATCAAATTTAGTAAAATAAGGACTAAAATAAAAAAAATTACAAACATCTGAATTTGACTACGAAACTTGCATTGTTGTGTTCGTAGTGATTTTCTAGACAATTTTCATATACAACACTTCAGAGTCAGAGCTAGTACGGAGAAGTTATGGGCATTAGAAGAATTGAAAATAGAATAAAAACTTAAAAATAAAAATTCACAAATTAACACAGCAATCGGTCGAGCTAAGGGTCGAGATAGTTGACCATGGCCTTGTAAAATCGGGTGATTACTGATGTGTTCGAACGGTGGTGATTGATTACTTTGTCTCTAAGTTTTGATGAGCTTACCCGATAACTCTAAAGATTTATCAGCCTAAATTCAACGGTCTAAACTAATTGCCAACTCCTATAAATGCAAGCCTAACCTAACCCTAAAATCTATTAAAACATTTACTGTAATGAAACTCTACACAATTCTAACATTTCCTTTAATCCTAATAATTCTTCATCTCCTTTAATCCTAATAATTCTTCAAATCAAATTAAAATCAAGTAAAAAGAATACAACCAATCGAATCTAGAAGAAGCAAGCGTACAGAAAGCGATTCTCAAGAAGAGAAAGTCAGAAGAGCTTAGGCATAAGGTGAGTGGGAACAATTTTGATTAGATGATTATTACAATTAGGTTTAACCTATTCTAACTAATTTAGGGTAGTAGTAATTTGAATTTTAAACTGTAAATCCCTAATTTGAAACCAATAATATAGGGTAGAACTGAAATCACTGTGAATTATCAAATATGATGCAAGCATACCCTACTGATGATTTAATTGTAAATTATAAAATTTGTAAACCCTAAAACTAGTGAACCCCAAGAATTAAAATTTTAAATGGAGAATTTGGACTGGTCAAATTAGTGCTTAGGGTTCACTGTAAATTGTAATTGATACGAATTAATTGAAAATTGTTATCCCGCCTTTTGGCAAGACCGTGATATCATGGATTTGGCAAAACGGATGATTATTGGGATTGGGATTGGAGATCAGTTATAAACAAGACTATGAACAATGGTCGAACAGATTCATACAGATAGCACTGTAGAATGGCTAAGTCTAGAATTGACACTTCCCCTAGGCAATGGATCGAGTACGATTCAACCTCGTACACTATGGATCGGACCGAATTGTTATGGCTACGAGTCCCTCGAATTAGCAGTACAAATCAACAATGATCGATCCATAACTCAACAACCACAAAGGCGATCGACGAAACAACTTCAAAAACATGAAGTAGTGGACACGGGAGACCCACCAAATCGATCGTTGGGCCCCACGTGCAAATAAAAACGATCGGGGCTGATCATTCTTATGGTGTGCGATCGACCCAAATTTTGTGGGTCGGGTCGTTTAGCTCTGGAGGTTTTTCTGGCAAAATTTCAGCCCGATCCATGCACGGCCGCACCTATAAATACAGTGGACATGGCCCATTGTAGAGGATCTTCTTTCTGGCTATTTTTCATCACGCTTCTCTCTTCCTGCATTAATTTTCTAAGGCAAAAACAACTGTATTAGTAGTCTTACAGTATAAATAAAAAGATTATTGGAGTGGACGTAGGCCAGAGTATGTCAAACCAATATAAAATTCATTTGTTCTCTTGCTTTATTGTTATTGAATCTGTGATTTGTGTTATTATCTCTCTATTCGGGTATTTTTATTAGTTAATTGGTGCTTTCACATACAACTGGGTGTTTGTGGCCATTTTTTACGCCAACAAAAATCAAAATTAAAAATCAAGGGAACCAAAATTTTAGCCTACAATCGGTCGACCATTGATCCCCAGCGGTCGACCGGTTAATGTTAGTGGTTGATCGATAAACGTGTAAATTGCAGAAACTGCACCTCGGCCTAAGGCCTAGGTTAGTAATAAAAAATAATGCAAATCATAATACATTAATTAAATAAGTGTTAATTGTTGTTTGAGCCTATTTTGGGGCTAACTATGTATGCTAGAGATAGTAGGGAAGCTAGTTCCCTATGAGAGGACGCTAGGTCATTACGGTGTTTAAGGGTTGAGTAATCGACTAAGGGTGATGTATTTTCACAAAATATCACTCATAGTGAGGTTCGGCTGTGGATGCACAGCCTGATTGTGATGCCAGATGAGTAGGCCAGGTACTAACGGGGGATCTATTCGGACATAGTCAGGCCCGACCTTGTACGATAAGTGGCCATATAGCTAGAAAAGCCCGGTACTAATGGGAGTTCATGTATGCACAGTTCTAATGTGATGTGATACAGTGGACACCTACGTTGTACGATAAGAGGCACACACTACGATCAAGAGGTGGACACGGGTGCAGACGATGAGACACACCAGCGAGTCGGCATTTTAGGTTTTCCTTCTCCAAGCATAGTTGGGTTATGGGGAGTCGTATTAATGGGAGAGCAGTACTCACAGCAGCATTATGCGGTGATATTAGTAGAAATAGATTCCCACGGTAGCCTACGGGTGGTGGTTCCTTATTGGGTAGCTCTAAGAGCGGTGGCCGATCATTACCTGTGAGATTCGATCCATAGTTCGATCCTTGTAGTAGCCTACACAAGTTGTAGTGTAGGTGTGCATTAGACAAGAACCCTTAGGTAATGGGCCTTAGGAATTCATGGACACTTGTAGTACATCCTATGTCATCTAGAATGGAATTATAGTTAACTGTACGTGATCATCACACATTAAACTTGTACTCATTCACCAGAATTTTGTCTAACCACCCCTTTCTGTCCATTTTCCCCCACCACAGGATGACTGTTAGTAGATGATTGGGCGTAGTACATGGAGAAAGGAGCTTCACATTGGAGTTCTCATATTCTTTGTTGACCATCATGTAGTTACTTATTGTATTAAAAGTGTATGAAACTTATGTTGTATTTTGGAAACAATGTATATGACAGTCTATATGGCAATTAAGTATTTTGGGGACTGTTTTCTGAAATGTCTATTTTTTAGTACTTATATTTTAATTCCTACCACTATAAGATCTGAAAGTATAGAATGGCTTAGAATTTACCCATATAATTATGTTCTGTAATATTTTAAAAACCCAACAGTTCGTATTTCTCGGCATCCCGCAAGTCCAAAAGTCACACTAGTCTTTGGATCGGGATGTCGGGAAGTGCGGGTTGTTATAGTGCGGTTGTTTTTGAGGTGGTTGTCGTTTTCTTTACCGGAGCTAGGGTTAGGGTTCATCGTCGATAGAGGAGAAGTTGACCAAAACAAAGAGTACCAACGTGTTTCTCTTCGTGGAACACACCTCTCTACAGCATCGGCTGGAGCTCCGATGCAGTAAGGGGAATCGTGACACTGGCACAGTAGAGGGGGTTGAGACGTCGAATTTATCTAGGCGATGTCGAGTTCAACATGTTTGGGTGTATGGTGCAAAGGACATGAAGTGGAGTGCGTTGGCGAATACCGTTCATCAAATCGTGAAATGTAGAGGGAGAAATTGATTGGGGAAGTTTTAGGAGAATGGATGTACGCATGCAAGTGTGCACATGCATATTCAGGGAAAACGGAGACGGATTAAGGTGAATCAATTACTTAATTAAGTTAAATAATTTATTTTTATAATTAGTATTCTTATAAAATTCGCATCTATTAGCCAATGGGTTTGGCTCAGTTGGTTGGTAGTTAAGACTACGAGGGTAAAGGTTTAATCAAGACGCAGTCTTCGCCGTTTCAGTTATAGTGAGATTATTTACGACATGGTATGAGATTGGATTGGATTCAGACACATAGAACTTTTCAGCTCAAGTGAGTGAAATTATAACTTGGAATTTATATTTTGGTATAAATCCCCGAAATTATATATATTGAAAAACATTATCTACAAAAGGTAGAATAATATATATAAGTAATTATTTCTCCATTTGAATGGATTGATTTGAGTAGATATTCAGGATAATTGATTAAGTTCCCGTATATATATTGTGTTCTATTCGTATTGAATAGAATTAGATGGATTTGATATTAATTTATAACATGGTTAAAAGTTAATTAACTTCAATTTGTTATTATATTAGTGATAGAAATATAGTTATATATTTTACTACTAATTAAAAGTTAAAAGCACGACCTTTAAAATAAGATGTAAGGCTAAAATAATTGTTTAGGCGGGTTAAACTTATATTAAAATGGATTTGAAGTTTATCTGGCTGTGGTATTAGTTTATAATGGTGTAATTCAATAATTAGCTAAATGGTGAATTTTTATAAAGGTGATTTGAAAACTTAGAAATTTCAAAAGAAATATTTGTATTATTTAATAAGGTTTGATTAAGATTATAAAATGATTTATTAACTTTAGACCCTAAGAAATGGTTTGTGATACTCACACACACATACATACATATATATATACACATACATACATACATATACATACATACATATACATACATACATACATACATATATATATATGTATACAAGTATGGTGGCACGTCCGTTGGACGTGTGCAAAGAAGGAAGCATCGTATTTTGTATTTGTTACAATTATGATATTGTGAGAAAGAAGGAAGTGACGTATTCTCATATGCAATCAAGACTCTACATTAACAACAACCAAGTTTTTTATATTGCAACTCAAACCATATAATGATTAAGATTTCAACAATGGTTATTACTCCGAGACATGTACTAAACACACATTTGAATTTAAAATTATATATATATATATATATATTTGTGTGTGTGTATATATAACATAATTGAATTTATAGATACCACTGTGCATATATGTCCAATGGACGTGTGCATAGAAAATTTCTTTCTAGTTGGAAATGAGTGTTATATGGAACCTAGATTGCCTTATCATGGCCTATTGCATCAATGGTGAAGCCTATCAAATAAATAAAGTATATGTACATACAATTTCAATACACACGTTTAGGTGTGTATATATGTAATGGTTTAACAGTGTACCAAAAGATAGTTCATGTAATCTTTACACATGCAAAGAAAACAATAAGTAACATGCGAGGTCTATCACTATACTCGTTAATTTCATCAATATTGAACTTTATCCACGTCCTTGGTTTACTTTATTCACGTATCGTCTTTGTTGTTTTCAAGTAGCAGAAGATTGATAAAAAAAATTATACTGAGAATATTATTTCTTGAGTGCTAATATTCTATAACAGAATAAGTATACAATAATGCCCAGAACTACAAAAAGACGTGGCTCAAAAAAATTAGAGCACAACACCTACATAACAATATAAATAGCACCTTACACGTGCCTTGCAAACAAACTATCATAGTAAATATACACGCATATATATTGCGGCATGCAAGTGCTTATAATATAAAGTGCATGACACTTCACCAATGCAAACATTGCTATTTATGAAAAATATTTAGGCATGCATACCCCTTCAAATGAGCACGCACAAACTAATGTTTGCACTTACACAAATATTCACTCAACCTGGCACAAACTCTGCTGTAAACGTAGAAATTCAATTGGCAGCAACAAACATAACTCAACCCTACACTCGCAAAAATGAAGAAATAACCAAAATGACAGCAAAAGGATATGTAGACCCACACATAACCAATGCGCAGGCAGTACTCAATAGCACACATACACATTCTAGAAAACACACACTCACTGCCTTGCACACCCTACCTGAAACACACGTACTCTCTCTTCTCTCACAGAAGACACTACACACACACTCTACTACTTCTTAGCATAACTTACGCAACCTATATATCACACAGCAGCATCCCTTAAACTCTACAACCCATGATACACGATATCAACACACAAATATACACTGACATTCGCTCACGAATTGACTCACCCATGGAAATCAACACATATGCACGCATAAATTATACACACACACATACACACATTACGCACATGCTTACGCATTCCTTTACACTCCCTGGCAGCACATACACGTGCTCTGTTATGCACACAATCTTACCTTTAAGTAATCAACTACTAAACATTTACTTTGCCTATTTATTAACTTAAGGTATTGTTTGCATTTGTATTTAATATAAATATATATAGCCATGCAAAGATTAATAGAAAATATAAATAAAAAAGGAAAGTATATATATATATATATATTTTGCCAATTCAAAAATTAATTGACAATAGTATGAGCCAATTTCATTTATACAATCAAAAGAGTTCATATTTCTTCTTTGCTTTTTGTCGATTCAAGTTCAAATTGTCCAAAAAGATGACGGTGAATTTACACCCTGAAACAGACCAATACAACAAACTATCCTTGACGGTATAAATTTACATTCCCAAAACTAAGAATATGATAAAGGTAACATCTTTACTGACCTTAGAATTCCTTTACTAAGCTTGTTCGCAGATTCGACGTTAATTTGTGAGTGCTGCACGTGATTACATCAAATCGATATTGGCTGCACCGCTATTTCTTTCACTGTTTCATGATTCTTACTTCTCTGCAGCAAGGTCTTCTACTCATTGTCAATATTTGCATTGTTCTCTTCAATCCCTTATACGTCCTTTTTGCTTCTTTTAAGTCATGTCCATTGAGGAGCTGCAAGTAAGATGCATATTCTTCTTCTTAACTATATGGAAGAAAGAATTACCCTGTGATAATTACAAAACTATTATTTTAACTACCTATGGTAACAGTAAAGAGCTATATACAAAAAATTATATTTATGAATTGATATAACATCCAAGATACTAATATTTATCAAATCTGGAAAGCAGTATGTATGAGTGTGACCACATACCATATGTAGAAGAAGATTTAAGGAATGGACTACTGAATTAGGTTGTTAAAATTTTTGTTACTTGAGGGAGTGAGCTTCCTTCGAGGAGTAAGGTCCTCATTTAACACAATCACATGATGATAAGCCTGAGTTAGCACCGGTCCGTCCTAAGAGAGCCATCAAGTCTCCATCAAAATATTTGGAGTGGCAGCAGTAGCAATAACTTTATAAATAAGAGACATATCAGTCATGCATGCACTAAAGTTGAATTATGCTTTTATAACTGAGTCGGTTATAAAGCAATGGCTAAGAATGATTATATAAAGTATTGGTAGGACTTCACCCTGCGTTGGACTCCAATCTTGCCACGAAGGTTGAATTTAGTCATTTTGATATGCAGTGAAGTTGCAACTCCCACTGTACCATGCCTGTAATAAGAATTAGTTTAAGTAAAAAATATTTATTTGAAAAGAAATAAAGATGTGAAGGTAATAGTTGGTGTGTTTCCAATCCTTTTTTTATGGAATGAAGGGTGGAAGGAGAAATAGCCATATGAACATCCGGCACTGCACAATGAACACAGAATAATAAAAACTGAGCGTAGAAGTTGATAAAATTACGCATATGAACATCAACATTGTGACAATTGAATGTTTATTGCAACTTCGAAGGTGTGTTCAAAAGCGGTAAGAAAAACAAATGGACATATGTAATAAGTTGACAGTGTAAGGCATGCAACCACCATTACCGACTGAGTACTTATTTTACCGAGTTTGTGAAAGTACTTCTGAAGCAAAACAAAGAATATTCGTTTGTTTACTCGCTCTTACAGTAAAATTTGTGTTCAATAAATTGTAGGAACAAAAATTCTGTGCAATATTTGCATATTCTTTGTAAAAGCTAAAAAGTAAATCAGGTCAGGAACAATATATAAACAAATCATTTTCCTGAACTATAAGGACTACAACTTGTTGACATAAATATTAGAACAGGAAGGAAAAGGTAAAAAGTAAATGAGGTAATGAACAATATACTGTACATTTTCGTACAGATTTTTCAATATTCCATAAACAGCAATTGTAGCTGTTTTACAAAGATCCAAATTCCTATTCATATTCTAGTGCAGTGAAGAAAACAGTTTAAAACCGAAGAAACCAAATCAGTAAAGTACGTTTTAGATCTTAGCTTTAGAAATAAATGGACGAAAAGAGGGAAAAAGGTTAGAGCTTACCTGGACAAACAAAGGCTGCCGGTTGCTACAGCTTCGAACAGTAATTGGACAGCAAGTTGCTGTCGGTGGACGTCGTCGGTAAATCTGTCGTCACCCATGTTCAAAGATTAAAGTTTCTTCCTCCATGGAATCAAGCGTGAAAAGCAACCATATTTAAGCTTCTAGGTTGTAACCCATATCAAAAAGAATAAAAGAACTCGTTTGGCATTTAAAAGGCCAGAAAAAAATGGCAAACAATGTAGAAAATCACCTGTAAATGAAACCATCGATTCTCGTCCTGAAATTGGTCGTGCTTAAGTCGATCTATTACTTCCATTTTCATCCTCATAAAATTGGTAACGCAGTAACCATCACTCCTTGGAAGAAGTAGAGATCAATCCCTACAATCCACGAAATGAACGAAACCAAAAATCATATCAGTAAATAAATGAGTAGATAGTAATAACCAAAACCGATCATTAGGTGCTGAAATTGAACGAAGACGGTATGAGGTAAGTAACAGATCCACAAATTTCAGAGCAAGTTAAGAGGAAGTGGAGAAAAATTACAGTTTTAGTGAACTGAGAATAATGGCGATTGAGAATCTGGATTGGGAATATGACCGTGTGAAGTTTAAAACGCGAAATCAGATCGTGGGGTGCAGCGGTTCATTCTTCACTCAGATGGTTGTCGTCATGTTTGCTGCCATCGCTTTAGTATCAGTACCAAGAATCGTCGTAGCGACAGTGGTCGTCTCGGCAGGCGGTCGAACAGAAGCAGGGAAGAGCAGAGTTTGGTCAATTTAGGTACGTCGATTTGAAAAGTGGAAAAGGGGAAGTGCCATTGTTCTCGGCTGAGAGGAAAGCGGAATGAAAGGGAAAAAGAACACGGAGAAGAAAAGGGAAGGGAAACGGAAGAGGAAGTCATAGAGTCGTGCAAAGAAGCAGGTTGGGGGAACGTGGGATGAGGCGGTGGTAGAAAGATGGAAGTACCCCAGCAGAATTATTTGGTTGGAATTTGCAGCTTGGGTAATTTGGGTAGTTCAAAAAAGGCTTCACTTTGACCGGTTTGACCAGGTATTTGCATTATAGTATATATATATATATATATATATATATATCGAGACCTTATTATTAGGTAAACTTGAATTTTATAAAAATAATTAAGTGATATTAAGCTATAATAGGATTGATTCGATGAGAATATTATTTTATAAAATAAGTTGAGAATATGAAGAAGTCATAAAGATTGGTTACTTATGTAAGATTCATTTTTGTAAATGAGCAAGGACCGAGCAGATAACTTATATGTTTTGCATTGAGTCATCATGTTAGAAGTGTTTAACCTTGTGTTAGCACACCTTAGGTGATGCACTTAATCTCATGAACTACATTGACGTTTTTAAGGATCAAACCATTCATATACCATTCTTAATCCCTAGTTTGGGTGCGGGGTTTCTAGGTGAAATGCACCAGCTAGGCAAGGGTTTTTCATTCGATCCTTAAGGGAGAGCACTTGAGTCGAATTCTTAAGGTGACTTAGAGATTTTTGAAACACAATCATGGTCGTGCAGGGAAATTTTGATGGTTGAACCAAGGAACCAGATCAGAATTCGCATAAGAGGAATCAGGTAGTCGACCCTAGTTTAACAAAGAAATATTGCAAGCGAACAAAGGACTGGATTGGGTAAAATATACTATTTTGGATGATCTTTATTCTATATAAATTATGCGTGTGTATAATATAGTTAGGATAGCTAGGGATAGTTCGGGGAATGACTTCTCGACTAGTTTGTAACGATTAGGATAATCTTCTATGTGATGATATGATACTTATCGGAGCGAGCATCGCAGTACACTTTGTATATTTTCCTTATTATCATTGTGCAGATGAGGTGAATTTGAACCCAAGCGAGCCCAAGCATTTATAGTTTGTCATTTAAAAATGATTTAATTAGTGAAGTTTTCTCCTTTTGAGAATGAGTTCTACTCCGAAGGAAAGGAAAGTTGAGACCTAGACTGGTGGGTTTATTTGCGAGATTTGGGGGATCGATGATCCAGCATATCATATAAGTTTTCCTTTTCAGAGAAGACGATGTGATAGTCTTTCATGTACTGTATTCTTGAAAGGGAGTTGCACCACTTAAGCATTTGGGTCATCTTGAATGTCGAACAGGCTCATAGGGAGTTACAGCTTGGCATGCATGCTATGACTATTATTGGTTACCGTGCGTATTTTTATAGACTTCTTTAGAATGATTGATTACTTTTTTCGTTGATTGATTATTATTGCTTATTGTTTGCTTTATCATTGAATGATAGTTTGTTTTTGTTAATGGATTATTATTGCTTATTGATGCTTAAATATTGATTGATTGTTTGTTTCATTGATTGATTTTTTTTGTTGCTTCTTGATTGCTTGCTGTTGCTTGATTAATGATTGATTTTTTATTTTTGTTGATTGATATTTTTTGCTTGTTGATTGCTCATTGTTGACTATTAATGCTAGCGTATTGTGTTAATTTTCCAATTCTATTGAAGGAGTGCATGAAGTATTTCATGAATTATGTTTGTATAAGAGTATAATTTTAGTGATGTCGTCATGCTGACCAGACTAGAGAAAGTGGATGTGAAGCGGTTGCGGCTTTAGACCTCGAGGGCCTATACATTTTTTAGAAAAAGGCTATATGGCTTTGGACCGATGAGGTTAAGCTTGTCTATGTTCGGTGGAGCTTTGGATTGGTATACCTCCAATAACATAAGGAGACTTTTGTTTTCCTTTTTGTTTTGTTGAAATGTAAGAATGCATAGTGTAGAGCTTGCTTTGTTGTTGCTTGTAATTTTAAAAGTGTGCTTATTTCTTTCGATGGCAATGTGTTTGTCAAAGGTTCCTTTTACATTAAAGATGTTTGTTGCATTCGATGTGTTTGTTACATAGTACATTGTAACATGTTTATTTGAAATGCTTGTCGCATTGGAGATGTTGATTGCATTAAATTTGTTTGTTGCGCAGTTTATTGTAACATTTTTTTTGAGATGCATGTGCATGGTTTGAGATAGCATATTTATTTGAGATGATTACTATATATGCTTTAGCATGCTTAAATCCATGGTTTAATGTTGTGATTGTGTTTAATCCTTCTTGTTGGGTACATGATTAGGTACATGGAAGCAGTTATGCACTATTGGGATGCTTATTCACTCGGATTCATATCTAAATGGAATTCTCTTACTGTAAAAGAGGTACGTAAGATCTGTAGTGTATATGGTATGGATATATATGCTTGTATGTTCTTAGAAATGAGATGCCTCAAATATGGGATGCCTCGGATATGATATATATATATATTTGTTGCTTTTGGATTTTTTTCGAAGCTAGCCACACAAAGGAGATGCTGCCGAATTTTTTTAAAATGAAAGGGGCTTTAAAATCTAAAGGATTAGGAGTTGTATTCCGTGTTGGGAATTTTGGTCGGTCGGGTTGCATTCTTACTCATTGGAATTTTGGAGACAAAATTCTTTTAAGGGAGGAGAATGTAATAACCTGCATTTTTACGATTGAATATTTAAATATTAAATCTTTAATGGATTAAAGGTCCAAAATCTATCTTTTCACATATGGGCGAATCAGGACTCGAGACCACTTTCATTGAGTCTTGATCAACGTTGGGAATCTAAATGAGTATAAATATCGCTATATTTGGAGTCATGGTATTTTTATGGTTTACGTATTGTTATACATATTTTATAAAAATATATGTGTAGCTGGATCCAATGGAATCTCAACTAATGGCTTGTGTTTCTGGTATGAGAACTTCATTATGATACGTATGGTTGAAGAATTTGTGGAATAGGGCGATCCAATGAACAAAACCTTGAAATGCTTGAAATTATCATCCCAGAGCGATGTCTAACATAGCGATGAAATTTATACCATTAGGACCGAAAAAATGAGGTGATGTGCACCGACAAGCTTCGTGACCATCCGATGTGATGTGTGATCGTACGAGCTCAAAACGTGTGGAGTTTTGTTTGAGGAATTTATTAATATATATGTATGTATGTATGTATTTATGTGTGTGTGTATGTATTCACCCAACAAGATATTTCTCTTCCTCACTTTTCCTTCTCCAATTATATCTTCCTCCTTTCAGAATAGCTGCGCCTCCTTCATTTAATTTAATTAAGAGCTATAGACAACGATAGAGGTTGGCGTTGGATCCATTGGACTCGTGGGGAGGAGTGCTTTGCATCCGTGTTGGCGATGGAGGGTACAACTATGTTTGAGGTAGCCATCATTTCCATAGCCATAGCTAGGGTTAGGGTTCATCATCGGTAGAGGCAGAGTGACCAAAACAAAGAGTGCCAATGTGTTTCTCTTGGAAGCACGCACCTCTCTATAGCATCAACTACAGCTTTGATGCATTAAGGGGAATCATGACACCTGGTACAGTGGAGGGGGTTGAGACGTTGGATTTGGCTAGGCGATTCCAAGTTCAATGTGTTTGAGTGTGTGGTGGAGAGGACACAAAGTGGAGTGTGTTGGTGCAGACAGTTCGTCGAATCGAAAAGCGTAGAGGGAGAAATCAATGGGGGAAGTGGAGCATGAATGGGTGTATGCATGCAAGTTTGCACAGGCGTATTTAGGGGAAAATGAAGATGGATTAAGGTGAATTAATTACTTAATTAAGTTAATTAATTTATTTTTTATAATTCGTATTCTTATAAAATTTGCATCTCCTGCATGCAAGGTCCAATGAAAAGACGCTCTTTGTAGTTGCATCCGTAGTGAGATTATCTACAACATAATATGAGCTTGGACTAAATTTAGACACTTGGGAATTTTCAGTTTAGGTGAGTGGAATTATAAATTTGAATTTATATTTCGGTATAAATCCCTGTAATTATACATATTGAAAAATATTATCTAGATGAGGTAGAATAATATATATATATATATAAAGTAATTATTTCCCTATTAGATTGGATTGGTTTGAGTAGATATTCAGGGTAATTGATTAAGATGACGTGTATATATTGTGTTCTGTTCGTATTGAATAGAGTTGAATGGAGTTGATACTAATTTACAACATGGTTATAAATTAATTAAACTCTAATTTGTTGTTATAATAATGATAGAAATATTTTTATATATTTTACCACTAATCGTAAGTTAAAAACATGACCTTTAAAATAAGATGTAAGGCTAAACGAATTGCTTAAGTTGATTAAACTTATACTAAAATGGCTTTGAAGTTTATTTGGCCTTAGTATTAGTTTATTATGGTGTAATTCAATAATTAACTAACTAGTGAATTTTTATGAAGGTGATTGGAAAAGTTAAAAATTTCAAAAGAAGTATTATATTATTTAATAGGGTTTGATTAAGGTATAAAATTATTTATTAACTTCAGACTCTAAGAAATGGTCTGTGATATATATATATATATATATATATATATTGAGGCCTTATTAATAGCTAAAATTGATTTTTATAGAAGGATTAAGTGATATTAAGTTATAATAGGATTAATTCGGCGAGAATATTATTTTATAAAATAAGTTGAGACTTCTATAAAATAATACGAAGAAGGTATAATTGTTAGATTGGTTGCTTAAGTAAGATGCATTTTTTTAAATTGTTTATATGGTTTATGTGTGAATTGATATTGATATGATAGATTTATTACTTTGGCTCTGTATCTCCTTCATGTATGTATATAGGCACAATATGTGATTATAAGTTCTATATAGTTGGACTGGTTATATTATATACCTGCATAAAATTTATGTGATTTATATATGTTTATATGTATAAATATAGTCCTAGTATGTCCGACTTGGGGCTGGTAGGAGATGCATGGAATATTATATATATTTATTAATATGTGCTTTAAAGTGTTTATTTATAGTTTCGTTATGTCCGACTGGGGACTACTAATTGGTGCAAGGAATCCATTGTACCATTGAGGCGCACGACCCGTAGACGTAGTCCCGGAGCGGGGCCGGAGAGAGACTGGGGTACCACATTCTAAAGTAGCTCATATACTATTCCATTTTCAGGGGAGTCCACAATATAGTTGTTGCTCTCAATAGGTCTCTTTGGTAGTTAATGGAAATTCAGGATGGGTATCAGTTATAGATATATGTATTTTAGTTTTTGGTATGGAGATGCTATGTTGGTAGCATTGTTATATCGCTGTATTTGCTTTGCATTTTAGATGCTTTGACAGTGATTACTGAATCGATTGGTGCCCTTAGCGAACTCCACCCATTAGCAATGATGGTTATCAACTTATTCTCTGTGTGTCTCTTATTATTATGATTGTGCATGTTATATTGGTTGGTTGATTGGTATTATTGAACATTGTGTGTTAGACTTATATTATGATGTTTGTATTACTCCTACATTGGTACATTAGGTTACCTCTATCATAGTAGTTGTTACATTTCAGCAATTATATTAGTTATGCTGACTCGTTGATTACAGGAGAAGAGCGGGTTATGTATAATTCCTTACCTTTTAGTTTACTTTACTTTACTTTACTTGTTTATGGGCAGTTCGGTTATCCCTGAGCCACGTTTTTTGGAGAGAACTGGATGTACTTCGGTAGTTTCTTGTTTATTAGTATACTGTTTTGATATACGATATTTTGATATAGTTTCCCTCATACCAGGTTTTATGTCTGACTCACGCTTTGTCTTTGTCTGTTTATGTCATGAAAACTCTTGGGTACTCGATTGAGTTTTTTAGGAGCTAGGTGCTTTTGGGGATATGCTTTCAGGATAGTTGGGGAACTTTGAAGGCGAAATCAATACTTTGGATATACTTGCATTGTGGTTTTAGTTGATAGTGATGTTATTTATATATGAGACTTTTTGTATCGAATATTGTAATATGATTTTCTGTATTAATATTTATTTATCTGTTACTTCCATCGGTACAGACTCTTATATATTGTCGATCATGTTATGTTCATGTATATTCAGTATATGACATATTATCTTTCCCCATGAGATTCTATCGCTGCATCTTGGTTTGGTGTTTTATTTCGTTTTACCCCCAACAAGCTGTCTTTTGTGGTATTCAAGAGTCAGATGTTGTCATTCGACGTTGATTCAGGGAATTACGAAGGGAGGGTCATCACAGTTAGTATTAGAGCTTAAGCTCAACACTCAGGACAAGGTGGACCAATGCGAGTTAGGCAACCTGGTTGATGGAGATAGGTTGCAAGAGCGTGCTTATATTTTTCTAATATATAATATTACATAAACCACTTGTCATCTGAACTTTGATTTATTCAGCCGTTAAGGTATCTTAGTCTAAGGCTATCTATTTAAGCTAATGGGGTGCTCAAGCGAATGAAGATATGCTATTTGAGATGCTTTATTAGTTCAGAGGCTTTTGTAATACCGCAAGGGATGTTTCGCCATCCGCGAACATTCCGACAACTGCGGTATGTGTTGGAGATGGTGTAGCCCTTAGGGCATAGTAATAGAAGAGATCGACAAGCAGGTCATGACTTGGATTGATTCTAGACGTCGCTTTGAGTCTTGGTTTATTTCTAAATCAAAAGGGACCCACTGCTCGAGCATTTCATCCATTTGCATCAGGGTAGACTATCAATGAAGCGTATGTTAGCCATTTAACCTTTTGACTAAATGCGGAAGGGAGATGTTTATTACTCCTTCGAAGTAGGCAAGGAAGCTTGCCTAGGGTCTTTATACAAGGATTTGCGATCAGTCGTATCCCATTCTTGATCCCTCATATTGTAGATAAATTCTTTTGTATTGATTAATCTTATGGGGGGACCTTGGCTGTTAAGCTATTGGGCAATGAATGAGGGTACTGACATTCGAAACTTGATGCACGAGCTTTCAAGTAGAGTGGAGTTGTTCTGTGAAGTGTGACTTGGACTCTATATCCAAGTAGGATTCGATGGTTGCCTAGAAATGAGCATGGACCGAGCGGATAACTTATACGTTTTGTATTGAGTCATTCGTGTCAGAAGTGTCTAACCTTGTGTTAGCACACCTTATGTGATGGGATTAATCCCATGAACCGCATTGGTGTTTATAAGGATTGGTCCATTCATGTACCAGTTCTTAATCCCTAATATAAGTGTAGGGTTTCTAGGTGATTTGCACAAGTTAGGCAAGGGTTTTTCATTCGACTCTTATGGACGAGCACTTGAGTCGGGTTCATGGGCTGACTTTGGGATTTTTAAAATAGGACTATAGTCGTATGAGGAAATTTCGATGGTCAAACCAAGGAACAGGATCAAAATTCACATTAGAGGAATCGGGTGGCTGACCCTAGTTTAACAAAGAAATCTTGCAAGTGAACAAAGGAATGGTTGGGTATCATAACCTATTCTGGATGTATTCAATGTAAATTATGTATATATATAATATAGTTATGGTAGCTTAGGATAGTTTGGGAAGGACTACTCAACTTATTTTGTTACGATTCATATAATCTTCTAAGTGGCAATATGGTAGTTTCCTAGGCGAGTGTCGCAGTACACTTAGTATATTATCCTTATTATCATTCTATGGATGAGGTGAGTTTGAACCCCGAGCAAGCCCAAGCATTTGTATAATGTCATTAATGATGATTTAATCAGTGAAGTATTCTCCTCTAGAGAATGAGTTCTGTTCGGAAGGAAAGGAACGTTGAGACTTAGATTGCTGGGTTTATTCGAAAGATTTGGGGGATTAGTGATTTCAGCATATCATATAAGTTTTCCATTTTAGAGCGGATGGTGCAATAGTCTTTCGTGTATTGTTATCATGAAAGGGAGTTGCATCACTTAAGCATTTGGGTCGTCTTGGATGTCGAACGGACTCATGGGGAGTTACAGCTTGGCATGCATGCTATGACTATTACTGGTTATCATGTGTATTGCTAAAGACTCCTTTATAATGATTGATTGTTTGTTTTTATTGATTGGTTTTTGCTGCTTCTTGCTTGCTTGTTGTTGCTTGATTTTTTATTTTATTGATTGATTTTTGTTGTTTATTGGTTTCTCATTGTTGGCAGTTATTGCTAGCATATTATGTTAATTTTCGTACTCTATAGAAGGAGTGCACTAAGAATTTCATGAATTCCGTTTGTATAAGAGTATTATTCTAGTGATGTCATCATGATGAGTCAAATAGAGAAAGTGGTGTGAATCAGATTTGGCTTTAGACCTCGAGGGCCTATTCATTTTTGAGAATAGGGCTATATGGCTTTGGAGCGATGAGGTTAAGCTTGTCCGTGTTCAATGGAGCTTTGTATTGGTATGCCTCCAATTACATAAGGAGATTTTTGTTTTCCTTTTTGTTTTGTTGAAATGTAAGAAAGCATGGTATAGAGCTTACTTTGTTATTGCTTGTAATTTTACAAGTGTGCTTATTGTTTTCGATGGCAACGTGTTTGTCAAAGGTTTTTGTTACATTAAAGATGTTTGTTGCATTCGATGTGTTTGTTACGTAGTACGATGTAGCATGTTTATTTTAAATGCTTGTCGCATTGGAGATGTTTGTTGCATTAAATTTGTTTATTGCATAGTTTGTTGTAACATGTTTATTTAAGATGCATGTGCATGGTTTGAGATAGCATATTTATTTGAGATGATTACTATATATGCTTTAGCATGATTAAACATGTTGTTTAATGTTGCGATTGTGTTTAATCCTCTTTGTTGAGTAATTGATTAAGTATATGGAAGCAGTTATGCACTATTAGGATGCTTATTCGCTCGGATTCATATCAAAATGGCATGCTCTTACTGTGAAAGAGGTACGTAAGATCTGTAGTGTATATGGTACAGATATATATATATATATATGTGTGCTTGTATGTCCATAGAAATGAGACGCCTCCGATATGGGATGCATATATATTTGTTGTTTTGGGATTTTTTCGAAGCTAACCGCACAAAGGAGGTGCTGCCAAAATTTTCCAAAATGAAAGGGTCTTTAGAATCCTAAAGGTTAAGAGTTATATTCCGTGTTGGATATTTTGGTCAGTCGGGTTTCATTATTATTCTTGTAGGAATTTCGAGGACAAAGGTCTTTTAAGGAGTGTAGAATGTAGCAACTTGGATATTTAAATAATTAATTTAAATATTGGGTCATTAATTGATTGAAGGTCCAAAATTTGGCTTTTCGCATACGTTTAAATCGGGACTCGAGGTTACTTCCATTGAGTTTGGATCAACTACGTATTATTATGACTTACGTATTTTTATGACTTACGTATTATTATATGTATTTTATAAAAATAAGCGCGTAGTCGGGTCCACTAGGATCTCGACAGATGGCTTATGTTTCTGGGATAAGGACTTCATTATGAGACGTACGATTGAAGAATTTTTAAAATAGGGTGATTCGATAACCAAAACAACCTCGAAATGCATGAAATCATCATCCTGTAGCGTAATCTCGAGTAGCGATGAAATTTATACCATCAAGATCGAAAAATGAGGTGATGTGCACCGACAGGTTTTGTGACGATCTGAAAATATAGAACCCAAAATGGGCTAAGTCCTTAACTCGGCCTGAGTTAGCCTCTTAACTCGGTACCGACTCTAAATGCCACATCATGGCATCATCGTATTTTTGACAAGTGATCCCCTAGTCTTCCTATGCATATTCATGAAGTTTCATAGAGTTCTAGAGAGCCTGAAGACGCGACGATCCAAACGGCCAGATAATCCAAGTCGTGGAAGAATGATAATAAAAAATCGTCAAAAACCTACCAAATTACATGGAGAACATCTAGATGAAGTAAGGAGCTTGGGATAAAAAGGTTTAGCCAAAGATTGGCTAAGGATTAAACTCGGCACCGAGCTAAGGCCTTGACTCGATACCGAGTTTAGCCGTTAACTCGTGTCGTCGTGACATTTTTTGTTCTATCTTTGGGCTGATCCCTGGACTTCTCTAGAAGCGAATTTCTGATCCAATATGACTGCTACCCCTATAAATAGAAACCATAGAGCAACCAAGAAAGGATATGGTTTCTGCCATCACTACGCGGAAGCCCTGTTTCTTCTTCAACTCTTATCTCTACTCATAGTCACCAAGTCAGTTCCTCTAGGCAATTCTAGGACTTAGAATCTGTCTAACACTTGTACTTGTGGCTAACTCTTTCCTAATCACCTTGTAATCTTATTCAATCAAGATCGAACTGATAATCAAAGCTATAAAGTGGACGTAGGCTTAGCTAACAGCCGAACCACTATAAAAATATGTGTCTCGTTTACTTTTATGTTATTTTCTATTATATTTGCCCTGTTCTAACAGGGCTGGTGCTTTTACATCATACTCCAGGGTATTGATCCATTTTTTTTGGGTTAACATTTTGGTGCTTTCACTGAGAACTAGTGAACCCAGGCTTAGATCTAGCTCTTAATTTTGGATTGGATAGGTCTAGAAGTTAGATCTGCAAATCCGAATTTGAAAAGAGTTTGAAGGCTTACCATTGAAGACTAATTGTGGGTAGAAAGAAAAGTACTTTTGGGAGATCAACAAGAGAAACAGTTGGCGGTAATGAAGCCAACCCCCAACAAATTGAAGTAAACATTACTAGAAATGCAGCTCCAGGATCCTCTAATCAACAAGAGGTGGTGACCAAAGGAGAACTTAACCAGATGGTTAATGAGCTCAACCAGAAGATTGCTAATAGCTAAAAGGTCTTATGGACAAGATAAACGATTTGCTAGCGCTGCAAACACCAACTGCTTTAAGAACTAGGTTGGAAGATGCCGCTACTATGGAATAGGAGAATTCCACCATCTCAGGCTTGCATATGAGGGATGGCAAGCAAAAGTAAAAGGAGATAGTTGGTTAGGCCACTGGAACTGTTATTAAAGTAAATGGAAGCACTCCACCCGTTGGAGCACAACCTGCTGTAAACCCTAATCTTAGAGGGAAAACTCCACAAGGGAATGTTGCAATGCTCCTCTCCGATTTTGAAGATGACATGCAACTTGACGACAAAGGATTGGAATTAAATGCTGGAAAAGGCAGGAAAAACGCCAGAAAGGAAGTCCAAACTGCTGCTATAAGGCCAACCACGCGCCAACCGAATTCTGCAGGAGTGGTTCTCCCGGAGAATGGAGAACCTAGGCTTTGGTTGGCAAATCAAGGCTGTTTGCAGAGTCAAACGCTTGGAGTAGCCCTTGACAGTTGACCTATGGAGTACCAGACTAGTGAGGCGTACATTGCGGACATGGAATGCTTGATGGAAGGAAGTAAAGGTAGGAAGGACGACGACTGGGGTTCTGCACCAAGATGAACACCATTAGCTGAAAATATCCTAAAGGAAGAGTATCCCAAAAAGTTTACTTTGCCTACTATACCATCCTATAAAGGGATGGCAGACCCTAAACCACACTTGTACAAATACATTTGGCATATGGATGGAGCCAGCGCAACGGATGATGTCTGCTGCAGATATTTCCCTATCTTCTTAGAAGGAGTCTCTTCAATGTGGTTTACCAGACTCCTACCAAGATCCATCTCCACCTTTGATGAGTTGGTGAGTAAATTCATGGAATAGTTTAGACTTCACATAGCTCATCCAAAAGACATGATGTCTCTATATTGCTTTTTCCAAGGACGCAACGAATCACTGAAATCCTTTATGAACCGATTTAATACAACAGTTACTAAAGTAAGCAATCCCAACAAAGATATGGTATTCATGGCTTTGGTCCGAGCTATTCATCTAGAAAGCGAGCCAATATCTAAGGCTGGAAACGACAAACGCATTAAAAGGCAAGCTCGCCAATAAACAACCAAAGGTGGTGGTTTAGAGCAATGTAGCGATCAATGAGGATGGAAACAATTTCGGGGCCACTACAGGAAATGCTAGGAAAGACGAAAATCAAAAGAGGAAGAACCAAAACTCTAGTAGGCATGACGGGGGTAGAAAGCGAATTAGGGATCTGAGACCCGAAGAGTATACTCCGTTGAATGACAGCTTGGAAAACATCTACCTTGCGACTCAAGGAACTGAGCGATACAAGAAGCCTGGCAGAAAGAAAAAATCAAAATGGAAAAAATAGTCAGGGAAGTTCTGCTGGTTCCACGAGACTCATGGGCACAATAAGAATAAGTGTGAACACTTGAAAGACCTGATTGGGGAATTGATAAGGAACAACCGGCTCCAGCAGTACGTAAAGAAATCACAAAACCTTAATTAACCTGCTGGACCCAAAGTTTCAAGTGCTCAAGGAAACCAATCCGGACCTAGCGGAGATGGGTGCAGACAGATAGAATAGAAATTTTTTATCAGCACTATTTTTGGAGGACCTCACCCGGCACAGAAGAGCTGGGGGGAAATGGAGCGATACGCGAGTACACTAAAGCATTCTCCAAAAAAAACTTGCTTTGCAGTCAAATATGGAACCCTGTCCAAGCGGCAGAGAACACTCAATGACGACAGTGTTTTAAAACCGAGACACTGAAGGAGTAGAAACCCCAACTCTCGACCTGATGGTAGTCGAGCCAGTAGTTGTACGTCGAGTCCTACTAGATGGTGGAAGTTATTTTAACATCTTGTTTCGACACATGTTCGATCAGATGAAAATCAGTGTGAAGGATGTATTTGCCTACTGGACAAAGATTCAGAGGTTCACGGGCGAACCAAGACAGCCAGTCAGGACAATTGACATGCTTGTGGAACTCGGAGAAGGAGAACAAAGGGTAGTCCTTTTCCAAACCTTTGTAATAGTTAACGAAATGTCAGCCTACAATGCTTTCTTAGGTCGACCGGCCCTTGCTGATTTCAGAATTGCTTTGGCTTAGTGGTGCCTTACCATGGAATTCCTAATGAAAAATGGGGTTGGAGTTATAAAGGAAGACCAAAGTGCCGCAAGAGAATGCTATGTCACTGAACTGTGTGAATCAAAACGAAAAGAAAAGGGAAAAAATGTGGGGAGTCTCTCCACATTTGTGAACCATCAGCATAGCAATTACAGAACCGTCCTTGGCTCGGGGACCATAGCCGATTCGACAAGGCTTTGGACCTTGGGAAGAAGAGTTCAGGGGAGGAGCGAGCAACACCGGTGGAGATTATGGTGTCTGTCCCTATTGATATGAATGACCCAACTCGAGTCTTGAAGATAAGGTCACAACTTGGAATCAAAATGCAACAAGAACTAATCAAATTTCTTTGCCCCAATCTGGATGTTTTCACATGGACGCATTCTGATATGTGTAGGATATCACTGGAGATAGCATGTCATACACTTAATATCAATCCCAAGTTCACTCCAGTAAGGCAGAAGAGACGCAGTCTGTGTCCATAGCGATCGGCTGCGTTGAAGGAGGAAGTGGATAAGCTGTTGGCTAATGGCTTCATCCGTAACACGACTTATCCTAAGTGGGTGTCGAATCCAGTTCTAGTCAAGAAATCTAATGGGAAGTGGCAAACTTGTGTCGACTACTTAGACTTGAACAAAGCCTGCCTGAAGGACAGTTTCCTATTACCTAGGATTGACTAGCTTGTGGACGGAACTGCAGGGCACGAACTACTCTTTTTCATGGATGCCTACTCGAGTTATAACCAGATTATAATGCAAGAACCTGATCAGGACAACACCAGCTTCATCACCGACCTCAGATTGTATTGTTACCGAGTAATGTCATTCGACCGGCTGAACGATGGGGTAACTTATCAATGGTTGGTGAACACAACGTTCATGGATCAGATTGGGCGAACAATGGAAGTCAATGTAGATGACATGCTGGTTAAATCATGTGTGTTTGGAAATCACTTGGATAACCTCTCAGAAATGTTTAGGATTCTTCGAAAGTATGGAATGAAGCTTAACCCGCTGAAATGCTCATTTGATGTGGCTTTTGGGAAATTTATAGGTTTCGTGAATGCTAGGGGCATTGAAGCAAATCCCGAGAAAATTACTATCTTACGAAATGCCACAAGCCCTACGATAAAGAAGGAATTACAAAGTATGAATGGAAAGTCGCAGCGTTAAGCTGATTCATTTCTAAAGCAACAAACAAGTGTATACCATTCTTTGACGCATTGAAGAAGGGTAAGAAGAATTTCAAATGGAATCAGGCTTGACAAACCACTTTTGAGGAATTATTGTGACATATGGAGACCCCACCAGTTCTATCTAAACCGGTGGATGGGGAAGAACTATTCATCTACCTAGCAGTGTCACCTCATGCTCTAAGCGCAGCACTGGTATGAAAAGAAGCTAGGATCCAGCGGGCCATTTACTATATTAGTAAGCAATTCACTGGAGCCGAGAAAAACTATCTGAAGTTGGAAAAACTAGTCTATTGCATGTTGATCTCATCAAGGAAGTTACGACCATATTTCCAAGCTCACCCAATCAAAGTATTAATAGTCCGACCCTTGAAACAGGTACTGTACCGTCCAGAGACATCAGCATGACTTCTAAAATAGAATATTGAGTTGAGTCGGTACGACATCACTTATCACCCCTAAAGGGAAATCAACGGACAGGCATTGGCGGATTTCATCACCGAGTTCACGTTATGGGACAGTGAAGAAGAAGATACTACAGAAGTGGTTCACAATGAAAAATGTTTGTCGACGGTGCGTCAAATGATTTCTGCTCAGGAGCAGGATTTATTCTCGAGACTCCTGAAGGACGATCTATTCGCTACGCTCTAAGGTTGAAATTCCCTACTACTAACAATGAGGTGGAGTACGAGGCGTTGATAATGGGGTTGAAAATCATAAAAGAATTCAAAATAAAGGCCATGCATATATACAGCGACTCTCAGCTAGTCGTTTGTCAAGTTAAAAGAGAGTATCAGGCTAAGGGAGAAAATCTCGCCCCTTACCTGTCTGAATCATGGGAATTACTAAGCGACACTGAACACCATACCATAGCCTGTATTCCTAAAGAGCAGAACATGAAGGCTGATGACTTTGTCAAGTTAGCCAGTTCCGGGGAAGCACAATCCATGGGATTGGTTACAGTTGAAGTATTGATGGCTCCCAGCATAGATCAAATGGACGTTGATTGGGTTCTAGAGACCACAAAAAAAGAGGAATCATGGATGAGTCCAATCAAGGGCTATCTCCTTAGTGGGGCACTACCCAGAGACCGAAATGAGAAAAAGAAACTTCTTTGAAAGACCCTGTAGTTTGTAATCCAAGATGGAGTGCTCTACAGGAGAGGATTCTCCACTCCTTACTCAGATGTCTAACTGGCAGCAAAGCCAAGAGGATCCTCAAGGAAGTTCATGAAGGCGACTGTGGCGACCACACCGGGGGGAAGACACTAGTAAAGAAGGTTCTCCGTCATGGATATTGTTAGACAACAATTAACTGAGATGCAGCAGACTACATTAGGCATTGTGATTAATGCCAGAGATTTGCAAAAATCCCGAGAATTCTATCATCATAACTTACGCAAATGGTCAGCCCTTGGTTGTTTGCAATCGGAGGAATCGATTTAATCGGCATACTTCCAATTGCCACAGAAGGAGCCAAATACGCTATAGTTGCAGTTGATTACTTTAGCAAATGGGCTGAAGCAGAGCCGCTTGCCACCATTACTACAAAGAAAGTAATTAACTTTGTTACTAAAAATATCATTTGTAGGTTTGGAGTACCGTAGAAAATCATCATGGATAATGGGACTCAGTTCGAGAGTGCCGAATTTAAGGATTTTCGCAAACGTTTCTGGATCGAAAAGATTTTTTTGCAGTAGCACACCTGTAGGCAAATAAGCAAGTGGAGGCAGTCAATAAATCATCAAATCTACCATTAAGAAATTGCTTATGAAAGCCAAAGGGAATTGGGTTGATGAACTTCCGCTTACACTATATGCTTATAGGATGACTCACAAAACTACGACCGAGCACTCGCCTTTTGCCTTGACATACGGTTCAGAAGTGATGATCCCAGTGGAACTGAAAGTCTCCTCTCATCGGAGATGACACTAAAATCAAAGTGAAGATGAGCAGCTCTTGCTCGAGTCGCTGGATCAAATCGATGAGAAGCAGGAGGAAGCTGAGCTAAGGACCGCTGCTCACCAGAAGCGAGTGGCATGGCACTTCAACACCTAGGTTCGCAACCATACCTTCGAAGTGGGAGATCTCGTCCTGAAACAAATCTTCCCGGGCACAGGGGCATTGGCTTAAATTAGGAAGGACCCTACGTTATCGGCCAGAAACTTGGAGATGGAATGTTCAAGCCCACTGCAGTCGATGGAATTCTGATTCCCTGTGCTTGAAACAGTGACTCGATGCGGCACTATTTTATTTAGTACTTATCTATGTATTTCCTATTTTCGCAAATAAGCCACCCAGGGATACTAGGTCATTGTAATTAGGTAGGATTTGCCTTTCTCTTTATTTCATCAATAAAGTTATTCTGCTTCTTGAATCTATGGAACCGCGTTCTTGTAAGAAAACTGATGAGTAGACGGTATAATCAACCCAAACCGCCGGATCAACAGGGAAAATCGATCCCTGCCATTTGGGAACCGGTGTTGCTTTGGCAATATCGGGAAGGCCCAACCCCCGCGCACACCCATAAGCCGCGCCTCGCTTCTTGGACCAATGGAACCGCGTCCAAGTAAGCATCCATTCTTTCTCCAATTGAGCCGATGGAACCACGTTTAAGTGCGTTCCATTTCTTCGCTTCTTGGACCGATGAAACCACGTCCAAGTAAGCATCCATTCTTTCGCCACTTGAACTGATGGAACTACGTTCAAGTGCGCTCCATTTCTTCGCTTTTGGACCGATGGAATCGCGTCCTAGTAAGCATCCATTCTTTTGCCACTTGAACCGACGGAACTGCGTTCAAGTGCGCTCCACTTCTTTGCTTCTTGGACCGATGGAACCGCATCCCAGTAAGCATCCATTCTTTCGCCACTTGAACCGATAGAACTACGTTCAAGTGCGCTCCATTTTCACTTTTTGAACCGGTGGAACCGCTTCCAAGTAAGCATCCATTCCCTCGCTTCTTGGGCCAATGGAACTGCATCTAACGTAAGTGCCTATTCCTTCGCTGCTTGAACCAATGGAACCGCGTTCAAGTGCACTCCGAATCATCGATGTTACCCTGGTAACATCGTCAGTTTTTCAAAATATCCTAAGTACCGACATTGCTCCGGCAACATCGGGAAATTCATCAGTTGCAGTATTGGTTGAAATCAATCCCCACCTCCCAAAACTCAACATTGCCCAAAAGTCAGTAACGTTGATGGAGAATCCAAGGGATTGAGCTGTTTACTGGTCTCTAGAAACATAAACTAATATACAGATGGAACCTTAATACCAAACTTGGAGAGAATCAACTGCAATAAAAGTACAGGGTGCTCAGAATCGAGCATTCAAATTACAAGTTCTCGGAGATAATAGCAGCAATACATCTTTGACTGGGGGCAACCAGAGAGTCGCCCAGAGCACCCGGTCTCATATCAAGTATTCGGAGTAAGCAGGCCCATGGAGTGGGGCGTGCACAGAAACTAACACTTGGTCAAAATAAAAATCACACCATACTTCTGTTACACTAAACAGAGAATTTTGCCAAGCACAACAGAGCTAAGTAGAGTAGTAAACTATATAATTGCAGGTTACACTACTTACACTATGTACATGCATAAAATTGCGATAAATAAACATATCACATCACACAATACAATAGTATATAATATGGAAATTGTGAGATAAGCAATTGTATTATGTACACATATAGTGGTATAGAAACGGGCACAGTACATAGAATATACAAAAGTACATAGAAGAGATTACAATGGAAATGCTAATCTTTTCATTACTTGTATCAATTTATGTACAACACCAAACAGCAAAGGCCGTACCTTACAGACTATACTTGTACATACTCTAATGACACAAAAGACGCACAAAAAAGAACCACCTGTGCTGCACCACGCTAGCACACCATCACTTTTTCTTTCCATGACACCCTTAACATCTATGCCCCGTCAGATCTGGATCTTCTTCCTTTTCATAACCACCTTGCTCGAGTCAGGCTCCTCAGGTCCACTGGAAGATTCACCTCCAGGCTTTGGCTTGCCAATCTTGATAGTGAATGGGAGAATCCTAGCCTTGTTAGCATTTGCTTTAGTCTTGAGCTTGGCCTTCTCTTCCTCCTCTTCTTGCACCCGCTTCTCCATTGTCTTGTTGCCGGCTAGATTAATAGCACCGACCATCTAAACATCCTCCTCCTGCAATACAACAACGTCCTCCAATGCTTTCAAGGATGCAATTTTTTGAGCATCAGATCCGGGCTCGGAGATGGAAGGTTAGAGCGTAGCAGTCGAGCTTGTAAAAATAACAGTAGAGGTGGTAAAGATCGCTTCAGCTCTTGCGCTCTGAGAAGCAGAAGGCAAAGATGGGACGTCAAGTGGACCTATGAGTTCACAAAGAGAACGGTACAACTCAGTAACAAATTCAGAAGTGAAATCAAGTTGTTGGAGCATGGGAGAAACAAGAGAAATACCTAAAGTGGGACCTTTTTCTATGAACACGACCTCAAACTCTCTTGTTTCTGGTAACTCTCCAATCGCTGGGGCAGGGATGTAAGGCTCATGAAGTGTGGCCAAAGATGGAATGATATTTACTGGCGCTCTAGACTATGAGACAGGCACTACGTGCTAACCCAAAGAGCTCGAGCCAACAAGAGAAGCCACTACTCTGGCATCCTCCTCAGCCAAGATCACCTTTCCCATAGCAAGCATCTCTATCTCCTCGGCACTCAAGTACTACACTATAAGCTTGGTTTCAGAGTGATTGCCTCCGGCTCGGCGCAGCACTTTTTCCCACGCGTCAGCAAGTGTAGCGGGATAGTCATTTCCCAACCACTTCAAGTCTTTGTGCATAATAATGCTGGGATAGAAGTGTTGGAGGTCCTAGTTGAGCTCTTCCCTCTCCTTGGCCCATTTATCATTCTCAGTAACCTGGGCCTTCTCAATATCACTGAGCTCTCTTCGGTAGACGGCAAGTTCTACATTATTTGCCAGCTTATCGATCAATAAAGTCTTCATCTTTTCGACCAGTCATTGGTTCTCTTCACGGAGCTTCTGCACTTCCTCACATAGACGTTCAAGTACGGATGCCTACTCGAAAAGGGCTCGGTCTTTCAACTTTATAGCCTTAGTCTTCTCTTTGACATGCTTCTTGAACTCTGTGCCTTCAAATAGCCTTTTTCATCTCGTTTCTCATCATTATCTCTGCATTACTATGGGCACGCTTCATCTCTGCCATCAGGCTATCGGTACTTGCTTTCTGCTTGACGGCAAGACCTCTCTCCCTGGTGACTTTAATTAAGTCAGCATCCCGCTCTTTAATCGCCACTTCGCGCTATATGCTTTCCTTCTTGAGCGATTCAAGCTGTGTAAGGTTGATATTATTGATGTCCGAAAGGGCTTTGGACAAATGCTGCCACTCGAATATTGACTCCACATCACTTTGGACCTCTTTTAAGTGTTTCATTGCACTTTCCTTTGTAACGATCTTGATATCATGATCGAACTTCAACCCACAAAGGCACAAGTGTGGAAAAGTAGCTTGGAGGAGGGACAAACTAGGTAGAAGTGTGTATGTTGAAATGCTCTGAGAAGGAGCAGAAGCAGCAACAGGCATAATAGCCCAAGATGAAGGGATGTCCTGAACAATGGCAGTTTGAGTTAGAGAATATGGGGGAATCATAGAAGTAATGGGACCGTGGCGCTCAGACGAGTCTCTTCGCGATTGTTTGTGGACCTCGCGAGAAGAGTTTCCTCCAAACTCCCACTTCCTCTTATTCCTTTCCTCTTCAGCATCAAGATGTTCCCGGCCCTGCGAGCCTCATCATGCTCACATTCTTTTCTATTTATCCTCCCTTCATTCATCTCGTAGCAGTAGGGTTAAGGTTCAAGAGTGTTCTTTCTATAATCACTCGAGCTTCGGTGGAGTTTTTCATACCTATCGCGAGCCATTGAACCTAAAATAAGGAAAAATTTATAAGTATCAGAATTACATAAGCCGAAGTGTATAAGAGGATGAGTGCTCGTGATCCTATAGTGGAGTGTGTAACGCCAATGACCCCCTATATAGTCTACAAACCAGTCGGGCATGGTTTTAGGGTCGGAGTGCTGCCGCCGTCACTTATAAAGGCCCCGGAAGATATGTCGATCTGCGAGCCAATCTTTTATACCATGTTGATGGAGATATCCTCATCTTCATCTACATAGATATCGACATCTCTCATGAAATTAGAAGTGGATGTATCTCCTGCGAGGGTCTCGGTAGATTGACCTCCGGTAGGCTGTGGGGTCTCGATAGCAGGTTGTTCTTGAGGAGGGGAAGTTAAGAGCATGGGGTCCAATGCTTCAGCACCAAAAGACCTGGAGAAGGCGGCTTGGGAAGATCAGGGCTCATTTTCGATGACTCACCAAAAGATTCATTTGTTTCCTCGGAGATGTGAAAATAGCTATCATCATCGTCTGAACCCTCTTCCTCTCCTTCCTCAGCCATTGGCTATTTCCCCTCTCTCCTTTCAAACTGCTCTCTTCTTCCTTGGGGATCAGAGACATCATGTGGGTCTCATCCTTATCCAAAATTATGTCATCTCTGGAGGGTAAGTCAATGTCAGCTCTAGGAATCTCTTCGGGCGGTGCTTCTTTTGACGGACCGACCACGTCTTCATGAGCCTCCTCGTTAGAGACACGAGCATGGGTTGAAGAACGAGTATGCCTCCTAGGGCCACTCGAAGTTGAGGGCTCATCATCTATGGAAAATATATTGGGATGAAGCAAGTCGAACTGCCAAAGGTTCTCATTCATTAGAAGGAACTCTATTGTGCGCTCGGAAGATCTCAAAGCCTTATGAGTTTCAGGCATCCCATAAAGCTCGCCGTTGCTTTCCCTCTTTGGGATGACTGTAATAAAACATATGAAGGGTTATGGAATTGGAAAATCATTTGGAGTAGTAAGAGCCAAGGGATCATGATTTATCCCCAGATAGCCAGAACCAATTGAAGCCTTCTGGATGTTGAACAACGAAAAACTCATTCTTGAAAGCCGAACGTTCGTTGTGGAGATCTTTTATCAACTTACATCCTCTGCATGCTTCAATAATTATAAAGAATGGGTAGTTCTGCCTTATGTTGAAGTGAAGAAGATATATAAGTTCATTTGCCTTGGATGACACCCAAGCCTGGTCATGAATAGATTATACAGGGAGCATAATGCGCATAACCGTTGGGGGTGGATTTGAAATGGCACCAATCCCAATTCTTGAAGCACCATAGACAAGAACGATTGACTGGTGGCATAGCACCACTCAAGAAAATGTATCAGTTACAAGCAGTAAATACTTCAGGAGGATTATGCCCAAATTCAACTTGGGTGGGCAGACGAACGTCGCCTTCAGGAATGCCGTGTTGTACGCATATATTTCCATGCATTTTAGCTGTCAGGAACGAAGGCGCTTGCTCCTGAGGGTCGGTTAGGATTCTTAGTTTAAGAGATAACTGGTTAAGTACAGGTCCTATCAGAACTAGGGGGCCATAAAAATCAGAAGTCGCAGGTTGACTTGGCCCCACGGGAATGGATGGAGAAACTGGGGCAGTTGTTGACTCAGCTTCTGAAGGCGTGGACGCTCTATCAACGGACTTGCAGAGTGTTGACTGGCGCGTCATTCTAGACAATAAAACTCATTGATCATGGTCAGATATGCTCTATTTCTAATAAGAATTCTCATGTGATTAGCGCTTGAAATCCAAAGGAAGTCGGCGTGTGCGGACCAATCGAATTCCAAGTGTTGACCGGGGCAGGTGTAGTGTGTTATCTATATGGGATGAGTCCAGTGTCTCGAACACCACGAATGGACCATCCTGTGTAGGTAGCTCACTCGTATTGAAAAAATGGTATGTATCGTCCTTTGAAATCATTCTTCTGTACTATTCCGTTATCGATCAACGATCGATAACAGATTCGTTATCCGGAGTGACACTGAAAGTTCTTTCTTTACAGAGACACTAGATGGGCAGAAATGCAGAGTAATGGAAACATCCAATACACAAAGATACAATGCGAGTCACCATATTGGGGTCAGTTTTGTGATTAGGCCTTGATCAATATCGTGAAAGGAGATGGTTGAAATTAGGAAGCACGACATGACTCCTAGGTCATGTACATTCAGTTAGGGAAAAATGGCATAGCCACCAACTCAAGAAACCCTAAATCAACCAATCCCATTCCAAATTGAGTTCAACCAAGGTCCAATTTCCATTTCCATCACCACCAAAGTACGAATTCACCATCGCCAACCTTCAAATCATGGTAAGAAACAAACTCGGCCTAGGGTTTGTATTGAGTCGGGTCCACGTCTTCCAAGTGTCGGCTGTAGAGGCGACGAATCTGTCAGGTGACGGCGAAACACTAGCGGTGGTGGAAGAGCTTGGTGGCAAGGCTGGAGGTTGAATGGCGGTGGAAAAGCAGCTTGAATCGGCACGGGAAGGGTTAGGAACTCGGATTGAAAGCTTGTAGACTCGGAGTGAAGTAAGGTATGTGGGGAGTTAGGCTAAGTGAAGTAGTATAAGTAGGAGAGAACTTACTTAAAAAATTGCTAAGTCCTTAACTCGAGACGAGTTAAGAATTAACTTGGTACCGAGTTTACCACTCCAACCCAGGTCAGCTCCGCCTCATCACAATAAAACAATATACCGATTTAAAGCCTTACGTGAATTTCAAAGCGAAGATTGCATCATCGGTATAAATAATTGGAATTCAAATAGAAATCAGAACAACTATCAAATCAAAAGTTAACCAACTGAATACAACGTCTCGAGACGGAATCCAACAATCAACCGAAACTCATAAGATAGCTGTTCGAGGCTTATCTTGATCTAGAGCACACTTTGTTTCCAACGAAAGCGTACTCTGGGGGGAAATGTTAACTGGGGTTTTTTACCAAGCAGAAATCAATAGAAGTTAGAACGTTGGTACGAAGACAGAATGACCTGAAATTTGACAATGACACTCAGAAAGACTAAAGGAAGAGCTTAAGAAAATATAGAACCCAAAATGGGCTAAGTCCTTAACTCGGCCTGAGTTAGCCTCTTAACTCGGTAATGACTCTAAATGCCATATCTTGGCATCTTTGTATTTTTGACAAGTGATCCCCTAGTCTTTCTATGAATATTCATGAAGTTTCATAGAGTTCTAGAGAACCATTCATCAAGAATGAAGACGTGACGGTCCAAACGGCCGTATAATCCAAGTCGTGGAAGAATGATAATCAAAACTTGTCAAAAATCTACCAAATTACATAGAGAACATCTAGACGATAAGGAGCTTAGGACAAAAGGGTTTAGCCAAAGATTGGCTGGGGATTAAATTCGGCACCGAGTTAAGGCCTTGACTCGGTACCAAGTTTAGCCGTTAACTCGTGACGTCATGACATTTTTTGTGTTATCTTGGGCAGATCCCTAGACTTCTCTAGAAGCGAATTTATGATCCAATATGACTGCTACCTCTATAAATACAAATCATAGAACAACTAAGAAAGGATCTGGTTTCTTCCATCACTACGCGGAAGCCCTGTCTCTTCTTGAACTCTTATCTCTACTCCATAGTCACCAAGTCAGTTCCTCTAAGCAATTCTAGGACTTAGAATCTATCTCACACTTGTACTTGTGGCTAACTCTTTCTTAGTCACAATGTAATCTTATTCAATCAAGATTAGACTAATAATTAAAGCTACAAAGTGGACATAGGCTTAGTTAACAGTCGAACCACTATAAAAATCTCTATGTCTCATTTACTTTTCTATTATTTTCCGTTATATTCGCTCTATTCTAACAGGACTGGTGTTTTCACATCATACTCCACGGTGTTGATCCATTTTTTGGGTTAATAAGTTTATGTGAGTGGAATTATCACAATGAATTTGTACTTCGGTATAAATCCCCGTAATTATACATTTTGGAAAATATTATCTAGAAGAGGCAGAATAATACACACACACACATAATTATTTCCCCATTTAATTGGATTGGTTTGAGTAGTTATTCGGGGTAATTAATTAAGATCCTGTGTATATATTGTGTCCTATTCATATTGAACAAAGTTAGATGGAGTAGATATTAATTTATAACATGGTTATAAATTAATTAAACTCCAATTTGTTGTTATATTACTAATAGAAATATTGTTACATGATTTACTAATTATCAGAAGTTAAAAGCATGACCATTAAAATAAGTTGTAAGGCTCAAATAATTGTTTAGGCAGGTTAAAATATTAAAATGGCTTTGAAGTTTATTTGGCCTTGCTATTAGTTTACTATGGTGTAATTCAATAATTAACCAACCGATGATTTTTTTTAAAATTGATTTAAAAAGCTAGAAATTTCAAAAGAAGTATTGTATTATTTAATAGGGTTTGATTAAGGTTATAAAATGGTTTATTAACTTTAGACCTTAAGAAATGGTTTGTTATATATATATATATATATATATATATATAATTTGAGGCCTTATTAATAGCTAAACTTGATTTTTATAGAAGAATTAAGTGATACCCAGCTATAATAGGATTGATTCATCGAGAATATTATTTTATAAGATAAGTTGAGAATTCTGTAAAATAATATGAAGAATATATAACTGTTAGATCGGTTACTTATGTAAGATGCATTTTTGTAAATTTTTTATATGATTGTATGTGTGAATGGATATTGATATGATAGATTTGTTATTTTGGTTATGCATTGCCTTCGTGTATGTAAGTGGGCATGATATGTGTATTTCCATATAGTTGGTCTGGTTATATATATTGTTGACACCAAAAGTGGTACAACACCCAAATATAACTTGTTGTAGGATTAGATTTAGTAGAAATAGCAAAAAGGTATAGAAAAGTAGAGAGAGACAAGATTTTTATAGTGGTTCAGCAATCTCTCTCCTACATCCACTTTATAATTTTATTGGTTAAGGATTTCATAGAGATTTGGAGTCACTGGTACAAGGGATTAACAGGTTCACAAGCCTAAAACTGCTAATATAATCTCCCTAGGTGGTTATTGTGAGGGAGAGATAGGAGATGAAGAAGAACCAGAGTATAAGATTCTTTTTTTGTTGGTGTAGGGCCGATATTTATAGAGGAACTGCTATACTGATCCTCGGGGCCGAGTTGAACAAGGTCTAGATGAAAGCCCAGAAATGTACAAAGGAGCACATGGCCCAATTACCAAGAAAGACCTCTTGGTACCGAGAGTTTCCTCTCAGTGTCGAGAGGTTTGTTCCATTGCAAACTTCTTCTTTTCACTTGCTTTGCTCTCTTATCTCCAATTCAATGTATTCTAAACTTCTTTCCATAGAGGTTGAGACGAACCTGATGATTTTTCTTGGTTAACACGTGTCTTATCCTATTTTCTTTGCTTTCTTCCAATCAATCTTCAGAGTTGCTCATCTATTCTCTAAGAAAAATACTTTATGACGACTATAGCAACCCTGATTTTTGAGTTAATTAAATAAAATAAATAATGATTTAAATGTGAGAATTTAAATCATTAATCTAGAATTTGTATTCTTTTATAAAAGATAATTTATTTTAAAATTATTAATTCTAAATCATTGTGAAATTGAGAAATATTAGTATTTTCAAAGGGTTAAAATCACTTGAAAACATTATTGAGATTTTATATAATTATGGTGAATTCTAAATTTATAGAATATTGGAGAAATTAGAATTTTAGAGTTTTATTTAAAGATAATTGGAACTATAGTTTGGATATGAATATTTATTTAGTTTGAATCTTTTATTTTTAAATAAAAGAAGAATTTGAGATTAACAAACTCCTTTATAAAAATGTTGTTCATTGTTAAAATAATTTAAGAAGTCATTTTACTCATTTGGCTATGGTTTGAATACTTAAGCTTTTGATTAAGAAGCTATTAGCAAGAAATTAGGTAAAAGTGGTTATTTAATTCATTTTTGGGTTTAATTTAAAAACCCAAAGCCTATTTAAAGAAAGAAAAGAGTAGTTTTCTTCCTCATTTTGCTATTGTCTGTACGTACACTCAAAATGCAGTAAACAGAAACATAAAGTTAGAAAGCAAATCAAGTTTCCTCCTAACCCTAGAGCTAATTATCAAATTATATTGGGAATAAATTGCTAGAAAATCCAATTAAATCAATGCAATGATTTTGAAACCTATTTTGTCTTTTAGATTGGTTGATTTTAGTTTTACAGTGTGTAATCCTTGTTGTTATTTGTTTTGGGCTGAGATGTTTTCTAGGGTTTGCTGTTTCTAGTTTTAAGCTATTGCAGATGTTATGGGTGCTTAATTGCAAGAAGAAGAGGTGAGTTAATCCTCACACAACCTATCTTTGAATATCTAATTGCATGCTTAACAATTTTATGTTGAATGATTGAGAATTGGATAGGGAATTTGTGTTTCCGTAGTTGAAAACTTGTATAATCATTTCTGTCAGTTTACTGTAAATTAGTTCAACTCCTTTTGTAAGTTTTGCTTTCTATAATAAGTCATTGTTGAATGCATGCTTGTTTCTGAATCCATATTGCAAATTTATGTTGCCGGAAAGTGTTGGAGTCGCGCCGGATAAGTCATCGACCATCGGTAGGAGAAGTGAACGGAACTTGGAACTCACGTTCTAGGTCCCCACCGGTCGACCGGTGGCATATAACCAGTCGACCAGTCATGACCTGGAGCGTGGGCTCCAGGTCCCTACTTCTCTCCCTGCTGTCGTGTGTTTTGCCCAGTTTTTGATGCCTTATTATTTTGTGCTATTTGCTTTGATTTGGGCTTCTGATTTCTGGAGTTTAATGCTGGGATTTGGATGTTTTGTTGATCTAAGTTTCATGAATTTTTATGAGTATTTATTTAATATATATAGTTTTAAAACAAGAAATTTACAAAAAAAGTTTATTATAATTTATCGCTATCAAACTTGTTTTCGAATCAATTCAATTCATTTTATAAATGGTTTTAAGCAATTGTCTCTCTCTCTCTATATATATATAATTCAATTAGTAGAAATAGTTTATGATTTAAAAGTATGGTTTTGAATTATAGGCATATGTTATTTCTAAACCAATGTTGCATATTAATACGGTTTTGGAATATGAGTATTTATATTTTCATAAATAAATGTTTACTTATTTATATGACTTTTGGAACATAGTTTGTTGAATTATATATCTTTTAATGGGATTTTGGAAAAACTATATATAGAAATACAATTTTATATCAATCGAATTTATGGTTTACTTTATATAGTGATGCATAAATATATGAAGTTGCAAAACAAATGAGTTTATGGATTTAAAATGAGAAGTTTTGAAGTAAGTATATATATGAAGTATTTTAGAAATCAATTCTTATATGGTAAAATCATATTATTTGCTTTCAAAACCATAAACTCTTACTGGCTTTATCTATTTATATGCTTATTGGCATTTCTTGTGTAACTTTGGGATTATTGATTTCTTGCAATTTCTACCTTCATTTGAATGAGAAATCTAATTAAATGATTTAGAAATACAAGTGGTTTGGAACATTTGTATTACTTTATCGGTTAATTATTGGACTCGTTCGATTGAATACTTTAGTCGAGTGGAATTTATAATCGTTTAGTAAATATTTAAGTATTGCAAAGTGGTTATGGGACATTAGGCGATACTTATTTAGTTACTAATCGAAAGTATATTACACTTATCGAGTGTAGTTTACTAAAATTTAGTAAATGTTCAAGTAAACCCATGTGGTATGGGACACACGGTCGTTGTTTGAATGATTACAATTTGGAAGTATATAACACTTATTCTGGCGAGTTTTCAGGCTCGTCTTTGTGTGATCCATGTACAAGCGGATTAAATGGGTTTTCGTGCCCATCTGGCGATACTCGCTTACAAGCGAGTTATTACTTGTGAAGTGCTCATCTCTTGTGTTGGTGTGCGTAGTGTGTGTCTCTTGTATTGATTTGTGAAGTGCTTGTCTATTATGCTAGCTTATTCATTGACTTTTGAAGTTCTTGTCTTATTCGACTTGCGAAGTGCATGTCATCTGTGTTGGCGTGCAAAGTGTGTGCCTAATATTATAGCTTGCGATGTGCATGCTTTTGTTTGACTTGCGATATGCTTATTTTTATAGTTTTATGATTTGTGACTTGCTTTTAAGCTAAGTCTTTCGGATTTGAACTCGCTTTCAAGCAGTCTTATATTTTCTGGAGTTTGACTTAATTTTATGCAGTCTCTTGTGTTCTTGTGGTTTCGAAGTTAGTTTCCTTATCACCATATTCAAGATGATTGTCGTTGGTGGGCATGAGAGGATTTGGTGATATGGTGATTCAGTATCATTGTCTTTTGTTTACATATGGCATATATTATATAGTTCTTATTATGTCTTGTGTTTTATGCAAATTTGTTAGTGGATGATTCATGGTGAGACCTTTTGATGTTTAGTGTGATACATTATTTAGACTTCTATATCTTTGATGTTTATGCATGCTTATTATTATATGATCTCGCTTTATGGATATTTAGAGATAGTTTGACCCGTTTATTATTTTTATAATACTTGGGTCAGACCGAGACTTGACAGGTACAGGAACTCAATGACTTTGGATGTGGGCTAGCTAGAGTAGATATACGCAACATTATCTATATGATAAAGTTCCATTTAGAGATACTAGTCTTATGTATACTTGTAGTATATTTGATTGTTGTATTGACATTAGTTGTCATGTATATTCTTTTTGCCTCTCATAGTATATACATGGATATGGCTGTATACGTAAGTCTAGTTTTTCCCTTTTGTAGACTTACACTTTTGAGAGATATTTGATGTATTATATTTCCGTTGTGACATATGATTTTGTGTTGTATTATTATATGATATAATATTCCAAATTATATTAAGCCACTGTATTATTGTTTTACGCCTGAACTGTATATTTCGAATCCCTTCTCTTATGGAAAAGGAAAAAAATATAGTCACATAATTCAACGTATCAATACTTGCCAAAAGCAATATTACGGATGGTCGCTCCTAACAGCCTTATTCTCTGTAGTACTTGACAATATTACTTGTAATATTCTTGGGTAATATGGGTATAAAGTGGGGTGTTACAACTTGATATCAGAGCAGGGATTCAGAACAATATAGAATATAAGAAACACGAATCATGACCTAGGCAGACTTAGAGTTCCGTCCCTTGGGTGTGTCAAGTAGAATTTAGGATTTATTTCCTATTTAGGATATAATTATAAACATTATTGGGAATAATCATTGGGACGTATTTGTAAAAAGTTTATAAAATGATTTTTAAAGTTTAATGTTGTGTAGTAGTGTCCCGATCCATTAGTGATCAGAATTGTGCAGTGGAAGCTGATAGACTATTTCCGCCGAGCACAGTAATTAGTTGTTTTTACATGTTTAATCGAATGGTGTAAGCGTGGATGAATGGTTGTATTGTTGAATTGCTATTAATAGATTTTCATTTGTATGAAAATATAGAGATTTATAAATTTTGGAATTAGTTTTGTGTAAAATTGCCTGTTGAGTGCTTTAAGAATTTTGATCGATGGTCCTGATCAACGTTATCGATAGGGATTTCTAAACATTAGGACGAGACGATTAAACACAGTACTTTGAGTTATATTATTTAAAGTATTATAAATAATTGTGAACGTGTTGTAAATAATATTTAAAATGGAAATAAAGTTTTAAGTGAGTTGAATATTATTTTGAAATGGTATAAATGTTTTGGAAGATATATGTATATGCATATGTAATGAATTTTAGAAATGAAAGGATATTTCGGGAAAAATATGTATACATGTATATTCAAATGTGATAATTTTAAAAGCAAATATTTTAATGATAAATAATATTTAAGAAATATTATGAGCTATATAGTTATTTGGGAAGAAGATATTATTTGGAGTTTTGATAATAATATTAAGTATATGATTTGGAATTAACTAATATTATTTGAAAAATAGAATATTTTATGGAAAGATATTTTTGGAAAATAAATTAAGAAGAAATTTTATCTATATGTATATATGTGTTTAAAATTTTGGTGGTTTAGAAAATTATAATGAAAACTATACGGATGCATTATATATATTAATTTAGATGACGTATTATTGTCTTTTATTTACATATGGCATATATTATATAGTTCTTATTATGCCTTATGTTTTATGCAAATTTGTTAGTGAATGATTCATGGTGAGACCTTTTGATGTTTAGTGTGATACACTATTTGGACTTCTATATCTTTGATGTTTATGCATGCTTATTACTATATGATATAACCTTTTGGATATTTAGAGATAATCTGACTCGTTTATTATTTTTATAATACTCGTGTCAGACTGAGACTTGACATGTATAGGAACTCAATGAATTTGGATGTGGGCCAGCTAGAGTAGATATACGTAGTATTATCTATATGATAGAGTTCCATTTAGAGATACTAGTCTTATGTATACTTGTAGTATATTTGATTGTTGTATTGACATTAGTGGTCATGTATATTCTTTTAGCCTCTCATAGTCTATACATGGATATGGCTGTATACGTAAGTCTAGTTTTTCCCTTTTGTAGACTTACACTTTTGAGAGATATTTGATGTATTATATTTCTATTGCAACGTATGATTTTGTGTTGTATTATTATGTGATATATTGTTTTGAATTATATTAAGCAACTGTATTATTGTTTTGCGCTTGGATTGTATACATCGAATCCCTTCTCGTAAGGAAAAGGAAAAAATTATAGTCACATTATTCGACGTATCAATACTCGCCCAAAGTAATATTACGGATGATTGCTCCTAACTAACCTTATTCTTGGTATTACTCGACAATATTAATTGTAATATTCTTGGGTAATATGGGTATAAAGGCGGGGTGTTACAACAACTACTTGAAGTACAAGAGGTGGTTAGGTCCAAAGTGTAGTAGAAAGCTCTCGGTACCAAGAGCTTTCCTTTGCTCCATTGGACTTGTAATTTCTTGAGTTCCATCTTCTTACTCTTCTAAGTGTGTTTCCAAGTTCTTGAATTGTTCCGTCTTTGATTTCACATTCTAACCTCCATTGAAAACCTGCTTGGTTAAATACTGGGTTAACACTTGTCCCAGAGTATGATTTCGTTGAAAACAAAGCGTGCTATGGATCAAGACAAGTTCTAGCTCGCTATCTGGTGATTCGGTTGTTTATTCAAGTATCGCTTTGAAGACTGGATTTTGCCCGATATATATTCCTTCGACTATTTTGCATAGTTACAATTCCATTCTCTGTGCTAAGGACAAGATCGGCGCTCCGGAGATCGTTTCGTGCCTTAGACTAATACACTCTCTCTTTGTCATGCCTTCTGCAAGTTTTTAGGGTGAAAATACCTCTCGGTACCGAGAGGTTTTCTCTGTACCGAAAGCTTTCGGTAACACCGATTGCTATAAATTAGGACTTAATGAACTTTTTGACTTCACGTTTTCATTTTCCTTCACCTTTTTCTTGTGAATCCTTCTACCACCGAAACCTTCCACTGCCGAATCATTTTGACTTCATGAGACCAAACTTCCATCGCTTCCAAGTGCTTTTCACTGCTGACATCTCTTGCTACGATTCTGATCCATGTCACTGCCATCTCCAGGTTGCCACTGCCCTTGACTGCCGATTCCTTTTGTAGCTAAGATTTCAGCCCCGATCTCTTTCAAGCCTTCACCGCTGATTCAAACTTCCTATCAACTAAGATTGGCGATTAGTGCTTGGCACGGCGATTGAGATGATGGTAGTGATGTGGCCGGTTTTCTTTGGAACAGAATGCTTAAAGTTTGGATTTTGTTCGTCCTAGGGTGAACTTGTGTCTGGCCTAGGCTGCCCATGAGTCATTCTGAGGATAGGTTTGGCTTTCCATCTTCGACCGATTCTTGTTAGAGCAAGGCGAATCATGCACCACCATCTGATTTCCAGTAGGACGGTTTAATTCACGAATGGTTGTATTGGATGGTTCCATCGCCACTTCCTATTGCTGCACTCCTAGTGTCTTTGTAAAGAAAAAATTTCACGTTGCTCTGGACAACGGTTCTGTTGTGCGGAGTGACGCATCTTTTAGCATGAGCGGGTTATGTTCACAGGATGGTCTATTCGTTATGTATGGGATACGTGACATATACTGCATAGATTAATACTTCCACTTGTCTCGGTTAACGATCAAAATCCGATTGGTCAACACACGTCAACATCCTTTGGATTCCAGTCGCTAGTCACGCGGGCTCGATATTTAAAATAGAACATACCTGACTGTGTTGAATGCAAAGTTTTATTATTTAGAATGAATCGTCGATCGCCGTGCTTCCAGTCCGGTGAAGGTACGTCTGCTCCTCCTGAAGCTGGGTCCTCCACAGCTCAGGCTTTACCTTCTATACCTTTCAGTCCCGGACATTCGATCTCGACCGAGTCACATGGCGCAGTTGTTCCAGCGGTCCCACTTCAAAATCAGCATCCTCCACTGAATGAATATATCGGATTAAGGGCCTTGAACGATCTGCCCGATCAAATGCTATATATTCTTTTCGCGAAAACTCTTCAGAATATTTATCGTCGGCATGGAATCCCTGAGGATAACATATGGCTTCCTACTCTAGGTGAACAAGCACATCTCCCTCCACAGGGATTCATAGCTTGCAATAGATATATGTGTTTCGGTGGTGTTGTGCCGCCCTTCAATTCATTTCTTCAGACTGTTCTTATAGAGATTGTGTTGGCTCCGGCTCGTTCATCCAAAAGGTTATGCTCTCCATAGCTCTTTTGTACGTTCTCTTCATGAATCACTTCAATCGAGCTCCCATTTTACAGAAGCTTACCTACCTCCTATACTTCAAGCTAAGGCAGGAGCCTCCTTGCTATATGGTCATCGAGGCTTGGTGCAGGTACAAAGTCATTGATTCTCTTTACAACAAGCACTCCTATTTCAAAAACAAGTACTTCTTCGTTCGTTACTCGTATGGCTTCAACGGGCATTAGTTATCTTGAAGTGAGTCTCCTCCCTTCTGTCCTTTCCATGCTTGAATTCCTCCAATTCAAATGCTTAACTTGATGTTTGTTTCTTCACAGGCATTCCTGCTTGGGACACTCGTGACCAGCATGATACTTTGGATGGATTAAGGGAGGTCGACTTTCAGCAATGCATCACTACCTATCTCATTACTAACGAGAATCTCCAACGGTGCAGTCTGCTGCTACAAGATAGATATGTTATCCCTGATCTGACTTCTTCAAGAACCTTCAGCACCTGCTCGAACTACCATTCATGCTCGTAGCTCCGGCAATAATCTATAGGGTGAGGTCGAAGGTCCATCGGGCGAAGTACTAGTTGAGGAGCCCGTTGAAAGAGGAGCTGAAGAACCTGCTGTTGGTGACGTCCCAAGAGAAGGGGATGAAAGAATTAAAATGTCGCAGATTCCTAAGAAGAGTCATGGAGTCGGAATAAGAGAGGGAAAGCACCAATGGTTGAAGAGGGAGAAGAGGGTGACAATGACAACGATAGTGACTATCCCACTAGTGCTGAAGAGGGTGAATCGTTCGGGGAGATGCCCTACAAGAGCCCTATATTTCCCAGGTCGCCCCATCCGGAGCATATTTCCATTGAAACTTTTGAAAAGGCCAAAGAACAATTTACATTGCATTCGGAAGAGACAACATCACAAGCATGTCCTTTTGGTGATGTCTTCGCAGGCTTGAGTGATTTTGACATCTCTATCGGTGCTTTTCTAGATGAAGTTGGTTCCAACTTTAGCTTCCTGCCAGGGAAGTTTGTGGATTAAGGCGGCGAAACCCCATCTTTAATTCCTTCCCGACACGGTCTGTATAGTATTCAGGGTGGTCATTGACACCACACACATCACTAAGGTAACATACATGCATCCTTGCATTTATTCATGATTCGAAATTCCGGCACTTAAACTATTTCTCTTCTTGTTCCAGGTTCCATGGCTCGTGATCAGTATCCAAATCTCTCATGAAATGCTGGTGAATTTCGAAGGCAAACTCCCAACCCTCGTCTGCCTTGCTTTAGCTATCAGAGTCGAGAGACCAAGGAGGAGAGGTGTAGGAGAAAAGATCAAGAAGCAGAAGACCATGGACGGGCCGAAAGAGAAAGAGAGAGGGAGAGAGGAAGGAAGAAAAGGGAGGTTGAAGAAGAGCTGTTGCGTGACCCATCCGAACGACCGAGAGAATACCATGATTGTCATGACTCTTCTTCTGGCACTATTCCACCACGCTCTGAACCTCAATCTTCTTCTCAGTAGCAAATACCTACTTCTCAATCCCTGGTTGCTATTATTCCTCACCACTCTAAAGGAATTTCTGCACCTCCGACTTCTATTCCTTCTACTCTGCCACGTCTACATGCAGCTTTTCCAAATATTTTCTTACATAGCATCATGTTCGACCAAGACATAGAAGATGTTCCTAAGAAGGTGGTAGATAGGGATGCCCAAAGGATCCAGAAACATATTGACCAGGGTAATGAGTGGAAGCGGTTGTGCTATGCCCTCTCTACAGTCATTGAGATCGATTATACTATCATAAAGTCCTTTGATTCCGAGAAGCAAACATATGAGAGAGTCATAAAAGGATCGGGATGCTGACTTGGAGAAGGTGACCATTGAGAGAGATGCCGCTCTCAAATCAAAGGCCAGCACAGAGAGTTTGATGGAGGAGATAAAGAGGACACACGATTGTGCTGAGATTGTGATGCGGAATTAGCTGAAAGTCGCCCACGAAGAGGGCGCCAAGCTGAAAAGACAAGTAGCCAAGAGGGATCAGGCCCTCATCGAGAAAGATAAGACCATTCAGGCCAGGAATCAAACTATCAATGAGAAGGCAGTCGAATTGCAAAAGCTTTAGGAAGAGAATCACAAGCTTATTGCTAGCTTGGAATAGTTGACGACTGAGAAGCTTAGCTTTGATATCGAGCATGTCGTCTCCAAGGAGAAGTTAAGGAACTCCAAGAAGAAAAGGCCAAGAAGAGGGATGAGCTGAATCTCAACCTCCTACACTTCTACGCTAGTGTTATCTTGCACAAAAATCTAAAGTGGTTGGGGGATGCTTATCCCGAGACTCTCACTAATGCCTGGGAAGAGGTGTTACGGCAACTTGCAGCATCCGAGGACAACCATTCCAAAGAAGTGCTCATGGCCGAGCACCTTGATGTCGAAGGTATACAAAGCTTGCAGAAGGAAAGGCCATTTTCACTACCGAGGATGCCGCCAACACTGCCGCCCAGGCTCTTGCTGGGCGAAGCTCATCGGGTCAGCATGAATCACTTATTCCAAAATCTGGAGAGCGCGTGGCAACTATTTATGAATCCGTGGGGGTTGGCTCCACTACCACCTATGCCATTTTAGCTTTTGCAACAGTTTCTTCCGTTGAGCCCTACATTCCCTCTTCATGGTTTGATCTGAGGAGCATGGGACCGAAGAGGGGAACTCGGCAAATCAATGGAGCGAAGTCCGGTCTCAAGTATATCTCTTGTCTCTTTGGTCTTCAAGAAACTTCGGTTCTCACATGAATCCATGAATGGCCTGTATTACCAACTTGTAGGTCAACCACATCTCCCTCCTCCGCCGCCAGCTACTCAGGGCTTAGAACCCACATCAATCTTCACTGTGTTGACTTCGGTTACTACAGGACTTGTTACTCCAGTGCTGCCCTCCAGTTCGGTATTTTGTCCTGACTCTCTGAAGATCGGGGCTTTGGAAGGGCTAGAGGACATTTCTTACTCCCAGTAAGAAGACATCACGATTACTAGTGCTACGATCCGACTGGTCATATTTCAATGGCGTAGAGATTGAAGGTTGACTTCGAGAAAATCAAAGTGAAATCCGAGCCTGATACTACAAAGCTCGCATCTTTGACTCCTACAAGCCCCACATCAAAGCTCCCCCCGATTAAGATTAGGCCTTCCAAGACTAAGCTCACTAAAGCTCTAGCCAGCAAATATAATGACCCTCATACTGCGATGGGTGGTGATACTACCCACTCTAAGGGTGATACTCCAAAAAAGGAGAAACCCAAGGGCAGTCGCAAACACAATAAGTGAACAAGCCGTTATGGCGGCCCAAGCGGTAAGAAGGGGAGGGCGAGTAGAGGAGGCTTGGAGCATGCTCGCGTGGTGGCTTGTTTTGGTTTTGAGTTGTTGAGTCTATACGTTTGACTTTCCTTTTTTTGATGAACAGCTCATGTTTGTGCGGGAGAGGCCCCCGCTTTATTTTGTACATAAAGGATGAAGTAATGAAAAAATTTCTTTTTGTTTTGTAATCTCTGTTCCATTTACTTTTCCATACCTTTACATATTGTTCCTAGTTACATATAACTTCAGGTGTATATAATATAACTAGTTGTGTTGCAATTATATATGTATGTTTATGTGCAATACGCTTATATACTACAACTCTATGCATATTAATAATATTTCTGCAATTGCTTTGGTTATATTCTGATATTAGCCTATTTATAACAGCCAAACTGCTTTGTTCGGCAAAACATAATCATTACTTAACCAGCTCTGTAGTTATTTGTAACATCCCCTATCTTGAGGCCCATAGCTAAGTGCTACAGATGATGCAGTCATCTATAGTATTAACTTCCGACGATAAAATACGGTAATGTTAATGGTATCCATAATATCAGAAGCACATGAATATGAAACAAAATCACAGATTTCAAAAAAACAACTTTTCTGATTACATTTTACAAAATCATGTTTCATATCAAATTACATAATCCTAAACGTTTCCCAGGCATTGAACAAATATAATTATTACAAAATATGCCAAGAGTGATATATGAAGATGCCCACTTCGATGATCAGAGTACTAACTAGACAAAAACTGTCTTAAAACATCACAGTGGAAATAAAAATATAACAACTTCTAAATAGATAACATTAGCCTCCTGCTCATCTTCGGAAGCTTTATTCGTCCCCCTACTAAAACCTGTAAATCTTAACCCTCAACCTACTCAAATCAATTTTGAGCACCCGAGAGTTTAAGGAGAAAAACATAAACTTCGAGTCGGACATAAAGCCTGGTGTGAATAATACTATATATCTCGGTTATCTGATATTAAGTAAGATCACGCCGCTTAGCGGAATGGGTTTCCCCTCACTAATATCCCTTTAAAACATATCTTTTTGCAAACCAAAATCCTGCAACTAAACTAGTTAATCAAACTGATTATATAAATAATAGCAATATCATATATGCTCAAAAATAGGTAATAAATGGACCGTCTATCCTAAAAGTATAGTTTTGTTTGGCTAACACTGACCATTAGCTGACTCGGGCCTACCAGACAAAATAAACAAATAATCTAACACCTGTTAGACAAACTTCTGGATGGTTTGTTCTTAACATACTTCTCCAAGGGTCTCCTAATCCTAATGATTTTGCGGGCTCACCAATAACCTATCCTCCTTCTCTATATATATTCCTTTCTATGTGTAACCATCATTTAAGTCTTACCTGTGACTAAGCCATACACACTTGAATTTTGGACTAAATTAGCTAGGGGCTATAGCTAATGTATAGGGTGCGACCCTATACCAGTCTCATCTGGTATTCAATTATCTGAGTCATTTTACTTAGGGTTAACTACTGTTTGCACCAAAATTGGTCACAAACCCCAAGTGTAGTGAAAGCACCAGCGTATGAATATAAATCAACAATATTCACACACAAATCACAGATCTAAGCAAATAACAAATAGCAATCCAGAAATAATGAACAGTGACACAAGATTTATAGTGGTTCGGCTATCTCCGGCCTACGTCCACTTCAAGGTTTTTATGATTTTATTGCTCGATGTTTGAAGATTACAATTTCGTGTGTTGTATTACAACTGATTTTCTGAGCTAAGTCTGAATCTAAGGAAGCAGTGGTGATTCTGAGTAAATCTGGCAGAGTCTGGGCGCTCTTTAGCTCTCAAAATTGTCTGACCCCTTTTCTGAATGACCGGGGGCTCTATTTATAGGTGTAGGAGGCTGATATTTCGCCTAAATTGAGGGGAGACCAGTTCTGGCACGTGAGGGAGCCCACATGGCCGAGATCTGGAGATCCGGGCCCACTTTGGGATCGATTCGACCCTTGGTTCGAATCGATCAAGAAATTGTCCAATCAAGCTGAAATTTGGTGTGGACATTCTTCAACATGGGCTCAAGCTTCTGTGAAAATTTCATAGCATTTGGACTTGCAGATCCCGAGTTATGATCGATTCAAGGTCGCTTTTCTGGTTGCAGTGCTCCGTTCGAATCGATCATGTTCGACTCGATTGCTTCGAATCGATCAAGCGTGCACTTCCGTGATGACGTGGAGCGCCTCCTTCGTATCGATCCGACTTCTATGCCGAGTTGACTGGGTCGACTCCATGGTTTTAGCAGCTTTGACTGGGGATTCGTGGTAGTGGATTCGAAGACATCCTTCTTCGAATCGAATGAGTGAAGGTCTGTTCGAATCGATCTAGGTACGCTCGTTCGAAGTTATTCCTGCTGGATGGATTCGAAGACGAGCTACACCTCCTGGATTCGAAGCAAGGCTACGCCTCCTGGATTCGAAGCAAGGCATATTCCGATGGGTTCGAAGCAAGGCCTGTCGTGATCGATTCGAGGCTGGCTCGATGGAGTCGAAGCTATAGTCTTTTTCATGGATTCGGAGGATCTCTCCTTGATGAATTCGAAGGCAAGAGTACCTCGATGGATTCGAACTGTGTCCTCGTGGATGGATTCGAACCCACATGTGGTATATCGATTCGAACCTATGCTATATCATCCATCTCCTTTTGGCGATTTTTTGAGCATACGAACTCGGATTGACTCAAAACTTGGAACGTTGTTTCATCTGGCCTTGCTTGACATGTCTTATCAATTGCAGCCCGATCCGGACTCGGACAAAATTCATCGATATCCATGGTGAACCTGCGATGCACAATCGATGTTCATGACTAATAATCATTGATTTTCAGTTAATCTTTGGGTATCTCGGCTTTGCCAAAAGTTGGGATAACAACTACCCTTTAAATTTTCTTTGAAAACCTTTTCAAATTGATTTAACCCTTTAAATCATACTTAAATAAGGAAAACATACTTCTGCTTTACTCAAAGTTATTTGCCATGTTATATATATATACTTTTCTCAAAACAATGTTGATAAAATATATTGAGGGTTACCTACCCCTCCAAAGTAAGTTAAAACCCATTTAACTTAAAAACTCTTAGGCCATAAAGCCAAGGTAAACCATTTGAAACCTTTGTTTAAAAACTTTAAACAACCCTTTCGAAACCATTAAAAGTACCCCTTTCGGAACATATACCTTGAAACACTAGGCCAAAAGGCCAAAACATACCTCTCGAAACCTTTATAACAACCTTTCAAAATTATTGAAGGTATCCCTTCGAAACTTTTATAAGCCTTAGATATCCTCTTTTCAAAACTCTTTAATCTTGCATTTCGAAAGCAACTGGATACTTTCCATTTAAAATACTTTAAGTACCTTTCGAAACCATTGGGGAACCTCCCCTTTGAAATCTTTGTTTAAACCTTTCGAAAGCATTAAAGTTCTTTAATCAAAATAAACCTTTTGAAATCATTGGGCTTAAGTAAAAGCTTATGGAACATAGTTTCGCAACCATTTAAAACCATTCTATTCGAAACCTATGGGTTTATCTTTCAATAGAACAAAGGATCTTAAGTAAACTAAGTCGAAAGCACTCTTTTGAAAGAAAATTTCCTAAGTAAAAGAAAGTGGATGATTTCGACACTAGCCCTTTCAAAAGCATTGGAGAAGCGGCTCTTATTTTAAAAGCGAAAGCACCCATTCAAAACCATGTTTAAAGGCGACGGCCTCAACCGGGTCAAAAGGTAGAATTGTGGCAATGTATATTTCGACCCTATCAAAAGGTAGTTTAAAACAAAAGGCGGCAACCTCTGTCGAAAGCTATCTTTAAACCCTTTCAAAACCATTCTCTTAAAAGCAAGCAAGCAAGCGGCATTTCCATTTGAAAGCAAAACGAGGCCTAGACCCCTTCGAAAGCACTATTTCGACCTTATGCCATTTGCTTAACTCCAATTCACTACGTACCAAGGCATTGATACCATGTGAATTAATTTCGACTTGGTCAAAGGCGGAAGCATGAAGTCGAAAGCTTGCTGCAGATAGTGGCGAAACAGCAAACACTTATAAAAACTGTTTTCTTTCTTTATAAAGTAATTTCTTTCCAACTAACTTGCCTATTTGTCATAGTATAATTGGTTGCCAATTTCTTTTCCAAAATATTTTCTAAAAGTACTACCAAATTCAATAATTATTTATTTAAAAAATTTAGCAAATTGCCCCTTCTCCTATTTTAAACATATAAAACATTTAAGTCTCATACCTTAAATAATTTTATATACTTAATAAAACACTTAGGAAAATTCTCTAAAAATTCTAATAAATCACTTTTAATATGTTTTCTAACATGTTAAATTTATGACCCAAAGCTATTATATAATAGCCGTAATTAATTTAAACCCAAAATAACTATTTTCTTTACTGGAAAATTCATAATAAATCCACAATAATTTAGAAAATTATGAAACTTGATACCCATCTCTAAAAATATATTTCTGACCTTATATCAAAATCGCAAGTCATTTGGATTTCATCTAATAGGTTTTCCAAATCAATTCTTATCATAAAATCTATATGAAATAGCCTAAATCATCAACAAACATATATATCCATTTAAACAGTCAAAACATTTGCAAAATAAATTTGAATCTCAATCTAGTAATCGAAAATCATAAAAAAAAGATGTAATTTATTATTTACCTTTAGCTTTGTTGTTAAGGAGTTGAAATTTGATCTTGGATTAAGTTGATTAAGCTTCTCCCTCTTGATTTAGCTTATCTTCCTCTTACTTTTTCCAATGGTGGTCGGCCTCTTGGTTTAGTTTTAGTTTTGATTGTGAACGTGTAAAATGAAACTGCATGAGGGTTTAGGGTATTAGAACATGACTTATTCCTATCTTGCCCTTATCAACTACCGTTACTTATTTCATTTTAACTCCCCTTAGTTCATTAGTTATTAGGCACGGCTGCCCCTTAATTATTCAAATCTCAATCCCTTAACCATTTACATTATTTCATTTAATTAAACTAATTAAATGTCCTAAATAATGTTAATCAAAATTAGGGTCGTTGCATTATTCTTGGTTGAGTTCCATTTGACCAGTTGGTGGTGGCGAATAACCCCAATTTCGAGATGCTCCTAACTGTCGTGGAGCAGCAGTTGGGATATTCGTTTTCTCTTTCATTTGACCTAGCTATGTATGCATCCCTGTTCATGGGATTGACCAATCTAAATGCCAAACTCCAGGCATCAACGGGATAGAGATATCATGGGGAAAATTAGCCGATTTCCCCCAGTCCAAGTGCACCTTTCCTATTCTGATCCTAGATCCGGAAAGTCCAATAACACTTTCTTTCGACCCTTGATGACCATCCTCACTTATCCTCGACCAAGCATGTCCCGTCCGGTTGTTAGTGCTGTTGTCGAAGCCCAATCGGGCACTAGTTTTAATCTTTGAAAACCACTGCACGAATTATCCAATTTTGAGTTTCCCACCTTGAAGTTGCCTATTCTTGGGCGATAATCAAATTTCTGATGATTATGGTTAAAGAATCGATAGTGTTCTAGTTTCTTTCTCCGAAAACCAGGACATTGATGGTTTGATTCTAGGAGTTTCTCCTTGAGGTTACTTGTCTCCAGGCAACATTAAATCCCTATAAGTCGGGATCAATTTACCGGCTCGATCCCTTATTTATTTTCTTGAGAGATGGGCCGAATTGTTCGATCGACCCTGAAAATTACTGCATTCTGACATTGCCTATATCCGAGCAATGACAAATTCCTACAAGTTAGGATCAAATTATCCAATCAATTCCAAAAGGATGGGTCGAACTCACCGATCAACTTGAATTAGTCGTCTTTCCTTACATTGCCAATCTCCGGGCAATGCCAGATTCTTAAAGGATGCGATTCACCTTCCTGATGTTACCAATCTCCGAGCAACTCTAGATTCCTGAAGGATGGGAGTTTCCACCTTCCTAATGTTGCCAATCTTCAAGCAGTACCAAATTGCTGAAGGTTACGAACTTTCAAACCTTCTCGTCGTTGCCTATCTTCATTCAACGGTGAATTCCTGAAGATTTGATTGAATTGGGAAACCTTCTTATCATCGCCAATCTCCTAGCAATAAGAATTCTTAAAGGTTAAGTAAGGAAACCTTCTCGTCGGCGCGTAACTCCGAGAAATGACGAATCCCTGAAGGTTGAGTAGGGAAACCTTAGGAACATACTCCTCATCCATTATCCGAGGACAGAGGAGTGAGCTCCCGGTTGTACCGTTGGTCACGCGGTACAAGGGGATTTGCTTACTAGAACATGGTTCCATTGGTTCAAGAAGCTTACTTTATTCGCTAATAGGAAAAGTGGCAAGTCCTGCCTTATTACATTACCCCCAATGCCTTAGGTTGGCTTATTTGTGAAAGCAAAATGGGGAAAACTAAATGTAGTAGTGTTGTTGTAGGTTGCTGTTCCATGTACGCGGGATAAGGATTCCATCTACATTTGCCAGCTTGAATGTTCTGTCTCCAAGCTTCTGATCGATCGTGTAGGGTCCATCCCAGTTTGGTCCAAGCTCCCCGAACCTAGGAGAACTCCTTTAAGAATGAGATCTCCTGCCTCAAAGGTGCGTTTGCGAACCTTGGCGTTAAAGTGTCGCACTATCCTTTTCTGGTGGATAGCTACCCTTAATTCTGCATCTTCCCTTTTTTTCATCAACCAATCGAAGGGCTCAATCAATAGCACCTCATTCACCTTTAAGTAAAAATGCCTTTTACGGTGAGAAGGGACTTCCAGTTCTATCAGGATCATCATTTCCGATCTGTGGGCCAAAGCGAAAGGCAAGTGTCCAGTTGTAGACTTATGTGTCATCCTATAAGCCCATGGTGCTAGTGGAAGCTCATCAACCTAGTTGACGTTAGCTTTAGTCAGCCGCTTTTTTAAGGTGGATTTGATGATCTTGTTCACTACTTCCACTTACCTATCTGTCTACGGATGTGCCACCATGAAGAAGCTCTTCTCCATTCTGTACCCTTTATAAAAATCCTTAAACTCCTGTAACATCCCCCTACTTGGAGGCCCAAAACTAACGACTACGGATGCTGCAGTCATCCATAGTTATTAATCCTCGGCGGCCAAATACGGCGAAGTTAGATTCATTGATACACAGAAACAAATGAATATAGAAAAATTTAAACTTCAAATAAAATCACATATCATTTCAAAATATTTCCAATTCATTACATAATCTCAAACTCGCAAACCACGTTCAGTGAAAATATATTTATTACAACATACGCCCAAGAGCGACATATGAAGATGCCCCATTGGGTGATTAGAGTATATATAGGCAATATAACAACTTTGCCATTACAAACAACATGGCAGAATCAAAAGAAAAGAGAACTCTAAATAGCTATCATGCCTCCTGCACGTCTCCGGAAGCTTATTCGTCTTAAGAGGTACCTGAAAACCTCAACTCTCAAACTACTCAAAATCAATTGAGTACCTGAGAGTTTAAGGGGAAAACATAAACTTCGAGTCAGACATAAAGCCTGGTATGAATAATAATCTACCATCTCAAATCATTTAAATATCTAGTGAGACCACGCCGCTTAGCGTAACGGGTTTTCCCTCACTGGTATCTTAAAACCTTTATAAAACCATATATTGTGCTCCTGCATCCACAATGGTTAAAACAATCCATAACGGTGTAACATGATGATATGCAAAAATAAATGAATCAATTCAGGATTACCCATCCCCATTCATTTTAGACTATCTGTCTCAATTATAGTTTCTAGGGTTACTATTAACCTTTTAATTTTCATGGGTTGACTAATAACCGATTAAACATTTAAGGACTCCTTGTCCAATTACATAGTTTTCATGGGATCACTAGAACCTATTGATAACTCCAATATCTTACTCTTATCCTAGTTTTCATGGGTTGACTAAGAACCTATTGGTGACTCCAACATCCTTTCTTCTTATCCTTGTTTTCACGGGCTAACTAGGAACCTATTGACATCTGCCAATATCTTAATCTGGATATAGTTTTCATGGGCAAACTACAAACCTACTGGCCCCTTCCAGTATCAACTCATAGTTTTCATGGGCTTACTATGAACCTGTCTTTTCGACATCTTCCTTTATACATAGTTTTTATGGTCTAACTATGAACTTATTGGCCCCTGCCAATATCTTTTCCTTTACACAGTTTTCATGGGCTTACTGAGAACCTATTGGCCCTTGCCAATATCTTTCTTTTATATTTTAGCATCCTATATTCTGGTCTTCCTGACCATCTGGATGCAATTCTACTCATTCAGGAGTTTAATCAATTTATATTCACTACTGGGTTAACCTAACTGGTTCTTCAACCCTTTATCCCCAAAATGTAGTTATGGGTCCATTATAAAGTGAATATATTCATATCTGAAGAAGCAACATAACAACATAGTAATACCACTCCTGTGGGTTTAATATAAAACATGGTTAATCCCTTTAACCTATTACTTTATCAAAGAAAGCTTCTTCTCAAAAATATTATAAAAACTCCTTTAATATAGCCATGGGTTTTTCCTTTTAAAAATAGAGTTTGGGTTATAAAACCTTTCGATACCTTCGAAACCTAGCTTTCTACTTCATAGGATGACCTCCTTCGAAAGCCTTAAAATCTATCTTCAAAACATTAGGTTCCTACCTTTATAATACTTTAAAACCTTCCTTTCGAAACCTTTCGATTGTAGTAAAGTATTAATATTTAACTTTAGAAGCTTAGCTTCGAAACCAGTTGAAAGTACCCCTTTCGACACCATTGAAAGTAACCCTTCCGAAATCATTGAAAGTCCCCCTTTCGAAATCATTGGGTTTATACTTAAAACATTATTTGGGTCAAAGTGAATATAAGTGAAAGCAACTCTTTCGAAACCATACTTTATCATATAAAAATATTGGGAAAAACTTGATGGCGTCGGAACCATCTCTTTCGAAAGTATTTAACACCTGGGTAAAATATTAGAAGGCTGGCGTCGGAACCCCTTTCGAAACCATTACCTTCGAAACCCCTAATCCCTTTTGAAAGCTATAGGAAGTGGCTTATACTTATAAAACAAAGTACCTTTCGACAGTGTTGATATCTTCAACATCATCGAAAGGCTATAAAACGGCAGCAGGGTTTCGACTAGGTCGGAACCCCTTCTTTCAAAACATTCTTTCATAAGTAAAGGAACCCAGTCAAAAGCAATCTTAAGTTAATGGAAACCCTTTCGAAACCTTTTAAAAATCTATTTCGAAACCATATGCTTCGATTCTATCGAAGGCTAAAACAAAACAGAGGCAGGCGCTTTTCTTTTATAAAAACAAACCAAGGTTTCGACTCCTTCGGAAACTATGCTTTCGACACCTTACCTTCCGCCTTCCTCCAATCCAATGTGTACCATCTTTGTGATACCATGTGTATTGATTTTGGCATAGTTGGTTTCGACTAAGATGAAGGCGGAAGGTTCTGTGTGGAAAGGTGCTTTCCAAAGTAGGCGGAACCAATTTTCTGAGTAAATCTGGTTTAGTTCTTCTTAAAGTAAACTTTTCTCTAACTAACCTGCCACGTGTCAACACCAGATTGGTTGCCTTATCTTTTTTAAATTCTTTTTCAAAATTAATTGCCGCTAATTTAGATCTAAACCATGGTTAAGTTAATCAATTAAGCCCTTCCATTAAGTAAAGCCAATTTTGCAAAGAAGTCCCTCTTCTAAAATAATTTATTTTGCATAGCAAATCACTTTGGAAAAATCCCCAAAAATTCCAGAAATTCACTTTAATCATGTTATCTAACATATCAAAATTCCAGACCCAAATTCTCAATTTTTTTCCAGAATAAATTTATAAACCCAAATAACCATAATTTCCTTTGAAAATTAATAATAATTTTTTCATAGCTTGGAAAATTCTCAAAATTGAAACCCAACTCCAAAATCATGTTTCTCATAAAATAAAATTTTCCCATGGCATTTAATCATCATTAAATCTCGGTTTTGACCTAAAACTGTATAAATCCCCTTTTAAACATTCTTGTTTAAACCATATAAATTTTAAATCAAGCATATCATCATCCAATATATCATAAAAACGAATTTATCCTTAAATCCGAAAATATATGATTTAAAACAAAATAGAGATGGAATTATTATTCACCTTGATTTAGATAAGGAGATTGGATTGAGATTGATTTCCCCTAAGCTTGATTCTCTAACTTTTTAATTGAATTCCTTCTTCCTCATAATGGCCGGCCGTTCTCTTATTTTTTTATTTGCATTTTCAAAAATGACGTAAATGGGGAATTAAAATGGTAGGAACAAAAATATATAAGGGTAAGGGTCATTGGGCGGCAAATTCCAATTATACCCTTATGTAATTTATTTAACCTAAAACCTATTCTTAAACCTATTAATTATCATGTTAGGCTCGGCCTTAATTTAATTAATTCAAGTCTCAATCCCCTTATCACTTAACATTTACATTATTCTATTTAATTTATCTAATTAAATCTCCTGAATAATGTTATCAAAAATTAGGGGTGTTACAACTCCATACTTTCAAACTAAGTTCCTTTATCCGTGATGATTTTCTAGGGCACTCTGAACCTGCAAATAATATTCTTTGTTATGAAGTTAATTACCTTCTTTGTTGTGATCGTGGCAAGCGGTTCCGCTTAAGCCCATTCTGGAAAGTAATCCACTGCGACGATAGCATATTTGGCTCCTCCCTTCGCTATCGGTTGCACATCAATGATGTCGATTCCCAAAATTGAAAATGGCCATAAGCTGATAATTTGCATAAGTTCCATTGATGGGGCTCTTGGAATCTTCGCAAATATTTGGCACATGTTGCACCGCTTTGTGTAATATGCTGCATCCCGATTTATTGTTGGCCGGAAGTATCCGTAGCGAAGCGCCTTCTTAGCTTGAGTCCGCCCTGGGTGTGATCACCATAACTGCTTGTTAGAACCTCATATTTTGGTGTTTTGATAGTGACAACTATACATCATTATATTATGTATACTAACCACTTGCACAGGAAAAGATCAATCAAATAAGGAGATGTACTCGACAAAAAGAAGACCATGATGGCACAATTATGTAGTATCAGTCATAGTGTCTTAGTCTAGAGTTATATAAATTGTTAAGATCTCTTCTAGTGTTATATACACGCACAAACGATCACAAATTAATTTTAGAAATCAAATAAGTCAAAATATACATCAATCAGTCGACTGAAACACCTATGTCAATCGACTGACCCAAAGGAACTGAACATAAAATTATTTAACAGTTTCAGATGACTGAAAATTCAAAACAGTCGACTAAACATGTTTTCAGTCGACTGAATTGAAGATTCAGTCGACTGAAACTGCTTGTTTTTGAACTGTTTACTTTCTGTTTTTAAAACGTTTATCCCTACTCAAATACAGTCCACTATTTATTTCCTTCAGTCAACTGAACGATCGTAACAGCCATATTTTTCAAATTTCTGAAGAGGTGCTCTTCTCCATTAAGAGTTATTCCTTTTCATTAATGGTTGAAATCATTCCTCGAATAGTTGCAACTACTGATCATCTATATAAAGCAATCCATTTCAAAGATTCAATTCATTGATTTACAATTCTATCTCTATTATTCTACTATCTTGCTTTTGAATTCACAATTGCTTTCATATACTAATATCACTTGCACTTTCAATTCTATTCTCTTTGTGATCATATTACTTCTATATTCTTTACAAAATACACTAAGTATACCACTCAGAAGAAGATTATAGGAAGGTTGTACTTATTAGGTAATCTGTGTTATACAAGAGCATAAGAAGTCACAAACAATTCTACTTACTTTGTAGACGACATCCTGCTAGGAGTATTTCAGTCACGAAGTCCTGTTCGATAGCTCAGGCGATTGTAATACCTATTGTTATCCCGCTTTTGGGCAAGGCCGGGATACCAGGAATTTAATAGGAAACCAAGGACAGTCCTTCCCGAAGATCGGTTATATGCAGGCTCACTATGGATATCGATGAGTTTTGTCTGAGTCCGGATCAAGCTACAATTGACAAGACATGACAAGCAAAGCCATAAAAGCGAATGTTCCAAATTTCAAGTCAATTCGAGTTCGTATGCTCAAGATATGATCGATGCAAGCCAAAGAAATCATCTCAATCGCATCCATCATTTCGATCGGTTAGGCCGTCTCCATCAATTCGCGTCCATCTATTCGTATCCATCAAAACGCATTACTTCGTATCCATCAGGGGAATATGCTTTATTCGTATCGATCTATTCGACTCCATCAACAAACAACTCCACTTCGTATCGATCAGCAGTTGTCTTGTTCGTATCCATCGAGGATGGCCTTCTTCATATCCATCAGAAGGCAGGCCCACTTCGAATCGATCGCCTATTGCCCATTTCGTATCCATCGACTGCAGTACAAGTGTCTAGTTTGTGTCGATCAAACATCATACATACTTCGTATCGATCAACCATGGATCGATACGAAGTAGACACTTCCCATCGATACGAACGAACCCAAGCACTCGATTGGTATGAATATAACAGAACAATCGATCGGTACGAATATGACAGAGTAACCGATCGATACGAATAGAGCAAGGCGACCGATACGAACAGAACGAAACCATTTAGATCGATACGAACAAGGCTTAGACTATGGATACGAATAATGAAGCAGTCAACATGGCATGAAAAGTGGATCGATCCGAGGAGTTAGCGCCACATCAACTTGCAGGCACGTGCTCAAAAGTGATTCGAACTGATCGATACGAAGGTATCGATTCGAACAAGGCAGCCTACATAAAACTCGAACTTGCATCGATCATAACTCACAATCTACAGGTACAAATGCCACTAAATTTTCACAAAAGCTTGCGTACAACCTAAGGAATGCTCATGCCCAATTTCGACACGATTGGGTCAAATCTTGATCGATATGAAATTATTTCGTATCGATCACGGACCGAGTGCAAATCGGGTGGGATCGATCGCGTGGGCCCACCCACATGCCATAAGAGGTCTCCCGAGATCTGAGCTAAATATTTGTAACCTACGCCTATAAATAGCAGCCCAGAACCTACAGAAAATGGATCTTTTGGCTCTTTGACGTCCAGACTCTATCGAATTCACCATTGTACTCGAATTTCACTGTTTTACTCGAGATTTACTGTTGTAATTCGCTGTAACCAGCAAGAAAAAGTTAATAAAGATCAATCATTTCATAGTGGACATAGGCAACACGCCGAACCACTCTAAATCTCTGTGTTCCTTTGTTGTTTTTCTTATTATTGTTTGAAGTGTTTGTTAGATAATCCTCTTTTTACATTTATTTCTTTATTTTATCTCTTCAACACTTCCGAAGAGTGTTGTGCCCAATTTTGGTATGCTTTCACTGAGAAAACACAGTTTTTCTCCTGCTCATTGGATCTACTAACGATATTGGATTGCATAAATCTAAGAAGAAGATCTAGATCTCAAGTTCAAAATTCTTCCATCCTATTCAGATTTGCATCAAGTATAGGGAAGAGCTTCGCTATCCATCATGGTTAACACAAGGACTACTTCTACAACTGCAGATCAAGAAGGACGAGACAAACAGAATCCCGTACAACCACTTCCAGCTGACCAGAATGCTGCCGGACCATCAGATCTGCAAGGCCCTGTCACTAGGGAAGGATTTCAGATGTTAATGGAAGAATTGACTTAGAGCCGCCAATAGCTCACTCAATAGCTCCGTGCTAATGCGGAACTAACCAACCAACTGAACCGTCAACAACGATGAAGATCCAGGAGGGATCAAGCTTCCTATTCGTCCACCAAGAGTTCAGCCTCTTCTGACTATCATCATAGATCCACGCGCCCGCGACTGGATGGAAGTTACACTCAGGCTACCGGACATCAGCATACATTGAGTCTTGGGCAACTGAGAGTTGGCCCATCAACCGGCCATCAGATTGGACCCTCCTCCCAAGGAGGCGCTACCTCGCACCTTATTACTGATAATCGTACTGCAACAGCTACTGATTTGGGAGTTGACGCTTGGAACCGAACGGATCCGACCCACCATCAACACAACCACTCCTGGGCCTTATGTCCCCGGGGACATAGAACCAAGGAGGCGAGACATGGACCGTTGACAGCGACCGACCTCCTCTCGCATTGTGGAACCCGACCACACCTTGGCCCAACGTGCTCAAAATGTCCAAATGCCCGACTTGCCGAAATGATCCGTCAAATGATTTGAGAGAGTCAAGGCCTCACTAATTACGAATGGGGAATCTCCCAGAGTCATACTCCTTTTACTAATGAGATACTTTATGCTGAATCACCTCGGCGATTCAGGATGCCGACTTTACCCGTTTATGAAGGGAGCTCAGATCCTAATCAACATATCTTAAAATATGAATGGTTGATGAACGTTGCACGAGCTGATGATGCAGTTAAGTGCCGAAGCTTCCCGATTTCTCTAGGGGGCATAGCGACTATGTGGTTTACCCGACTGCCACCTCGATCTATCTCATGCTTTGATCAGTTGGCAACAAAGTTTATTGAGCAATTTTATATGCATGTCGCGAGACCGAAGGATGTTAATACTTTATCTAGTGTCACTCAAGCTCCTGGAGAGACACTCAGGCCTTATTTAGAGAGATTTCATGCTGCATGCGCTGAGATCGGCAGCCCTTTTGATAAATCCATTCTAATGGCATTGACCAAGGGGATTGACCCGATTCTGAATTCGACAACTAGTTGGCCGGAAAACCCCTTGCATCATTGGACCGTTTCTATTCTAAGGCAGCCCAATTCTTGAGAAGGGAGGATGCGAAACAGTCTAGGAAGAAGGATGATGCGGGGCCTAGTATGGAAGGAATTCAGAGTAATATTGCTGTTAAACACTCCGGGGAGAGCTCCGGGAAAGTGCAATTGAACATCCTGAATAAACAAAATTAGCATAAAGGCAATGGTAAGCAAAATAGAAAACAGGATGAGAACCGTGGTCCACAACGTAGGGCTCCTATGTTTGATAACTACACTCCTCTGAATACATCACTAGAGAATGTGTATTTACAGACCTGCAATACTATTCAATATAAAAAGCCTGCTCTGAAACAGTCATCGGAGAAACAGATTCAGATAGGAAAATTTTGTAGATTCCATGAAAGCTACGGCCATAACACAAGTGAGTGCCATCATTTGCAGGATCTCATTAAAAAGTTGATATGTGAAAGGAAGTTGGAACAGTTTATGCGGGCGCCGCAGTCTAGAGGTGCGGGCCCATCGAATCAGAACCATACACCGAATCAGGCAAGACAGGAGGAACCCGCTCATACTAGCGGGAGGTAGGTGATAAATACCATTAGCGGTGGTCCTCATCCAACAGACCGAAGCTGGAAGGAAATGGAGTCGTATGCCAGTTCTATCAGGCATGCGAGCTTCGAGTGTTGTAGTAGTTTGGAAGATGGGGCTTCGGCCAAGCAACAAAAGACGATGACTGACGACATCGTCTTCCGAGACAGAGATGCCGATAGGATCGAAGCCCCAACCATCGATCCACTTGTCATATCAGCTCAAGTAGGTCCGACTTGGATGAAGAGGATCTTGGTCGACATCGGAAGTTCTATGAATATCTTATTTAAACGAGCTTATGACCAGATGAGAATGGAGACTAAAGACTTGAAGTCATGTCAGTCCTGTATTCATGGCTTCAACGAGAGTACAACTATACCCACTGGAGTGGTGGAATTGCCAATGGAGTTAGGAATTGGTGAACGCCGAAGAGTCCGAATACTACAGTTTGTTGTTTTGGATATAAACTCCCCATATAATGCGTTCTTGGGCCGACCGGCCCTAGCTGAGTTAAGGGCTACCATTGCCCCATGGTGTTTGACTTTGAAATTCCCTACCGATAATGGTGTCGGAGTTATGCGGGGGGATCAGGCCGCAGGACGAGCCTGTTACGTTGTTGAGCTATGCGAGGCGTAGCGAAAAGAAAAGGAGAAGGGTGTAGAGGAATCTCTCTGCGTCCGCTTTGCTGATAATTGACAATCAACGCCTGGGCCCGGGCCCGGGCCCGGGCCCGGGCACCCCAACCAATTCCAAAGAGATCTTGACCCGAGAGATACCGAAAGTGAAGATGAAAGTAAAGACAGTCAAGCTTCCCTGGCCGAACTGACGATCGATGTTCCAATCGACGATAATGACGATTCGAAAATGATAAAGATTGGATCTCAGCTAAGACAACAAATGCAAGAGTAATTGGTTGAATTTCTCCAGGTAAACCTTGATGTGTTTGCCTGGACGCACTCTGATATGTGTGGGATCTCGCCGGACATCACGAGCCACACATTGAATATTGACCCGCGGCACGTCATGGTCAAACAAAAAAGGCGTGGTATGGATCCAGAGAGATCTGCCGCTCTTAAAGAAGAGGTAGATAAGCTTAAAACGAATGGATTCATTCGAGATGCATTATACCCGGAATGGGTATCCAATCTTGTACTTGTCCGAAAGCCAAATGGGAAATGGAGAACATGTGTTGACTACTCAGACTTGAATAAAGCTTGCCCCAAAGACAGTTTTCCACTTCCACAAATTGATCAACTTGTAGACTCAATGGCTGGACATGAACTTTTATCCTTCATGGATGCATACTCTGGCTATAATCAAATACCCATGCACTTGCCTGACCGGGAGCATACCAGCTTCGTAACCAATATGGGACTCTATTGCTATAAAGTTATGCCTTTTGGACTCAAGAATGCTGGGGCAACTTATCAACGGTTAGTTAATCGAATGTTCGCTAACCAGATTGGAAAAACCATGGAGGTGTATGTAGACGACATGCTAGTCAAGTCACGATTTTCCACTGATCACATCAGAGACCAGGAGTCAATGTTTAATATCTTCCAAGAATACAGAATGAAGCTCAACCTGTTGAAATGTCACTTCGGGGTCGCATCCGGAAAATTCCTTGGGTTTATCGTCAACGCTCGAGGAATCGAAGCCAATCCTGAAAAGATCTGGCGATCAGAAATCTTGAAACCCCGAAAACTATAAAGCAAGTCCAGACTCTCAACGGGAAAGTAGCAGCACTGAGCAGGTTCATTTCAAAGTCTGCTGACAAATGCATTCCTTTCTTCGATCTGATTCAAAAAGGAAAATGAAACTTTGAATGGACTACGAAATGTGAGGGCGCATTCCGAGCACTAATTCAACATCTCTCCACACCGCCAATTTTGTCAAAGCCTATCGATCATGAGAAATTGTACATTTACTTGGCGGTATCAGAAAACACAATCGGTGCTGCCCTAATTCGGGAGGAAGACCGAATACAAAAGCCGATCTACTATATAAGCAAGCGACTAACCGGAGCTGAGAGAAATTATCCGAAGCTAGAGAAATTGGCTTACTGTCTTGTTATTGCCTCGAGGAAGCTCCGTCCGTATTTCCAGGCTCACCCAATCACCGTTTACACCGACCAGCCGTTACGACGGTCCTCACGCGGATAAACTGAAATGGTCGGTACTTAAGTTTTGCCTCCAGTCACGGGGATAAACTGAAATGGTTGGTCGGCAGTCGCTTTTTGCCTCTAATACATCAAGCTTGACTTTGTTGAAATGAAGCTGAAACAAGACGAGTTCGAGTGGTCGAATCACACTTGCTTAATTAGTAATTGTATCCACGCTCTGGGGATCGCACTTGTACGTCGACGGTCAATCACGCCCATTTAATGTTTAGAGATACGTCCGCGCTTCGGGGAATTAAGTTACATTACAGGCGGTCAATCACACCCATTTGATATTTAGAATTTTGTCTGCACTCTAGGGACTTAGATTGATCCGTTGGTGGTCAATCACATCCAATTTGCGTTTATACTCCGGTCCACACTCCTGGGACTCGGAGTTGTCTCATGGGTGGTTGGTTCGCACCCGGTTTGTGTTATACACCAGCCCGCGCTCACAGGACTTAGAGTTAGCTGATGGGCAGTCAGTTACACCCATTTTGATGTTTATACTCCAGTTCACACTCTAGGAATCTGGAGTCGGTTAACAAACGATCGATCACATCTATTTTGAGTTTTAGGATTTCGTTTGCACACCGGGAACGATAGATGTACCAGGATCGTGGATGGTCGGATCACATCCACCCCGAGTTAACAAGTGAGGTCGTTAGATGGACGGATCCATCCTCCTCGTACTTGGTTTAAATACGGGCGAAGTCGTTAGGTGGACGAATCCACCCGCTTTGAACCCGCATTTGGAAGTTTATACTCCAGCTCACACTCTGGGAGTCGGAGTTAGTTAGAGGATTGTCGTGTATCAATGCTTTCTTGGCTTCAGTGTGATGGCTTGCCCCCGAGCTTGGGTTTCACTTAGCGAGTGACTGGTCGTATCATAGTCACTCCCTATTTGAATAAGTCCCACCGTAGGATGGAACTTAGCTCTCCATGCATTGTGATGGTCGCATGATGCATTTCAAAAATCACTGCTCTGGCTCGAAGAGATTGCATTTTACTGCTAAAATAAGAAAGTATGGCAAAGTCAATTGCCTTATTACAAATTCAAATTTCGAAATGCATAAACAAATTGCAAATGAAAAGCAGACTGAATGAATAAATAAAGCCTGTTATGTGTAGTAGCGACGAAGACTCTCGTCGTTCCAGGCTCTCGGCAAAGTGAGACCGTCAATGGTCGATAATTTAAAGGTGATGTCTCTGATTCTTCGTTCGATAACATACGGTCATTCCCACGTTGGTTTCATATGCGAAGGGACCAGGTAAATTCTCTTAAGGACGAGATTGCCAAGCTCAAAGGTCGAGGTCGGACCTTGGCATTGTATAGCCGGGCGACTCAACTTCGGTACGCAGCTGCCCTCGAATCAGCCTCTTCACGCTTCTCATCTAATAAGTCCAGAGACTGGAAGTAATATAGAATTTGTCTTTAGGTCATAATATTTAACGCGATGAGAAGGCACTTCCAACTCAACTGGAATAACAGCGTCTGAACCGTAGGAAAGTGAAACGGAGTGTGGCCGGTTGCGGACTTGTGGGTTGTTCGATAAGCCCACAGGGCCATAGGGAGTTCATCGACCCATTTGCCCCTGGCTTTTTCCGATTGTTTCTTCAGAATGGACTTTATAACTTTATTAATAGCTTCAACCTGTCCATTCGCCTGAGGGTGCGCAACTGCAGAGAATTTCTTTTGGATATGGAATCGCTGATAGAAATTCTTGAACTCGACACTATCGAGTTGGGCTCCATTGTCAATGATGATGGTATGCGGGAGACCAAATCGACAGATAATATTGCGTACAACAAAGTTGATCACTTTCTTCATTGTGATAGTAGCAAGGGGCTCGGCTTCCGCCCATTTGGTAAAGTAATCAACTACAACGATGGCGTACTTCGCGCCACCTTTGGCTAGAGGTAGGGACCCAATGATGTCGATGCCCCATATTGCGTATGGCCATGTGCTGACCAACTGAGTTATTTCAGTAGGCGGAGCTCTTGGAATCCGAGCATATTTCTGACATCTGTCACATGTTCTGGCATAATCTGATGCGTCGCGATTTACAGTCGGCCAATAATAACCATATCGGAGCACTTTCTTAGCAAGAGCTTGCCCCCCGGTGTGATCGCCGCATTCTCCTTCGGGTACATCATGCAATACTCATTTGATTTCATCGTGGGCGATACACCGGAGTAAAGGAACAGAGTACCCTCTTCTATACATGACTCCATTCTGAATAGTGAACCGTGAAGCCTTTCGAAGAACTTGTCTTTTTTCACTCCTAAGCTCTGGCAGGGTCCCATGCTTGAGATAGTTTCTGAATGGAGGCATCCATGACTCCTTATCGGACATGACTTCAAGTACCTAGTTGGTCTCCATTTGATCAATACTTGGGAAAGATAACGTCTCAACGGAAATGAGTCCCATTTACCGTGCTGTGCCACGCCGGTACTGGCTAACTTTGCCAAGGAATTGGCCTTCTGATTGTGTTCTCGCGATATGCAATAGATGGCATAATAATCGAACAGATTCAATATTTCTTGGACCCGAGCGAGATAAGCGGCCAGTCTCTGGTCTTTAGCTTGGTATTCCCCTCGAACTTGACACACGACCAATTGTGAATCGCAATAAATCTACACAGCAATGATCCTTAAATCTCTGGCAAGCCTTAGTCCGGCGAGCAGGGCTTCGTATTTGGCCTCATTGTTAGTCGCATGGAAATCGAACTTTAAAGCATAGCATATAGATTGGCCTTCAGGAGTTTCAAGTACAACCCCAGCGCCTGAGCAGCGGTCATTCGATAATCCATCAGTATGTAGCTTCCAGCATATTTGGGAGATTCACTGGTTTCGGGCAAGTCCTCTGAGATAGTGAATTCAACGATAAAGTCTGCCAGGACTTGTCCTTGAATAACTCGCCTTGGTGTGTAAGTGATGTCGAACTATCTCAACTCGATATTTCATTTGAGTGACCTACCAAATGCCTCAGGCCGCGTAAGGACCTGTCGTAACGGCTGGTCGGTGTAGACAGTGATAGGATGAGCCTGAAAATATGGACGAAGCTTCCTCAAGGCAATGACAAGACAATAAGCCAACTTTTCCAGCTTAGGATAATTTCTCTCTGCTCCGGTCAGTCGTTTGCTAATGTAATAGACTGGTTGTTGTATCTGGTCCTCCTCCCGAATTAAGGCAGCACTAATTGCATTTTCTAACACCGCCAAGTAGATGTACAATCTTTTGTGATCAATAGGCTTTGACAGGATGGGTGGTGTGGACAGGTGTTGGACAAGTGCTCAAAATGCACCCTTACATTCCGTAGTCCATTCAAAATTATGTTTCCCTTTTCTGATCAGATCGAAGAAGGGAATGCATTTCTCGGTGGATTTTGAAATGAACCTACTCAGTGCTGCTACTTTCCCGTTGAGGCTCTGAACTTGCTTTATCGTCATTGGAGTCTCAAGATTTCTGATTGCCCAGATCTTCTCAGGATTGGCTTCGATTTCTCGAGCATTGACGATGAATCCAAGGAATTTTCTAGATGCGACCTCAAAGTGACACTTCAACGGGTTGGGTTTCATTCTGTACTCTCAGAGGATGTTGAACATTGTTTCCTGGTCTTTGATATGATGGGTGGAGAATCGCGACTTCACAAGCATGTCGTCCACATACACCTCCATGGTATTTCCGATATGGTTAGCGAACATTCGGTTGATGAGTCTCTAATAGGGTGCCCCGGCGTTCTTAAGTCCGAACGGCATCACTTTATAATAATAGAGTCCCAAATCGGTGACAAAGCCGGTATGCTCTTGGTTGGGCAGGTGCATCGGTTTCTGATTGTAGCCAGAATACACGTCCATAAAGGATAAGATTTCATGTCCGGCTGCTCAGTCGATGAGCTGATCAATCCGGGGGAGTGGAAAACTATCTTTAGGGTTAGCTTTATTCAAGTCAACACAAGTTCTCCACTTCCCATTAGGTTTTCTGACAAGTACGAGGTTGGACACCCATTCTGGATATATCGCATCTCGGATAAACCCGTTCGACCTAAGTTTATCCACCTCTTCTTTAAGGGCGGCAGATCTCTCTGGATCCATGCCACATCTTTTCTGCTTGACCGGGACATGCCGCAGGTCAATATTCAATATGTGGCTCGTGATGTTCGACGAGATCCCACACATGTCAGAGTGCGTCCAGGAAAACACGTCGAAGTTTTCCAGGAGAAATTCAACCAATTCCTCTTTCATCTGTTGGCTTAGTTGAGATCCAATCTTTACCATTTTAGAATTGTCATCATTATCGATCGAGAACATCGATCGTCGGCTCTGTCGGAGAAGCCTGACTGTCTTTGACTTCGTCTTCGCTTTCAGTATCTCTCGGGTCAACATCTCTTGGGAATTTGTTGTGGTGCCCGGGCCTCGGCCCAGGCGTTAACTGTCAATTGTCGGCAAAGTGGACGCAGAGAGATTCCTCTACGCCATTTCCCTTCTCTTTCTGCTGCGCCTCTCGTAGCTCAGCAACATAACAGGCTCATCCAGCAACCTGATCTCCCTGAATGACTCCAACTCCATTGTCGGTAGGGAATTTCAAAGTTAGACACCAAGGGGCAATAGCAGCCCTGAACTCAGCTAGGGCCGGTCAACCCATGAAAGCGTTGTACGGTGAGTTTATATCCAATACAATAAACTATAATATTCGGACTATTTTGGCGTTCTCCAACTCCCAACTCCACTGGTAGCTCAACCATCCCAGTGGGTATAGTCGCACTTCCATTGAAGCCATGAACACGAGACTGACAAGGCTTCAAACCTTTTGCTTCCATCTTCATTTGATCATAGGCTCGCTTAGAAAGTATGTTCACCAAACTTCCACTGTCTACTAAGATCCTCTTCATCCAAGCAGGACCTATCTGAGCTGAAATGACTAGTGGATCAATGGTTAGGGCGTCGACTCTGTCGGCATCTCTGCCCCGAAATACGATGTCATCCGTCATCGTTTTCTGTTGCTTGGCCGGAGTCCGTCTTCCAAATTACTGCAACATTCGAAGCTCGCATGCCTAATAGAGCTGACATACGAATCCATTTCCCTCCAGCTCTGATCCGTTGGATGAGGACCACCACTAACACTGTTAATCACCAACCTCTCGCCAGTACGTGCAGGTTCCTCCGGTCTGACATGATTTGGTGTTTGATTCTGATTCGATGGGCCCGCGCATCCAGCCTGTGGTGCCCGAACGAACTATTCCAACTTTCTTTCTCGGATCAACTTATCGATGATATCCTGTAGATGGCGACTTTAGTTCGTGTTGTGGCCATAACTATTATGAAATCTACAATACTTCCTTGTTTGAATCTGTTTTTCTGACGATTGCTTTGGAGCAGGTTTCTTATATAGGATAGTATTGCAGGTCTGCAAGTACACATTTTCCAGGGATGTATTTAAAGGAGTGTATGTGTCAAACATGGGACCTCTACATCGCGGTTTGCGATTCTGATCCCGTTTCCTGTCCTGATTTCCATCGCCTTTCTGTTGATTTTGTTTATTCTGTATGTTTAACTGCACCTTTCCGGAACTCTCCCCATTTTGTTTTACAGCGACATTGCTTTGGATTCCTTCCACACTGGGCCTTGCGTCATCATTTTTCCTAGACTGTTTCGCATCCTCCCTTCTCAAGAACTGAGCTGCCTTAGAATAGAAATGGTCCAATGACGCGGGAGTTTTTCCAGCCAACCAGTTGCCAAATTGGGAATCAGGATCGATTCCCTTAGTCAGTGCCATCAGAATGGAATTGTCATTAGGATTACTAATCTCAACACATGCAGCGTTAAACCTCTCTAGATAACGTCTAAGTGTCTCTCCGGGAGCTTGAGTGATGCTGGACAAGGTATTAACATCTTTGGGCCTTGTAACATGCATGTGAAACTGTTCAACGAATTTCGTTGCCAACTGGTCGAAACATGAGATAGATCGGCGTGGTAAGCGAGTAAACCACATAGTCGCGATGCCCCCTAAGGAGATTGGGAAACTTTGGCATTTGACCGCATCATCAGCCCATGCGGCGTTCATCAACCATTCATACTTTAAAATGTGCTGGTTAGGGTCAGAACTCCCTTCATAAAAAGGTAGAGTTGGCATTCTAAATCACCGAGGCGGTTCAGCGTAGAGGATATCATCGTTGAAAGGGGTATGACTCCGGAAGATTCCCCAGTCGTCATTGGTGAGGCCCTGACTTTCACGGATCATCTGACGGATCATTGTTGGGATGTCCAACATCTGGACATTCTAAGCATGCTGAGCCAAGGTGTGGTCGGGTTCCACAATGCGAGGATGGGCCGGGCGCAGTCGATGGTCCACACCTCGCCTCCTTGGCTCTAGGTCTTCGGGAACATAGGTTTCAGGAGTATAATCACGTTGGTGAAGGTTTAGATCTGTTGGTTCCGAGTGTCGTCTCCCAACTCGGTAGCAGTGGCAGCAGCGCGGTTGTCAGTAGTGTGATAGGGAACCGTCCCTCCTCGGGAGGAGGGTCCAGTCTGGTGGCTGGTTGACGGACCAACTCTCGGTTATCCAATAGTCAAAGTGCGCTGATGTCCGATAGCCTGTGTATAGCTTCCATCCAGCCGTGGGCGCGTGGATCTGTGATTGTAATCAGAAGAAGCTGAACTCTTAGTGGATGAGTAGGAAGCCTGATCCCTTCTGGATCTCCTTCGTCTTTCATGGTTCAACTGATTGGTTAACTACGCATTGGCGTGGAGCTGCTGGGTAAGCTGCTGGCGGCTTTGATTCAGCTCTTGCATCAGTAGTTGGAATTCCTCCCTGGTGACATGGCCTTGTGGATTTGAAAGTCCGGCAGCATTTTGGTCTGTAGGAGGAAGTTGCACGGGGTTCTGCCTATCCCGTCTTTATGGATCTGCAGCTGTTGAGGTAGTCCTAGTGTTGACCATGGTGGATAGCGAATTTCTCTCCTAGACTTGGTGCAAATCTGAATAGGAAGGAAGAACTTCTAGGCTTGAGATCTGGATCTTCTCCTTAGATTCTTGCAATCCAATATCGGCAGTAGATCCAATGAGCAGGAGAAAAGCTGGGTTTTCTCAGTGAAAGCACCAAAGTAATTGTACCAAAATTGGGCACAACACTCTTCGGATGTGTTCGAAGAGATAAAATGAAGAAAATAAATGTAAAATGAGGCAGATCTAACAAACACACCAATCAACAGATAAGAAAATGCACAGAAGCACACGGATTTAGAGTGGTTCGGCGTATTGCCTACGTCCACTATGAAATGATTGATGTTTATTGAATTTCACTCGCTGATTACAAGGGATTACAATAGTACAACTGAAGTGTAGTTATGATTTCGGTAGAGTATCAGCATAGAGAAGCCAAAAAGTCCATTTTCTGTAGGTCTAGGGTCGCTATTTATAGGCGTAGGCAGTAAATATCTCGCCTAAATTTCGGAAGACTTCTTCTCTCACGTGGGTGGGCCCACGGGATCAAGTTTAGGTGATTTCGACTCAATCTGGGAGTGATACGAATTGAGTTCGTATTGATCCATAAATGGTCCTTTTGGACTGAAATTTATCAGGTACATTCTTGAGGTTGTAGACAAGCTCCTGTGAAAATTTGGTGGCATTTGGACTTGTAGATTTTGAGATATGATCGATGCAAGTTTGTGTTTTCAATGTGCAGTCGAGCTTCGTATCGATACATTCGTATCGCTCCATTTCGTATCGATGAAAGGCACGTGATGGCTAATGACGTGGTGCTATCTTTTAGGATCGATCCACTTTTCATGCCGAGTGACCGAGTCTTTCTCTTGATCGTGCCTTGTTCGTATCGACCAACGTGACTTCATTCGTATCCATCAATCACACCCTAACTCGTATCGATCTCTTAGTCGTTAGTTTCAGAGTGCTTCAACTTGATCACTTCATAATAGTGGGAGAGGGCCGCTTCGTATCGCTCGAGGGATGTATGGATCGTATCGACCTTCGGTCGATCGATATGAATTGTGGAGGAGCCGAGCGATACGAACCGTGCACTGGTGGGAATGATACGAAGCGCTTCTAGGTGATGGATAAGAATTGGAGCATGCATGATGGATTCAAACTGATGGACATTCGATGGATATGAATGAGGCTTGTTTGATGGAATGGATGCGAACACATTGCTTCCCTCCATGGATACGAACTGGCCACGTTTTTCTTGAGGTTTGATGGACATGAACTCGATGGATATGAAATAAGCACCTTTCTCATGAATACGAACCACTGGTCTACTCAGATGGGTACGAAGCGGAGGGATACGAATTGATGTCTTCCAATTGAATCTTGATCGATCCATATCTCGAACATATGAACTCCGATTGACTTGAAATTTGGAACATTGGCTTTCTAGCTCTGCTTGTCATACCATATCGATTGTAGCTTGATCCGGACTCAGGCATAATTCACTAGTATCCATAGTGAACGTGTGTATAACCGATCTTTGGGGACGGACTGTCCTTGGTTTCCAGTTAAGTTCTTGGTGTCACGGCCTTGCCAAAAGGCGGGATAACAAAAAATTCAAAACTTAAAAAGTTTAAAAATTATAAATATTAGAATTGACCATGGTGGTGAATTTGAAAATGATCTCTTTGAAATTTTTGTAACAAAAAAGGTATTAGTCACAATTTCTCATTTCCAAGAACTCCACAACAATATGGAGTCGTAGACGGAAAATATCAGACATTACAGGAATGTGCTAGGACTCTGCTTAATGGTAGTCAACTACCAAAATATTTCTGGATAGAAATAGTGTCTACTGCATGTTACGTCTTAAATCGTGTCACTATTCGACCATTAACTAAACATACACCATACAAATATTTTAATGATAAAAAACCTAATATATCATATTTGCGATTTTTAGGATTAAAATGTTTTATATTAAATACAAAAGATCAATTAGGAAAATTCGATCCAAAATCTGATGAAGGAATATTTATTGGATATTCGAAACGAAGTAAAGCATATAGGATATACAGTAAACGTACAAAAACTATAGAAGAAACATTACACGTATCATTTGATGAAAATTTCAAAAATTATAAGAATGATGAAGAAGATGTTATAAAGCAACAAGTTACACAAAACTCACCTCAAAATATTACACCTCAAAATGAAGAACAATTCACAAAAATTCCTATTGAAAATGAACTTAGAACTCCATCACGGATTTTAAAAGATCATCTAATTGAAAATATAATTGGTGAAGTAAATACAAATGTCAAAAATATACATCAATTAAATCAAATGGTCATATAGCTTTTTATCTAATATAGAACCTAAAAATCCTAAAGAGGCTTCAACAAATGATTATTGGATTTTAGCCATGCAAGAAGAATTAAATCAATTCAAACGAAATGACGTTTGGGAATTGATTCCAAGATAAATGATCAAACAGTCATAAGGTACAAAATGGGTTTACAAAAATAAAGCTGATGAAAATGGAAATATAACTTGAAATAATGCCAGATTAGTTTCATAAGGATATAATCAAGAAGAGAGGATAGACTATAAAGAAATTTGCTCCAGTTGCAAGACTTGAAGCAATACGAATCTTATTAGCTTACTCCTGTCACCATAACTTTAAACTTTATCAAATGAACGTAAAAAGTGCATTTTTAAACGGTTTTATTAAAGAAAATGTTTTTGTTGAACACCACCTCTTTTCAAACATGAAAATTTCCTGATCGCGTCTATAAATTTAAGAAAGCACTTTACGGTTTAAAACAAGCACCTCGTGCTTGGTATGAACGACTAAAAGGCTATCTTATAGATTCTGGATTTGAAATCGGAAAAGTTGATCAAACGCTATTTATTAAAACAGATAAGACAGATATATTAATTATACAAATCTATGTATATGATATTATATTCAGATCTACAAATGAAAATTTATGCAATGAGGTTTCGAAAATATTGACAAGTGAATTCGAGATGTCTCATATGGCGGAACTCTCATATTTTCTCGGTTTGCAAATTAAACAACTAAGCAATTGTATTTTTATTAATCAAGAAAAATATTGTACTAATTTAATAAAATGTTTTAGAATGGAAAATACATCAAGTAAACCGACACCTATGAGTACTACAGTTCATCTTGATAAAGATGAAAATGGTAAAAATATGGATTAAAAGTTATATCAAAGTATGATTGGATCTCTACTATATTTAACCGCTAGTCGCCCCGATATCATAATGAGTGTCTGTTTGTGTGCACGGTTTCAAGAAAATCCCAAAGAATCACAATTGCGAGCCGTGAAACAAATTGTACGATACTTAAGCAACACTAAAGGCTACAGCCTCTTCTATCCGAAAGAATGTCCTTTCGAACTTGTGTCATATAGCGATGCAGATTTTGGAGGATGTCAAATGGACAGGAAGAGTACGAGTGGTACTTGTCATTTCATTGGACAGTCTCTAATATCGTGGTTTAGTAAAAAGAAAAATTGTGTTTCATTATCGACGTTAAGCAAAAAATATATCTGCTGCTTTGGTCTGTGCACAAGTGATATACATGCAGCTAACTCTTCGTGATTTTGGGATATACGTAAATAAATTGCCAATTTATTGTGATAATACAAGTGCTATTAACCTATCAAAGAATCCAATAAATCATTCTCGTAGCAAACACATTGATATTCGCCATTACTTTCTACGTGACAACAAAGAAAAAGACGTAACATAACTTGAGTTTACCACTTCTGAAAATCAAATCGGGGACATCTTCACAAAACCACTAAATGAAAATTCATTTATTAAGTTAAAACGTGAACTTGGAATTGTATCACTACATGAACTACAATAATTACTCTACATAACAAAAATTCTATATTACTTGTTCACAAAGAAATAAATATTTAATACCAAAAGTTGTTGTGAATACATGTTTTATGTCCATAAAATGATTTCTGAAAACTAACAGGTCATAAAATAAACCAATATACTAAAAATTTGTAAGGCCATAAACTCAGCTAATATCATCCATTAAAAACAAAGAATAACTACTAAAACTTAGGAAATAAAGAAAAAAATAAAGGGGAATGACAGGATCTGATATTAAATCTATTTTCAACCATTAAAACCAAAATCTACTTTTAACAATATATATAGTGTATATAAACAACAGTTTTCTTTTTTATATCAAAACTCAAATATATATTAAAGTCAACCAATGTCAACCATGATTCATCTTATTCATCTATCGACTATAGTTCTCCTTCCTCTAAAAGCTTTTTATCTCCAAACAAAACAACTCCACCATCAAATAGATCATCTTCAGTAAATATCGTTATTTCACCTACATATCACACTGGTTACTCTCCAAAGGGCAAGAAAGTCAAACGGTCAATCAACCTTGAATCATCATCTTCCAATACTAAAACTGATGAGATTTTTGACTATCAACAAGAAATGATGGGAGTATAGAAGGAGATGTATTACGAACAAAGAAGACAAGGAGCACATCTAAATTTTCTGGAAAGATGTGTCCTTGCCATTTGCAGACATTCACTAATGAAAAATAGTATACAAAAAAATTCTCCTCGACTAAAGGAAACACCTGTAAATAAATACGACTCCACTCTAAGAAGTTCTTAGGAACAAGGACCATCAAACAATGATTGGAATCACACTCTGGTTCAAACAAATATATGGTCTCCCCTTAAGCCTTTGAATGAGCAAACGAAGATTGAACCTAGCTCACGGGAACACTTTCTCGAAGAAGAATCCGAACCGAGTGAAAATAAATAAATTTTCAACTGTGTGTGTATATATAAAGTTAATTATTGTGTTAATATTTAAATAAAACTTATATTTTTCTGTTGAAATAAATAAAATATATCATAAAACAAATATATTAGAAAGTCTGAAACAATACCTAGAAAATAAAATTTTAATAAATCTGAATTTTTTAAACAGACAACAGGTTCAGTCGACTGAACACCTTAGTTCATTCGATTGAACGAGAAGAAGGAAAAATAATACAACACTGACTTCGGTCAAATGAATTGTTATTCACTCGACTCTGTAAAGAAAAAATATTTTTCCTCGAACTTGACATTATGGTCAGTCGACTGACTTCAACATTCAGTCGACTGACTTCAACATTCAGTCGACTGGTCAAATAAAAATAAAACGTACTATATTCAGACTCAGTCGTTCGAATATTTATTTAAGTCGACTCTATAGGCAAGAAAGTTTGATTCCTAAACTTCTAACCTAAGTCAGTCGACTGTGTGACCATTCAGTCGACTGATCCTGCAGTAAAAAATATCTCATAGCAGTTTTTAGTCGACTGAATTGTCCTTTCAGTCGACTGATTGAGTATTTTTTGTTTTATAATAAATAAAAAATCAGTACCCATTCGATTTCACATCTTTTGAGACATCCACCAATTAAAAACCCTAACCTCTATTTAAACCCTTACATTTTCTAACTTTACTCTTTCATCCCCTCCTCCAAAGAGATATACAAAATCAATTTTTTTCCATCACTCAGTTACAATGCCTCCAAAATGTTCAGGAGAATCATCTGCAACCACTGGACTGTCTGAATCTCAAATCAGAGGATGGCTTTACAATGATGTTGCTGTCCAAATGTTCAATAATGTGAGGATTTTCGAAGGCTCGTTCATCAGGTTTAGAGATTTTGGAGGCTATGCTATTCGGGAATTCGCTCAAGTAAACCACATTGATCGTCTCATCAACCTTGAAGCCAACAATCTCAAAATTTACCCATTATTGGTAAAATTGTTTTTTGCTAACTTGAACTCAAATTTCATGAATCCATGCAATAGAGAAAATTTCATATGGACACTTGTTTGTGGTGTCAAAATTTATCTACCTATCACAAGATTAGGATCTATTTTAAATTGCCCTTCGGAAGGAGAAGACTTAGACGACATTTAAGTAGATTTGAACAATCGTGATGAAATTAGTCATATATTTTTATCTGATAACTTAGGAGTACTGAAAGCAAAATTCTTGTGTCCAAAAGCTATAACTTTACATAGAGTACTTACTCATTCTATACAACCACAGACCGGTAGCGATGAAGTGGTTTATAAACACAACTTCCAAGCCCTTTATGCAATATATGGTCGTCAGAATGTTAATTAGGCAAAGGTAATTATGGATGAATTTGAAACATTTCATAACCGTAAAGCCAAAACGATCCATTATAGAGAATATATCATGCGTATCTTAATGAGCTTTTAAGTACTTCTTCCAAATTATGAGTTTACAATAGTTGGTTATTTAGACTCCAAAACTCTTAGTCTTGTGAAACTTCCACAAAGAGTCGAACACTATATTATTATATCCTTCGAGCAATGGAAAGCAAATAGAGAAACTGGCCATCCCCAACCTGCCAATCCTACTGCGGCTTCCTCCTCTCAAGCCCCTCCACCCCTTCAACCTCAACATGATGAGGATGACATAGAAGAAATATCTTTGGAACATCAAGCACATCAGACTTATGTCACTCTCTCCCACAACCAGAGTATGTTTGATCAGCGTCTCTTTCGAGTTGAGCACACTGTCACTAGGATGGATAACAAGCTTAATCGAATTAAAGGATTATTGAAAAAAAAATGGGATAAATTGTCATGCGCTTCATCCTCCTCTACATATACACCATCCAAAGAAATTCCTCAAAATCCTAAGCATTTAACTTGGACATCATCCGAAGAGGAAGAAGGAGAAGTCTCTTTTGAGCATGGAGAAACAAGCGGAAGTCATGACTACTAATGCTTGGTAAGATGGTATTTCCTTCCATCCTCTTTTCACTTATGCATCCTGTTTTTATTTTATTTCTAAGAAACTTCAATCGTTTGTTGATTCCTGACAGTTTGTGTTGATATTATGTTATTGTGATCATGACAGTTATGTAATTTGTCTTATTGTTATTCGTAACATGTTGTTGTCTTGGTTGTTTTATGTAATAGTCATTGTGACATTTGTGTTCTCTTGTGAAATGTTTTGTCATATCTGCACTGTAATCGTTCTTTATCTTTAAAACTATTCTTATCTTTAACTATTACTTATCCGAAATTGCTCCTACTAATATCCATTTCCTTTTTGTCGATGGTAAAGGGGTAGAATAATTACTCCATATTGATAGGGGGAGGATAAACTTAGGGGAGAACAATATATATCGATTACTTTAAAATATATATATTTGTCATCATTAAAAAGGAGGAGAATGTTAAAGCCTCATATTTTGGTATTTTGATAGTGACAACTATTCATCATTATACTATGTATACTAACCACTTGCACAGGAAAAGATCGATAAAGGAAGGAGATTTACTCGACAAAAAGAAGACCATGATAGTACAATTATGTAGTATCAGTCAGTGTCTTAGTCTAAAGTTATAGAAATTGTTAAAATCTCTTCTAGTGGTATATAAAGCACACACGATCACAAATTAATTTCAGAAATCAAAAAAGTAAAAATATACATCAGTCATTCAACTGAAACACCCATGCCAGTCTGCTAACCCAAAGGAACTGAATATAAAATTATTTAACAGTATCAGACGACTGAAAACTCAAAAGAGTCGACTAAACATGTTTTCAGTCGATTGAATTGAAGATTTCAGTCGGCTGAAACTGCTTGTTTTTAACTGTTTACTTTCTATTTTTAAAACGTCTATCTCTACTCAAGTACAGTCGACTGGTTTATTTCTTTCAATCGACTGAACGATCGTAACAACCATATTTTTTAAATTTTCTAAAGAGGTGCTCTTCTTCACGAAGAGTCATTCCTCTTCGTTAATGGTTGTAATCATTCCTCTAATAGTTGCAACTACTAATCATCTATATAAAGCAATCCATTTCAAAGGTTCAATTCATTGATTTACAATTCTATCTCTATATTCTACTATCTTGCTTTTGAATTCACAATTGCTTTCATATACTAATATCACTTGCACTTTCAATTCTATTCTCTTTGTGATCATATTACTTCCATATTCTTCACAAAATACACTCAATATACCACTCAGAAGAAGAATATAGAAATGTTGTATTTATTGGCTAATCCGTGTTATACAAGAGCATAAGAAGTCACAAACAATTCTATTTACTTTATAGACGAAGTCCTATTAGGAGTATTTCAGGCATGAAGTCCTGCTCGGTAGCTCAGGCGGTTGTAATTCATATTCCTCCAGGTTAAGTTAGGTTATTGGTTTAAATCCAAAAGGAGTCTGGGACCGGACGTAGAACGGGAAGTTCGAACCAGTATAAAAAAATCTATGGTGTTATTTACTTATCGATGTTTACTTTTATTTATATTCTGCATTAGTTTATAACTTAGATAATTATTCATATTACTCGAGCCATATACACTTTCGCTGCCCTCATGGATTTCCATGAGGATCTTCCTAGCCTCATCCATGGTTACATACCGAAGCAAGGAGGTTGAGAATCCTCTCATGTATAGCACTCCATCATGTATCACGAACCGTGTCGCTTTCCGGATGAGCTTCTTCCATTCGTTTATGTCTCTCCGGAGAGTTTCATTGATCAGATGGTCTTTTATTAGGGTCATCCATGACTCTTCCTCCCCTGTGGTCTCCAGAATCTAGTCGACGTCCATCTAATCGATATGAGGAGTTGTCGGAACTTCCACCAGATTCAATCCTATTAGTTGCACGTCCCTAGAGCTTGCTAGCTTAGCTAATGAATTAACCCTCATGTTTTCCTCTCTAGGGATGTGTGTTATCGTATAATGCTCTGTGTCCTCAAGTAGTTCCAACGCTTTCGATAGGTAAGGGGCTAGTCTCGCGCCCTTGGCTTGATATCCTTCCTGATTTGGAAAACCACCACCTGGGAATCGTTGAATATGTGCAGAATCTTTATCCCCAATTCCTCCGTTATCCTCAATCTTGCTATTAACGCCTCGTACTCAGCTTCGTTATTAGTAGAAGAAAATTCCAGCTTCAATATGCAATAGATTGACCGTCCCTCCAACGTTTCAAATACTAATCCTGACCTCGAGCAAAATTCAATTGAAGCACCGTCGACAAATTACTTCCAACGAGGAGCTGCGACTGCAGGATCCTCTTCCTCTTCACCATCAAGTGCAGTAAACTCGACGATGAAGTCTGCCAATGCATGCATGTTTATCGCTCTCCTCAGATTGTAGGTAATATCGTACTGGTTCAATTCAATATTCCATTTCAACAACTTTCCCAAGGTGTCGGGTCGGTACAATACCGCTTCAGAGGATGATCTGTCAATATCTTGGTCGGATGAGCATGAAAATACAGTCGTAACTTCCTTGACACAATCAGCAAGCAATATGCGAGTTTCTCTAGCTTCGGGTAGTTCTTTTAGCTTCATTAAACCGCTTGCTGATATAGTACACTGGTCTTTGAATCCTCGCCTCCCATGCACTAATGCTGCACTTGGCGCTTGAGCTGACACTACAAAGTAAACAAATGAATCATCCTCGTCAAGCGGTTTGGATACGACCGATGGCATTTCCATGTGCCTCAATAATTCCTCGAAGGAATTTTAGAAATCCTGATTCCACTCAAAGTTTTCCTTCACCTTCTTAAGGACATCGAAGAAGGGTATACACTTATCTATCACCCTTAAGATGAACCAACTCAAAACAGCAATTTTTCCATTCAAGCTCTATAGTTGTTTCTTCATAGTTAGGGTAGTTACATTCCTCAAGGCGTTAATCTTCTCCAAGTTAGCCTTGATGCCCCGTGCATTGACAATAATCTCATAAACTTTCCCGATGCCACTCCAAAAGAATATTTTAATGGATTTAGTTTTGTTTTGTATTTCCGTAAAACTTCAAACATCTCTAAAAGATCATTCGGATGGTTTCAAGATACTTATGACTTCACAAGCATATCATCTACGTATATTTCCATTGTCTGCTCGATTTGATTCCTGAATATAGAATTTACCAATCTCTGATATATAGCTCCGGGTTCTTCAAACCGAATGGCATAACTCGATAGCTGTATAGTTCAAAATCAAAGATAAAGCTAGTATTCTACCGGTCCGGTATATGCAACAGAATCAAGTTATAGCCTAAATAAGCGCCATAAATGAGAGAAACTCATGTCCCGCGGTCCCATCCACCAGTTAGTCAATCTTTGGCAAAGGAAAGCTGTCCTTCAGGCACGCCATATTCCCATTTGATTTCTTAACCAACACGGGGCTGGATACCTATTTGAATACAAAGCATCGCAGATTAATCCATCCCTCATCAGGTTATTCATTTCTTCTTTCAACGTAGTGGATCGCTCCGGACCTAGACTGCGCCTTTACTGCTTTACTGGCGTGAACTTCAGATCGATATTTAGTTCGTGACACACTATCTCCAGCGATATCCCAAACATATCTGAATGTATCCAGGCTAATACATCCAAATTTCCTCAGAGAAAATTCACCAATTACTTTCTTAAGTTAGCGTTGAGCTAAGATCCAACCTTCAAGACCCGAGTAGGATCATCCATATCGATTGAAACATTCACCGTCAGGTCTGCCGGTGCTAGTCTCCATTCCCTTGACTACTTTCTGGGACCCATAGCCTTGTTTGGTTCCCGAGCGTGGTCCAGGCTTTAGTTGCTATGCTTGTGAATGCAGAGAGTTCTCTCCACATTCTTTCCTTTCTCACATCGCTTCGCTTCTCTCGGTTCCGCAACATAACATTCTCTTCCGGCGCTTTGATCACCTTTCACCACTCTGACCTCATTATCCGTGAGGAATTTCATTATTAAACACCAGGGCAACAGTGCTATTCTAAAATCAGCCAAAGCTGGTCGGTGCCCAAGAAGGCGTTGTACGTTGAGTACTAGTCCACAATAACGAACTTCTGAATCTCGACTATCCTACAATCTTCTTCACCTAGTTCCATAGCCAGATCAATTGTCCTGATCGACTGTTTTGCTTCACCCATAGACCCTTGAATCTTTGTTTTGCAAGCTGTAACTTCCTTCATATTGATCTTCATTTGATCAAATGTTCCCATGAACAGTATGTTTACCGAAATTCCGATATCTAGACTCGACATACAGTTGTCCTTCCAATTCCAACTCTTACTACCATGAGATTGAAAGTTGGTGCTTCGACTCCGTCAGCATATCTATTTATGAATATGATATCATCAGTTATCATCCTTTGCTGCTTGGTTGGAGCTCCGTCTTCTAAAGAAAAGCAGCCCTCCTATAGTACGTGCTTTAGCGAGTTCGCGTACCTTTCCATTTCTCTCCAGCTTTTCTTTCCTCGATGAGGCCCTCCAGTTATAGTATTGATAACTAACTTCCCATCGTTTCTCCTGGGCCTCTCTCCGCTTAGTCTGGATTGATTCCCTTGGGCTAGCGGCCCTGGGAATCTTGGAACTTAACCACCTTCCTGCGGTTCTTAGACATACTATTGGAACTTATATTTCCTTATCAGTTCTTCAATGAGATCCTTCAAATGTCGACACTCGTTCATGTTGTGTCCATGAGTTTCATGGAAATGACATAATTCTCCGGAATACCTTTCCTGCTCGATTGCCTCCCTCCTTGGCGGCTTCTTATACCTTCCATTCATTGAGTGGATAGGTATATGTTTTCCAATGTATCGTTCAGTGGAGTGTAATCTTCCAGCTTCAAATTTCTTAGATGTTTCTTGTTGTCCTTACGCCTACTGCCAAGGCCTTGATTTCATTTCTTTTGGTTACCGGAGTTTCCAACATTAGGTTCTACATTACCAGCGCTATCTCCAGACTGTTTCATTGCCACATTGCTCTAGATAACTTCCTTTGACTGTCCATCATCGACATTACTTGAAGCTAGATTTTCTTCCTCCAAGTGCAAAAACTAGCTAACCTTCCAATAGAACTCCTCCATAGTTGTAGGTTGTTTCATCTTCAGCCATTTACCAAAATCCATGTTTGGGTGAATGCCTTAAACCAACTCTATAAATACCAGATCTTCCTTCGATTTGCTTTCTTCAGTAACAGCAAAGTTGAACCAGTTCAAGAAGCCTTTCAGTGACTCCTTAGGCCCTTGAGATAAGATCGACAAGGATATCACGTCCTTGGGTCATGCAACATGCAGTTAGAACTGCTCCATAAATTTCCAACCCAACTCATCGAAAGTCGATAAGGATCTCGGCGCGAGTGTTGTGAACCACATGGATGCAACTCTTTCCAAGAAGATGGTAAAGCATCTACAACGAACATCATCTATTTCATTAGCACCATCCATGTGTCATTCATACTTACGTAAGTGTTGTCTAGGATCGGTAGTTTCGTCGTACGATGGCATAGTCGGCATTGTATACTTCTTGTGATACTCTTCTCTCAGAGTATTCTCCATGAACGGAGTTCTACTAGGTGTAGAGCCCTAATCCTCATTCTTTCTACCTTTGCTTTCCTCAACTAACCGCATAACCATGTTAGCTATGTATTCCTCGCTGGCATGGTATTCCGTAGGATGACTATCAGGGGTGGCACCGAGTGTTTGGCACTACAACGATCTAACTTTTTCCCGCTGACGTCTAGGTTCTCCAGTCTCTGGGAGAACCACTCTCTCGGTTTTCCACTGATGCTCGGTTGGTTCTGCTACAGCTGTTTAAACTCTAGCTTCATTAGCTTCAATGTCCAGCTCGTAATCATAACCATCAAGCTGCAGGTCCTCCTCGGAATCAGATAAGTCCAAAGCTTCAGCTTCATGTCCCCCCAAACCTCCAAAATTCCTCTCGGTATCAAGTTGAATCCTCTTAGTATCGGATGGTTTTCTTTTGGGAGGAGTACTCTGATTTCTTCTAGTAGCTACTTCTGCTGCTCCAGCGTCCACTTCATTTCACCTGTTATGACCAAAAACAGATGAGTTCTCTTCTTCAAGTCTGTTAGGAGATGCTTCTCTCCTATTCATCTTTGTCCTTTGCGGTTTCTGGATTAGCAGAGCCTCCATCTTATCCATCAAAGATTTTTGACTATCCACCATCTTCTGGTTCAGGTCCTGCATACTCTTATCAAGCTTACCCCATGTAACAACTTTATGCTAAACAGATAAGCCTGGTATTGTCCACTTGTCTCCTACTTTAGGTTGGTGTGCATTCTCTTTTTCTCCACCAACCACCTTTCCAAATGTTCTTCCTCTTCTAGGCACCATTAAATTCTATAAGCCAGTTTCCAAATTCTCCAAGGCAAACCTTCTGGATCTAACCACTAGACCTCTTCAAATCCAAAATAGCAAGATAGTTCTAACCTTGATCTGGATTTCTTAGTGAAAGCGCCAAAATGTCAAAGCCAAAAGTGGCACAACACCCAATATAACCTATTGTAGGATTAGATTTAGTAAAAATAGCAAATGCGTATAAAAGTAGAGAGACAATATTTTATAGTGGTTCGACAATCTCCGGCCTACGTCCATTTTATAACTTTATTGGTTATGGATTTGATAGAGATTTAGAGTCACTAATACAAGGTATTGACAGGTTCATAAGCCTAGAACTGCCAATAGTATCTGCCTAATTGATTATTATGAAGGAGATATAGGGGATGAAGAAGAACCAGAGTCCAAGATCCTTTTTTGGTTGCTATAGGGTAGATATTTATAGAGGAACTTCTCTGCTGATCCTAAGGGTGAGTTGAACAAGGTCCAGATGCAAGCCCAAAAGTGTATAAGGGAGCGCGTGGCTCAATTACCAAGAAAGACCTCTCGGTGCCGAGAAGTTTGTTCTATTGCAAACTTCTTCTTCTCACTTGCTTTGCTCTTCTATCTCCAATTCAATGTATTCTAAACTTCTTTCCATGGAGGTTGAGTCTATCCAGAAAATTTTCCTTGATTAATGTTTGTCTTATCCTATTTTTTTTACTTTCTTCGCATTAATCTTCAGAGTTACTTATCCACTCTTTGAGAAAAACTCTTGATGAAAACTGCTTAAAGTATAAGAGGTTGGTAGGGTCCAAAGTGCAGTAGAAAGCTCTCGATATTGAGAGGTTTCCTTCGCTCCATTGGACTTGTAATTTTTTGAGTTCCATCTTCTTAATCTTCCAAGTGTTTCCAAGTTTTAGAGCCGTTTCGTCTTCATTTTGATGTTCTAACCTATGTTGAAAATTTTCTTGCTTAAAAACCAGGTCAACATATATATACAAACACACATATGCATAAGGTTTATGTGATTTATACATGTCTATATGTATAAATATAGTCCTGGTATGTCCGACTTAGGGCTACTAGGAGATGCATGGAATATATATATATATATATATTGGTATGTGGTTTAAAGCGTTTATATATAGTTTTGGTATGTCTGACTTGGGGCTATCGATTGGTACAAGGAATCCATTGTACCATTGAGGCACACGACCTACAGACGTGGTCTTGGAGCAGGGGTAGAGAGATACTGGGATGCCAGTATAGGGTAGGTCATATATTATCCTATAGTACTCTTGGGTGCTGCGACAGGACCTACAGGCCAACTTGTTTTGAAGTGTTGGCTTTCAAGGGAGTCCACAATATAGTTGTGGCTCTCGATAGGTCCCTTTAGTAGTTAATGGCAATTCAACAAGATTTATCGATATGCAATTTAAGCATATTTATAGTTCGATATGCCCGACTTGGGGTTACCGAATAGTGGACGAAATATATTATATATAAATACAAATACATGGTTCAAGTGATATATATATATATAACTATAGAATGAGCGATTCATATATTGGTTTGGTATGCCTGATTTGAGGAAATCAGGTAATGTGAGGCACTTCAAGTACAAATCACAATCCGCACAGGGACGACAATACTTCGGTGTTGTATATACGTGTAGGAAGGGTGTACGTGGGGTAGCTTGAATCCAGATTGTCTATCCATAGACAATCAGATGATATCGGTTTCGTAAAATGGAATCCATTGTACCATTGAGGTGCACGACCATCAGAAGTGGTCTCGAAGGTAGGGCGAAGAGTGACTGGGATGCTAGTCTAGAGTAGGTCATATATTATTTTATAGTACCCTTGGGTGCTACGACAAGACCTACATGCCATCTTCTTTTGAGGTGTTGGTTTTCATTGGAGTCCACAATATAGTAATGGCTCTCGATAGGTCTCTTTGGTAACTAATATCAATTCGAGATGGGTATTAGTTATAGATATCTGTATTTTGGTTTTGGGTCTGGAGATGCTACGTTGGTAGCATTTTTTATATCGCTATATTTGTTTTGCATTTCAAATGCTTCGATATGGATCATTGAATCGATTGGTGTTTGTAGCGGACTCCCCCCATCAGCAATGATATGTATCAAGTTATTCTCTGTGTGTCTCTTATCATTATGATTCCTTATGTTATATTGGTTGGTTGATTACTATTATTGAACATTGTGTGTTAGACTTATATTGTGATGTTTATATTACTCCTTCATTGGTACGTTGGTTTAACTCTATCATTGTATGTTGTTGCATTTCAGCCATTATATTAGTTGTGTTGACTAGTTGATTACATGAGAAGAGCAGTTTATGGTAAGATTCCCTACCTTTGATTTGGGTTTACTTTACTTGTTTATTTGAAGTCCAAATTATCCCTAGACAATGTTTATGGAGAGAACTTCGGTAGTTTCCTATTTATTTGTATACGGTATTTTAAGATAGTTCCCCTTATACCAGGCTTTATGTTTGACCCTCATTTTTTCTTTGTCTGTTTATATCATGGTAGCTCTAGTATACTCAATTGAGTAGTTTGAGAGCCAGGTGCATTTGCGGATACGCTTTTAGGACAGTTGGAGCACTTTGGAGGTGAAATCGATACTTTGGATATACTTGATATTGTGGTAGTACCCAATGGTGATGCTATTTATGAGATTTTTGTATCATATATTGTATTCCGACTTTCTGTATTGATATTTATTTATCAATCGCTTCCATTAGCATAATCTCTTATATATTATTGATCCTGTTATGTTCATGTATATTCATTATATTATATAGTATCATTCCACAGTGAGATTCTATCGTTGCACCTTGGTTTGGTGTTTTTTTTAATTTATAGACAAGCTATTTTTTGTGGTATTCGGGAGTCAGACGTTGTCGTTCAACGTTGATTCAGGGTATTACAAAGGGCGGGTCGTCATAATTATAGTGTATAAAATCGATTAGCCATGAAAACATAAATTTATTAGAAGGAACAACACATTTGATCTTATTCCCTTGAACTACGACGAAAACCTAAAGACAACATATGTAATAGGCAGCTATTAATGAAAATGAGTAAATAAGAAAAGCTTAAATGATAAAAACTTACTAAACTTGAGAGTGGGGTGAGCTGAAGATTCGAAGAGCCAAATCTAAATATAAAAAAGAAAAGTCAAAGTGATTCTATGAGCAGAGATAAGAATATAGAAAAATATATGAAATAAAAGTTAGTGTCAATATATTACCACTAAATTGATAAATATTTAAAGATACTTAAAATTTATGTGGATAATATATCTCCTAGTCAAATGTAAAACCACTTAAAAGAGTGGGTTAAAAATCCAAAATGCATAAAAGTAAACGGAAAAAATTATGTAAAGAAAAATAGGTTGATAAATGGTATGAATCATGATCTTTCTCTAATGGCTATTGATTTCTAACCAAAAGTACAAATTAAAATAATTGAATCTATGAATGGATTGGTTTGAGCACAAAAACAAGAATGAGTAGAATACATATATTTGTGTGAAATTTCATAAAGTTATGAACCCTGTATTTATATATGTAGTAAAATATACCAGTACCAGAAAAATTAACAAATGAATATAATTACAATAAAATAGGATGCTTAAGGTGATGGTTCCATTTAATTCCTTCGTATGATAACTATATTTGAAAGATAAGTATAAATTGATAATAGATATATTAGTTGTCAATTTGAGAAAGCAATATGAACTCCAAATTACCAAAAATTAGAAGCTTATTCTAACATTATTCAATGGACCACTAAGCGTCCCATCTTTTCACCCGTCATATCGAACACACTACAACGAAGTGGAGCTAGCCATGTAATAAAGGGAAAAAACATTTACAAACATATATCAGCATATTAGAAACACATTATTAACTAAAAATTTATAGTTTTATTAATGCAAAAAACCGAACCAAAGATGACAATAGTAAGTAATATGATTCAATGCTTCTATTATAATAAACATTCATTATGATAGGAAAAATGCTTTTTTTAACCCAAGTTATTAATGGTTCATGTTTAACCATGCTTTTTAGCGTTTTCAACAACGCATGCAATAATATCTTCATTTTCGACTATAATATTACTTTCTACTTGTACCCATTGAGCAATGAATCCAACAAAATCAGTAAATATGAAATGGGTCCTTTAGGAAATATAATATTACTTGATCAAAGCAAGACAAAATAAGAATAAAAAGGGTGTTATCAAATTCTTAGTAGATACGTGCAAATAAAATGAGTACGAACAGGGAACTCAAGTATGGATAAATAAATGGGTACTTTTGGCACAGGTCCTTATTAAGGTTCAAAATACACGAAAAGTCCTTCACTAAATTTCAGTGTAAATTAGGTCCCTATTTTTTTTTCACGATTATTGCAGAGCATGATGCAACTTTTCATAAAAGTTGCTGACATTTCCGCAACTTTTCTGTACACTATGAACATAGTGTATAAAAGTTGCTGAAATATCAGCACTTATTTATAATAGTTACTGACATTTCAGCAACATTTATGTACATTGTGAACACAGTGTATGAAAGTTGCTGAAATATCAGCACTTATTTATAAAAGTTGCTGACATTTCAGCAATAATTTTTCTTTGTTTCCAGAAAATAGGGACCGGATTTACAATGAAACTTTGACAGGGAAAGTTGCTGAAATATCAACACTTATTTATAAAAGTTGCTGACATTTCAGCAATAATTTTTCTTTGTTTCTAGAAAATAGGGATCAGATTTACAATGAAACTTTGATAGGGACCCGCTTTACAATATAAAAGTATGATAGGAATGCCTCCCTAATTTCCACTTTATCTAAATAAATATTTACCGAAAATAGTGATCAAAACGGCGAGACCTCCAAAACTACAACAACTTCTTCGATGCTTCATATCTGAATACCATTCAAACTTTAACTCTACAATTAATCCATCAAAGCTTATGATCCTAACAACAAACCCAAATTCCAAGTATGAAATTTTTTGTGAAAGTCAAGCGCGAATAGATAAATTGAATGGGAAACAAGATTTGAAATCTGGTCAAAAGGATGACAATCAAGTTAAAGATAGCAAATTAATTAATTTTGAATATTTGAACATTCAAATTGATAGATGCCATAGAAAATGATGGTAATAAAGTTATTTTGAAAAAATAGCAGTTAGAGAGAAGATTATTCTGAATCTAATAAAGGAAGATTTAAGGGCAGTCAAAGGGTTGAAAAAGATGAATCGGTTATGGTATTTGTTAAAGTTAATGATGAAAGGAATGAGAGATGCTATTTGGAAATAAAAAAGAGCAAAGGTGGCATTTAAAAGCAAAAAGTAAACCAAAATCAATTAGAATCGAGTATAAGTAGTGAGAATGAATAAGAGGGAAGGACATTAATAGACTAAGGACTATTATGGTAATGGTTACCGTTACCATTTTGTAAATATCGTTACCGTACCGTTTTTACTGGTAAACTAAAATTGTTTACCGTTACCATTACCAATTGACTAGTATATCGATGACTGGTATACCGATAAACTAGTAACCGTTACACTGGTAATGGTAAATTATTGTTTGTCTAGAAATATAATAAGTTGATATATTTTAACACTGAACGATGCTTCATTATATATCTCATTAGGTCACTTAATAAAGGACATAGAAAAGAAGTGTATTTATCATCATTTGAGTTAAATTACTGAAATAAATTGAACTATTTTCTTGCTTCTAAATGCCTATAATACAACATCTCACATGAATACAATTATTATGAACGGACTGGTAAATTACCGTTACCGTTGGTTTTGAAAATATATTACCGATGTTTTACCGTAGAAAATAGTAAATTTACCATTACCATACCGATTATACTGGTATACCGACTTCACTTTAAATTGGTAACCGATTGACGGGTAATGATATGGTAATGGTAAATTTACCATTACCATAACAGCCCTATGAATAATCAAATATTCAGTTTTATATATATTAGAATAGATAAGATTTAATTCCAACTGTAATCATTAAGTATATACAAAGTATAACAGATTAAAAAAAGATACTCATGAAATATTTTGATTTGTGGTCACTGCCATTATGACTTTCCAATCTTACATATGCAGCATCTTATAAAAACAACCCTTTTGATGCTTAATATGAAGCTAATATTACCTCTTGGTTAACGCCAAATATGTTTCCTTTAGAAGATACTATACATAGTGTTAATTGAGTGTCATATATGTGCATTCCTTTTTCTTTTTACCATCTATGACAAATAATTCTTAAAACTTTATCACTAAATAATTACTATATCCATGTATAGTTTACTGAATTGATTTGTATCATAAGTAGAGGTTTAAGTATTTGCTTATAGTCTGGGTTGGTCAAGCATAAAATTTTTGGTAAATCATAGGTTTACTGTTTGTTAAAGTACCAAATTCTCATAAGTATACATGTGCATTGTGCAGGCTGTTGTAAATATGGAAGTTCAGATATGGAAAATAAACACTTGGAGGTAAACTTCTTAAGAGTTGACGATGAATAAACAACAATTTTGCCATCATTTTAAAGACAAACTATAGGTATCCTCTAACCATCATTACACAAAAATCATAATTTATTAATTGATAAAATATTAGGCAATGTGTCATAATGTAATACATGAGCACACAAATGAAATTCATATTATATTGATAGTGTTATACATAGATTGAGCATGTAATATATATTTGCATTTTCAGCCACATATATTACACTAATAAATTGAACCATTCTAAAGTTCAAGATACCAAGCTTCACCCACATGTAAGATTAAAGAAAAGAATTATTGCCTATATGGCTATAAAATAATAGCCTAAAGCTAAATTCAGCTTCTCAGAATTCATAAATCCTTAATTTTCTTCCATCTTTCAGGGAACCTAAGAAAAATCTTCAGGTAAATATGATTTTCAATTCGATTTCTCACATTATCACAAAACTAAAATACAGTGAGCATTTATTGTATTTCGACACCATATAAAGTTCAATTTATTTTTTCTATTTTCGAAAGTTAAGTTTAATGGTTGCTCATGGTGAAACCTTACAAACGGACATAGTACACGATAATTGAAGAAATTCAAGTAATTTATGTCACTTTTGAAATAAATGTTTTATTTACTTATGTCAGTCAAGTAATTAGGAGTGTGGAAGTACTATAACTATGAAATCTCAAAGTACTACATACCTAATATGTAACAACCCACTTCATAATGGGCCTAATTTTTGACCCAATAAAATCTCATCGAACCTTAAGTCCATTCCAAAGTTGGTTGTTAGTTAGTAAAATTGATACAAAGAACAATACACAAAGCTATCTATCTATGCATTCAAAATCTCGCAGCGGAAGGGATAAAATATAATAATAGAAATAAGTACCCATTTCATAAAAACCAAATCTTATAAACATAACATCCCAAAATATCAATAATACAATATCTCAAAATGTCCGGAATTGGGTATATCAGAATATATATCAGAAACATAAATAAATAATGAAACCGCCACAAATCTTCACCGCTGCCTCCATCTTCTCCATCAGCATCGTTCCCCTCTAACCTATGAGTTGTAATGAGGAGGGAGTCAAAACAACAATGTCTGGTGAATGAAAATCTCAAGCCTTACCATAATAGTATTTGGGCAATATCATTTAGATAAGTAATATATCTTATGCATCTTGTACTATATACTACCAAGTATACCTCCACTATAAGCCAAAGGCTTTTCCAATCCAACTTCATAATGTACCTTTAACCATAGGCCAAATGCCATTTCCAGTGCATCTCCGCAACTACCGTAAATCATGTCCTAACGACGTGAGAGGAAGCACCTATGTCATTTAATACCTCTTTAATGCAAATTAAGCGGATTCTGACCATTTAATACCTATACCTTAGGTAGATATCCATCATTTAATACCTAAACCAAAGGCGGAACCCTCTCCGGTACTTCCTAACTTACATCATAAGAAATCCCATCAGGCCATTTAATACTTCTTTTATAGGAAGAGGCGGACCCTACAATAGCCACTTAATACCTTCAACCCAGAAGCAGGTCCATACTAGGATTTCCGTCATATAACCCGTAACCCAAACCATGACGTCTCACATTAGTATGACTATTCATAGGTGTTGGCAGCCAGATTAGTTGGGCAACTTACCCTACAAAATTGAGATTAACCTTACATCCACCATGGGTACTTATTATTAACGATGTCTCACATCAGTCCCAAAGTCACACTACAGCAGCCAAATTAGCTAGGCAGACTTCTGTATGCTTTTGACTGACCTCGCATCCCTATAACTTAATCATATTTTTGCTCTCCTAATGTACTAATATATATCTATTTACTACATATATATAATATCTCAACGCATTTACGACTTAAGGCCATATAAGGAAAACTCTTTATTTCATCTTTAATTATGGATTAATTTCCATAATTATCCTTAACTTCCTTCTTATGGAATTTAATGCTACTTACTAACCTATTTATTTTATACAATATGATTATTAATACTCTATTAATCTATTTATGCGTACGTAAATTTTTGGCTAACTAAATATCCCTAAGCGTGCATAGAAATATTCCTATTCTAAAATTTCTGCTTCCTATACTAATCGTTAAAATGTCAAAACTTTCATATTCATACAAGCTCAAGTTCCATATAATAATTTACAAAATAGCTAATATCCTTATCAAGACAAAACAGATTTGTATAAATATATTCAAAAATGGAATCAAAATACCAAACTTATTTTACGTTAGTATAATAGAATCCATACCTCTATTTCAAGGACATAAAACTTACAGTTTAAACCATTTATGTTATATTCAAATATACAAACTTGAAGCGGAAAATGGGATTAATATTTATTTATATTACGGAAATAGGTGGTGCAAACTACAAATAAGAAAATCCATACTTTGCACACCATTTCCTAATAAATTTATTTTTGAACCCTTTTATCGCAACAACATAAATTAAAAGTGGGAGTTGAATAGAACATAAATTATTCAAATTGCAAACAATAAATTTAATTCTACTATATTAACATTAGCATAAAATAATTAAAATTCCAACAAATCCAAGAAATGACATTTTATTAGGGGAATTTCGGGGTTTTAGGTTTAGGGATTTCGTATACAAAATTGCCCAAGGCATAAAACAAATCCAAACTTCTACTACATAAATTACAAAAATGTGAAAAACTAATATTTCCACTCATATATAGTTTTTTAGTTCCTTTGGATTTGATTCACGTCTTCGCCTAACTGCTCCTTCAAGTGTCTTATTTTTAGAATATACAATCATTTAATTGTATATAAATTGGATTCAGAATTTAGATATTAGGGAAGAATAAGGATAGAAAATCGTGTATATAAATAAACCCGTTACATATTCCCTTTGGATTTGAATTCTTAAATCTAATCGAGGAAGACGACTGATAGAGTTTCGCTAGCATTCCATATATTATGTGAATAAAAGTGAGGGGTCTACCACTTATTTATAGAGGTTGGAATGCGTTTGGACCGTAGGATTTTATTCGATTTAATATAATATAATCTAGATTGTTCGTGGCCAAAAATAACCTAGTCGGCATTCACCAACCACACGACCGCTCACCCATGGGCGGTCTGCCGCTAATTATCGACCGGTCAAGGGAAGGAGGTCGACCGGTCCTCTATTTTGGACCGTGAATGTTGGTTGTCGTTTATTTTGATTTGTTTCTTCTGATAATCATTAACGTTTTTCCCCAACGTTAATTTGCCCTTACATTAAAATATTTATTGCTTGTTCCAATTCCCACGTTAACATTATTTAAACTCAATCATTTGAATTATTTTAAATTCGAAACTTCAAACGTCAATAACTTTTCCATTTGAGCTCCAATTGCAAAATTTATATATGAAAGCTGATTTGAAAATTGCCATGAACACAATGGTATAACTATCGTGACAAAATTATGACATTTGTGAAATTCTTAATTTAGCGTTATTATTAATTAATCAATTTCTTATTAATTTTATGGGATGCTACATTCTCCCCTCTTAAAAAGGATTTCATCCCTAAAATTCCCAAGGGACAGATAGTGTAATACGCTCTCTACAACCATGTTACACAACCATGTTATCTATACAACCGTCTACTCAACCAAAAATGCAATGTGATTGTATGTAACATACTCCAGGTGAGCTCAATCCTAGCATGAAAGAAAAATCATGACATATAGGCATGTATGCAAGCATCATAGATATGCATAAGATTCTATATAAGTGCAAAAATAACAGTAAAAAGTGTGAAAACCATCCCCTACCATCCAATCTGGCAACCACGATGCAAAAACCTATGCAATACTAAATTTTAAGAGAGAAAGTTTACAAGAGAAAAGCTTGGGATGAGAAGCCTTCAACTTCTCTTCGGTTTTCCATATGCTTTCTACTGGATTATCTCCCTGTTGCACTTGGATCGGCCTAATTTCTTTGTTATGAAGCTTCTTGGTTCCATGCTCCACTATACGTGCGGTAGCATGGAGTTTTATCGGCTTCGTCTCAATTTCTACTAACTGATCAGGCTCTACTGCGGTTTCGGTATCGTGCATACAAGTGTGAAACATAAAAAATGTCATGGACTTCCGCTAACTTATCTGGAAGCTTTACTCGATATGCAAGTCTTTCTATCCTTTCCAAAATCGGGAAAGGCCCAACAAACCTCGGTGCCAACTTCCACGGTGTACTAAACCTCATAACCTTCCTAAGAGGGGAAATCTTAATAAACACCATTTTTGCAATTGAAAACTCGATTCCTTCCATCTGTCAGCATAGATCTTCCGACGGTCCTATGTAGCCTTCATTCGCCGTCTAATCATCTCTACCGTATCTAATGCCTTGCGGAACAAATCCGGTCCAAGTAGAATTTTGTCGGTGGTTTCTGTTATTACCGCAAATATTGATTTTGACGACAACAACCATATAAATATAGGCACTGATGTTTTACCAAGTTGTATAGAATATTTTGCAGGATATTATACTGGTTTATATGAGTACAAGATAATCAAGTTTGAAGACTAATCTGTAAAAAGACTATAGATCGAGATTCATAGATGATTAAGACAATTTAAGACTCAAGAGTTTAGAGACAAATACACGAAGATTTCAAGGCTATAGTTTATAGTTAATAGACATTAAATCGATTTGTTAAATTACTTGAATAACAACTTTCTCTTCTTTGAATACTCTCTTATTATTATATTTATTTTATTATCAAAATATTTATTTTATTTTCAAAATATATTTCTACAAATATTTTATAAGCGTTTTATATATTGAAATATTTAAAAACTATGTTTAAATGAATTTACAAAATATTATAATTTTATAACACTTTAAACGTATTATTGTTTTTCAAAATAATCAAGGGCATCTCGACATACCCTACCTATGTATGTCGAAATATGTACCATTGAAGATGTGTCTTTTGAATTTGGAATAGTTGTGATTTTTGGCTATATCTCTACGTGAATAGACATTTCCATTCAAACACTATATAAAGGGGATTGGAAAATGAATTTTGATAACTACTTTATCTATATTTTCTTACTCTAAATTCTAATTATATATTTCACAAAATCCACTTTCTATACTCTTCAAATTCACTCAAATTTAGTCTCTACTTTACTACTTTCATTCTTTATAATTTACTCACTAATTTGAAGGTATTCTCCCATCAATTCAAAGATCAAAGAGCTATAGGATATTCTATATCTAAAGTACAACTATTTGTATTTAGAATCAACAACTCTCTGCTAAAAATTTGTGTGGGTGAGCTTGTTGCCCATTCAAATAAAGTTGGTGTCCCGGTTGCACGTTCAAATCAAGTGGATGTGCTTGTTGCCCGATCAAATCAAGTGGGTTTGTTTGTTGCCCAGTTAAATTAAGCAAGTCTACCTTGTGCTTGGAAAGTCAAGAGGGTTTATCTTATTACCTTGAAATCAAGATTTATTATGTTTTGCTTGCTACTAGATTAAAGTAGGCCTTTGAAAGGAAATCTATACATATACTGTACAGGACTGGACGTAGATTGGTTAATTCGAACCAGTATAAAACTCCTAGTGTCATCTCTCTTACTCTTACTTTATTTTTACTACACATACAGATATGTGTGTGTGTGTGACTGTCTGTTAATGTATATTTCTGTTAATTATCTATGTTTGAATTTAAATCTTAAAAAAATTTAGAAAAGTTTCATATAAGTTATAAAACACTATTCACCCCCCCTCTAGTGTTACAGTAGCCTTAAGATCCATTCACACCAGTATAACTTATAATACACTTTTTCCCACATTTGGTATATAACGCCACACTTCTATACCCATACTACCAAAGAGAATTACTACATAATCATGTTTGGTAATAGTGAGGATGAGGGTTGTTAGGAGCAACCACACGTGAATATTCCATTAGGCTAACACCAGTACGTATTAAAAATCTCAAATAACACATCCATACGTTTCTGGTATCGGCACAAAGCAATAAACACATGGGTTTATCGGGACAGAACAATATACATCATATATAAATGAACACAAAGTCACATGTCACCACAGAAAAGTATAATACATAACAAATTAATAGCAACTATTGTTTATCTCAATTTAACAATATATATCAAATCAATTTCGCTATATACAACTCATAGCCATCTCAATACAAACAAATACAAGGGGACATCCAAAGAAAATATACATTGACTACTCAACGCGATATAATATATACCCTATCTCCTCTAAAGCCCAACATCCAAAACGACTAATGTCCTAGTACCTAAAATGTCTCGAACAGATCCAAGTACCAATAAATAATAATTAGGTCCGATTATATCTAAATCCAATATGGGTACATAACAGTAAGCATGGTATAGCAAGCAAAGCACATATACGACACAACGTAACATATATCACAACACCATAAGAATGTACCATGCCTTAAACCTCAATATCACCCATGAAATAAGTATAATTAAGAATCACGACAACTATAAATTGAGTGATAACAATCAAACACAACAAACTCAAAATACTATGGATAAGCATGCGGCGTGTTATCCGGGTTTTTAACCCAGCAGGATCCAAGAGAAGTCGGAACAACCTGGTCGAGTCAGAATAGCCCAAAAGTCAACCAAAAGAACTAGAGTAACAAGCCAAAGGAAGCTAGGAAAAAAGAACGAGAAAACCCACTAAGGATATGGATCCATGGGGTTAGCTCAGGGTTCAACCGATTCTCTTGCTTCATGATCCAAACACATATTCTAGAAGCAATAACTAAGTTTGACAAGATTCTGAGTTAATTAAATCAAGAGACAAGCATCCATCTAGTCCAATCAGCAGCTGAATACAACTAGTAAGTAAACCGTCATCAAAACAAGGCGACGTGCAACAAGACAACATGAACAACATCAACACAAGACAACGAAGGCACTCTAGACACCAAAGTCCAAAAATAGGCTAAGTGTATGGATCGCTAGCGATCCATACACTATGGATTGCCGGCGATCCATACATCCTCATAGGGTCGATGCGATTCAAACGGCACAAAGCAGAGAGTAAATACTAAGGGGTTGGCTCGCATTCGAGCATAAACTATGGATCGCTAGCAATCCATGGTTCTGTCTCGGGTCACGAGGCATACTCCAGTGCTCTTTCCTGTAATCATCTGCAAGTGGTTGGTGAATAGACTTGGTACAGTAACTCCCCAACCTCTATAAATACTCTCCCACCTACAACATAAACTGGAGCCTCCAGACTGGTTGCTGAAACTCTGCTGGAAGCTTTCTTCACTCTTCGTCTCCCTCATAACAGTCTTCAAAGGGGTTCACTGTAATTCTCCAGTGGGTTCCAGACTTGGAGATTCAATCTAGCTAAGGATATTAAAGAGCTTTGTAATCAAATACATCTTGTAACAGTAATCAGTCTATAATAAAAACTATAAAGTGGATGTAGGCTTCATTAACAGCCGAACCACTTTACAAATCTTCTTGTCTCCTTTCTATTTCTGCTTTCTTTAGATCTATTATCCACATTATTGCCCTGTGAGAGCAGGGTCGGTGCTTTCACACTCAAACCAGGGTGTTGATCCATTTTTTGGGTTGACATTTTGGTGCTCTCACTAAGAACCCAACTCAGGGTTCAGATATAGCTATCTAATTTGGACTAGATAGGTCCAGAAGTTAAATCCTCAATCTTTGCTTGAAAAACTATTGCTCAGAGTCAATGGCTCTGGGAAGAATGAGAACTGCCTTTGGAAAGTTCATAGAGGCAGTAATAACTGGAGAAGATGTGAATCCTCAACAAACTGAAGTAAATGGTGCTAACTTAGGAGATCAGGTGCTAGCATCCTCCGGTCAGCGCGAAGTTGTTACAAGGGATGAGTTGAATAAAATGGTTGACGAGATTAACTAAAAAATGAAAAGTAGTCCGAAGACTCTTATGGATAAACTTAATGCCCTCCTAACCTTACAATCAAACCCTGCTCCAAGAACTATGGCTGAACCCACAACTATTATAGAACAAGAAAACTCTTCTGTTTCTGGTCTAAACCGAAGAAACGAAAAATAGCCACAAAGAAGGGTGACCACATGAACCATGGGACTTAACGTGGAAGGAAATATAAGTACTCTGCTTACTGAAAGGCAACCAACTCTGAACTTGAATCAAGGGGCGAAGACCCGCAAGAAGATATAGTTATGGACCTCTCCAACTCAGAAGATAGAGAGCAAATTAATGATGACAAGTTAGACGAGAATGTCAATGCATTCGAAAATGCTAGTAATGTTCAGACTGCCCTAGTGATGCCAACCGTAAGCCAACGGGACCCCGCGGGAGTGGCTCTCCTATAGACAGGAGACCCTAGGCATTCGCCCACTCACCAAGACCGTTTGCAAAGCCAAACACTTTCCGTAGTGACTGACTGCCACCCCCATGACTATTGGACATCAGAGGCATTCATCGTTTATATGGTCAAGCGGTTGATGGATAAGAATAAAAATAGGAGAGACGATGAATGGGGATCTGCACCAATTTGGACTCCCTTTAATGATGAAATATTGAACGAGCGATATCCAGAGAAGTTCACAATGCCCACTATTCTTTCCTATGACGGGAAAAAGGACGCAAAACCCAATTTGTACAAGTATAGTTGGTACATGAATGGAGCAAATGCTTTGGAAGTTGTTTGATGTAGATGTTTTCCCATCTTTCTGGAAGGAATTGCTCCATGTGGTTCACTAGGCTTCCGCTGCGATCTATCTCTACTTTTGACCAACTAGCAATGAAATTCCTCGATCAGTTCAGGCTCCATACCACGCAACCTAAGGATGTCATGTCCCTGCCCAGACTGTTCCAAGGACGAAACGAGTCGTTGAGATCTTTCATGAACCGGTTCAATACCGCAGTGACGGAAGTAAGCAATCCCAAAGAGGACATGGTTTTTATGGCATTGGTCTGTGCCATTCATCCCGAAACTAAATTCGGAAAGTGGATTAAAATGAAGCAACCTACTACAATGAAGGATTTCAATTGCAAATCAAGTCAAACTTGAGATTGGAGGAGGCGCAGGAGCTAGAAAGGAAGTTTACTAGCATGCAACCAATGAACGTCGGAAAGAGTGACATGGCAATGAATCAGAATATAAATGCTTCTGGAACTGCTGAAGGAATCGCATGGAAAGATGGAAATCAGGAAAGGAAGAATCAGAGTTCCAATAAGAAAAATGGAAACAATAAACGCCTTAAAGGCTTCAGGCCTGAAGATTACACCCCTCTTAATGAAACTCTGGAAAACATTTATCTCGTGATGCAAGGGACTGAGGAATATAAAAAAAACCCCTAAAAAGGAAGCAACCGAACAACAGAAGCACTCAGGGAAGTTCTGCCACTTCCACGAGATGCACGGTCACAACATAAACGAATGTTGCCACCTAAAGAATTTGACTGAAGAGCTAATTCGGGAGAACAAGCTTCAACAATACGAGAGAAAACCACAGAATCCTAACCAGCCTGCGGCTCCTCATGCCCCTAGGAATCAAAGAAACCAAGCCGGAACCAGTGAAGAGGGATCGAAGTAAACTGACCAGAGACTCATTATTGGAACGATATCTGGAGGCCCACATCCTGCACAGAGAAGTTAGGGAGAGATGGAGGGTGTGCAAGTTCATTAAAGCATGCTTCGAAGGAATCATGTCTCACAATAGAAGATGGGGCTCCAATAAAGCAGCAAAAAACTTTAAATGATGATATTATATTCAAAAACCGAGATACGAAAGGGATCGAAGTTCCAACTCTCGATTCAATGGTGGTGACAGTAGGAATCGGAGTCGTTGTGGTCCGACGAGTATTGGTCGATAGCGGCAGTTCTGTCAATATACTTTTCAAACGTACCTTTGACCAAATGAAGATCGGTATGAAGAGCGTGTCTACATGCCAAACAAAAATCCAAAGGTTTACTGGCAAACCCAAACAACCCGTAGGGACAATTGACTTGCCAGTGGAGCTTGGAGAGGGTGATCGAAGAGTTACCCTCGTTCAGACCTTCGTGATTGTGGATGAAACTTCAGCATATAACGCCTTCTTAGGATGACCTGCCTTAGCTTATTTCAGAGTCGCTCTAGCCCAATGGTGCCTTACCATGAAGTTCCCAACTGCAAATGGAATCAGGGTGTTCAAAGGAGATCAATGCGCTGCCAAAGGATGTTACATTGCAGAGTTATGTGAATCTAAAAGAAGGGAAAGGGGAAGGATATGGGGAGAACTCTCCACATTCGTGAACCTTTTGAATAGCAACTACAGAACCGCCCCTGGCTCAGGGACAATAGCTGATTCGACAAGGCTTTGGACCCTAGAAACAAGAGTTTGAGGGAGAATCGGGCAGCACCGGTAGAATTGACGGTGTCTGTCCTAGTCGATATAGATGACCCAACACGAGTCTTGAAAATATGATCGCACCTTAGAAATAAGATGCGGTTGGAACTTACTAAATTTCTTCGTGCCAACTTGGATGTGTTCGCATGGACGCATTCTGATATGTGTGAGGTGTCACTAGAAATCGCATGTCATGCACTCAACATTGACCCTAATTTCACGCCAGTCAAGAAAAAGAGGCATAGCTTGGGTCCCAAATGGTCCAAGGCATTAAGAGAAGAGGTGGACAAGCTAATGGCCAACGGCTTTATCCATAACGCAACTTATCCTGAATAGGTATCTAACCCGGTCTTAGTCAAAAAGTCCAATAGGAAGTGGCGAACCTGCATCGACTACTTGGACTTAAACAAAGCTTGCTCGAAAGATAGCTTCCCTCTGCCCAGAATAGACCAGCTTATGGACGGATCGGCGGGACATGAACTGCTATCATTTATGGACGCATACTCAGGGTATAGCTAGATCCTGATGCATGAACCTGATCGAGAGAACACCAGCTTCATCACCGACCTAGGACTACACTACTACAAGGTAATGCCATTCGATTTAAAGAATGCTGGGGCAACTTATCAAAGGTTGGTAAATACCATGTTCAAGCGTCAAATCGGAAAAACCATGGAGGTTTACGTGGATGACATGTTGGTCAAATCGTGAGTAGCTGTCAATCACCTGGATAATCTCGCTGAAATATATGAAATACTCCAAAAGTATGGAATAAAACTCAATCCACTTAAATGTCACTTCGGGGTAGCCTCCGGAAAGTTCTTAGGATTCACCATAAGTACCAGGAGCATTGTGAAAGTCTATAGTATTATGGATCGATTATGCAAATGACAAGTATGTGACTAATTTAAACTATATTGTAACAATATTAAAGAATGTAAATAATAATAATGACACCAGAGATTTTATACTGGTTCGGACCACCCGTCCTATGTCCAGTCCCGAAGCTCCTCTTCGGAATTTCCTTTTACCGAATAACCCTCACTTCACCCGGAGGAACAGGTTTACAATAGCAGAGTTTCTTTATCAACTGTGTGTTCTCTATTGCACGAATTTTGACTATGTAGTGCAAATGCTTCCAATATATATATCTAGAGATTGTTGTCTATGAGGAACTGTATATTTGGAAGAGTATAGTACAAGTACAGATTGCTTAGAGATTAAGAGTATATCAGAGTATATGAGTAGAAAGTGTAAGTAAGACAGGTGAAAACTTCTCTTGAATTCCTGATGTTATTTATAGTGGTAGAGAGATCCTTTGTGTAGTTGCATCTGTTAGCAAGTGCTCTAGGGTTGCTTCCAATGGTGATGAAGAGTTGCAGTGAAGAGGAGCGATCGTGTCTTTTCAAATATGACAGTTGTGCTTTGAATATACACAGCCGAGTTCAAAATCAGACGTCTGGAAAATATTTCAGACGTCTGGTCTTCGTATATTTTTTTGTATGTAGTTGCTTGTCAGACATCTGAGTATATTTACCAGACGTCTGGTTTTGACTGATATGCGAACCAGATAACTTAACCAGTCGTCTGGTCAGTGCACTCAGACGTCTGGATGTGTGCATGTTTCTTTTCCTATGCCTGTATCATTCCTTTTCCAATTCTCTCGACTTGTAGCCTCTTGATACTTCTTTTGAGTCTTTGTTCTTGTCTCTTTGGTGATGTTACTTTACCAATTACCTGTAAATATAGATATATATGCATATTCGATTTCCATTGTATAGTTGTTATCATCGAAACCGTAGAATTGATTTCCTAACAATCTCCCCCTTTTTGATGATGACAACTATTTAATGTACTTATATATAGATTATAAATCTCCCCCTGAATATGTGCCTATTTTGATTGTTTTATGATTATACTTATATTTCTCCCCCTTTGGCATTATCAAAAAGAATTATGAAATTTGAAGCCAATCGTCAAAACTAACAAAGAAGGTTTCATTAAACTTGAAGAATGATTACACGCATAGATTTATACACAAAATGATATTACAAAAACTAAGTTCTATGATTCCCTAATTCTATCATTCCTTTGGAGAAGCTTCCTTTTGATCATCTTCCTTTGGTTCTTCTTTTTTAGAAGTGCTAGCCTTTGAAGGAGATGTCAAAGCTTCTTTAAGAGGTTCATCCTCAGAGAGTTTTGAATGTTTTGCAGAAGGAGAAGATACTGGGGTTGGCCAATCATTAGATGGTGGTGTTGGACTGCGAACCCATTGAAGTACTTCTTTAAGAACCGTCAGGACGGTGGAAAGGGAATCTTCAACAGTGGCTAGGCGTGTAGCAAATGACATTTCGAAGCTGTCAATTTGCTTAGCCAAAATCTTTTGATTTTGAGATAAAATTTGTTGGTTTCGTAGAGTGAGATCTCGAATACTTTCGTTTGGATTTGTATCCATTCGAGTCTCCATTATTTCCTCTTGTCCCGAATAATCAAAGGGTGCGGGAGGAGGAGGAGTGACTTCTCGATGATGTTCCTCCTCTTGGGATGGATCAATGTGAGGTTGAGGAGGAGGCTCAACTCTTCTAGATTGACAATTGTGCGTCCAATCTTCGAATGACATGAACTCTGGAGGTGATTCGGGTAGATGCATCAGAGAAAAGAACTTGGTGGAAGCATACTTAGGCGAGATTTCTTCGAAAGTAGATAGATAGGATGGGATATTATGTGAACGAAGAAGCCTCATAATATAGGTTGGATAAATAATTGACGGCCTTGATCGAGTCCAAAAATGCTTTAGCTCGTCGAAGATAAATTTGGCCCAATTTATTCTTGTTCCACTAAACAGAGCATATAGGGCTTTGTGCTCTAATTCGGTTATTTGCTCGTGACTACCCATTCGTGGAATAATTGTGTTAATAATCATTCGGGTTAGAAATCGAGCTTTTGGACATAGAAACTTGGAAGCAAATTTTGACATTTCGTCCTCCCAAATTTGGTGAGTTATATTGTTTCGTGGCTTGAAGCGCATATCCGGAATATGTATAGACTTCTCCTGTGTTAGAGCATCCTAGTGTGCGACCTATTAAACCCGGTGTTAATCTGATCGTGTTTCCATATACACTAGATCAGAGCCAGTTATCCTCATTTTCAGTGTTCCACACTGAAGTACTGTCTAAATTCGCGTAGAATAAAAATATGGCTAGTTGATCTATTTGAACATCATTAGGGGTAAAAGAAATTAGCGTTTCTAACCCGGCAGTTTCATATAGTTCATCAAGGTCATACATTGGGAATTTAAGAAGATTGTAGAAAGGACCTATGTAGAGTTTTTTCTTTTGGATGTCTTCGTACCTTTTGATGGAATGCGGTGCTTTATTCATCCATCTTTCGATCTGTTCATCAGAGCATACTTGAGGATTTGAAGATGAAGCCGGTTGGTCTTGTTTTCTCTTTAACATCTTGACATTCTTTGTGCGAGGAGGCATTTTGATTAGTCTTGGTTGAATTTTTAGAAGAGTAATCGTCTCTGAGAAAGTCGCAGAGTATAAATTTTTGGAGATAAAAGTGAAAAAAAATAATGTTTTATGGTCGATTATAAGCAGTCGATTGGGAATCAGACGTCTAGATTAGAGATCAGACGTCCGGTTTGCCCTAATATGAATGATGCAGATTAAATTAGACATCTGGCTTTTTGATGTAGACGTTTGGTTTTATCGAATTTGAAAATTCGTAGAGACAGAGAGCTATGGAAGACGTCTGAAATGGTCTGAATTTTCGTTGTAGCAGACAGAGCAAAATTTCATACGTCTGGGGGGTGTATCAGACGTCTGACATATGCACAGTTCATAATTTTGAGACGTATATCATTGTGTCAGACGTCTGAATGCAAGGGGCAGATGTCTGAAATAGGTAGTGTGACTAAAAATAGCTTTAATATTGATGGTTTTGCTTTATTTCTTGAATCTTTATAACAAATAATTTTATTGTTATATAAAAATAACAAATAATTATATATATACACAAATACAATTTATTTTGACGGCGATGGAGTTTTGCGATCTCCCGAGTTGTCATCCCTCCATGGTTTAAGTGGAGACCATATATTACCACGTTCGTGAGTTCTCGGAGAGCTAGAAAATCGTCTAGGCGATGGATCCGAAGGAGTACGATATGAAGACGAGGGATCTAATGCACTACAAGGTTTTGGGAGTGGATCATGGACATCTTTCTTTCGTGACGAACAAAACTTCATTGCTACTTGTTCCAAAAAGCTTAGGCAACGTGCTGTGACTTTTTGCTCAAAATATAGTTCTCTTTGAAGATCTATCTGTTGTTTCTGATAATGATGAATTTCATCAATTTTTTCTTTTGTGTTAGGAGATACAAACAGAGATCTTTTGGTCTTCTTGTTATCGGGAGTAAGTTCTGTATGATATGAAGTCCACCTATGCTTTGGTTCATGAATTGGTGTGGGTGTAGGAAGTTGCTGGGGTGTATCAACCGAGCTATCTGGTGTAGGCATTGAGATGGAGATATACGAGTTATCAGAAGACATTGCTATATTTTGAATAAGAATTGTATTGATATATTTTTCTCTTGAAGTATAGCTTTTTATATATGTTTAAAATTTATTTTTAGAGAAACTAACTTTCTAAAAAACAGATGGTGTATGAATTACTGATTTATAATTTGTGGATAGAAGAATACTTGACTAAATATAAGCCATATGAAGCAAGAATTACTCAGTAAGAAGATCATGAAGGGAGAAAATCCCTAAATCACGTCGGAGTTTAATAAAAGTTTGTTCACTTAATGGTTTTGTAAAAATGTCGGCTATCTGATTTTCTGTATTTACGTATTCTAATAGGATATTTCCTTTTTCAACATTGTCTCGTAAAAAATGATGACGTATATCTATATGCTTAGTTCGCGAGTGATTGACCGGGTTTTTTGATAAATTTATTGCACTTGTGTTATCACAATATATTGGAGATTTATTGATACTTTTGCCGAAGTCCATAAGTGTTTGTTGCATGTATATTACTTGTGCACACGCTAGAGCTGCTGAGATATATTCAGCTTCGCAAGTAGATAAAGATACATAATTTTGCTTTTTGCTAAACCATGAAACTAATGATTGTCCGATAAAGTGACATGTTCCACTAGTACTCTTACGATCTGTTCTACAACCTCCGAAATCTGCATCACTATATGAGACTAGCTCAAATGGTGATCCTTTAGGGTAAACCAAACCATAATCTCTAGTACTAGATAGATAATGTAGGATACGTTTAACAGCTCTTAGATGAGATTCTTTTTTGCTTGAAATCGAGCACAAAGACATACACTCATCATAATATCGGGTCGACTAGCCGTTAAATAGAGTAAAGAGCCAATCATGATTCGATATAATTTTTCGTCAAAGTCTTTTCCATTTTCATCTTTTTCTAAATGAACAGTAGTACTCATTGGTGTTGGTTTGCTTAAAATGTTATCCATTCCAAAATGTCGTAATAAGTCGTTACAATATTTTTCTTGGTGAATAAAAATACCATTTTCAAGTTGTTTTATTTGTAAACCTAGAAAGAAATTTAATTCTCCCATGTGAGACATTTCAAATTCATTTGTCATAATTTTTGAGAATTGACTACATAGATTTTCATTAGTTGAACCAAAAATAATATCGTCTACGTAAATTTGTACAACTAGAATATCGTTATCTTTTCGTTTAATAAATAGGGTTGTATCAATTTTACCTATTTGAAAACCTGATGAGATTAAGTGATTATTAAGTCGTTCGTACCAAGCTCGAGGAGCTTGTTTTAAACCATATAAAGCTTTTTGTAATTTAAAAACATGGTCGGGATATTTTTCATGAGTAAATAAAGGGGGTTGTTCAACATATACGTTTTCTTTAATAAAACCATTTAAGAAAGCACTTTTGACGTCCATTTGAAACAATTTAAAATTGTGATGATTTGCAAAAGCGAGTAAGGTTCGTATGGCCTCGAGTCTTGCTACAGGTGCAAAAGTTTCATCGTAGTTGATGCCTTCTTCTTGATTATAACCTTGAGCAACTAAACGTGCTTTATTTCTTACAATATTTCCATTCTCGTCAGCTTTGTTTTTAAATGCCCATTTTGTTCCTATAACTGATTGGTCTTCAGGTCTTGGAACTAGTTCCCAAACATTACTACGTTCAAATTGATTTAATTCTTCTTGCATAGCCATTATCCAAAAGTTATCTTTTGAAGCTTCTTTATAATATTTTGGTTCAAGATTTGATACAAATGCTACATGGCTTATTTGATTAAGTTGATTTCTAGTTACTCTAGAATTGAGATCTCCAATGATATTATCTTTTGGATGATTCTTAAGAATCTTAGGGGATAATATTAAAGTGTTATTTTGCACGTTTGTTTCATTATTAGTAGAATTTGTTGAATTTGTTATTGGAATAGTCTCTTCTTCATCATTAGTATGATTGCTAAATAAATTTTCGTCGAACGAAACATGTAAACTTTCTTCAATAGTGTTATTTCGTTTATTGAAAATTCTATATGCTTTGCTACAATCAGAATATCCAACAAAAATACCTTCATCGGCCTTTGGATCAAATTTTCCTAAGTTATCTTTTGTATTTAATATAAAGCATTTTGAACCGAAAGTTTTAAAGTATGATACTTTAGGTTTTCTTCCAAAAAATATTTCAAAACAAGTTTGTTTAGTCATCGGGCGTATGGTTACTCGATTTAATACGTAACAAGCTGTGGCAATAGCTTCTGCCCAAAATGTTTTGGTAAACCGCTACTATTTAATAATGTTCGTGCACATTCTTGCAACGTACGATTTTTTCTTTCTACTACACCATTTTGTTGAGGTGTTCGAGGAAAAAAATTTATGGCTTATTCCTTTCTTATTGCAAAAATTAGTAAAAAGATCGTTTTCGAATTCTCCTCCGTGATCACTTCGAATATTCTTAATTTTCAAGTCCATTTGTGTTCTAATTCTTTTAGCAAATATTTTAAACATTTCAAAAGTATCGCTTTTATGTTTTAAAAACAGGGTCCATGTATACCTTGAAAAATCATCAACTATGACGAAAACATATTTGTTGTGATTTATAGATCGTATTTGTGTTGGACCAAATAAATCTAAATGTAATAATTCTAGTGGTTGTTTTGTAGAAATATTATTTTTAGATTTGAAAGAAGTTTTCTTTAGTTTTCCAATTTGACAATCGTCACATAAATTTTCCACTTTGTAATTTATTTTAGGTAAACCTCTGACTAACTCATATTTTGCCAATTTATTTATATTTTTCAAGTTGATATGACAAAAACGTTTATGCCATAACCATGGATCATTATGTTTTGGCGGTTAAACATAAATTTGAATTTTTATTAATATTCATGTTTAATACATAAATATTTTTGTTTCTAAAACCTTCAAATATAAGTTGTTTGTTATTATCTAAAATATTACATCTATCTTTTTCGAAATTTATTTGAAAGCCTTTGTCGCATAATTGACTAATGCTTAGTAGATTATGTTTTAGATTTTCTACTAATAAAACATTTGTAATAATAGGTGAGTTAGAAATACCATAATTGATGACTTCTCCAGTGCCAACGACATATCCTTTTGAATTATCTCCAAAGGTTACCGTTCCACCATCGATGTATGTTATATTGGATAACATTTTTGAATTTCCAGTCATATGCTTGGAGCATCCGCTATCTAGTATCCATTTCTCCTTATTTTTTATTTTGGGCAGCTGCAAAATAAAAGATGTTTTAATTGGTACCCATATATTTTTGTTAGGGTCCTAATTGTTAGGAGAAGGTAGCCATACCCATGATGGTTTGGTACCTTTATAAATATAATTTTTATTATAAACTACATTCTCTAAGAAATTATCAATATGTTTTTGTTTAATCAAATTATTATTTGTCTTAGAAATCCAAATCTTCATAGTTTTGGTATTCATTTTAAACTTAGATAAACTTTTGGTTTTTGTGTAAAAAATATTTTTTTCTTCATTTCCTTTTTGTTTAGAAATATTTTTAAATCCTATTCCATTTCTATTCCCTGATGGTTTTGAAGTTTTGATAAGATTTTCCAGATCTTGTTTCCCTTTATTGAATTTTGAAACATTATTCGTGATTTTATCTAATTTTTCTTTTAATTCTAAATTTTCAGTTTTCAATATTTCAATATTGCTTTTCAAGTTGACCTTTTCTTTTAGTAAATCATCCTTTACTATTTTAGTATTTTCAAAATCAATAGTAATAACCTTTCTTTCTATCAAAATATTCTGAGTTTTTTCTTGAGATAATTCTAGTTCTTCTTCTAAGATAATTTTTTCATCTTTTAACATTCCTACTTCAATTTATAATCTATTTATTTTAGCTATATATTCTTTGCTCAATTTTTTAGTTTGTCTAAATTTATCATCTAATTCTATGCTAAGTTCTAATAGTTCGTCATAGCTAAGTTCCGGACATACCTCATTAGTTTGTGCCATAAAACACACATTAGCTTGTTCTCCATCACTATCACTATCACTTTCAGATGACGAAGAGTCCGAGTCCTCCCATGTGACTTTGAAAGCCTTCTTCTTCTTGAATTTTTCAAATTTGTTCTTCTTTTTATCATTATTGAGTTTCGGGCAATCTTTCTTCATATGTCCGTATTGATCACATTCATAGAATTTAATTTGAGACATGTTTATTGTGTTGGACTTCCCTTCTTTTTGGAATTTTGTCATCTTTTTAAATTTCTTAAATCTGTTGTAGTTCTTGGCAATAAAGACTATCTCTTCTTCATCTAAATCAGAATCATCATTTTTTGTTGCTGGAAATGCTATGTTTTTCTTTTCTGAATTTAGTTCTTTTTGTGCCTGCAAATTAGCTTCATATGACATTAAATTTCCTATCAACTCTTCAGTTTTGAGAGTAGAGAGATCATTATCTCCTTCAATAGCTAATACTTTCCTTTCCCAATCTGGTGTCAAAGAGTTGAGTATTCGAGAAACTAAATCAAAATTGGTAAATTTAACTCCTAATGCCATAAGATCATGTTGGATAGTTTGGAATCTAGAATACATATCAACAATAGTTTCATTTTGTTTCATTTTGCTTCATTTTAAATGACGAAAATTGGTTTTGCAAAATTGAAATTTTAGTTTGTTTGACCTTTGTTGTACCTTCGTGTGTGATTTGCAAGGTACGCCAGATGTCAAATGCAGTTGTACATAACATGACACGTGAAAATTCATTTTTATCTAGAGAGTAAAATAAAACATTCATAGCTTTAGCATTATTTGATGCTAAGGTATTTTGTGCATCGGTCCATGTGTTCCTAGCAGTAGTAGGTGCTTTATATTTATCTTGAGTTGCTGACCAAATTTCTAGACCATTAGCTTCCATAAAAATTCTCATGCGAGTTGACCAATATGCATAGTTAGAGCCATTAAAAAGTGGGGGTCGTGCTGTGGATTGTCCTTCTTGAAAAATACTTTCCATATTAAAATGATTCAAAAATGCGTTACTGTATTTTGATCAAACCTTGCTTTGATACCAAATGAAACCTATAGTATTGTGGATCGATTATGCAAATGACAAGTATGTGACTAATTTAAACTATATTGTAACAATATTAAAGAATGTAAATAAGAATAATGACACCAGAGATTTTATACTGGTTCGGACCTCCCGTCCTACGTCCAATCCCGAAGCTCCTCTTCGGAATTTCCTTTTACCGAATAACCCTCACTTCACCCGGAGGAACATGTTTAGAATAGCAGAGTTTCTTTGTCAACTGTGTGTTCTCTATTACACGGATTTTGACTATGTAGTGCAAATGCTTCCAATATATATATCTAGAGATTGTTGTCTATGAGTAACTATATATTTGGAAGAGTAGAGTACAAGTACAGATTGCTTAGAGATCAAGAGTATATCAGAGTATATGAGTAGAAAGTGTAAGTAAGACAGGTGAAAACTTCTCTTGAATTCCTGATGTTATTTATAGTGGTAGAGAGATCCTTTGTGTAGTTGCATCTGTTAGCAAGTGCTCTAGGGTCGCTTCCAATGGTGATGAAGAGTTGCAGTGAAGAGGAGCGATCGTGTCTTTTCAAATATGACAGTTGTGCTTTGAATATACACAGCCGAGTTCAAAATCAGACATCTGAAAAATATTTCAGACGCCTGGTCTTCGTATATTTTTTTGTATGTAGTTGCTTGTCAAACGCCTGAGTATATTTACCAAATGTCTGGTTTTGACTGATATGCGAACCAGAGAACTTAACCAGTCGTCTGGTCAGTGCACTCAGACCTCTGGATGTGTGCATGTTGCTTTTCCTGTGCCTGTATCATTCCTTTTCCAATTCTCTCGACTTGTAGCCTCTTGATACTTCTTTTGAGTCTTTGTTCTTGTCTCTTTGGTGATGTTACTTTACCAATTACCTGTAAATATAGATATATATGCATATTCGATTTCCATTGTATAGTTGTTATCATCGAAATCGTAGAATTGATTTTCTAACACATTGAAGCAAATCCAGAGCAAATAACGGCCCTACGAGAAGTCTAAGTCCCGAAGAACAAGAAAGAATTGCAAAGCTTGAATGGGAAGGTTGCAGCTTTAAGCTGATTTATCTCGAAAGCCACTGACAAGTGCATACCGTTCTTTGATGCGTTGAAGAAAGGAAATAAAAATTTCGAATGGAGTGCGGCATGTCAAATTGCATTTGAAGAATTGCTGCGACACATGGAAGGCACGCCAATCCTATCAAAGCCAGTAGACAGAGAGGACTTATTCATTTACCTAGCAATCTCACCTCATGCGTTAACCGCTGCCCTTGTGTGTGAAGAAGCAAAAATCCAACGACCTGTATACTACATGAGCAAGTGGTTCGCTGGAGCTGAGAAAAATTACCCAAAGCTGGAAAAGCTAGCTTACTGCCTCCTGATCGCGTCTAGGAAGCTACGACCATATTTCCAAGCACATCTAATCAAAGTACCGACTGATCAGCCTCTGAAACAAGTACTGTATCGACCTGAATCTTCCGGACGACTTCTTAAGTGGAACATCGAACTTAGCCAATATGATATTACTTACCATCCGAGAAAGGCTATCAATGGGAAAGCGCTGGCAGATTTCATCGCGAGTTTACCATACAGGATGACGAAGAAGAAACACAGTTGGAAGTAGAGACGCAATGGAAACTTTTCGTTGATGGTGCATCTAACAACCTTTGTTCGGGGGTGAGAGTAGTGCTTGAAACCCCCGAAGGACGAGCCATTTGCTAAGCCTTATGCTTGGAATTCCCTGCGACAAACAATGAAGCAGAATACGAAGCATTGATAGCAGAGCTTAAAGTTGTGAAAGAACTCGGAACAAAGTCCGTCCACATCTACAGCGACTCCCAGCTAGTCGTCTGCCAAGTAAAAGGCGAGTACCAAGCTCGAGGGGAGAACCTTGCCCCGTATCTATCTAAAGTACAAGAGTTGCTGGGTGACATCGAACATTATACCATAAGTCATATTCCGCGGGAGCGAAACACCAAGCCCGACTACTTAGCTAAACTAGCAAGCACCAGAGAAGCTCAATCGTTAGGACTAGCTCCGGTTGAGACTCTGACTGCCCCGAGTATAGATGAGATGGATGTCGACTGGATTCTCGAGACCACCGCCGAACCGTAAACATGGATGATGCCAATCAAGGACTACTTGCTTACAGGGACCCTTCCAACTGACCGAAATCATCGGAAAAAGGTTCTCCGAAAGGCGTCGCAGTTTATAATACAGGATGGAATGCTCTACCGAAGGGGATTCTCCACCCCCCTTCTTAGATGCGTGAACGAAGATGAAGCTCGATGGATCCTAAGGGAAGTGCACGAAGGAGAATGCGGAGACCATACTAGGGGGCAGACCCTTGCAAAGAAATTTCTCCGATACAGGTACTTCTGGCCAACAATAAACCACGATGCGGCAGACTATGCCAGGCGGTGTGATCGTTGCCAGAGATTCGACAAAATTAAAAGAACTCACTCAACAGAGTTAACACAGATGGTCAGTCCGTGGCCGTTTGCAATATGGGGAATCGACTTGATCGACATATTGCTAATAGCTAAAGGAGGGACCAAATATGTTATAGTTGTTGTTGACTATTTCACGAAATGGGCCAAAGCGGAACCGTTGGCCACCATTACCACTAAGAAAGTTATTGATTTTGTCACTATTAACATTATTTGTAGGTTTGGTGTGCCACAGAAAATTATCACTGATAATAGGACCTAATTCGAAAGTGCTGAGTTTAAAGGTTTCTGCAAACGCTTCCAAATTGAGAAAAGCTTTTCCACGGTCGTTCATCTGCAAGCAAACGGGCAAGTGGAAGCAATAAAGAAGATCATCAAGTCCACCATCAAAAAGCGACTGACTAAAGCAAAAGGGACCTGGGTTGATGAACTTTCACTCACACTATGGGCATATAGGACAACAGACAAAGCAACAACTGGTCACACTCCGTTCGCCTTGGCATATGGCTCAGAAGCAATGATTCCCGTCGAGCTAGAAGTCCCCTCTCATCGAAGGCAAAACTTTAATCAAAAGAAAAACTAGCAGCTTCTACTCGAATCACTGGATATAATTGACGAAAGGAGGGAAGAAACCGAGCTGAGGATAGCCGTCCACCAAAAAAGGGTCATGCGATACTTCTACTCCAAAGTTCACAACCAAACCTTTGAAGTGGGAGACCTTGTCCTCAAACGAACCTATCCCGTGCTGGGAGCTTTCAGACCATACTGGGAAGGGTCGTATGTCATCAATCAAAAGCTAAGGGACGGAACTTTCAAGCTAACAACCATCGACGGAATCCGAATTCCCAGAGCATGGAACATCGAATCGCTGCGCCGTTACTTCATATGAAAACTACCTTATGTACTTTCTATTTTTCAGCAAATAAGCCGTCCCGAAATGCCGGTGGCATTGTAAATAGGCAAAAAATTGCCCAACCTTTCTTAATAAAATTAATTTTCTTTTTGAACCAACAAAACTGTGTGCATAATAGTAACCTGTTGAGTCAACGGGGTCAAATCGGCTTAAAACCATCCAATCGCTACTTGAGAAATTGGAATCACGCTCAAGTACGCTCCACTTACCCGCCGGGTCAACGGAAGCAAATCGACTCAAACCGTTGGATCGGCGGAACCCGATCCTCGCCTTCTATGAACCGATGTTGCCTCGGCAACATCGAGAAGGCTCGAATAGAAAAGCCGTGCATCCCATAAGCCGTGCACTAACTCTTAAAACACAAACTCCTCACGTTGCCCGAAGATAGGCAACATGGAGAAGTATTAAAAGCCATGCATTTCATAAGTCGTGCACTAACTTTTCGAGCTGTGAAATCACGCTCCTAAAACATGAACTCCTCACGTTGCCCAAAGATAGGCAACATCGAGGAGTACCAAATCCGTTCCGGACCGACGGGTCATATCGGTCCCAAAAGCCACGCATTCCATGATCCGCGCATTGACTCTCCGAGCCGTGAAATTATGCTCAAAATACATAAACTCCTCACGTTCCCCGACAATAGGCAACATCGAGAAGTATCATAACCGTTCTGGATCGATGGGTCATATCAATCCTAAAATCGCGCATTCCACAAGCCGTGCATAATTCCAAAAAGCCGCGTGTCCCATAAGCCGTACACATTTCTAAGTACCGAAATTGCCCCAGTGATACCAGGAAAATTATCTGCCATAGGAATAAGGAGGATCAACCCATTCCAATTATCAGAAGTAACGGGCACGAATCCAACAAAATCAGAGTGTTATGAACCAGTAGAAAACTCCAATCGTTGACACCCCATGATAAACTATAACATTTAACATGAATAACATTTAATTGTCTACAGTTAACTCGTATAATATGCACGCTCTAAGCAATGAAGTGCATATTTGAAGATTGCTAAAATCTGACGAAATGATACTCAAAAGTTTCAACTCACGTTTTTGAGAAGTAATAAGTGGTTTAACTTCCAAAAGTTTGCAAAGATTATTCATTAAGTTAATCTTGTAACTGTATACTTCTGAATCTTTTAATAGTTAATCTCATAACTGTAAGTTCTACACTAAGTTTACGATTTTGTGCACATTTCAAACATGCATGTTACATACTTTCCAAAATCGCATAAAATAATAAGTTACAAAACTTGTAATAGAAAAAATCGAATTGTGACTTAGTCAAATTCCAAATTTCGGTATGCAAACTATTCAAACCGTATGTTACCGGTCGTTTGCCAAGTGTTTGAAGTAAACAGCTTGTGAACTGGGAGGCATACACTGGTACTTAAATAAAAATGCTTAAAAACAAAAATTTCACAAGTTCTGTTATTCCAAACAACGAATTTTGGCAGTAATCACAGGACTAGATAAAGTAAAATGGAAGTAAACAAAATAGACACAAGTGCACAGAACACATATGAGCAGATAAGTAAAGGTATAGTCAAAATATCAACAATGTATTACTTAAAACTTTCTTCTGTACAAGGTCAAAATGTGGGGGTCATACCCACACAATACCGGCCGACAAAAGGAAAAGTACAGACGCCATCCAAGCATAACAAAAGTATTAAGTGCAGACTCTACACTTGAACAAAATGACTCAAAATCAGATTAACCACCGTCCAAGCTTCTCAACGCTTTTTTCCGCCACTCCCCTTCCCGCCTTTCGTCTGAAGTTTCTGCTTCGCCTCGGGAGTTGTATCGCTGCCAATGATGTCAACTATGTCGTCGGTGCAGATATCTTCTTCTGGCTCATTAACTTCCTTGGAAGCTTCCCCTTTAGTCTTGCGCTTTCGGGACCTACGGGAGCTCTTATAAGCCTTTATCGCTTCAACTTTCTCTTTTTTAATGGAAACCCGTTCTTGTTGAGATTTTCGAGGATGCTCAATCAGAATTTCCTACTTCCAAACTTCGACCGCCGTTAAGTCACCTTCCAAAGATACGAAAGGGTCATTCAAGCCATGCAGTGCGGCGATCTTCTCAAATTCCGGCCCTGGCTGCGAGCCAGACATGAACACGGCGACTGAAGCAGGTACAGAAACGAGCACGGAAGCGGTAGGGATAGCAACAGGTCCAGGCATCGAGGAAACTGAGGGATTGGCAGATAAGGAAGACGGACCTATAAGATCAAAAATGAAAGCGTTAAATTCATCCTGCTCTTGCGGCATGAGTTGAAAGTTCTCGAACTTGAAAGAAACAAGTTGATTACCTACACCAAAAGAGTGATCAAGAATATCAACCTCTTATTCACCGCCTTCACCCTCCTTCGACAGATCCACAATCCGAGGGGAAGCTTCAAGCCCAGAACTTGTTGGTGGATCGCGAGGCTGCCCCGATGGTTTGCCGGGCCCGGAAATAAAAGGCTCTGGTAATGCTTCAGCAGTTGTCGCCATGGCAGCATCGGTAGCTTCCTTCTCTATTTCAATCCGCAAAATCTTCCGGACTTCTAGCAACGCCTTCTTTGATTCTCTGTTGAGATAGGCATTCTTTAGCTCTCGCTCAGTATAAGCATCCCCGCTATCACGGAAACGGGTTAAGATTTCCTCCCAAACCACAGCGAGAGTGCACGGGAATTTAGGGCCTGAGTGACTGAGACTCCTCTGGTGCAGCAAGGAGTTGACATAAAAGCTCAAGATGGTCTCATCCATCTTTTCCATCTTTCTCTCGACGGCATTCTAAAGCTCTAAATAAACCGTTGTAATGGCGGCCTTCTCAACTTCGACACAAGCTTTATCGGCGCTAAGCTACACAACTTGATCCTGTAGCCTGGTGATCGTCTCAGCCTGGTCGGAGATGGTCTTATCGCGCGACTTCACGACTTCTCCATATTCCGCAATCGTTTTATTATGCCCTTCTACGATAAGGTCGTGGTCGGAAATGGTCTTCTTTTGGACCTCAATTGTCACGCTGCAAGCTGCCACGTCCTCTTTTAACTTGGCTTCTTCTGCATGAGGCTTCTTAATTTCATCCCTATAGATGATCTCTATTCTCTTATGAGCCTCTTTCAGCTCCTTCAACAAGCCGATGTTATTCTTGCTTTCCTGAAGCGCCACATCCTTTTCTTCTTCCAGCTGTTTGATTTTGGCATCACGTTCCACCAACGCTCTTTCGAAATCATCGTTCTCCGACTCAAAGGAGAGGATTTCTTGATAGTTGTTGCGGTTCGTGTCCGCTAGCTGTTTTCATAATTTCTCCCACCTTTCGGCTTGCTCTAAATCATTTTGGATATCCTGAAGATGGGGGCATGTATGTATCTCCATGAACCGGATGAAGATCACGATCAAATTTAACCCCTCTTAAAAACCACCCGGGTAGCGTTGCCTCAAGCTTGGAAGGACCTGATGGAAGAACATGGGCAGAACTTCAATAGGGGCGTGAAGAGCCAGGGGCGAGAGCCACATGAGATGATGGAACTTGAGTTAAAGATGGAATGTGTACAGAAGAAATTGAGATTTCAGAACCGATTGGGGTGGGGGCCGGAGCGAAGGCCTGTTGTTCTAAAGAATGGGAACCGTGATCAAATTTTGACTTTTTCGGCTGCTCCTCTCTCTCATTGAAAGTCTTCCTTTTTTCATACATGCCTTTGTATACACGGCCCTGTTCCTTCTCGTCTCGACGACGAGCGTCAGCCTCTAAATCTTTTCTTCTTCGATATTCCTCCTCCGTTTCGTGGGGCTGGTGACGGTTGGAATACCATTTCGACCAGTGCTGAGAGTCGGTGAATTCTTCGAGATCATCATAGAGACCGCGTCTTCTCATGGTACCTGACATGGAAGATAGATAAAAAGTCTTAAAAATGGAGAATAGGAATGAAAAGTATATGTGTAAGTGAGTATAACCCTAGTGAAACGTGTAATATGTTTTGGGGGAGGGCCTAAAGCGACGTCACGAACCGGAGCAGGCAGCCATCGTGGAAGGAATTAGGATAATCTCGGGCGAAATATGGTCCAGACAAGGAGACATCTCTTCAAATTTGAATTCTTCCCCCATGAGCGCGTCAAAATCAACGTACACATTGCTTAGATCTCTGAAATCTACACCGGCATCTTTGAACGGGGAATCCCAACGTCGTCTGGCTTCTGGAGCATCATCTTTTTCGCTTATCTTTAGAGGGGAGAGCTCGGGAAAACAGTGCTCATCCCCAGAGTCTCATCACACGATTCAGAATCTCCGTCATCTGAATCTGCATCAAAGTCGTAGTCATCACTGGAGGAAGACTCATCGCTGCTCCCATCAATTTCACCCTCCTCCGTTTCTATCGCTAGTGCAGCTTTGCCTTCTCTTTGTTTAAACTCCTCTTCTCCTTCTTCCGGAATCAGAGGCATTCTGACCGGGCAAATGGCTTCGGTCGCGGCAGCATCCTTTCCCTCACGAGTCTCTTCAGCTGACTCATCGGATAGTCCTACCCATTCTTGAAAAGCACCCTCTTCGGAACCATAAGATGATGAAGTGGATCGCGTGCGTACCCTGGATCGAGAAGGGGATGGGACCTCAACTGGAACTGTAGATCTCCCAGGATGCAACAGTCCGTATCGAAGCAAGTTTTTGGCAGTCAATAAGACTTTAACGAATCTTTCCCCGGCATCGATAGCCTTTAGGGTTCGAAAAGTTCCATCGAGATACAAGTCCCCGTTCGACCTTGAAATAACTGTAAGTAGTATCTGACTTGTTAGAAATTCTGTAGTGACACATCGGAACTCAATGAGTAAGAAAGGGAACTTACCCCCTATTGTCCAAAGACGGTTGAATCCCTCAGAAAATCTGACAAAGAAGTATTGAGTCTTGAATTGAGACAAGTTTCTCTGCAATTGCAATACAATTTTACGATTCCTCTGGGCCTCAATTACAACCAAGGAAGGACATTCATCTCTTCTTTTGAATGAAAGAAAGTATCTCAAATCGTTAAAGCTTGGGGTATGGTTGAATGTTCCATGAAAAGGATGAGCAGACAAGTTAAGATGGCGTATCCGTTGGGGTGAATCTAAAACGGAGCGATTCCTAAGTTCGAGAGGGTCTCTCTTAAGAAATTGTTAAAAGGGGGCACAGCTCTGTTTAAGCACATATACCGATGACAAGCGGTATACCATGGGGGTGGCATATGAGAAAATTCATCCTTCTTTGAGAGGCGCACATTTTCCTTCGGGATGCCATGTTGCAGGCAGATATTGTGCAAGACTTTATCAGATATCACGGAGGAAGCTCTCTTCGGCGGATTGAGAAGAACTCTTGTAATGACCCGTATTTTTAACACTTTAAAAATACGAATTAAAATGAAAATTTTGGATAAAAATCCGAAGGAAATAAAATTTTGTGTTGTTAAATGTGAATTACAAGTTAAAATACAAAACTGAATTCTGAAATAACTTATTTGTAAATTAAATATGGATGTTAACTTGTAGTGAATGTAAATAATGAATTGAATTTGATTGTAAACCAAATTGGTTATGATTGTAAATAAAGAATAAATAAAATGGTTGATTCAATAATGAAAGTGTAAATCGAAATAAAAGAATTCATTTGGAATTAAATAACTTGAATTTGAATTACAATATAATTGAACGCTGAATCTAATATAATCTTCTATATTGGATTTATAATGGAAAACTACATTGTAAAAGATTGTTAATTACTGTGAAATTAAAAATGGGATTTGTGAGCAATTGAAATTTGATTTAAAAGTTAATAATTTAAAATTGGGAATTTTATATTGAAATTAAACAGTCGAATAATTTATTTTTCGAATATTGGATTTAATTAGACAATTAAATCGATAATTTAATAAGTTAAATTTCAGAAATAATTGAAAATCGAGTTGAATATGATTGAAAATGATTTGTAAAATTTTATCTTATCATATTGGAGTTATAGTAATGTTATAGAACTTTTAAAATTGAATTTAAAGTTAATTTGTGAAAATTGAATATTTTTAATATTTAATTATCGACTGAAAAATAGCCATTTTTTGAACAGTCTCAGAATTGAACGAAACTAGTTCCATTGGATCCGTAATAGTTTGTTATTGTCGGATTTCAATTTTCGTAGCAATCGGAGTTATCGTTTGACCGTGGCAGCTCGAAACGCATCGAATTGTTTTTAATATTAATTCGGCGAGAGAAAATAGTCATTTTTCAAAAAATCTCGGATTTCGACGAAACCAGTTTCATCGGATCCATAATGTCATATTATTGTAGGGTTTCAAATTTCGTGTCAATCGGATTTACCGTTTGTCCGGGGCGAGCCCAAACGCACAGAAATTTGATTAACCGATTTAATTTTAAATCGATCGTTTATTGCCGTAACTCGCATAGATGATCGAATTAGCTTCCGAAACCTGTTCCATTGTGTTCGGAACGCGGGATAAACCCTAGAAATGCCGGTCACCACGCGAGATTTGAAGTTCGGATTTTGGAGTGAATAGTGTTTTTCGGTAAATTTCTATAAAAGGAACCCTTTATCATTTCATTTGAAAACATCAGCCCTAGGGTTTCATAGCCGCCACTTTCAAATTCAATGGCCAGAAAATTTCGAAACTTCTTCCTCATTTTCCTTTCAATCCATCAACAATTAGCAAAAGTTGTCAACTACAAAGTTGTAGAGGACGATGAGAGCTTCAAATCCATATGGAGATGATCGAAAACGGAGCAACGAATCAACGGGAAATCGAGCTCGAAGTCGCTGCATTTTTCATGCAAATCGAGGTGATGGGGGGAGTCGAGTTCAACCACCTCCTGGCCGTGGGTAGCTCTTGCGTAGGCGCTTCTAACGTGGGTCTCCGATCAACTTCTCGTCGAGTGATGGTGGAGAAATCGTCGGTCAAAGGTTGAAAGGAATGGGTTGAGTTTGTACGTGCTTTTCACGTTTTGGAGAAGATGGAAGGAAGGGCCCAGATCTGCAGTAGAGAAAATGGAGGGCTGAGATTGAAAGTAGGGTTTGAAAAAAATATGTGTATATATTTATATATATATTTAAATTCGCAAATGTTTAAAATGCATAACTTTTTCATACGAGGTCCGATTGGAACGAAACTTTTTGCGTTGCGATCGTAATGACGAGAGCTTCGAAATGAAACTGGTTTCGATGGATTTGGAGACGGTGGAAATTTGGGCTAAAGTTGGGCGTCGTCCAGTTTTAATTCCAAACCGGAATGCCTCGGCGACAACGGAAAATCAAGGTGAGTGTTTTATAACGCTCACAACGTACTGAATATCTTTATGGTAGTTAAATTTGACATTATGAAGTGATATGAATTTATTTGTCGTTGTTTGATAAAAATTTAATTGTCATATAGATTGCCATGTGAATTCACCGTTGAAAAACTAAATTGACAGTAAATTGAAATTAGGATTTAATCAAAATCAAATTTCCCGATATTGATAACTATGAAATAGCCGTGAATTGTATTGACTATTGGATGATTTATTTCGATGGATGCTATTGGTTGATATTTAAATGTTTGGATGTTTATTTGCTTATATATATCCTGTTATACATGCATATGACACTGTGATTGGTTTAAGTAATATATATTCATCCCTAACATGTAATTGAAATAAATAATCACTTGGCCATAGGATAGAAAATTACATACAGACACCGGATTGGTTAAATTAATAATTTTAAAATCGTTGATTTGAAATTTATTTAAATGATTTGATTTAAAAGTTATGAATAAAATCCAATTTATGGAAATTGAATTATTTTGAATTGAAGCTCGAGATGTTGGAATTTAAAATTGGTAAATGAAATTGTTTAATTATTCGAAGTTTAGATTTTAAGGAAAAATTGAAATACGGCGTAAATTTTTGAAAGTTGATTTGTTTTAAAAGATTGGACTTTTAATCGAACTCTGAATATTTCTAAGAAAATTTATATGAAATGATATTTCAAGTTTGAGTTTGGAATTGAAAATTAATTTGAAATTGAGATTTAATTAATTTGGAATTTAATTGAAATTCAAAGAAATTTGTGAATTGGACTAAATTGAAACTATTGAATTAAATTTGAAGATAAAATTGATTTGAATCGGATTTGAACTGAAATTGATTTGGAATATAATACTTAAATGAATTCTTGAAATCCGAATATTAATCTAAGTTTATTGAATTGGAATTGTTCCGGAAATTAAGTAAACTACTTAATACGGATGATTAATTTGAAGAATATTCTAATTTGAATACGAAATGGTTTTAAAGCGAATCTTATATTCTTATATAAATATATGAACTGTTTTGAAATGTGAAATATTTAAAGTTTCGAAATATACTGGAAGTGAAATTGTTTATTTTGTGGTTCAAATATGTATTTGAAATTGATAATTTGAAATGGTTTATTGAGAAGCTGAATCGAGTTGAAATTGATGATTTGAGATTTGATTAAATTTTAAATTTTGGAATTCGAGGTTATGTGAATCGTTTTATGGAATTTTGAAATCGAAATGAGATATTGAGGCGAAAATGATTTTTGAAATGAAATCATATATTTTGAGTAGATATGACGATTTTGAAATTGAAATGAGATATTGAGGCGAAAATGATTTTGAAATGAAATCGTATATTTTGAGTACATATGATGATTTTGAAATAGCTTTGATTTTTGAAGCGAATACGATATTTTGATAATCAATTATGAATTGATTTTGAAAATGTAAAAGAGCCATCGGTGTAATAATACGTAGTTATTAAAGAGACCGGGATCGGATATGGACATACTCTCTGTCGATACCGAAAACCACTTTAATAACTAGTATACGTGGAGTGTTGATCCAGAACGAAGTGGATGGTTGGTGAACGCGTTGATTTGAAGAAAGAGAACGATTTTGGATGACCCCTGACATGACTAAAACAGGAGCCGCGCCGGGCCATTGAGGTTCGCCACCTCTAGCGGACACACTTCTTCGTTACCATGTCTATTACTTTTATGATTCGATTTGGGTGCACCCCTCGATTTTGGGAGTGTTGTTTCGTGGTGTTGGGGTAGTAGCTACTATGCCCAACATCAGTCCGGATCACGCAACTACTAGTATCCTAGTTGGTATTGCCTCATGTACCTTGTCATACTGATTATCCTATTCGCGACCACTACGATTTTGGTTTGTACCTTTAGTATATGGATTGCCCTCTGGTGACTTCCGGTTTTGGGGAAACTACGGTCTTGTATATGCTATTGGGAATAAAACTGTGTTAAGGGTGGAATGGGCCATGGCTTAACGCTAGGAATGATATTTTACTTTATGATAGACATTATTGTATATAGCGTATTCTATTACATAGTAGATAGTTTAACGGATCCTTAGGAGATGGAAATCCCGAACATCTCTTAAGTTAATGCACGCACGTTAAACACTGGATAGGAGGTGTCTAAAACCCGTAAACATCTCCGACGCCGTTGCACTCATATTTACTTATTCGATTTAACTTACATGAGATATTTTAGTCCTGACTCGAGTGTTTTGTCTTTTCATTACGCTCGGGTCAGCCTGAGCATTTCAGATTAGGTTGAAGGTATATTCTGGAGGACGAAGACGGAGTTTGGTATTACATCATTTGTATTCTACTACTGTATTATTTTTCCGCTGCATTGTTGTATTAAATCTGATATGTATGAACTCTGATTTATGATGTATAATAATAATCAAATTTATTTATTTAACAGCTTCATGAACTGTTATTTTATTATTATATCTTGTTCCTTCCGCTGCAAGATTCTGAGGTTGCTTCTGTTCTTTCTTTCCTTTTCTTATTTAACCCCAATAACCATCTGCTTTTTTGAATGGTTTGAGTTGGACATGTGTGGATTATTGTCGACTTGAACGGTCCAAAATGGCGGGTCGTTACAACTCTAAAGTTAGGAGGAGTTTGATCCATGACCAGACCAACTGCAACTAACTGGCCGCACTCAACCTGTGAAGCAGAAGGAGAAGGGCGACAGAAGATGACTCAGCCTCCGAAAGTGAAGGACTTCCTCCGCTAGACTTACGGCGAGAAGATGGGTACTTCATTCTAAATAACAGAACTTACGTCCGAAATGGTCAGATAGTACGCTCACAGCTGAGTGGTAAAAGGACTTCCCGTATCACTTTCTTTTTGAAATTACTTCTCCTACACTTATCCATTATCGATCAACGATCGATAACAGATCCATTGTTCGAAACGACGTGGAAAATCCCTTCCAATATAGGTACACCATGCGTGCAAAAGAAGGCAAAATCAATCTGAATCCTCCGGAAGGACGAAACCAATTCACGATGTGTCGTGCGGTATCAGCTATGAGACCTGGCACAAGTGAATTATGACTTAATGGACGGAGGCATAAAAACATGTCAAGCACCGTGGCAAGGCTCGAATGTCGTTCCATGAGGAACTCAAGATTCGATTTATTATCTTCCTCCATTAAGCCGCAATCGACTCGGACTCTTCACGACTAACACCATGAATACAACTCTATCACCAAAACGATAACCAAAGTCATGATCAGCAAACCCACCTTGAATCCATAATCAAGAGGCAAGGAAGGATGAAGTTCTCGATCTAGCGACCTAAATAGTGGATCGGCGGCGACTAACGCAAGTTGACGAGCTAAAAAATGGATCGACGACGATTTAAGGTAACAGGCGAACTAGGGTTTTAGTCGAAGGCGACTAGGGAAACCGACGGCAAAGCTCAGGATTCGTCGACAGAGCAGGATCGGCGACATTGAAGGAATCAAGTGGAAGTTTGGACAAGGCTGGATCGCTAGGGACGTGGATCAAATCACCGAAGGAAGATTGGATCGCAGAAGGAAGTAGAAGACTCGGGTCATACGATAAATATGGAATGAATTGGTTCGAGAGTTTAAATAAGAAAAGAAAATATGCCAAAAAAATTGCTAAGTATTCAAGTCGCTAGCGATCCATCTGTTATGGATCGCTGGTATCCATAAAGTTGCATGCTTTTTATTTCGACTTTGCCTAACGACATTCATATGCTACTTCGAGACATGTTAGGAAGTTAGAGTAAAGTTAGGTCTTCTATGACAAGCAATGGAAATCCAGGACAAGACTTAGCAAGCAACAGTCTAGTCTAATTTAAATTTGTGTAACTCTAACACGACTACTTGAAATTCAACAAGCAAAGACTAAGAAGCGATTACATCCCGTGTTCGCCTTATTTTCAACGAAGACGCACTCTAGGGGGCTAATGTTATCTGGGTTTTTAATGCAGTAGGATCCAAGAGAAGACGGAACAACCTAGTCGAGTCAGAATAGCCCAGAAGTCAACTAAAAGAACTAGAGTAACAAGCCAAAGAAAGCCAGGAAAAAAGAACGAGAAAACCCACTAAGGACATGGATCGCTACCGATCCATGGGGTTAGCTCAGGGTTCAACTGATTCTCTTGCTTCATGATCAAAACACATATTTTAGAAACAATAACTGAGTTTGATGAGATTTATAGTTAGTTAAATCAAGAGACAAGCATCCGTCTAGTCCAATCAGCGGCTAAATACAACTAGCAAGTAAACCATCATCAAAACAAGGCGACATGCAATAAGACTACATGAACAACATCAGCACAAGACAACGAAGGCACTCCATACACCAAAGTCCAAAAATAGGCTAAGTGTATGGATCGCTAGCGATCCATACATCCTCATAGGGTTGCTGCGATTCAAACGGAACAATGCAGAGAGTAAATACTAAGGGGTTGGCTCACATTCGAGCATAAACTATGGTTCGCTAGCGATCTATGGTTTTGGCTCGAATCGCGAGGCATACTCCAGTGCTCCTTCCTGTAATCATATGCAAGTGGTTGGTGAACAGACTTGGCACAGTAACTCCCCAACCTCTATAAATACTCTCCCACCTACAACATAAACTAGAGCCTCCAGACTGGTTGCTGAAACTCTGCTGGAAGCTTTCTTCACTCTTCGTCTCCCTCATAACAGTCTTCAAAGGGGTTCACTGTAATTCTCCAGTGGGTTCCAGACTTGGAGATTCAATCTAGCTAAGGATATTCAAGAGCTTTGTAATCAAATACATCTTGTAACAGTAATCAGTCTATAATAAAAACTATAAAGTGGACGTAGGCTTCGTTAACAGCCGAACCACTATACAAATCTTCTTGTCTCCTTTCTATTTCTACTTTCTTTTTAGATCTATTATCCACATTATTTCCCTGTGAGAATAGGGCTGGTACTTTCACACTCAAACCAGGGTGTTGATCCATTTTTTGGGTTAACACGGTGTATCCATAAACCCACAATGAAATAATAAATCCCGAATTAAACCAAATCTAAGGGTCAATAGCCCCAAAATATCAATCTTGACTTGCAGTCCTAATGGAAGTGAAGACTTCCAACTGACAAGCCCTAAAAATATAAATCAAGAAGCATAATTTCAAATAAACAATCAAACCATCATATCTTAACTTACAGCCAAAATGGAAGCAATAATTTCTGATTGATAAGCCATATAAGATGAATCAGGAAATAAGGAACCTAAATGGAACGAAATCCAAACCAAATACATAAATCAATATCTAAGAATACTATCTCGACTTACGGTCCTGATAGAAGTCAAAACTTCCGACTGTTAGTCCTAGGAGATAGTTAGAAGTACAAATCTTCATAAAAGCTCAACCCATACAAAATATCGAAAGCAATATCTAAATAATTATCTCGACCTACAGTCCTAATGGAAGTGATAACTTCCGACCGTTAGGCCCTGGGAGATATCCACAAATACAAACTCAAATCACCAAATTCAACTGAATAAGAAATGTGCAAAATCGTATATCTCGACCCACGGTCCTTGGAGATGCAAAACTCTTGACTGAATGGTCCTAAGAAATAGAAACAACAAATCATACAAAAAGGAGATTCACAGCCACATGCTCTTTTGAGAGAGTGACAAACAAGCTCGCAGTATGTCTCTAATGTCATAAATAGACAACACGCAGCTATCTTGGGTTAGGTTATCTCAAATGAAAGACTAAAATGTAGCATGTCTCGAATGTCACAAATAGACAACATGTAGCTGTCTTGGGTTAGGTTATCTCTAATGAGAGAAATAACCCTAAACCTATAATCTCAATAAGGTGACATCACGGACCCAGGGCGCAATCCCGCAATAAGGATCGCTGGGATGAATATCTAGCCTATTTGGTGGGTCTAATTCACACTCTCTCCATAGTGACGTTAACCCTATGCAATAGACTCACAACAAATACTCTCGACTATATAAGTCCTAATGAGAGATATAACTTATACTCTCGACTCTCGAAGTCCTGATGTGAGTGACAATAACTGCTCTCAACTATATGAGTCCAGATGAAAGCATATCAATATAACAAAGTACTACCTAAGAGTAGATAATGATACTTGACAAGTTAGTCCTTAGAGGATGTAACAATATATACTCTCGATGAGATGAGTCCTAACGAGCGTAATAATAAGTACTCTCGACTCCACGTGTCCTAATAAGAGCTTCACAGCATATTAATTTCTCGACCACTAGCCCTAAGTGTAAATAATAATATAACTCGGCTAGTTAGTCCTAAGAGGATAAATCTATATATCTCTACGTATCTCTAACTTGTAGCCCGGAGAGTAATAGAACTCTCGATTACTAAGCTTTAAGGGGTCATCTTTAGACAAGATCATAAATTCCTAACTCATCTCTAAATTATAAGTGACATCTACTCACTAATAGTAATCTAACAAGTATTACTTGAGCGTCCTATACCACTCAGTATTACTCGATCATTTACTATAAGCTAGTAAGCTAAACTCACCAAATCAACAAGTATTCTATAATATGAGTCAATTCAATAATCGAAAAAATATTACTGAGCATCCCATACCACCTGATACTACTAATTCATTTATTCAATATCCTCCTTATATAGAATTAAATCACAAAATCATCAATGTAAATCATTTCAAATCAATTCAATATGAAAGAGGATTACATCTCAAACCGTCAAATTCATTTAAATATTTCACAATTTAATCCATTCTTCAAAATAGATTGTATATTTTAAAAGTATCGTCTTTCAAAAATATTTCTTGAATTCTTTTTATCAAATCAAACCAAATAAACCAATTTCGAACCAGTAACATATAAAAAGGGGTATATTCTTTTAAAATTCTTCAACTAGATTTTTATAATAAAAAATCCCCTTTTTAAAATACATTTTAATCCTTTTTATTAAATATTCAATTTACAAAAGAATTTTCCTTTTTGGAAATATTATTAAAAACCCTTCATTTTGAAAATAAAAAAATTATATATTCAATTTCTCTTGAAAATCTCTATTTTCATTTTTAAATCAACTTTATTTCTAAAACAATTTCCAATAATCATTTTATTTCACAACCACTTTTATTTAGTTATAAATATACTTTAGATATATTCTAAACACCATAAACAATTTCCAAGGCTTTCAAAAATATTTTAAAAATGGGAAAATCAATAAATCGTCTAGAAGATAAATTATGGTGCAAAATACTCCAAAATCAACAACAAATCATCAATACAAATTTAATCGCTTGACCCAAATCGAATTTCGGTCATCCATAAATACACAGACAACAAGTAAAACATCATGATCCATCTCGACCAACGGTTTTAATGAGAATAAATACTCTCAACTGAATGGCACTAAGAGATGTAAAATATACAAAATCAAAATGCAATCGAAAAGCGTCTCCTTTGCAATTTGAACAACCCAACATACATTAAAAAACCCAATGTCCAATCCAAATCAAATCCATTATCACACAATCAATCAAATATCCTGAACAAATAATCCATCCAAACAATTCGATCAACAATAACAGTCTAATCAACCAAGTAATTCAATCAATAATCTCAATCAATCCAAACAATTAACTCGATATTACCAATCGATTCAACCAATCAATGCAATATAATCGTGATTGATAAATATATATAAACACAAGTGGATATAAATATAGACATGTGAGTGTAAAACTCACCGAAATCCAAGCGAAGACCTTTCCTGCATCTTTCATCATCTCCAATTACGCTGCTAGCACCTATACTCACGAACGATTACTGTCCAAGAAAACCCCAGCCTGATATCATTCGCATTGTCCACCTCCTCAAGGTTGCCTCAACCTATGGCCTCCTCCTATGCTGAAGTCATCGCTTGACACCATATCCGTGTGAAACCACACGCACACAAACCCCTATCAGATGCTTCTAGCCTCCTGTGGCTTCATCGTTGAGTCTCCCCTCCACGTCGCCTGAGGCAACAACACCATTGCAGGCCTCATGTCGTGCGACGTTCGATCGTATTTTTTTTAAATCGCGATTCGACTTGGGGCTTAGGTTTAATCTTGAACAAATAGGCTATGGGAAAACTGGGACGGGTTTGCAAGAGAAAAAAAAAGATAAGGGAGAGAGAGGCCGATGCTAGTTGGGCTTGGATAGATTTTGGCCTTGTTTTATTTTTATTTTCCTCCAATTTAATTTTAATTAGTTTCCCTTTACCTCTAAATTTAAACATTAACCAATGTCATTTATTTATAAGTATATTCGATGCAATTTAACTTTATTTGCACTTTATTTTCAAGATTATATTTCGATAACAGGATAATTTTATTCATTTCAATGCCCACTTATTTTTATTTAATCGTTCATTTTATTATTACCAAATAAATTCATTTTTCAACTATTTCAATCATATAAAAGTTATTTACATCTTAAGAATAATTTACATTTAGTTCAAGCATATTATTCAATTTCAATATATTATCGTAAAATAATTTATTAATTTATTTCAAGTTATTAAAACAAATCTATTATTAAATAGAATTTAATTAAATAAATATGTACTTTCAAAAATAATAATTATCAAATATCGAATACAACCCATTTTCTTTTAGTTAAATTTTATTTAATTTATGGTGTACAAAGCAGGGTTGTTATAGACTTCTATCCTTAAGAAAATTGCTTCCTCGCAATTTCCTATGGAGAAACGTTATACACAACTCATACCCTGACTTTCTACGTATTCGCTATCTTCTATCAAACATAATTGTTCAATCCTCTATGTGGCTATTACACTCTAGCTCATCTTATCGTATGCTATTATTTTAAATAGATCCAATTAACGACTTTCTATTTTCGCATACGATAAAAATTTATGAAAATATTCTAAGTGTCAGAATTTTCAGAAAATTTCGGCAGAGTCTCCTTTGTACGGAGAGCATTCTGAAAAATTAAAATACAATATAATTATATGATATACATCTCCATAGAGGCGTCCCAACATGGGGCATCCGAAACACGGGGAAATAAGATAATATCACATCATATAACGATATACATAAAACGTACCTTTATTTAGCATTTTAAGCAAGTTTGTTTTTTTAAGCAAGCAAAAGAGAGCGGATCTTGCCAAATAGTCAAATTGTGCTTCAAGTGTACCTATCTCAAATCAATTCAAACATTAGCTTCATATGGTAATGAAGTACGATAAGTATATACAACCATCAACTATAAAAACATGTTACATTTTTATTTAAGCCACTTCCGACAAACTTTCAAAGCTCTTAATCACAAAATTAGACAACAGTATTAAAGAGTGAATTGTTGTATAGTGTGTATCTTTCCAAAATATCTTTTGGATTGCAAAAATGTTAAGTAGATCATCAGTTATGAGATCTTTTGCATCGATATGTAATTCAGATTTTTACATTAAGGCACAGGCCCACTTATGAAAACCATCTTTTTAGCTTAAAAACCATTAAAATTTTGCAAAACACACAAATAGAAGTTTTCTCTTAGGTTCTTAGCTTTCCGATGAGTATAAGATCGTCAAAAACGGATAATGGGTTCAAGAGTTATGATCAAAACAAGACAGCCTTCTAATTTTGATAACAATATATGCAGGCCTGATTAATAAATGCATGTTTTTAGCCTAGTAAATCTCGAGTTTCGACTAAACACTCTAAATAAAAGTTGTTACAGATGTTTTTTGCTTTTCGAAATGGGCAAAATCATCGAAATCGGATTAAACTTTTGAACGTTATGGTCAAATGAATTCAACGTTGTTTTGAATGGTTTACAACAAGATTCTTTTACTTCATTTTATTTTACAATAACCAATTAAACAATTTGTACAAGAAATAAAGAAAGGTCTGACCTAAAATGGGCATCATATTAAGTTCCTTACTTTTGTTTTAATAACTGCGCCATCTCCATATGTAGAATTGTAAAGTGAAAAAAAAAGTTACAACACACAATTGTATAATAAATACTAATTTTGTATGCCTATGAAGAAGATTGAAAAAGTGCACTATGTCTTTTCATATGTGATGCCCCAAAAGAAAGAAGAAAAAACATTATTTCCATGGCATGGCTCTTCAGCACTGTTAATGCATATTAAAAGCGAAGGGTGTTTGAGAACCAAGTCATTCTTCACTTGCCGTTGATAAAATAATGCACTAGTTAGAGCTGAAGGTATTACTGGCCTTGACATAGCAAGCAATGTGGCATGTTTCCCGTTATCATATTCTTATAACATACATATACAATAGAAAAAAACTGCTAGGCGTACCAACAAGCTACTATATGACGATATATTGGCATTATGCCATGCTATTTACAAAAAAATTATTAACATAATCTGGATGATTAATAGCATGAGATTTATTATCATAGGTAAACTTGAGAAAGTTGTAACAAACCTGGACTTGAACTAAAGCCAATTCCAAAAAAAATGTACAAGGTAAATGGTGTTACGATGTACAATTTAGCATGATTAGAAATCTGTGCACTAATGTGTTTAACTGTCAAAGGTAATTTATTCACTATAAACATTTATAGCTGAAGGTACTTCTTTTCCACTTTCAACTTAAATTAGCTTTGCCAACTCCATTATTATTTATTTATTTTATATATTTTTTTTATTTTTTTTGAAACTCAAATGCTTCTTTAAAATGTTGTTTTCTTTCCAAAACACCTTTCTCAAAAATATAATTATATTATTCCTCAAATTACAAACTTCTTTCAAAAGAATAATTCTTCATTTGTTAAAACATTTTTGCTTGTTTTAAAACATACTTCATATCACTTTAACCTTTTCAAAATAATTAATATAACTTTCTTCGAAATATTGTTTCATACATTGATTTTTAATATAACACAAAATATATTCTTCAATTCAAAAATGATTCATCACTCTTCAAAATCTTGTGTCCATATGTCTCGTTCTGGTGTTTAGGAATCCTTATCGAATACGTGTGCACCCGCATTGACCAGAATTTATAAAGCACTCGATGGACAGATTAACACCAAAATAAACTATTAAAATAAATTTCAATCACTTTATAAAATCAAACTCATATTTTATCAAATAATTTGCTTGTTTAAACAAAAATATTTATACATTAAATACATATTTTATTAAATCATGCTCATTTGAATTAAAATATTTATTTTTAAAATTCATATGTACATTCAATTCACCAATCATTAATAACAATCAAACAAGCATCAATATAACCATAAGCACCCTTTCCAAACAAGCAAATAAACGCCTTCAGCGGAAAAACTATCTATCAATTTCCATTACGCTACTTTGATTACTACTGGACCTTTTCAATTCGCCACATCACAATTTGGGATTGTGAAGTATTTATAATGCAATATTCAAATTAGGGACTTTTGCCGCTTCCCTAATCAAACTAATTCATTCCAGTTCAAGTCACACAGAGCTTTATTCACCATCATCATTACCGACACTACTCATCGTACTAACTACTCCTTACATCACTACCTCCCTCAACAACTTCCATTCATTTGAAAATAACACGCGAAAGAGGTAGAGATAAAGATAATACATGTATAGTAGAAAAAATAACAAATACGACCCTAGATGATTACCCCAGTAATCATCGTATACTCCTATTATCCCGTTAATATAGGGCAACAACCACACATCCATAGGGGGAATAGGGACTCTAAAGTCACTCTAAGGCCAAGACTCGTGTCATAAATATTTTATATTGTTTTGAACCTGCTCTGATACCAAACTGTAATGCCATACCTCTATACCCATACTACCAGAGAGAATTACTATGTAAACATGTCCGATAATACAGGGGATGAGGCTTGTTAGGAGCGACAACACGTGAATATTCCATTCGGCAAACACCAGTGCGTATTATAAATCTCAAATAACACATCCATACGTTTCTAGTATTGACACAAAGCAATAAATACATGGGTTTAACAGGACAGAATAATATACAACATATATAAATGAACATAGAGTCACATGTCACAGCAGAAAAATATAATACATAACAAACTAATATCAACTAATGTCTATCTAAATACGACAATATATATCAAATTAATTTCATTATATACAACTCATAGCCATCTCAATACAAACAAATACAAGGGGACATCCAAGGAAAATATACATTGACTGCTTAACACGATATAATATATACCTTGTCTCCTCTAAAGCCCAACATCCAAAACGGCTAATGTCCCTATACCTGAAAAGTTTCGGACTGACCCGAGTATTATATAAATAATAAACGGGTCAGATTATATCTAAATCCAATATGGGTACATAACAATAAGAATAGTATAACAAGCAAAGCATATATACGACACAACGTAACATCTATCACAACATCATAAGAATGTACCATGCCTCAAATCTCAATATCACCCATGAAATAAGTACAAGTAAGAATCACGATAACTATAAATTGAGTGATAATAATCAAACATAATGAAAATTCAAAATACTATGGACAAGCACACAGCATATCCATAAACCTACAACAAAATAATAAATCCCGAATTAAACCAAATCTAAGGGTCGGTAACATAAAAAAATATCAATCCTGACTTGTAGTCCTAATGGAAGCGAAGACTTTCGACTGGCAAGCCCTAAAAATATAAATCAAGAAGGCATAATCTCAAATAAACGATCAAAACATCAAATCTCGACTTATAGCCCAAATGGAAGCAATAACTTTCGATAGCTAAGCCATAAAAGATTAATTAGGAAATATGAAACCCAAACGGAACGAAATCCAAACCAAATACAGAAATCAATATCTAAGAATACTATCTCGACTTACGGTCTTGATGGAAGTCAAAACTTCCGACCATTAGTCCTAGGAGATAGCTAGAAGTACAAATCTTAATAAAAGCTCAACCCATACAAAATATCGAAAGCAATATCCAAATAATTATCTCGACTAATAGTCCTAATGGAAGTGATAACTTCCGATTGCTCAGCCCTCAAAGATATCCAGAAATACAAACTCAAATCAATACCAAATTCAACCAAATAAGAAATGTGCAAAATCGTATATCTCGACCCACAGTCCTCGGAGAGGCGAAACTCTCGACTGAATGGTCCTAAGAGATAGGAACAACAAATCATACAAAAAGGAGATCTCATAGCTACATGCTCTTTTGATAGAATGACAAACAAGCTCGCATCATGTTTCTAATGCCATAAATAGACAACACGCAGCTGTCTTGGGTTTGGTTATCTCAAATGACAAACTAACATGCAGCCAGTCTCCAATATCAACGATCATCATCTCTAGTGAGCTGATAATATCAAATATCTCATATACAATGGATTTACCAAAGTCATCCAGCTGGAAGACTGACGTACCGCAGCACAGCTCCACGAAATGCTAATGACCACAACCTGTTTCCTACATTCCCTTAGTTACTCCCATAATCATGACACCCGTAACCATTGCATGTCATAAACATGCTGGCAGGCTACTCCGAGCAGTGGTGACGATTCCTACTTGCCCTTGGTAACGGACTGTTGGTCCTTAAGTAAAGTCAGGGCAATTCATGCTAGGATCGATCCCACAATAAGGTGACATCACAAACCCAGGGCGCTATCCCACAATAAGGACCGCTAGGATGGATATCTAGCCTATCTGGTGGGTCTAATTCATGCTCTCTCCATAATGACGTAAACCCTATAACGTAGATTCCCAATAAATACTCTTGACTATATAAGTCCTCATGAGAGATATAACATACTCTCGACTAAGAGACCTGATGAGAGTGAAAATAACTGCTCTTGACTATATGAGTCCAGATGAATGCATATCAATATAACAAATCCTCGACTACTAGCCCTAAGAGTAGATAATGATACTCGACTAGTTAGTCCTTAGAGGATGTAACAATATATACTCTTGATGAGACGAGTCCTAACAAGAGTAATAATAAGTACTCTCGACTCCACACGTCCTAATGAGAGCGTCACAACAGAATAATTCCTCGATCTCTAACCCTAAGTGTAAATAATAATATAACTCGGCTAGTTAAACCTAAGAGAATAAATCTGTATATCTCTAAGTATCTCTAACTTGTAGCCCTTGGAGAGTAATAGAATTGTCGACTACTAAGCTTTAAGGAGTCATCTCTAGACAAGATCACAAATTCCTAACCCGTCTCCAAATTATAAGGGACATCTGCTCACTAATAGTAATCGAACATGTATAACTTGAGCGTCCCATACAACTCAGTATTACTCAATCATTTACTAGAAGCTAGTAAACTACACTCACAAAATCAACAAGTATTCTATAATATGAGTCAATTGAATAACCGGAAAATTATTACAGAGCATCCCATACCACTCGGTACTTCTAATCTATTTATTAAATATCCTCATTATATAGAATTAAATCACAAAATCATCAATGTAAATCATTTCAAATCAATTCATATGCGAAAGAGGATTACATCTCAAACCCTCGAATTTTTTTAAATGTTTCACAATTTAATCCATTTTTCAAAATAGATTGTATATTTTAAAAGTATCATCTTTCGAAAAATATTACTTGAATTCTTTCTATCAAATCAAATCAAATAAACCAATTCCGAGCCAATAACATATAAAAAGGGGAATATTATTTTGAAATTCTCAAATAGATTTTTATAAACAAAAATCCACTTTTTAAATTCAATTTTAATCCTTTCTATTAAATATTCAATTTACAAAAGAATTTCCCTTTCTGGAAATATTATTAAAAACCCTTCATTTTGAAAATAAAAATTCTATACATTTTATTTCTTCTAAAAATCTCTATTTTCATTTTTAAATCAACTTTGTTTCCTAAACTATTTCCAATAATCATTTTATTTCACAACCATTTATATTTGTTTATAAATATACTTTAGAAATATTTTAAAACACCATAAAAAAATTCCAAGGCTTTAAAAAAGAGAAAATCAATAAATCGTCTAGAATATTAATTGTGGAGCAAAATACTCCAAAATCAACAGCACATCATTAATCTAAATTTTATCGCTTGACCCAAATCGAATTTCGGTCATCCATAAATACACAGACAACAAGTAAAACATCATGATCTATCTCGACCAATGGTTCTAATGAGAAGAAATACTCTCAACTAAATGGCCCTAGAGATGTAAAATATAAAAAATCAAAATGCAATCGACAGCATCTCCTTTGCATTCTGAAAATCAAACATACAACTAAAAAACACAATATCCAATCCAAATCAAATCCACTATCACACAGTCAATCAAATATCCTAAACAAATAATTCATCCAAAAAATTTGATCAATAAAAACAATCTAATCAACGAAATAATTCAATCAATAATCTCAATCAATCTAAACAATTAACTCGATATTACCAATCAATTCAACCAATCAATGCAATATAATCGGGATAGATAAATATATATAAACACAAGTGGAAATAACTATAGACGCGTGAGTGTAAAACTCATCGAAATCCAAGCGAGGACCTTTACTGCCTCTTTTGTCATCTCCAGGTACGCTGCTAGCACCCATACTCAAGAAAGATTACTGTCCAAGAAAACCCCAGCTTTCTATCGTTCGCATTTTCCATCTCTGAGATGACCCACTTTTTACAAAAAAAAATTTAAAAAAAAAACTAGTTTATGATTAGTTTTAGTCAGTGATCATCTACTCAAGAGAACATCCTTCCTCTACTATCCAGGATCTTTCAACCAATATAAAAATATTGTTGTAATCAAATCACCTAATTCACATATATGAAACCATATAAAGATGATACTTTGAGTTTTCCTCTTTCCTTTAATCAGAGTAGAAGGGTTTTGGAAGCAGAGAATTCATCTTAGAATTCACTATATAATTTACTCATGGCAAAAATAATTACCAAAGAAGCTTTTCTGTCTTGCTTAGTTTTTAGGCAAATTCTAGATGTTATTTCTCTAGTTTTAGAGTTTGTTTATTTTCCATGAATTCAGATCTATTGAATCCTTAGATATCCCTTGTGCCAGTGTGTATATGTATTATGTGTGCATGTGTGTATTTGTATTCTGTGTGCATGTGTGTGTCTGGATGATTTCAGGTACTATATTTTTTTCAATACAACAATCCTGGTTTACAAGTTTGCTTTATTTGTTACCTTTCCTAACCAATAAGCTTAGGATATTAGACTGGTTGAATTCAGGCTAGGCAAAGTTGGTCAAGTTAGCCTGAATTCTCTTGCCACTTTACACAAATAACATACAAAGTAATCTGGGTTTCTAGGTGTCTCTCAGTTCTTTTCATCCTACCTTTATTTTTCCATAAATTCTTACAACAGATATCAGGTTAATCTTTTAATTTCCAATCTACAGATCATTCCAGATTATTCTTAGCATTGCACATTTTTGTTAAGTATTCAGGGAGTTAAAACTAGAAATTGTATCACTTAATAAAACATTCTCAAAAGCATCTCACAACTTTCATCAGAAGTCTCATGAGTAGTTCAATACTTGCAAACAGAAAATAACATTACATTAGTTTCTTCCCAAGCAACTTAACTAACATAATAACATTTCATAACATAAGTTCAATTTAACATCTATTTTAATATCCTTGAGTCTGTAACTATTATATCCAATTCCTTAGCAGCTAAATTCATCCAATTCCTGATCAAGAAAGTGCCTATTTACCTGCACAATCACCACAAGCTGCCTCATAAAAAGATGAGACACCCAATGGTGTACAAACACACAAAGGGTCAGACTAAATTGTCTGGTATGAATAATCTTACTGAAAATCTAAATTTAAATAACTTTTAAAACAGATAAAGTAAAGCAATATTCCTCTTGTATACATTCCTCTACCATCTGTGCATGTTCATTAATGCATAGCATAATCATACATAATTCAATGGATTGTATTAGAGAGCACAGACATATAATTCCCAATAGAATACTCTAAGCCAACCAATATGGTCATCATTTAATCATTTTCCTCATCTATAACTTTCCGGCTATCAGGGATTTTACCCAAACCTACCTGTGAACTTATTCTTAGAATTCAATCTCAGGTATTTTTATGATGGACTTTAGCTACTTTCCTTCTATTAAAACACACATTGTCTGGGGCATATTCACTGTTAACCCAGCACACTCAGGCCCCTGGGTATAATCATACCATGTGTGAGCTTGCAATATTTCCCTTGCCAAGCCATACTTTGTAGCCCTAAGATCCAAAATTCCTTAGTTAAATTACTAAGTGTTTATTTTCCCTTTCTCCCCCATTTATGCTAATCCCTTCTGCATCTCATAAATTAATCAGAGAAAATAAATAACTCAACCATCATGCATATGTTCAAAGAACAACAGATCATCTTTTCATAATCACAGATTTATTCATACAAGCTAGTTTGATTTCTCAGTGTACATATTATTTAAATCATGGGTTTTGGGGAATCATGTCTATAAATATATGGTCATATATAGTTTGCTTTGATGCATCCATTTACCTCTGGCTTAATCAAATACTCACAGATTCATAAGATCTGACTAAACCACAAGCTTTTGTTCTTATCTGGATTTATTTGTAATCATAGAAGTTCAGCACAAGTATAACATTGCACTTCCATGTTACCATGTTTATTCTGGAGACATAAGCAGCAACCACTTTATGCTACAGCCCCATTTCTTTTTCCATTTTTAGACCATAGATTTATAACATATATCCCTGGAATTTCCATGGATTAATCTATACGCAGAAGTCACATAAAGAGAGCATCTCATCTCAAAGATAATTCATAACACAATAATCATTTAAACATGAAAGCCATAAACATATTTTCTGGGTATATTAACACAAAATATTTAAACAGATCATCAACACACCAAGATCATAAAATAAGCATAGATTAAATAAAAATATAAAACCATTTAGGCTGCCTCAATATTCAGGACTTAATGCCAATTCTCAGTGAGGTTACTCACCTTAATCCTTTTCCTTTGATCTGCTATCTCCTACTTGTCTCTAATAGCCAGTGCTTCTCATTTTTCCTTTTGCTAACTATCTATATTTCTGTATATTTATTTTAAAGAAAATGGTGACAGATCCTTTCATCCTTAAACCCTCTTTTATACAAGGCCTTGGCTGCCTCTAGGGTTTTAAAATTTACCCAATGTCAATTTTACCCTACCACTTATGATCAGCCTCTCTTTCTATTCTAAGAGCAACTGGGTAAATGGTCCCTGGTCTTATTAACAGAAATTATCCTTTATTACCCCAGTCACCTTATTTGCATGATCTCTATAAAAGTTAAGAAAATTGCTAAAAGTGGGTAAAGTATTTATTCAACAACTCATACTATTTTCATGCAATTTCTAATAATTTTTCTTTAGCCAGCCTTTGTTTAAAATGCCTGTATAATATCTATATTTCTATCCTTGCCTAAACCTTTATTTTCCTTATTCTAGACTTGTTTCAATGACACATTCATATCTGTAATAATCATGTTATGTTCATGTATTTATAGTTTACTCTAGCTTATTAATAAATTTTCTGCTTCTCTTTTTTTTTCAGAGAAGTATGTACATGTGTATTATATCATCTTGCATACATATCAATACTTACCCAATGCTTTTTATGGTCAACTTATCATATATATATTTTCCTAGGCAACCAAAATTTCAAACAAGCATACTAAATTAAATTATAAAACTTGTTCATAAAATCAGGGTTATCACATATACCCCTCCTTTTAGGAATTGTGTGTCACAATTCTTTCATACTTAATTCAGACATTTTCAATTCAGCAATCAATCATCCTTAGATCAATCATTAATTAAACCCTATGCATAACAAGGTATTTAATCAAATCATTCATTAGTATACTTATGTATATATATTTTTACCTTTTGATTCAATCAATTAGCTGTGGATAATCACTTCTGATTTTATCTTCCACCTCCCATGTGCAATCATTTGGGTCAAGACTCCATTGCACTTTTACTAATTTTATTTCTTTGTTTCTCAATTTCTTAATTTCCTTTGCAACTATGCCTACAGGCTTCTTCTCATACACCATTCTGGGGTCAATCTGCACTTTCTCAGGGGATTTTAAAATTGTTTCTTCATCATGAACCCATCTCCTTAACTGGGATACATGAAAAACATCATGCATTGCTCTCATCTCTTCTGGTAATTCTAACTTATAGGCTACATTTCCAATTCTTTCTAGAATTTTATATGGTCCTATATATCTTGGAATCAACTTTCCTTGTTTTCCAAATCTCAAAATCTTTTTCATGGGTGATATTTTAATAAATACATAATTCCCCACATCATACTGCACTTCTTTCCTCTTTTGATTAGCATATTTCTTTTGTCTATCTTGGGCAGAAGCAATCCTTTTCCTAATCAACGCTATCTTTTCAGAGGTCTCTTTTACATTTTCTGGTCCTAAGACCACCTTCTCCCCAGACTCAATCCAACTTGAAGGTGATAAACAGGGTCTACCATAAAGTGCTTCAAAGGGTGCCATGCCTATGCTACTGTGATGGCTGTTGTTATATGCAAATTCTGCCAGAAATATGTGATCTTCCCAACTTCCTTCCCAATCCAATATACATGCCCTCAACATGTCTTCAAGTAATTTGTTCACAATTTCTGTTTGGCCATCAGATTGAGGGTGATATGTTGTGCTCAAGCATAAATTAGTCCCCATTGCCTTGTGGAAACTTTGCCAGAATTTTGAAGTGAAGATGGTATCTCTATCACTTACTATAGTCTTTGGTATTCCATGCAATCTAACTATTTCTTTAATAAATAACTGAGCTAAGGTGCATGCATTCCTATCTGATTTTACAGGTATAAAATGAGTTGTTTTGGTTAACCTATCAACCACAACCCAAATACTATCATTTCCCCTCCTAGTCTTAGGCAAACCATCAATGAAGTCCATTGATATGTCTTCCCATTTCCATTGTGGTATTTGTAAAGGTTGTAGCATTCCTGAGGGTCTTTGATATTCAGCCTTTACTTGTTGACAAACCATGCACTTAGACACATATAATGCCACTGCACTCTTCATCCCACTCCACCAATAATCTCTTTTTAGGTTGTGATACATTCTTGTGCTTCTTGGATGTATGGTGTACTTGCTTTTGTGATAAGCATCCAAAATTTCTTGCTTCAATTCTTCAATGGTAGGAACACATATTCTCTTTCCCTTCTCTAAATGACCTTGTTTATTCAATTGAAATCCTTCCACTATCTCACCATTTAATATCTGAACTTTCTTCTCAAGTAAAAATGGATCTTGGTCTTGTAGCTTTACAATTTTATTTTTCAATTCTGATCCCAAAGTAACAAAACTCAACTTCCCTATTTCTTCCTTCTCACTGCATATGCTCATATTTTCCTCACTGTCCCTTTTCACTTCTGAGTCAATTAGTAATGATAATGTATTAAACTCTTCTATCATCAATCTAGCTACATTGGCACGCTGTCTACTTAAAGCATCTGCCACTTTATTAGCTTTGCCAGGTGTATATAGTATTTCAAAATCATATGAGGCTAAGAGTTCAATCCATCTTTGCTGCCTCATGTTCAATTCTTTTTGTGAAAACAAATATTTGAGTGACTTATGATCTGTATAAACTTCAAATTTAGCCCCTAACAAATAATGTCTCCATAACTTAAGAGCATACACTATAGCAGACAATTCAAGATCATGTGTAGCATACTTTACCTCACTGGGCTTCAACTGTCTAGAGGCATAAGCTATCACTTGATGCTGTTGCATCAACACTGCCCCAAGTCCCTGTCCACTTGCATCAGTATATATCACCAAATTCTCATTCCCTTCAGGCACCTTTAGTATTGGAGCTTGTATTAATGCTTCTTTTAATCTCTCAAAGGCTTTCTCACACTCTTCAGTCCAAACAAAAGCCTGATTCTTTCTAGTCAATTTAGTTAATGGAATTGAAATTTTTGCAAAATCCTTTATAAACCTTCTATAATAACCAGCCATTCCCATAAATGACCTAACCTCTGTGACACTGGTAGGCCTTTTCCATGTTTGAATTGCCATCACCTTATTGGGATCTACAGATAGGCCTTTTTCTGATACTACATGACCTAAAAATTTTACCTCATTTTGCCAAAAAGTACACTTTGAAAATTTTGCCTTCAAATTTTCTTGCCTTAATTTCTGCAGTACTATATGCAAATGATTCTCATGCTCTTCAATTGTTTTAGAATAAATTAGTATATCATCAATAAATATCAATACAAATTTATCTAAATATTTTCTAAAAATTCTATTCATCAAATCAACAAAGTAAGAGGGGGCATTAGTCAAGCCAAAGGGCATCACCAAAAATTCATAAAGTCCATACCTAGTGTTAAAAGCAGTATATTTGATGCTTTCCTCTTCTACTTTCATTTGATGAAATCCTGAAGCTAAGTCAAGTCTAGAAAATATCTTTGCACCATTCAATTGATCAAAAAGATCATCAATTCTTGGCAAGGGGTATTTATTTTTAATTGTGATTTTATTTAACTCTCTATAATCAATACATAATCGGAGAGATCCATCTTGCTTCTTAACAAAAACCACTGGTGCCCCCTATGATGAGCTACTAGGTCTGATGAATCCTTTTTCTTCTAGTTCAACTAATTGCTTTTTCAGTTCTGTTAATTCCTTAGGACCCATTCTAGTTGGCCTCTTAACCACTGGGTTAGCTCCTGGAATTAGTTTGATAGAAAACTCTACTGGTCTATGGTTAACAATTCCCTTAACCTCACCAAACACATCAGCATACTGATTTACTACAGGGATTTCTTCTAATGCAGGCATATGCTTCTCACCAGTCAAGTTGTCAAGGGTGGCTATGTTCCTGTTCTTATCTGCTTCACAAAGAACAATTACCCTTTTTCCATCAGAAGTTTTCAATGATAAGGTGGAGGTCTCCATATTTATAACTGTCTTATATCTTTTTAACCAATCAACTCCTAAAATAACTCCCATGCCTGGATATTGCAACACATATAGGTCTGCACCAAACATATGTCCCCCTATATTCAGTCCTAATTGTTTACATATTATACCCAATATACAGGAACTACCTAAAGGACTTTTAATAAGCAAGGGCTTATCTACAAGCATACAATTTAACTTTAGCTATTGTACAATGTCATGGGAAATTAAGGAGTGTGTAGCCCCAGTATCATACACTACTGCAAAAGGTATTGAGTGAATAAGCAAAGTACCTTCAACTTGGCCATGATTTTCAACATTTGGACTTCCAGTTATTTTGCTTTTCCCTTCCAAAATTCCCATCTTTCCTTGCCTCAAGTCTGGACAATTCCTTCTTATATGCCCTTCCTTCCCACACAGATGACACTTGAAAGATGCTGGTTTGGGATTTGTACACCTATTCTTCATGTGTCCCTCTTGCCCACAATTATAGCAAGTGATCTTCTTTTTAACCTCAGCAGTTTTGACTTCTTCTGATTGCTTGGTGGAAGCTACATCCGTTTTCTTTTTATCATAAGGGTGAAACTTACCCTTTCCTTTCTTATTTTGGTTATTTTTAAATGCTCTGAAATTTTCTCTGGCTTTATCATGCTGTTCAAGGCTCAAAGTCAGATCTAAAACTTGATCAAATGTCTTATCCTTATATGGCAGCATGGCTCTACTGAGACTGGCATTCAATCCTTGGATGTATCTGCCATTTTTAGCTTCCTTAGTTGTGATGAGCACTGCACCATACTTTGCTAGAGATTCAAACTTCTGGGTATACTCAGTAACACTCATAGTTCCCTGTCTTGATTTAATGAATTCTTCCAGCAAAGACTCTTTAGCTGATGCAGGTACAAATCTTCCTTCCAACATTTCTTTAAACTGGTTCCATGTCACCTCTCCTTCAGGTCTTCCAACTATAATGACTTCCCACCAATCCAAAGCTGCTCCTCTCAATTGTCTAGATGCTATCAACCTCTTCTTTTGGTCTTCAACTTGCATATCAGCAAAGATTCTATCCAAAATTCTGAGCCAATTTTGAACTCCCATTATTCCTTCTGTTCCATCAAAAGTCCTGCCTCCAAGATTGGTAAAAGTCTTGAGTAGTTTAGAAAGCTCCTCATGTGGATTTTCTTGCCTATTGCCTACCCCATCCCTTATAGCTCTCATGAAATCTTGCATATTCACCATGGGTGGTTCACTTGGTCCTACCCCTTGTTGTCTGGGTCTTACCATGGTTCTATGGATACAACACTTGAGTTAGTCCATTTTATCTAATCTTTTATAAGTTAACCCATTCTAACTTATTATCATTCAATTATAGCAGATATTATTAATATAAGTATATAAAGACAAGGCATCCAAGACAATCAATGCTTTCATATATTCAAAACAACCAAGTTCATTCAAGATTATTTTTTTTACTATGTTATTTATCAACATAGCTCTGATACCAATTTGAGATGACCCACTTTTTACAAATTTTTTTTTTAAAAACTAGTTTATGATTAGTTTTAGTCAGTGATCATCTACTCAAGAGAACATCCTTCCTCTACTATCCAGGATCTTTCAACCAATATAAAAATATTATTGTAATCAAATCACCTAATTCACATATATGAAACCATATAAAGATGATACTTTGAGTTTTCCTCTTTCCTTTAATCAGAGTAGAAGGGTTTTGGAAGCAGAGAATTCATCTTAGAATTCACTATATAATTTACTCATGGCAAAAATAATTACCAAAGAAGCTTTTCTGTCTTGCTTAGTTTTTAGGCAAATTCTAGATGTTATTTCTCTAGTTTTAGAGTTTGTTTATTTTCCATGAATTCAGATCTATTGAATCCTTAGATATCCCTTGTGCCAGTGTGTATATGTATTCTGTGTGCATGTGTGTATTTGTATTCTGTGTGCATGTGTGTGTCTGGATGATTTCAGGTACTATATTTTTTTCAATACAACAATCCTGGTTTACAAGTTTGCTTTATTTGTTACCTTTCCTAACCAATAAGCTTAGGATATTAGACTGGTTGAATTCAGGCTAGGCAAAGTTGGTCAAGTTAGCCTGAATTCTCTTGCCACTTTACACAAATAACATACAAAGTAATCTGGGTTTCTAGGTGTCTCTCAGTTCTTTCCATCCTACCTTTATTTTTCCATAAATTCTTACAACAGATATCAGGTTAATCTTTTAATTTCCAATCTACAGATCATTCCAGATTATTCTTAGCATTGCACATTTTTGTTAAGTATTCAGGGAGTTAAAACTAGAAATTGTATCACTTAATAAAACATTCTCAAAAGCATCTCACAACTTTCATCAGAAGTCTCATGAGTAGTTCAATACTTGCAAACAGAAAATAACATTACATTAGTTTCTTCCCAAGCAACTTAACTAACATAATAACATTTCATAACATAAGTTCAATTTAACATCTATTTTAATATCCTTAAGTCTGTAACTATTATATCCAATTCCTTAGCAGCTAAATTCATCCAATTCCTGATCAAGAAAGTGCCTATTTACCTGCACAATCACCACAAGCTGCCTCATAAAAAGATGAGACACCCAATGGTGTACAAACACACAAAGGGTCAGACTAAATTGTCTGGTATGAATAATCTTACTGAAAATCTAAATTTAAATAACTTTTAAAACAGATAAAGTAAAGCAATATTCCTCTTGTATACATTCCTCTACCATCTGTGCATGTTCATTAATGCATAGCATAATCATACATAATTCAATGGATTGTATTAGAGAGCACAAACATATAATTCCCAATAGAATACTCTAAGCCAACCAATATGGTCATCATTTAATCATTTTCCTCATCTATAACTTTCTGGCTATCAGGGATTTTACCCAAACCTACCTGTGAACTTATTCTCAGAATTCAATCTCAGGTATTTTTATGATGGACTTTAGCTACTTTCCTTCTATTAAAACACACATTGTCTGGGGCATATTCACTGTTAACCCAGCACACTCAGGCCCCTGGGTATAATCATACCATGTGTGAGCTTGCAATATTTCCCTTGCCAAGCCATACTTTGTAGCCCTAAGATCCAAAATTCCTTAGTTAAATTACTAAGTGTTTATTTTCCCTTTCTCCCCCATTTATGCTAATCCCTTCTGCATCTCATAAATTAATCAGAGAAAATAAATAACTCAACCATCATGCATATGTTCAAAGAACAACAGATCATCTTTTCATAATCACAGATTTATTCATACAAGCTAGTTTGATTTCTCAGTGTACATATTATTTAAATCATGGGTTTTGGTGAATCATGTCTATAAATATATGGTCATATATAGTTTGCTTTGATGCATCCATTTACCTCTGGCTTAATCAAATACTCACAGATTCATAAGATCTGACTAAACCACAAGCTTTTGTTCTTATCTGGATTTATTTGTAATCATAGAAGTTCAGCACAAGTATAACATTGCACTTCCATGTTACCATGTTTATTCTGGAGACATAAGCAGCAACCACTTTATGCTACAGCCCCATTTCTTTTTCCATTTTTAGACCATAGATTTATAACATATATCCCTGGAATTTCCATGGATTAATCTATACGCAGAAGTCACATAAAGAGAGCATCTCATCTCAAAGATAATTCATAACACAATAATCATTTAAACATGAAAGCCATAAACATATTTTCTGGGTATATTAACACAAAATATTTAAACAGATCATCAACACACCAAGATCATAAAATAAGCACAGATTAAATAAAAATATAAAACCATTTAGGCTGCCTCAATATTCAGGACTTAATGCCAATTCTCAGTGAGGTTACTCACCTTAATCCTTTTCCTTTGATCTGTTATCTCCTACTTGTCTCTAATAGCCAGTGCTTCTCATTTTTCCTTTTGCTAACTATCTATATTTCTGTATATTTATTTTAAAGAAAATGGTGACAGATCCTTTCATCCTTAAACCCTCTTTTATACAAGGCCTTGGCTACCTCTAGGGTTTTAAAATTTACCCAATGTCAATTTTACCCTACCACTTATGATCAGCCTCTCTTTCTATTCTAAGAGCAACTGGGTAAATGGTCCCTGGTCTTATTAACAGAAATTATCCTTTATTACCCCAGTCACCTTATTTGCATGATCTCTATAAAAGTTAAGAAAATTGCTAAAAGTGGGTAAAGTATTTATTCAACAACTCATACTATTTTCATGCAATTTCTAATAATTTTTCTTTAGCCAGCCTTTGTTTAAAATGCCTGTATAATATCTATATTTCTATCCTTGCCTAAACCTTTATTTTCCTTATTCTAGACTTGTTTCAATGACACATTCATATCTGTAATAATCATGTTATGTTCATGTATTTATAGTTTACTCTAGCTTATTAATAAATTTTCTGCTTCTCTTTTTTTTTCAGAGAAGTATGTACATGTGTATTATATCATCTTGCATACATATCAATACTTACCCAATGCTTTTTATGGTCAACTTATCATATATATATTTTCCTAGGCAACCAAAATTTCAAACAAGCATACTAAATTAAATTATAAAACTTGTTCATAAAATCAGGGTTATCACAATCTCCTCAAGGTTGCCTCAACCAGCGGCATCCCCTTATGCTTAAGTCACTGCCTGACGCCATGTCCGTGTGAACCCACAAGCATGCAAACCCCTATTGCGATGCTTTCATCTGCCCGTGGCTTCATCGTTGAGCCTCCCCTCTATGTCGCCTGAGGCTACAACGCCATTACTAACCTCATGTCGTGCGACGTTCGATCGTATTTTTTTAAATCACGATTCGATTTGGGGCTTAGGTTTAATCTCAAACAAAAATGCTATGGGAAAACTGGGACGGGTTTGCAAGAGGGAAAAAAGATAATGGAGAGAGAGGCCGATGCTAGTTGGGCTTGAATAGATTTTGGCCCTGTTTTATTTTTAATTTCCTCCAACTTAATTTTAATTAATTTTCCTTTGCCTCTAAATTTAAACATTAACCAATGTCATTCATTCAAAAGCATATTCGATCTAATTTAACTTTGTTTACACTTTATTTTCAAGATTATATTTCGATAACATGACAATTTCATTCATTTCAATGCCCGGTTATTTTTATTTAATCATTTGTTTTATTATTACCAAATAAATTCATTTTTCAACTATTTCAATCATATAAAATGTATTTACATCTTAAGAATAATTTACATTTTATTCAAGCATTTTATTCAATTTTAATATATTATCAGAAAAGAATTTATTAATTTATTTCAAGTTATTAAAACAAATCTTTTATTAAATAGAATTTAATTAAATAAATATTGATGCTCAAAAATGATAATTGTGAAATATTGAATATAAATCGTTTTATTTTAATTAAATTTTACTTAATTTATGGCTTAGAAAGCAAGGTTGTTACAGATTTCTTCCCTTAAGAAAATTGTGTCCTCGCAATTTCCTATGGGGAAACGTCATACACAACCCGTACTTGGACTTTCTTCGTATTCGCTATCTTCTACCAAACATAACTATTCAATCCTCTATGTGGCTCATACACCCTAACTCATCTTATCGTATGCTATTATTTTAAATAGATTTAACTAACGACTTTCTATTTTCACATACGATAAAAATTTGTGAAAATATTCTAAGTGTCGGATTTTTCAGAAAATTTCGGCAGAGTTTCCTTTGTACAGAGAGCATTCCGAAAAATCAAAACCCGGTATAAGTACATGATATACATCTTCGTAGAGGCATACCAACACGGGGAATCCGAAATACGAGGAAACAAGATAATATCACATCATCTAACGATATACCGTAAAACGTACCTTTATTTAGCATTTTAAGCAAGTTTTCTTTTTTCTAAGCGAGAAAAAGCGAGCAGATCTTGCCAAATAGTCCAATTTTGCTTCAAGTGTACCTATATTAACTCAATTCAAACATGATTCATATGGTAAAGAAGTACGATAAGTATATACAACCATCGACTACAAAACCACGTTACATTTTTATTTAAGCCACTTTCGATAAACTTTCAAAGGTCTAAATCACAAAATAAGAAAACAATATTTAAAAGTGAATTATTGTATAGTGTGTTAGCTTTCCAAAACATCTTTCAGATTGCAAAAATGTCAAGTAGATCATCAGTTATGAGAACTTTTGCATCTATATGTAATTCAGATTATTACATTAAGGCACAGGCCCACTTATGAAAATCGTCTTTTTAGCGTAAAAAACATTAAAATTTTGCAAAACACATAAAATTATAGTTGCCCTTAGGTTCTTAGCTTTTCGACGAGTATAAGATCATCGAAAACAGATGATCGATTCAAGAGTTATGATCAAAGCAAGACAGCCTTCTAATTTTGACAACAATATGTGCAGGCCTGATTTACAAATGTGCGTTTTTAGCCTAGTAAATATCAAAGTTCAACTAAACACTCTAAATAAAAGTTGTTACATATGTTTTTAGCTTTCTGGAATGTGCAAAATCATCGAAATCGGATTAACCGTTTGAACGTTATGGTCAAATGAATTCAACGTTGTTTTGAATGGTTTACAACAAGATTCTTTTACTTTCATTTTATTTTACCATAACCAATTAACATTTTGTACAAGAAATAAAGAAAGGCCTGACCTAAAATAGGCATCATATTAAGTTCCATACTTTTTTTTAATAACTGTATCATCCTCCATATGTAGAATTGAAAAGTAAAAAAACAGTTACAACACACAATTATATAATAAATACTAGTTTTGTATGCCTATGAAGAAGATTGAAAAAGTGTTGTATGTCTTTTCGTATGTGATGCCACAAAAGAAAGAAAAAGAAACATTATTGCCATGGCATGGCTCTTCAACGCTGTTAATGCATATTAAAAGCGATGGGTGTTTAAGAACCAAGTCATTCTTCACTTGCTGCTGATAAAATAATGCACTAGTTAGAGTTGAAGGTATTACTGGCCTGAGTTGAAGGTATTACTGGCCTTGACATAGCAAGCGATTTGGCACGTTTCCCAATATCATAGTCTTATAATTTGCACATACAATAGAAAAAAACTGCTAGGTGTACCAACAAGCTACTATAAGACGATATATAGGCATTATGTCATGTTGTTTACAAAATAAATTATTATCATAATCTGGATTATTAATAACAGGAGATTTATGATCATGGGTAAACATGAGAAAGTTGTAACAAACTTGGACCTGAACTAAAGCCATTTCCAAACAAAAAATGTACAAGGTAAATGGTGCTACGATGTACACTTTGGCATGATTAGAAATCTGTGTGTTGGGATTTTTGTTACACAAAACCTAATAGAGAATAAAATTGTTGCGGAAGTCTATCCCAAAATCTTGTATCATCCAAGTACAAAGAGATAAGATTGGATGAAAATAATAATATTTGAAGATAAATAATGGTGAAGATGGATCTAAAACACAAAGAAATCAAGAGAATAACACACAAGATTCCATCCAACAACCATTTATATTGATTCTCAAAAAACAATTGTTTACAATTGACACACCAAATAAAGCAAACAAAACAAAAAATAGAATCAATAACCTAATTGAGAAGGAGTCTTGATCTCTATAAAATGGTTTCTTAGTGTTTGGAGAAGAAGAACAAAGGTGGAAGAAGAGAGAAATACCAAATATTTTTCCACACTTTTCCACTCTCCCTTCTAGGCTCTATTTATAACATCAATTACTTAATGCCCAAGATAATATTATATGGCAAAAAATAAACTGATTAGCCAATTAGAGAGAAAAATAAACATAACCAAATATGCATATTAATTAGTAGAAACCAAATTTTCTCTTTCTTTCTTTGCATATTTGTTTCCTTCTATTTGTGATTTCGTATCACCAAAATTTAACACCCTACCTTGATGCAAAATCACATATCTCCAACACATCCTCGATCTCCACCTTCAATCAAATCGTCTCTTCAAAGAGAAAAATAAGAAGTGGCCTCATCAAATAAAACACACAAGCCTACCATCTTTAGATCAATCACCACTCCTTTCTTTCTAATCATACCAAATAACAAACCGCTACCACCACCTAGAAGTGATGCATCCCCACCATGAGATACACCACACAATTTGGCCTCAAAAGCGTTTGTAATACCATAAAGACCTCCATAAAATCTTCGTGGATTTTCCAACTCGACACCCATCTACCACTTGACCCGAGCTCTCCACATGATCACCACTGATACCTCGAGCATCATCAAAATGAAGACCCCTGTCGAAAATATGACTACTAACACGTCCATCAAGAGCAGTGCACACATTCACCTCACCACCTACTTGTGGACTAGGCTCTTCAACTGTCACTGGCTTCCTATTATTGACTACATGACCAATCGATCTATAAAGATTTCCATCATTTAATATCTGTCTCATCACAATATGACCACCCTTCTTCACTCTCAAAACTCCACCTCGAGTCTCATAAGTGCAACCACGGCGGTCCAACTGACCAAGAGAAATGAGATTATGCGAACTAGTAGGAACATGCCTCACGTCCGAGACTTTTTCTAACCACGCCATCATGTATACAAAACCGGATATATCCAATACCACAAACTAGTAGCTCTACTCCATTGGCAGTCATAATCATGTCGACGGTCTTCTTATAAGAAGAAAAACACCTCACATCACAACATATGTGAAAACTAGCACCCGAATCCATCTTCCAAAGCTTAACATCACTAATGAGGACATCACAAGAAGTATCACTATCGCTACCTTCAGCTATGTCCGCCTATGTATCACTGCCACTGTCACTATGTATAGCCTTCTTTTGATCCCTTTTATACGCTTCACACATGTTGTGTATATGACCTATTTATGAAAATAATAACAAAAGATACTTTTTGACATACCTTTACCATTAGCGACTTTATTCTTCGGTTTTGTATCCCACTTTGAGTCCTTTGCTACCATAGCCTCATTTCAACTAATTTCAAGACTGGCATTTTCCTTTTAAGTTCTTCATTCAAGAGACTATTTCGGACAGTATCCACTGAGATAGTTCCATTAGCATTGGGATTACTTAATGACACAACCAATGTTTTCCAACTTTCTTAAAGCAAACCCATCAACAAAAGAGCTTGTAATTCATCATCGAATTTGACATCCATACTTGATAGTTGATTTATTACATCTTAAAATTCATTCAAATGCTCTGCTACAAATTTCTCCCCATCCAGCCTCAATTGAACTAATTTTCAAACAAGAAAAGCCTTACTGGTAGCACTTTTTGACTCATAAAAAGATACCAACTTGTCCCACAAAGCCTTCGTGGATTTACAAGTAGCCACATGGTGGAAAACTAAATCATCAAGATACCGACGAATCAAAGCAATCACCTTCTTGTTCATCTTCTTCCATTTACCCTCCTCTATATTTGAGGGTCTCTTCCCGTTATCTTCAATTGGCTCATATAAAACATCCTTCATCATAGGCTTCCAAATACCCTAATTTTTTCCATTTAGAAGAGCAATCTTCGAGAAGGAAATTAAATCTGACATCTCAACAATTATATAAATCCAAAATTACCCTTAGCCTTGCGATGATCTAGCTCTGATACCAATTTGTTAGGATTTTTGTTGCGCATAACCTAACAAAGGATAAAATTGTTGTGGAAGCCTACCAAAGAATGTTATATCATCCAAGAACAAAAGGATAATATTGGATGAAAATAATAATATTTTAAGATTAATAAAAGTGAAGATAGATCTAAAACACAAAGAAATCAAGAGAGCAACACACAAGATTCCATCCAACAATCATTTATATTGATTCTCAAAAAACAATTGTTTATGAATAACCCACCAAATAAAAGTAAACAAAATAAAAATAGAATCAATAACCTAATTAAGAAGGAGTCTTGATCTCTATAACAATAGCTTCTTAGTATTTTGAGAAGAAGAACAAAGATGGAAGAAGAGAGAAATACCAAATACTTTTCCACACTTTTCCACTCTCTCTTCTAGGCTCTATTTATAACATCAATTACTTAATGCCCAAGTTAATATTATATGGCAAACAATAAATTCATTAACCAACTGGAAAGAGAAATAAACATAACCAAATATGTATATTAATTAGGGAAAACCAAATTTTCTCTTTCTTTCTTTTGCATATTTGTTTTCTTCTATTTGTGATTTTACATCACCAAATTTAACAAAACAATAGTCCCACATTGAAAAATAATAGTCCCATGCCAATTAGAAATCTGTGCACTAATGTGTTTCACTGCCAAAGGTAACTTATTCACTATAAACATTTATAACTGAAGGTATTTCTTTTCCACTTTCAACTTAAATTAGCTTTGCCAACTCCATTATCATTTATTTATTTTATATTTTATTTTTTTCCGAAACTCAAATTCTTCTTTAAAATATTGTTTTCTTTTCAAAACACCTTTCTCAAAACTATTATTATACTACTCCTCAAATTACAAACTTCTTTCAAAAGAATAATTCTTCATTTGTTAAAACATTTTTGCTCCTTTTAAAACATTCTGCATATCTCTTTAACCTTTTCAAAATAATTAATATAACTTTCTTTGAAATGTTATTTCATACACTTATTTTTAATATAACACAAAATATATTCTTCAATTCAAAATAATTCATCACTCTTCAAAATCTTATGTCCATATGTCTCGTCCTGGTGTTTAGGAATCCCTATCGAATACATGTGCATCCGCATCGACCAGAATTCATAAAGCACTCGACGGACAAATTAACACCAAAATAAACTATTAAAATAATTTTCAATCACTTTATAAAATCAAACTCATATTTTACCAAACAATTTGCTTGTTTGAATAAAACTATTTATACATTAAATTCATATTTTATTAAATCATATGCTCGTTTGAATAAAAAAAATATTTTTAAAATTCATATATACATTCAATTCATCAATCATTAATAACAATCAAACAAGCATCAATATAATTATAAGCACCTTTTCCAAACAAGCAAATAAATGCCTTCAGTGGAAAAACTATCTATCAATTTCCGCTACGCTACTCTGATTACTATTAGATCCTTTCACTCAACTCGCCACATCATACTTTGGGATTGTGAAGTATTTATAATGTGAGATTCATATTAGGAACTTTTACCGCTTCCTTAATCTAACTCCTTCATTCTAGTTCAAGTCACACAGATGTTTGTTCACCATCATCATTGTCGACACTACTGATTGGACTAACTACTCCTTACATCACAACCTCCCTCAACAACTTCCATTCACTCGGAAATAACATACAGAAAAGGTAGATATAAAGATAGTACATGTATAGTAGGAAAAATAATAAATACGACCCTAGATGATTACCCTAGCAATCATCGTATACTCCAATTATTCCTTTAATATAAGGTAACTACCACACACCCAAGGGGGAATAGGGACTCTAAAGTCACTCTAAGACCAAGACTTATGTCGAAAATATTTTATATTGTTCTGAACCTGCTCTGATACCAAACTGTAACGCCCCACCTCTATACCCATACTACCAGAGAGAATTACTATGTAATCATGTCTGGTAATACAGAGGATGAGGCTTGTTAGGAGTGATTATGCATAAATATTCCATTCGGCTAACACCAGTACGTATTAAAAAATCTCAAATAACACATCCATACGTTTTTGGTATCGACACAAAGCAATAAACACGTGGGTTTATCATGATAGAACAATGTACAACATATATAAATGAGTACGGATTTGCATGTCGCAGCAGAAAAATATAATAAATCACAAGCTAATACCAACTGATGTCTATCTCAATACGACAATATACATCAAATCAATTTCTCTATATACAACTCATAGCCATCTCAATACAAACAAATACAAGGGGACATCCAAAGAAAATATACATTGACTACTCAACACAATATAATATATACCCTATCTCCTCTAAAGATCAACATCCAAAATGACTAATGTCCTTATACCTGAAATGTCTCGGACTTCCCGAGTATTATATAAATAATAAATGGGTCAGACTATTTCTAAATCCAGTATGGGTACATAACAATAAGCATGGTATAACAAGCAAAGCACATATACGACACAACGTAACATCTATCACAATATCATAAGAATATACCATGCTTCAAATCTCAATATCACCCATGAAATAAGTACAAGTAAGAATCACGACAACTATAAATTGGGTATTAACAATCAAACACAAAGAAAACTCAAAATACTATGGACAAGCACACGGCGTATCCATAAACCCATAATAAAATAATAAATCCCGAATTAAACCAAATTTAAGGGTCAATAACACACAAAAATATCAATCTTGACTTGCAGTCCTAATGGAAGAGAAGATTTTCGACTGATAAGACCTAAAAATATAAATCAAGAAGGAATAATCTCAAATAAACGATCAAAACATCAAATCTTGACTTACAGCCCTAATGGAAGCAATAACTTCCAACTACTACGCCGTAAACGATAAATCAGGAAATATGAAACCCAAATGGAACAAAATCCAAACCAAATATAGAAATCAATATCAAAGAATACTATCTCAACTTACAGTCCTGATGGAAATCAAAACTTATAACCGATAGTCCTAGGAGATAACTGGAAGTACAAATCTTAACAAAAGCTTAATCAATATAAAATATTAAAAGCAATATCCAAATAATTTTCTCAACCTATAGTCCTAATGGAACTAATAACTTTCGACTGTTAGGTCCTCGAAGATATCCAGAAATACAAACTCGAATCAATATCAAAGTAAACCAAATAAGAAATGTGCAAAATCGTATATCTCGACCCACAGTCCTCGGAGAGGCAAAACTCTCGACCGAATGGTCCTAAGAGATAGAAATAACAAATTATAAAAAGGAGATCTCCCAGCCACAGGCTCTTATGAGAGAATGACAGACAAGCTCGCAGCATGTCTCTAATGCCATAAATTGACAACACGCCGCTGCCTTAGGTCAGGTTATCTCAAATGACAGACTAACACGCAGCCAGTCTCTAATATCAACAATCATCGTCTCTAATGAGTTGATAATATCAAATATATCATATACAATGGATCAACCTAAGTCTTCCAGATTGAAGACTGACGTATCGTAATACAGTTCCAGGAAACACTAATGACCGATGCCCGTTTCCTGCAGTCCCTTGGTTACTCCTAGGATCGTGACACTCGTATCCATTGCATGTCATAAACATGTTTTCGGGCTACACCGAGCATTGGTCATGATTCCTACTTACCCTTGGTAACGGACTGTTGGTCCTTAAGTGACGTCGTGGCAATGGCTCTAATGAGAGAAATAACCCTCAGCCTACAATCTCAACAAGGTGACATAACGGACCAAGGGCGCGACCCCGCAATAAAAACCGCTAGGATGGATATCTAGCCTATCTGGTGGGTCTAATTCACGCTCTCTCCATAGTGACTTAAACCTATGATGTGGATTCCCAATAAATACTCTCGACTATATAAAGTCCTAATGAGAGATATAACTTATACACTCGACTCTAGGATTCCTAATGAGAGTGACAATAACTGCTCTCGACTATATGAGTCCAGATGAAAGCATATCAATATAACAAATCCTCGACTATTAGCCCTAAGAGTAGATAATGATACTCAACTAGTTAGTCCTTAGAGGATGTAACAATACATACTCTTGATGATATGAGTCCTAACGAGACTAATAATAAGTACTCTCGACTCCACACGTCCTAATGAAAGCGTAACATCATAATAATTCCTCGACCACTAGCCTAAAATGTAAATAATAATACAACTCGACTTGTTAGACCTAAGAGGATAAATCTGTATTTCTCTAAGTATCTCTAACTTGTATCCCTTGGAGAGTAATAGAACTCTCGACTACTGAGCTTTAAAGAGTCATCTCTAGACAAGATCACAAATTCCTAACCCGTCTCCAAATTATAACTGACATCTACTCACTTATACTAATCGAACAAGTATTACTTGAGCGTCGCATACCACTCATTATTACTCGATCGTTTACTAGAAACTAGTAAACTACACTCACCAAATCAACAAGTATTCTATAATATTAGTCAATTGAATAACCGAAAAAATATTACCGAGCTTCTTATACCACCCGATACTACTAATCCGTTTATTCAATATCCTCATTATATAGAATTAAATCACAAATTAAATCACAAAATCATCAATGTAAATCATTTCAAATGAATTCATATATGAAAGGCTTACATCACAAACCCTTAAATTCATTTAAAAATTTCACAATTTAATCCATTCTTTAAAATAGATTGTATATTTTAAAAGTATTATCTTTCGATAATATTTCTTGAATTATTTTTATTAAATAAACCAATTCTGAACTGCAAACATATAGAAATGGGAATATTCTTTTAAAATTCTTAAAATAGATTCATATAATCAAAAATCCCCTTTTTAAAATCCATTTTAATCTTTTTTATTAAATATTCAATTTACAAAAGAATTTTCCTTTTAGGAAATATTATTGAAAACCCTTCATTTTGAAAATTAAAATTCTATACATTCAATTTCTCTTGAAAATCTCAATTTTCATTTTTAAATCAACTTTATTTCCAAAAAAAATTCCAATAATCGTTTTATTTTGTAACCACTTTTATTTATTTATAAATATACTTTAGATATATTTTAAAACACCATAAGTAAATTTCCAAGGCTTTCAAAATTTTGAAAAAAAAAGGAAAATCGGTAAATTGTCTAGAATATAAATTATGGAGCAAAATACTCCAAAATCAACAACAAATCATCAATATAAATTTTATCGCTTGACCCGTATCGAATTCCATCGAATTTTGGTCATCCATAAATACACAGACAATAAATAAAACATCATGATCCATCTCGACCAACAGTTCTAAAGAGAAGAAATACTCTCAATTGATGATCCTAAGAGATGTAAAATATACAAAATCAAAATGTAATTGGATAGCATCTCCTTTGCATTTTGAACAATCCAACATATATTAAAAAACCCAATATCTAATCCAAATCAAATCCACTATCACACAATCAATCAAATATCGTGAACAAACAATTCATCCAAACAATTCGATCAAAAATAACAATCTAATCAACCAAGTAATTCAATCAATCCAAACAATTCACTCGATATTATCAATCAATTCTACCAATCAATGCAATATAATCGGGATAGATAAATATCTATAAATGCAAGTGGATATAAATATAAATGTGTGAGTGTATAACTCACTGAAATCCAAGCGAAGACCTTTACTGCCTCTTCCTTTATTTTCAATTTCGCTGCTAGCACCCATACTCATGAACGATTACTGTCCAAGAAAACCCCAGCCTGCTGTCGTTCGCATTATCCACCTCCTCAAGGTCGCCTCAACTCGCGGCCTCCCCCTTATGCTGAAGTCGCCACCTGAGGCCATGTTCGTGCGAACCCACACACACGCAAACCCCTTTCGGGATGCTTCTAGCCACCTGTGGCTTCATCGTCGAGCCTCCCCTCCATGTCGCCTGAAGCAACAACGCTATTGCCAGCCTCATGTTGTGCGACGTTTGATGTTTTTTAAATCGCGATTTTGTTAGCGCCAAAATTGGTCACTAACACCCAAATCCAGATGAAAGCACCAACCAACAGTCGCAGGTAACAGATAGAATGTATGTAGAGAGTATAAATATGAAGAATAGTAAAAATTAAAAATAAAGAGTAATAAAACAAGATTTATAGTGGTTCGGCTGACTCCGGCCTACGTCCAGTCAAGAAATTTCCTATTTATTGATGTTAGAATCAATTACAGTTACAATCCAGAGTTTTTTAGAACAACAATGGCAGAGCAGCCTTAATGTAGAAGATGAAGGGAAACAGAACGAAGATCCCCTTTCTGAAGCCCATCCTGCTGTATTTATAGGCAAAACCTGAGTTACTAGGCTTCCTCAGTGTTACGGGCCCACTAAGACCATAGCCGAGCCAACATCCTTCATCACGACCGAACCCAAGTCCTCAATAAGCCAACCCGAAGTAGTTAGGGTACTAACTCGAAGCAGACCTATCCAAGACTCGAAGTAAACTAGGCCAGAACCCGGAGCAAAGCTAATGCCGAACCAAAGCTCCATATGCCGATCCGATCCCCTTTTCCTCAATGCCGATCCTATCCACCCGACCGACCCAGGGAAATGTAAATACCGACCCCATACTTGCCGAACCACCACAGGCCGAACCACATGACCTGATCCCTCCGAAGCCAATCCCATCCAAACCGAACCACCACAACCGACCCCATCGAGGCCGAACCACCAATACCGACCGACTTATGCCGACCCACCTTGACACTACCATATTCATACTCCAACACCGAGCCACTCGTGATCGAACGACATGTCATTCCTTCCTTTGTTCGATCGACCCCCCTTGACCGATCCACTCTGACTTATCTACTCTAACCGATCCTACATGACCGATCCACTCTGTTGCCGATCCACTCCAATATGCCGGTCCAGACCATCCTGACCAAACCATGCCTCCCAGACCGAACCACACCATCCTGACCGAACCATGCCTCCCAGACCGAATGACCAACACTAAACCATCCATGACTTATCGTCTTTCTATCCAGCTAGCTCAAATCCATCGTATTCCAGCCTCGACAATCGAGCAGTCGATTTAGTTTAAATCCGCGTGTCAACGGCCTTGCCAAAAGGCGGGTTAACATTTGCCTCCCAAAACATGCCTTGCTATTGGAAGGTGTATTTTGAATAGCCTTAAATCCGATGTCCGAAGTCCATATGTTATCCATAGCCATACCTTCCGATTCATAATCCAATCCATTTTATCCAAGTGACATTGTCGTATCCTTATCCAAATCTACGACTGCTCTGAGTCGATATCCAATTCCTATCCAATAACCAAATCCTCATCCAATTCCACATCCATCCGAACCCAACAACCGAGTTCTAATCCATCCATATCCAATAACCACATCCACGACCTCTTCGGGTCAGTATCCAAATCTGGGACCACTCCGGGTCCATGCCCAAATCCTTAGTTGTTCATAGCCAATATCCAAATCCGTAACCTCTCCGGGTTCTTTCCAAGCGTAATCCACACTCGGCGACCTGTGTTAAGTAATGCCATGGTGTTCCTGGTTTAGTGTCCCTGAACGCTAAGTAATGTCGTGGCTTAAGTCCTAAGCCGATCCTGGTCGCTCCAGACCCTTGCCGAGCATAGTGCATACTCGACGACCTGAAGTAGTAACCGATAGATATTATGGGGCCTAAGTCCTAGGCCGAATCCTGGTCTCTCCGGACCCTTGCCGAGCATAGTCCATGCTCGATGACCTTATAGACAAAAACCATAGGAAAATCCAATCAAAATCCAATCTGAAATCCAAATCAAACCAGAAAACCAAAAATCCATATCAAAATTCCAAATCAAAAATCAAGCATCCAAACCAAAATCCAAACAAGAAAACCAACAAAATTAGGAGTTCAAACCAAACTCCAAAACCAAACCAGAAAAAGCAAGTGTCCAAGCCAAAAAGAAAAAACAGATTTCACAAACCAGAGCATCACGGTTTATCATCATCTCAGAGCATGCCTAGGGGTTGTCTCCGTCCTCATACATGAGTAAGTGACTTAGCCGTCTGCCCAGAGTTTGCTACTTATTCCATACCACCCTGATTAGTTGATGACCAACCGATCATCATTCCTGGGCCTCACACTGTCGTTGTTTGAGGTAGATGGTGGCTGCTCCTGTTCCACTGCCGCAGTCCGAGTTTTGACATATTGTCGCAACTGACCATTCCTTACATGCTCCTTAATTATACCCTTTAGATGTCGGCAGCTGTTAGTATCATGCCCATCCAGGTCATGAAAGAGACAGTGCCTTCCTGATGCTCTTTCGCGTTCTGAGGGTTCCCTCCTTGTCGGCCTTCGATAAGGAAGGCGATCCTGAGTATCCAAGTATATCTGCTCCAATGTTGCATTCAATCCTGTGTAAGTAGAGAACTTTGGTTCTCCCCAGCGCTTCCTCTTCCCTTTATCTTTGTCTTTACCCGAGCTTTCACCGGTTGGTCCTCCGTCCTTAACCAAGTTTACTTCCTTTGATTTCATATCCAAACATGCATCCTCTTGTCGAAGAAATCTCTCAGCTTCATGAAAGAATTCCCCGAGATCCATTGGTGGGTCCTATATCAACGATACTTTGAAATCCGAATTATCCCCGACTCCTGATACTGCAGCCATCAGAATCATTGATAGATCTGGCCGATCCACCGAAGCAACTGCTGCATTTAACCAAGTTAAGAAAGTCCTGAGCGATTCATCCGCTCTCTGTTTAACTGACGTTAGTGTCATCACATTCTTCGGCCTTTTTATGTGAACTCAAAACTACTTCAAGAACTTGTCCACCAGTTCTGTCCATGTTCCAATAGATCCATCTTCCAGCTGTCTGAACCACATAGCAGCTATATCGGTCAAATACAGGGGAAAACACCGGGCATAACCTCCTCTGATGCCCCCAGCACTACCATATGCCTTGTGTACCTCATCAAGTGGTCAGTGGGATCCGTCTTACCGTTGTATACTTCCAGAGTGGGCAACTTGAAATCCAGTGGATTCCTACCCATCCTGATGTTACGGGTAAACGGAATTTTGTTTACTCCCACCAAATCCTTGTTTGTCAAACCTCCGCGAATAGTTCGCCTGATAATGTCGGCTAATCCAGTGTTACCTACCAAGGGTTGCCCCATATCCATATTTCTTAACTACCCTCTAAGCCCTCGAAGGAATTCCGGTACATACTCCTCATCACGCACTCCTGTATCCCTATTGGCGCCAGGCTGAGCAGCATCATCCGGTATCCCTCCATGGATCAGTCCAGCATTACCTGGTGGTGTGCCCCCGATTCTAGGTCCATCCAGATTGATAGTTTTTTGCTGATTGGGGGCTGCCCCATGCTGCACCACTCCATCTACTTACTAGTTGAGTCCTTCTGATCCAGCTCCATGGATCTGAGCTCCTGTAGTTCCTGCTTGTCCAAATTGTTTGAAAAGTGTCTGCATCATTTCCTCTTGCCTTTTCATCAATTGCACCTGCATGGAATTCATCATGACCTGCATCTCGTCCCTAGTGATGTAGACGGAGGCTTGATTAGCTCCAGAGGAAGCCTTCTGACTTCCCTCTTGTTGACTTCTTTCCATCCTCTGTCTCCTGTTTGATTTCTTTGCCATAGTCTCCAAAATCCAAGTTCCTAAGCCTTTAAATCCAAAATCCAAGCTTCTGAATCCCTAAGTGCTAGCTTTCTCAGTGGAAGCACCAAAATGTTAGCACCAAAATTGGTCACTAACACCCAAATCCATATGAAAGCACCAACCAACAGTCGCATGTAATAGATAGAATGTATGTAGAGAGTATAAATATGAAGAACGGTAAAAATTAAAAAGAAAGCAGTAATAACACAAGATTATAGTGGTTCGGCTGACTTCGGCCTACGTCCACTCCAAAAATTTCCTTTTTATTGATGTTAGAATCAATTATAGTTACAATCCAGAGTTTTTTAGAACAACAATGGCAGAGCAGCCTTAATATAGAAGACGAAGGGAAACAGAATGAAGATCCCCTTTCTGAAGCCCCTCCTGCTGTATTTTGTTAGCACCAAAATTGGTCACTAACACCCGAGAAAAGATTTGTGTAGAGAGATTAATGAAGATAGAAAATTAAAACAGAGGAATGTATGCCAAATTAACTGCAAAACCTAGAACACCAGAATTATAGTGGTTCGGCGTAACTCCCTACATCCACTTTGAGTTTTGTCTTTATTGCTTTTCCAAATAATTGAATACAGATACAATCTGTACACCAACAACTTGAATACAAGTTTGAACAGAAAATAAATAAGTCTTGAAAATGGCAGAGTCTCCCCGGAGTTCTCGATAAAAAGTCCCATTTCAGTACGCCCCTGCCTCTCTATTTATAGACGAAGTTAGGCTGAACTTCCTGCGCGGGCCCAGGAACAAGGTACTTCGGCCCATAGCAGATGACTTCTGATCACCAAGCCAGTCATGCCGAATGAGAAATGCCGGTCGAGAGATGTCGAGCGACGACCCCTTAACTAAAGGTTAAGTGTTGAACCTCCCTTCAAAGTTGAACGTCATTCAGGCTGAACCGAGATGCCTAGGCCGAACCACACATCTATGCCAAGCGAGGCGTTTATGTCGAATGAGGCCTCTATGCCGAACGAGGCCTGTATGCCGAGCGATGCGTTTATGCCGAGCGAGGCCTCTATGCCGAACGAGGCCTCTATGCCGAGCGAGGCTTCTATGCCGAACGAGGCCTGTATGCCGAGCGATGCATTTATGCCGAACGAGGCCTCTATGCCGAGCGAGGTGTTTATGCCAAGCGAGGCCTCTATGCCGAACGAGGCATCAATGCCGAGCGAGGCCTCTATGCCGAACGAGGCCTCTATGACGAACGAGGCCTCTATGCCGAGCCTCTCGTTACCGGGTCAAACAACCGGGTAACATATTTATAGGCAAAACCTGAGTTACTGGGCTTCCTGAGTTATACAGGCCCACTAAGACCATAGCCGAGCCAACATCCTTCACCACGACCGAACCCAAGTCCTCAATAAGCCAACCCGAAGTAGCCAGGGTACTGACTCGAAGCAGCCAGGGTACTGACTCGAAGTAGACCTATCCAAGACTAGAAGTAAACTAGGCCAGAACCCGGAGCAAAGCTAATGCCGAACCAAAGCTCCATATGTCGATCCGATCCCCTTTTCCTCAATGTCGATCCTATCAACCCGACCGACCCAGGGAAATGTAAATACTGACCCCATACTTGCCGAACCACATGACCTGATCCCTCCAAAGCCAATCCCATCCAAACCGAACCACCACAGCCGATCCCATCAAGGCCGAACCACCAATGCCGACCGACTTATGCCGACCCACCTTGACACTACCATATACATACTGCAACACTGAGCCACTCGTAACCGAACGACATGTCCTTCCTTCCTTTGTTTGATCGACCCCCCTTGACCGATCCACTCTGACTTATCTACTCTAACTGATCCTACATGACCGATCTACTCTGTTGCCGATCCACTCCAATATGCCGGTCCATACCATCCTGACCGAACCATGCCTCCCAGACTGAATCACACCATCCTGACCGAACCATGCCTCCCAGACCAAACGACTAACACTGAACCGTCCATGACTGATCGTCTTTCCATCCAACTGGCTCAAAACCATCCTATTCCAGCCTCGACAAACGAGCAGTCGATTTAGTTTAAATCCGCCTATCCACGGCCTTGCCAAAAGGCGGGTTAACAGATTCGATTTGGGGATTAGGGTTAATCTCGGACAAAAAGGCTACGGGCAAACTAGGACGGGTTTGCAAGAGGAAAAAAAAGATAAGGGAGAGAGAGGCCGATACTAGTTGGACTAAAATAGATTTTGGCCTTGTTTTATTTTTATTTCCCTCCAATTTAATTTTAATTTATTTTCCTTTACCTCTCAATTTAAACATTAACCAATGTCATTCGTTCATAAGTGTATTCGATGTAATTTAACTTGATTTACACTTTATTTTCAAGATTATATTTCGATAATAGGACAATTTCATTCATTTCAATGCCCACTTATTTTTATTTAATCATTCATTTTATTATTACCAAATAAATTCATTTTTCAACTATGTCAATCATATAAAAGTTATTTACATCTAAAGAATAATTTACATTTTATTCAAGCATTTTATTCAATTGCAATATATTATCGTAAAAGAATTTATTAACTATTCAAGCCCAACTAGCATCGGCTTCTCTCTCCCTTATCTTTTTTTTCCTCTTGCAAACCATCCAAGTTTGCCCATAGCCTTTCTGTTCGAGATTAACCCTAAGCCCCAAATTGAATCGCGATTCAAAAAAAATATGATCGAATGTCGCACGACATGAGGCTGGCAATGGCGTTGTAACCTCAAATGACATGGAGGGGAGGCTCGACAATGAAGCCACAGGCGGCTGGAAGCACTACGACAGGGGTTTGCGTGTGTGTGGGTTCGCACGGACATGGCCTCAGGCGACGACTTCAGCATAGGGGGAGGCCGCAAAATGAGGCGACGATGAGGAGGTGGATAATGCAAGCGATAGCAGGCTGGGGTTTTCATTGCGATAGGGGTTAGCCGAATGGAATATTCACGCATGGTTGCTCCTAACAAGCCTCATTCTCCGTATTAATAGGCAGGATTACATAGTAATTCTCTTTAGTAGTATGGGTATAGAGGTGGGGCGTTACAGTTTGAAACAACCCTGCTTTCTACGCCGTAAATTAATAGAAAGCAGGGTTGTTACATGGTATCAGAGTCTTAGGTTTTCAAAAACTCGTTATTTGATTTTCAAAAATTATAAATGGCTAGTGACACTAATGGTACTAAGACTATTGTAGAAGGACAATTAACTTCTAGACTCCCACTATTTAAAGGTGGTAATTATACTTACTGGTCATGTAGGATGGAAATTTATTTACAATCCAATGGTTTATTTATTTGGAACATTACACAAAGTGAGTACATTAAACTCCAAACTGAATACTCAACATGGACACCAGACCAAAAGACATAAGCACTCAATAACTATAAGGCCATGGATATTTTATTTTTCTCTTTAGAGAAAAATGAATTTAATCGAGTTCTATTTGTAAGACTGCTTATGAAATTTAGAGAATACTTCAAGTTACATATAAGGTCACTAGTAAAGTAAAGCAAGCTAAGATTTCCATGCTAAGCAACTAGTTTCAACTTTTTAAAATGAAACCGAATGAATCTATTTCTGACATAAATTCTAGATTTCATGATATAGTTCATTTATTAGTGTAATTAGGGAAAATTTTCTCAAAAAGGGATCAAGTTAGAAAAATCCTTAATTCACTTTCTTCTGGATGGATCAAAAGGCATAAGCAATAGAGGAAGCCAATGATATTAGTATATTGAAAATTGAAGAATTAAGTAATCTAATCTCCTATGAAGCATAGATGCAAGGTAGAAGGGAAAACAAGGCGATCGAAAAGAAACTAATTGCATCCGATACAACAATTGACGATCAAGACTCGGATGACGATGATAACGATGAGGAGATTGCTCTAATGACTCGAAATTTTAGAAAGTTTCTAAAATACAGAAAGACGAACAACTTTCATGAAACAGGGAATAAAAATTCTGAAAATAGAAATGTTTTTAAGTGTTACGATTGTGGTGAATCTGGCCATCAACAAAGAGACTGTCCACAGCAGAAGAAAACAAATAATTCACTGAACAATGATTCATTCAAAAAGAGAAAAAGGGCTTACAATGCAAATTTGAATGATCTAATACAAAATCCAGTGAGAACAAACCAAAAACTAAAAATATTAACATGTGTTTCATGTCGATGGAAGATTAATCAGACAACAAAGGAAACAACAAATCGGTGCTTTTTACATTACATATTTTATTTTTATTTTTTTCGAAAATTATTTAATATAGGAATTAATATATAATGATACAATATATAAATATGTAATATATCTAATATGATAAGTATATATATATATAATATATTTCTTTGGTGTTTGAACTTTGAAATTTGGGCACATATGTAAACATATGTGTAGCATCCCCTACTTGGAGGCCCAAAACTAACGGCTATGGATGCTGCAGTCATCCATAGTTATTAATCCTCGGCGACCAAACGTGGTAATGTTAGATACATTGATACAACAGAAACACATGGATATGAAATTTTCTAAAAAATATTAAACAAATTTCTCATTCCATTTCAAATCATTTCAAATTCATTACATAATCCTAAATTCGAGAACCACGTTCAGAGAAAATATAACTATTACAACATACGCCAAGAGCGACATATAAAGATGCCCCCTTGGATGATCAGAGTCTATACATAGGTAATTAAACAACTTTGCATTTACATCAAAACACGGCGGAATCAAAAAGAAAAGAACTCCTAATAGCTAGCTTGTCTCCTACACGTCTCCGGAAGCTTATTCGTCTAAAGGAGAACCTGAAAATCCTCAACTCTCAAACTACTCAGAATCAATTGAGTACCCCAGAGTTTAAGGGGAAAACATAAACTTCGAGTCAGACAAAAAGCCTGGTATGAATAATAACCTACCATCTCGAACCATTTAGAAATCTAGTGAGACCACGCTGCTTAGCAGAACGGGTTTTCCCCTCACTAGTATCTTACCCAAAAATTTATAATAACCATATACTGTGCTCCTGCATCCACAATGGTTAAAAACATAGCAATTTAAAATATCATGATGATACGCAAACAAGCAAAATATCCTGGATTTCCCATCCCCATTCATTTGATTATCTGTCTCAGTTATAGTTTCTAGGGTCACTATTAATCTATTAGTTTTCATGGGCTGACTAATAACCTGTTTAAAGCTTATGGACTATCTATCCGATCTCATAGTTTTCATAGGATCACTAAGAAGCTTTTAGTATTTATAGGATGAATAATAACCTTTCTAAACTCTTATGGACTATCTGTCTGGTTTCATGGTTTTCATGGGATCATTAAGAACCTATTGGCCCTTGCCAATAACTTCATTATTTCATGGGTTCTCTCTGAACCTATTGGTATCTCTAATAACTTCTCTTATATCATAGTTTTCATAGGTTGACTATGAACCTATTGACTTCTGTCAATAACATTATTCGTATATAGTTTTCATGGGATCACTACGAACCTATGGGCCCCTACCAATAACTCTTTCCAAACATAGTTTTCATAGGTTTACTATGAACCTATCTAAACTGACAACTTCTTTGATCAGTCTTTGGGCATCCTCTGTTCTGGTCTACCTGACCTCCTGGATGCAACTCTACTCATACAATAACTGATCTTATCATAATAATACCAACATTTATAGTTTAATATACTTGAAATCATTTCACATGAAACATGGTTAATCCCTTTAACTCATTATTTTTATCAAGGAAAGCTTCTTCAAAACTCCAGAATTATAAGCCATTTCAAAGCTCTTTTATATTGCCATGGGTTTTCCTTTAAAAAAGAAATTAGGTTCTTTGTTTTGAAAACTAAGGCTTTCGAAACCTTAGTCCTTTACTTTCGAATCCATTAGAATATCTCTTTTGAAGGCATTTAAATCTTCTTTTCAGAACACTAAGCATATGCCTTTTGAAACACTTTAAAACTTCTCTTTTGAAAGTCAAAACCTTCCTTTCGAAACCATCAAAATATTCCTTTCGAAAGTATTAAATTATCACTTTCCAACTTATAGAAGCATAGCTATGAAACCATTTGAAAGTACCTCTTTCGAAACCATTGGGTTTAATCTTAAATATAATTTTTGGGTCAAAGTGCACATAAGCGCAAGTAACCTTTTCAAAACCATTAACCTTCAAACAAAAGAATTTGGGAAAAACGGATGGCTTCGGAACCATCCTTTCGAAAACATTAGTCTTTAGGTAAAACAATTGGAAGGGTAGCTTCGAAACGCCTTTCAAAGTCATTGCCTTAGAAACCTTTAGTTTAAATGGCTACATGAGCCCTTTCGAAAGCATTGGAAAGCGGCTTGTTATATTTATAAGACAAAAGCTTTCCTTTCGAACTCATTGAAAACTTCAACCTATTTGAAAGGTATGAAGATGGCAGCAAGCTTTCGACTAGGTTCAAAACCACCCTTTCGAAAGCTTCTCTTTGAAACATAATATACGACAACTCATTTGAAAGCTACCCTTTAAAACAAAATGGCAGCAACCGCCCCGAAAGCTTTATAAAAGTAATTCAACCCTTTCGAAAGCATCCATTAAAAGCAAGGCAAGCGGCATCTCTTTGGAAAGCAAAACAAAGGCCTTCAAAAGCTATTTAAAATGGCCTCGACCCCATCGAAATCATGGTTTCGACCCTATACCTGCCGTCTTTATCCAATCCACTACGTACCAAAGCATTGATACCATGTGTATTGGTTTTGACTTGGTTGAGGATGGAGGTATGGGATCAAAAGGTTGCAACTGGAAGTGGCGAAGCAGTAAATCTATGCAAAACTATTTCGTTGCCTTTTTAAGTAAATGCTTTTCAACTAACTTCCCTATTTGTAAAAATATAATTGGTTGTCATAAACTTTACCAAAAATCTTTTCTAAAAGACTGCCGAATTCATCCAGAATTAATTAAAATAATTAACAAAGAAACCACTCCCTTTAACAAAACAATTAAGACATTAAGTCCTCCAACTTAATTAATTTAATTTCCATAGTAAATTACTTAAGAAAAGTCCTCAAAAATCATCAAATTTCACTTTTAATATGTTATCTAACATATATAAATTTCAGACCAAATATCCTTTATATAATAACCGAAATACATCTTTAAACCCAATTACTTATTTCTTCCTTCAAAAATTCGTAATAAATTATCCATAGCTTGGATAATTATGAAAATTTAAACTCATCTCCAAAATAATGTTTTACATAACATATTAAACCCGCATGGCATTCGAAACACAATATATACGATTTTAGCCTTAAAATCGAATAAAAATTTATCAAGCGTACTTGTTTGAATCAAACATATCATGTCATCCAACCATATCATCATAAAGGTTTTAAACTTAAAACCCGAAATCAAATGCTCTTTAAAAATGAAAATGAGATGGTTTTGATTATTATTCACCTTGCTTTGGATAAGGAACTTGAGATTTGATCTTGCTTAATTCTCCTTGCTTGATTCCTTAGCTTTTAATTGATTTTTCTTCTCTTTTTCCCCTAGGTTATGGCCGGCTTAAGCTCTTTGGTTTATGTTTTAGAATTATGAACTTGTGAAATGAAAATGGTAATAAGGTTTTAGGGGTTAAGGGTTATGGTGGACGACTATTCCCTATAATACCCTTGCCTTATTCTCTTATTAGTTAACTTATAGAACCATTTCCATAAACTTATTCTTTTAAAATTTTATTTAGTTAAGCACGGCCTCTAATAAATTTTCAAATCTCAATCCCCTTATCACTCTAATCTTTACATTATTATATTTGATTTATGTAACTAAATCTCATGAATAATGTTATTTAAAATTAAGGGTGTTACAGGCTCCGCTCCTTAAAGAATTTCATCCTCGAAATTCAATAAGGACTAAATACTAAGCATAGCAATCATCTGTAACATCTCCTAACTACCATACTAGCCTACCTGACTAGCAACAATCTATATAAAGCAAATATAGAACATACCCTCACAGTAGATCAGGATAAGTATCTTTAATCATGTCTTCTGTCTCCCAAGTACAGTTCTTCTCGTTGTCTCTCCATTGAACTTTCACCAACTTGACTGTCTTGTTCCTTAACCTCTTCTTATCTCTTGCCACAACCCGAACTGGTTGTCTAACAAAATTCAAATTCGGTTGTACTATCAAATCTTCCAACTTTGTCGGAGGAATAGTAGCCTCTGGATCATGCACATACTTGCAAAGATGAGATACAAGAAACACATTATGGACACCTGCCACATTGCTCGGCAACTCTACTCTATATGCGAGCTTTCCGATCCTCTCTATAATTAGGAAAAGACCAACATATCTTGGTGCCAGTTTCCCTGACTTTTCAAATTGTACCACACCCTTCACCGGTGATACCTTAATGAAAACTCTATCTCCAATTAAGAATTCTAGATCTTTACGCCTTTTATCTGCGTAACTCTTCTGTCTAAACTAAGCTTCCTTCATCATTTCTCGGATCAACTCAATCTTCTCTGTCGCCTCTCTAACCAGATCTGGACCCAAGACTAATCTGTGTGCAGTTTCCAACCAACATGTTGTGATTTGCATGGTCTTCCATGCAAAGCTTCAAAAGGCATCATTCCTATACTAGTCTGATAACTGTTATTATAGGAAAACTCGACTAAGTGTAGGTGATCTTCCCAAGATCCATCAAAGTCTAGCAAACAAGCCCTCAATAAATCCTTGAGTACCGTATTGACTCTCTCTGTCTGCCATCCGTCTGAGGGTGATACGCAATACTCATCTTGAGCTTGGTACATAACACATCCTGTAGACTTTTACAGAATTCACTAGTAAACAAAGCATCTCTATCACTGACAATACTACTAGGAATTCCATGCAGTCTAACTATGTTCTTCATGAACAACTTAGCTAAAACAGGTGTCGTCCTGGTTGACTTAACTAGAATGAAATGGGCACTCTTGCTCAACCTGTCCACTATGACCTATATACTTTCATTTCCCTTATTTGACCTTAGCAATCCGTCTATAAAATCCATGGATATCGAATCCCATTTCCAAACTGGTATCTCCAAAGGTTGAAGCAACCCACTCGGTTTCTGATGTTCGGCTTTCACTTGTTGACAGTTCACACACTGCTTTACCCACAAGCCAACATCATTCTTCATACCTTCCCAGTAGAAGCTCCTATTTATATCTTGATACATTTTGGTCCCTCAGGATGAATTGTATATTTGGATCAATGACATTCTCTAAGAACTTCTTTCCTTAAGTCCTCAACATTCGGAACACGCAATCTTCCCTTCTTTCTCAACCATCCTCTCTGGTCAAGACTAAAATCCTTTAGATCATCGATCTTCGACCCAACCTCAAGACTTCTAATCTTCTCGGCTAATAATGGATCCACTTTCTACTTAGAAGCGATCCTTTCGATCAATATCGGTCGAACTTCCAAACAGGACAACATGGCGGTGCTCTGACTAGAACTAGCAGTAGATCTTAACTGCACACTACAAGTAGTCAAAGCTTCTAAATCTTTACATTCTGCCAACATAGCTAACACCACATTTTGATGTTTTCTGCTAAGAGCATCCGCTACTTTATTCCCTTTCCCAGGTGTATATTCTATACCAAAATCATAAGCCGCTAGAAACTCCAGCCATCTCTGCTGTCTCATATTCAACACCTTCTGAGAGAATAAATACCTTAAGGACTTATGATCTGTGTGTATCTCAAATCTCTCCCCTAAGAGATATTGTCACCATATTTTCAATGCGAAGATCACCGCTGCCAACTCTAAATCATGAGTAGGATATCTCACTTCATGCGGTCTAAGCTATTATGAAGCGTAGGCAATGACTTTACCCTTCTGCATCAGCACAGCTCCTTATCTGGTTCTGCATGCATCGGTATACACCACCAACCCTTAGTTTTTGTCTGGAACCACTAACACAGGCGCGTTGGTCAACAAATGCTTTAACTTAAAGAATGCTTCCTCACATTTGTTATACAAAATAAACTTCACATCCTTCCTGGTTAACTTAGTCAAAGGCGCTGTTATCCGTGAGAAATCCTTAATGAACCTCCAGTAATAGCCAACAAGTCCAAAAAAACTTCTAATCTCAGTCACCGTCTCTGGTCTCTTCCAGTTATTAACAGCTTCGATCTTATCTGGATCGACTGACAAACCCTTCTCTAAAACCACGTGACTAAGAAACTTAACCAATTTTTTCCAGAAATGACACTTGGAAAACTTTGCCTTCAGCTGATGCTGCCTCAGCGTCTCAAGCACTACTTTTAGATGATCTTCATGCTCTTTTTCATCTTTAGGATATACTAAAATGTCATCAATAAATACAAATACGAACCTATCCAAGTACTCTCGGAAAACTCAGTTCATCAAATCCATGAAGAAAGCCGGTGCATTGGTTAACCCGAATGGCATTACTAACCACTCGTACGAACCATACCTAGTCCAAAATGCTGTCAACAGAATATTGTCCTCTGCCACTCTTAGTTGATGGAAACCTGTCACCAAATCCAATTGGGAAATACTCTGGCTCCATACAATAGATCAAATAAATCATCGATTCTCGGCAAAGGATACTTATTCTTGATCGTCTTCTCGTTTAGCTTACGATAGTCGATGCACAGCCTTAACGACCCATCCGGTTTCTTCACGAACACCGCGGCTGCACCCCAAGGCAAACTGCTTGGTCTAATAAAATTTCTCCCTTCTAGGTCCACTAGCTACACCTACAATTCCTTCTTCTCAGTCGGTGTCATCCTACTAGGCGGTCTACTAACAGGTTCTGATCCTGGCACAAGATCTATCTGAAACTTAACGGCTCATTTCAGTGGTAGTCCTGTAACCGGCTCAAAAACATCTGCGAATTCTTTTACCACTCAAACCTAACTTAACCCTTCTTTTGCTTCCATAGCACTCAACAAAGCATAAGCACTCCGGTCAAAATCCTCCATTGAGAATATAATTCGGTTATGACTCTCAGGGTGTCTTAGAGATATTTTTCTATCCTGGCAAAATATTCTAGCTTCATATTTACCCAACTAATCCATACCCAAAATGATCCTGAAATCAAAAACATACAAGCTGCATGCAAACTTATGACCTAACAAATCATGTTCTAACTAGTCACATCTCATTCTCAGAGTTGCATACCCTCCTATCGGATTCGCAACCTTTAAGGAAGTAAAAAGGTATGTGGGTTCTAAACATAACCAATCAACCAAACACTGAGATATAAATGAATGTGATGCACCGGTATCAAAAAGTACCATAACGGGTATACTTTGACTCAAAAGCATACCTTCCATCACAGCCTTTCCCTTCTCTACAGCAGTTATCCTAGCAGATGATGGCCCAATAGCAAAGACTTTTCCCTTATTCGCTCTGACCGGTTCTGGACACTGATTCTTATAATGCCCAACCTGGTCGTAGTTAAAGCATTTCACTCCTTTCTTATATGTGGCCTTCTTCCCTTTTCCTATCCGACACTCATGAGCATAATGACCATTCTTATTGCACTTAAAGCAAACTAGATTAGTCTTTGCCTTCTTGGCAGCTTCTCCCTTTTGGGTTCCCTTCTTCTTAAAGAACTTCATCTTCTTGCCAAGAGAACTCTGGGTTTCAACTTGCTTCTCCTTCCCATAAGTAGCAAGCATCCCCTCATGTCGGATTGCCATTTCCATGGCAACATTACAAGGATCACAAAGATGTGGCAAAGTTGCACTAGCAATCTCAGCTCTCAATCCCCTAAACTTCTCATTCCTCTTGATGACGGTGTCAATGGTAGCATATCCATATCTGGATAACTCATTAAACTTCGTGGCATACTCAATCACCAACATCTCGCCTTGCACCAAGTCCATGAACTTTCTCAGCAATGCTGACTTGGCAATTTCAGACATAAACCTCTCTTTGAATCTCCTTCGAAATTCTGCCCAAGTCAACTCTTCTTCGGGAACTCCGGTAGTAACACTATTCCACCAATGAAGTGCCGCTCCTTGCAACTGCCTAGAGGCTAGTCTTCTCTTCTGCTCATCATTCAACCCCAAGTCAGCGAAGATTCTCTCACAATGAAAAAGCCAATTCTCAACTTCTATAACATCCTCTGTTCCCAAAAACGGCTTCCCACCAAGACTGGTATAATCTCTGCTCAACTTAGCATAGTTGTTTCCAATTGGAGCCACGGGATTAGATCCTCCAACATTCCCAGCTACTCCAGCTTGCATCAGATTAACAAAGAACTGATACATCATCCCCATATCTACTGGCGGATTTCTAGAACCTACATTGGCATTTGCATTTTGATTAGCATATGCCTGTCGACCCGGATTCCTCCTGGTATTAGGTCGAGCATTTTCATTAGTTGTAGTGCTTCCTCCACCTAGATTTTCTCTTTCATTTCCTGCCCCATATCTTCCTTTCTCGTAAATATGCATACGAGCCTTGGTAAGATACAAAAGAACGGTCTAAGAGAGAGGGGAGTACGTACTTATATATATACATAATAAATACAAGTACATTACAATAGCGTTAACTCAATGATGCATTGGATTATGTTTTGAAAATCTTTTAGGTTTAAATTTTCTTTTAAAGTTTATGTAAACTTATGCTCTGATATCAACTTGTAACTTCCCCCACTTGGAGGCCTAAAACTAACGGATGCTGCAGTCATCCATAGTTATTGATCCTCTACGACCAAACGCGATAATGTTAGATACATTGGTATAACAGAAACACATGGATATGAATTTTTTTAAAACTATTAAACAAATTTCTCATTCCATTTCAAATCATTTCAAATTCATTACATAATCCCAAATTCGAGAACCACGTTCAGAGAAAATATAATTATTACAATATACACCAAGAGCGACATATGAAAATGCCCCCTTAGATGATCAGAGTCTATACATAGGCAATTAAACAACTTTGCATTTACATCAAAACACGGCGGAATCAAAAAGAAAAGAACTCCTAATAGCTAGCTTATCTCCTACACGTCTCTGGAAGCTTATTCGTCTAAAGGAGAACCTGAAAATCCTCAACTCTCAAACTACTCAGAATCAATTGAGTACCCCAGATTTTAAGGGGAAACATAAACTTCGAGTCAGACAAAAAACCTGGTATGAATAATAACCTACCATCTCGAACCATTTAGATACCTGGTGAGATCACGCCGCTTACCGGAACGGGTTTTCCCCTCACTAGTATCTTACCCAAAAATTTATAATAACCATATACTGTGCTCCTGCATCCACAATGGTTAAAAACACAGCAATTTAAAATATCATGATGATATGCAAACAAGCAAAATATCCTAGATTTCCCATCCCCGTTCATTTGATTACCTGTCTCAGTGATAGTTTCTAGGCTCACTATTAACCTATTAGTTTTCATGGGCTGACTAATAACCTGTTTAAAGCATATGAACTATCTATCTGGTCTCATAGTTTTCATGGGATCACTAAGAAACTTTTAGTTTTCAAGGGATGACTAATAACCTTTCTAAACTCTTATGGACTATCTGTCCGGTTTCATAGTTTTGATGGGATCACTAAGAACCTATTGGCCCCTGCCAATAACTTCATTATTTCATGGGTTCTCTCTGAGCCTATTGGTATCTCCAATAACTTCTCTTATATCATAGTTTTCATGGGTTGACTATGAACCTATTGAATTTTGTCAATAACTTTATTCAGATATAGTTTTTATGGGATAACTACGAACCTATGGGCCCCTGCCAATAACTCTTTCCAAACATAGTTTTCATTGGTTTACTATGAACCTGTCTAAACTGACAACTTCTCTGATCAGTCTTTGGGCATCCTATATTCTGGTCTACCTGACCTCCTGGATTCAACTCTACTCATATAAGAGTCAACTCAACTTATATTCAATACTGGGTCAACCTAGCCGGTTATTCTGCCATTTTTCCCCAAAATACAATTATGGCTCCATTATACAGTGAATATGTTTATAGAAGAAGCATATACAATAACTGATCATATCATAATACTGCCAACATTATGGTTTAATATCCTTGAAATCATTTTCACATGAAACATGTTTAATCCATTTAACCCATAATTTTTATCAAGGAAAACTTCTTCAAAACTCCAAAATTAAAAGCCATTTCAAAGCTCTTTTATATTGCCATGGGTTTTCCTTTAAAAATGAGATTGGGTTCTTTGTTTTGAAAACTAAGGCTTTCGAAACTTTAGACCTTTACTTTCAAATCCATTAGAATATCTCTTTTGAAAGCATTTAAATCTTTTTTTCAAAACACTAAGCATATGCCTTCGAAAACACTTTAAACTTCTCTTTCGAAAGCATCAAAACTTTCCTTTCAAAACCATCAAAATATTCCTTTCGAAAGTATTAAAGTATCACTTTCCAACTTATTGAAGCATAGCTTCGAAACCATTTGAAAGTACCTCTTTCAAAACCATTGGGTTTAATCTTAAATATAACTTTTAGGTCAAAGTGAACATAAGCGAAAGTAACCCTTTCGAAACCATTAACCTTCAAACAAAAGAATTTGGGGAAAACAGATGGCTTCAGAACCATCCTTTCGAAAACATTAGTCTGTAGGTAAAACAATTGGGAAAACAGATGGTTTTGACTCTATACTTGTAGCCTTTCTTCAATCCACTACGTACCAAAGCATTAATATCTTGTGTATGGGTTTCGACTTGGTTGAGGACGGAATTATGGGGTCAAAAGGTTGCAACTGGAAGTGGCGAAGCAGTAAATCTATGCAAAAATGTTTTGTTACCTTTTAAGTAAATGTTTTTCAACTAACTTCCCTATTTGTAAAAATATAATTGGTTATCATAAACTTTACCAAAAATCTTTTCTAAAAGACTGTCGAATTCATCCAGAATTAATTAAAATAATTAACAAAGAAGCCCTTCCCTTTAACAAAACAATTAAGACATTTAAGTCCTCCAACTTAATTAATTTAATTTCCATAGTAAATTACTTAGGAAAAGTCCCCAAAATCATCAAAGTTCACTTTTAATATGTTATCTAACATATACAAATTTCAGACCCAAAATCATTTATATAATAACTGAAATATATTTTTAAACCCAATTACTTATTTCTTCCTTCGGAAATTCATAATAAATTACCCATAGCTTGGATAATTATGAAAATTTAAACTCATCTCCAAAATAATGTTTTACATAACATATTAAATCCTCATGGCATTCAAAACACAATATATACGATTTTAGCCTTAAAATCGAATAAAAATTATCAAACATACTTGTTTGAATCAAACATATCATGTAATCCAAGCATATCATCATTAAAATCATCATAAAGGTTTTAAACTTAAAACCCAAAATCAAACGCTCTTTGCTTGATTCCTTAGCTTTTAATTGATTTTCTCCTCTTTTTCCCCTAGGTTATGGCCGGCTCGAGCTCTTTGGTTTATGTTTTAGAATTATGAACTTGTGAAATGAAAATAGGAATAAGGGTTTATGGGCTAAGGGTTATGGTGGACGGCTATTCCTCATAAACCCTTGCCTTATTCTCGTATTAGTTAACTTATAAAACCATTTCCATTAACTCATTCTTTTAAACTTTTATTTATTTAAGCATGGCCTCTAATAAATTTTCAAATCTCAATCCCCTTATCACTCTAATCTTTATATTATTCTATTTAATTTATCTAATTAAATCTCCTAAATAATGTTATTTAAAATTAGGGGTGTTACAATATGCCAAATAGGTAAGTCAACTTATCTGGCAGAATTTGAAGAATCTTTTCAAAATTTGAACTTTTGAAATTCCTAACCTTTTGCATTGAATTCAAAATTTAAAAAGCCACTTTTTTACCTATATCATTTACATGACAATTCAAACTCTATTTATTCACTCCTTACCTCATCTTCAACACTAAACTTTATTTCAAAAATCAAACATATTTTTCACCCTCTTTCCTCCAAAACAAACCAATAATGTCTTCCTCAAGCCAACCCTCTACATCCAAAGCCATTAGGTTTACCAAAAGAATCAAAAGTCAACTTTTCAATGATCAAAAGTCCATTGAAACATATATTGAGTATGCTACTTATGGTAAAGTCTTTTCGGGAGGATTTGTAAATTTTAATGAGTTTTATTCTTATAGTTTACAAGATCTTGCTTTAGAAAATGGTATTTTTGGTCTAACCAATTTATCTCAAAATGATTTTGATTGTTATCCCGATTTGGTTAAAATGTTTTATGCTAATTTAAATGGAAAGTTTTATCAAGAAGAAGAAGGTCAAATTTGGAGTAGTGTTAACGATACTACTATTGTTTTAGATTGCGAAATTTTTGGTTGTAAAAGTAGTGGAAATGACCTCTCCACTTTTGAAATTAACAATGCAGATAGAGAAGTTATACATGACTTTTTTTCAAATAATAAAGAGTATGGTTTTAAAGGCAATAATCTTAGGCCAAAAGCAAGATTAATGAGTCTTATTTTACAACAAAGTATTGCACCGAGAAATGGGAATTACAATAACCCTACTCAAAAAGTTTTCAAATCTCCTTTTCCTATTTTCGGAAAATATGATATAAATTGGACTCGACCTATTTTGGATGACTTTCTTACAAAGAAAATTTCTAGATATGAAAACACATTTTATCATGGTGTGAACTTCAATAGAATTTTCAACTATTTTGATATTGATCTAAAAGGTGAAAACATTTTGCCTCATAAAATATTCGACAAAACAAACCTCTCTCTCATGCACATCCCTCTCATCCTATGAGTCTCTTACATAAAAGGAAGAGTGATTAGAAAGAAAAGAAGAGCAAAGATTCTTCAAGAAAAAGAAAGCGACGATACAGAAATAGAAGAGGAGGAAGAAAGAGAAGAGGAGGAGGAGGAAATGGATACATCTCTTGAAAGCTATGACAAACCCTCTCGCTATTTAATCAAAGAAATACTTAGGAATCAAGAAAAGCTTCTCGATAATCAAAAGAAGCTTAAGCGCTCTTTTAGTAAGAAGTTCACTAGCCTCTCAAACAAAGCCTATAAGTGCTTTGGGAAGATAATGAGAAAGCTTGGTGGAAATTCTCACTATAAGAAAAATACCCTTTCGTAACTGCCTAAAACAGTCAATACACCTGGAGTTGTAATAGAGTTGGAGATTTTTACAACTATTGGGAGTAGTTATAAATAAAAAATTATAGCTGCTTTTGGCAGTTGTACTAAAGTCTATCGCAACTGCTTTTGAAAGTTGTGGTAAAATCTATCGCAAGTGCTAATAGCAGTTGCAATAGTATCTTTTGCAATTGATTTTGGCGGTTGTAATATGTTTATTTATAGTTTTCGAAGTCTAACATTTTAGTTTTAGCTATCACTTACAACACAAACATAACGTTGAGTGCATTAATTAGTTGTGCAAGCACAAAAGTAGCAAAGAAGAAATAACATACTCATAAAAGAAATGTACATGCTAACAACAAAAATTAAGAAGAAAGAAAATCCAAAATAAAACCAACATTTTTCATTCCAACAACAAGGTCAAGACAAAGTATCAACCAACATAAAAAACAGTACCCTATATGTACATCAAGAAGAACGATACCACCACGCTTACAACCCACCACATGAAACTATCCTTACATCCTCATCCTCAGTCGACAACTTCTCTACAACATCTCCTCCACCATCACCACTGCCAATCACAATTGCCACTCAGTTCTCAGACCTCAACACCACTACAACTGAATCCAACCTGAACCCATCTAATTTCTAGCATCGCCTGAACTTCATCCTTCATAGCCTCACTACACAGATCTGATCAACCACATTCTCGCCTCCTCCACTTACCAATTCCGTCCTTACCTTGCAATCATTTCCAAACCCGATACCAGAACCACCCACTCAAACCGTATCACCCTCTGCCACGGTTTTGGTGCATCACCCAAACCATCTTTGAAACCAGGTTTTGTTGTAGCCCCTGAAACAAACATCTTCCCCTCCCCATGAAAAAGTTTGTAATGCAACATAAGTGAAACATTTAAGTTAGTTTTTAAGTCTTAAAACCATATCCAAATATCAAAGCATGGAATTTTGGGACTGTTCAGTAATCTTTACCAATTCATACTCAATTATTGCTGATTTTCTAAGTATATAAGTGCAAAAAAATTCATATTACTATTTTAAGTGTTTTCATAAAAAATGATATTCTGAATCTGAAAATATCAATCAATAATGGTTCGAACTCAATATGTAAAGTAGAATGCAAACACTAATGGTAAGAGACAGTCTATAACCATTTGTTGCAAGAAAAGAAATATATATGTTTGATTGTCACAAATATTGTGAGTCAAGACTACTGTTAATCTCAACCTGAAAATTGTTCACCAATCTACTGTATAATGTCTTTGAGTTTTCCAGGGAAATTTATGTTGACTCGTTTATATTTTGTGTGCTTCTATTAAAATACAACGTTTATCTTAAGATCAACGGGCCTTTTCCGATCAATACATAGTGAAAAAAAATACCATTTAAAATTTTGTATATAATATGTAAAAAAAATTCTAATATTAGTATAAGCTTACTGTAGAATATAATTTTATTGAGAAATCCAGCAAAAAAATTCAAAAGGCGTAGGGATCACAAACCATTAAAAGTTATCCATTTAAAGATCATAGAATAAATACCATTTTTACGTTAGTATGTTACCACATAAACCTGAAACTGGAGTAATCAAAGAATATAAGATAAGGCTGCGGCTATTCCAACCCAATTTATTGCTTAGTAGCCCCCCTAAAGTAATTAAAATTATTATGACTAAATTACCCTTAAGAAACTTTCTTCTTTCTCCACTGTTATTCAGAACGTGAAAGAACAGTGCCAAAAACCCTAAATTACAAAAAATTTGGGAAAAGTTTGATTTTCAAATAAATAATTGATGGATTTTGAAGAGAATAATGATACTCTATCACAATCACAGCAGGTTTGTCTAGAAATCATATTTATATCAATTTTTTTCAGATTTTCTTTCCCAGAGTCACTGTTGCGAAATAGATGGGATTGCTATTAATTTCCGCCTGAATCTTACTAGGATAAGGTAGTAATCTCGCTTGAAAACAGTGAGGATTTTCGAAAAACCACGTCGTCAGGGAGGTGGATTCGTTCAAAACCACGCATAAGCTTTGCGGGGTTTGTTATATAACCACGCAGAACTTATACGTGGTTAGTTGTATAACCACGCGCTTGAGGAGGTGGTTGTCAGAATCGGTTTTGCAAATTGACTTGTTTGTTGTCTAATTTTATTTCCATTCTTACAATTTTGTTGTGTGCTACTTCCTTTTGCAGATCGTACCATTTTCAAGTGATGAGGAAACTTGCGACGAAATGGTGTTGGATTATTCTAATGAGTTTACGACATATGATGTAAGAGTAGTTTGAAACATTTTTTGTATAAATTAATCGTCATACTTTTCCTTGTACATTACTTACATTTCATTTTACATTTGTATTGCAGATATTTCCTTCTAGGAACAAATTAGTTGATTGGGTTCGTGATACAGGAAAACGTCTTGGTTTTGTTATCATTATTCTAAAATCAGATACTGGTGCATCAACCAAAAAGCCAAGAATTATGTTTGCTTGTGAACGAAGCGGTGTGTACAAGAAGAGATTAGTGGATGGATGAAAGCATGGAAAGTGCTCAAATATCCATGACTCTAGTAAGCAAAGGAATCCTGCAATCTGTTTCACACCCAGGCGAGTCGCTAACCCAAGCTGCCCGTATAAAAATGCGAGTGTTGCTGATCCCCAAGAATAAGTACTGACAACATCCAATTGTTTTAGTGGATCCAACAGTGAAATGTGCACATGAGACTTGCTTTTATCTGCAAACAATGTGTTACCGAGAAGGAATAGAAGATAAGCACGAGCAGCACGCCTAACTGCTCGATCTGTCCAATCATCACTAACATCTTCAAATATATCATATAATTTAGACAAACTTATTTTATACCCAACCCTCTCATTCATTTCCAACCTAGCTTCTGATTTGGAAATTCCAAGATACTTCGAAAAAATATTGACTGCCTGTTCCATTTCATATCCCATGCTCTGTATGGGCTTACCTTCCACTGGTATATGTAATAAAGAAGCAACATCATTGAGAGTTATAGTCATCTCACCGAATGGTAAATGGAAGGTATTTGTCTCAGGATACCATCGTTTTACAAAAGCCGATACCAAATTCTTGTTAACACTCCTGTAGCAAGTGCTAACAATAGAAAACAAGCCAGACGCGTCAATGATTGCTTTGAATCTTGTAGCATTATCTGGAATCTTCCACTCGGACACCTTTTGTGCATGGTTAACACAAGTGAGCGGTGATCGTTCCTACACGAATAAACGTTAGAATTAGTAAATGCAGACTATCCATATTGATGTTGTAGAATAATATTAGGTACATACCTGACCAATCCATATCATTGAAGCAACGTGAGTATCAAACTCTCTAATCACATCATCAATTCTCGGTCCACCTTTCTCGTTTAAATCTTCCTCGCCTTCACCCTCTTTCTCGGACTCGTCATCTGTCTCTTTGTCATTACTGGTATGTGAATCATCCCCCGTGTCATCTCCATCGTCTTCAGATGAGTCTGAACCACCTTCTCCTTCCTTACCTCCCTCATCTCCCTCACCTCCCTCATCTCCTTGATCGCTTTGCTACTGGGCAACAATTTCATATTCGGTTGCATCTATATCTTGCTGCTCCTCTCCCGTATCATCTCCAGCTTCAACTACGGTGGACTTATCAGCGTTCATGTCCGCACTAGTACCTCCGGCCCTTTGCATCATTCTCCGTTTTCGTTCTGAAGCAGTCATTCGTGCTCTACCCATCTGTAATCAAGTTTAGAAAACCCATTTAGCACGACCATATTCGTAAACAATAAATATTAGAACTAGTTAGCAAGATATTTTTTTGTTGTATACAGTTTACCACACAGGGCAAATGCATGGTAAAAATGCCTACCACACAAGGATCCTGCGTGGTAGAAATGAATACCCAGCAGTTCTTCTGCGTTGTTTTCATTTTTACCACGCATTAGCCCTGCATGGTACGCATTTTTACCACGCATTTTCCCTTCGTGGTAAACTGTATACAGCAAAAAATAATAATTCACGTTTCAAGTCATCCATTCGCATTCAAACCCAAAAGATAATTCATCTGTACAATTTCAACTCCACAAACAGTTCAAACTCAATCATCCATTCGCATTCAAACCCAAACTCGAATAAATCATCAATTCAAACCCAAACTCGAATAGAAAATTAAGGAGGAGGAGGAGTAGCATACATTAGCTGCTGAGAAGGAGGACTTGCTGAGGAGGAGGAGAATCGCGACCGACTTGAAAAGGAGGAGGAGAGTAGAACAGGTAGAAATCGCGACTTGAACGAAGGGGGGAAATTTCCTACGTGAAAGTGGAAGGGTAGTGATGGAAAATATGGGGGGCTACTAATTAAACTAAGGGGTATGCAAAAAAAATTAGAAAATGGGGGGCTACAAAGCAAAATTTTGGGTTGGAATAGATTTGGCCATAAGATAAACACAGTCCTCGACAACTATAAATTCAATAACTATGTTGCTTAAAATATTTATCAAAAGATCAAAGATCTTTCGTTACTTCAGTGCGAAATCACAAATCTAAGTCTCAAAATTCGGTTTCATATCCTACCAAAACTAACTTACATCATTACTGAATCTTGTAACCTTATTTTCACTTCAAACTTTGAAGTTTGAATTTGCCATCTATAATAAGCACAGGATTAAAATAACATAACGAAACTAACATATTGCCTAGAATAAAAGTAGAAGTGAAAAATTACCTTCAATACCTTCTTTAGAAAATTTAATTTGAGAAGAAAAAAAATTGTAAATGAATTTGCGAAGAGGAGTAGAAAGGACACGAAAAGATATAGGGAAGAATGGAGGCAACGCCTCCAACTCCAACTATGCGTGAGCCCAACACCACCAACTATGTGTTCTAAGTTAGCGTTCAGTTCTGCTATGCGTGAGCCTGGCACCTCCAACTCAGCTGAAGTAATGAGGTAGAATGGAGGCAAGACGTTTACAGGATGAAGGCGAGGCGGCGAAAGGAAGAAGGCGAGGCAGCAACGGTAGGATGGAGGCAAGGCGGTAATGCAAGATCGTGGGAACTAGGGTCTTTAATTTTTTTTGAGTTTGGTATTGTGATTTGATTTGGGGATTGCTGGATTTATATTTGTTCAGTTAGAAACTTAGAAAAGCGTGCGTGTGGAGGAAAGATGGAATTTTCAGAATATAGTGGGGCAATACTTTTTTGTTCTTTTAGACTCATTATCCATCAGCAAAAGGTAATCTATTAAATTAAACGACCAATAAAGGATTATATCCATCGACGGATACTTTCGAATATAGATAGTTCGTATCTGCATCTGTATCCAAATTCATTTTCGGATATACATATTCGCTTAATTTTCGGATACAGACAAATATTTAATCGCTCCAACCATAATTAATAAATTTAAAAAAATAAATAAATAACTTTGGATCAATATAAAACCATTTTAGTGCTAATGCTTATAAAAAATCAAGAAATAAAAAATATGATGATCAAAAATATTTTTATACAACGAATATTCATTTATACACACACACATTATGTGAGTTATTTCCTTGATAAAATAGTAAATATCAAACGTTTGATGTACTAAAATATACATGATATCAACTACCATTTTGACAAAAGACGGATGGATAATTATCAAATATGGATACCATTATATCCATATTCATATCAGTTTTTCGAATTTTGTATATTTTTTTATTTTTGGGATACAGATGCAGACGTAGTTCTTATTTTTGGGGTCTCCATTGGCAGCCCTACTTATACTACTCTTGTTTGAATAGCTCTTAATATCGATTAATCGTTCATGATGATGGTTAAGTCAACTTGGTGAATGAATTTGTATTAGATGTTGTATTAAGAGTTTGAATTTGTATTAGCATTTGAATTTATATTTGAATTTATATCCAACCAAATTGAATATTAAATATTAAATATAATTAATAATTATAGTTATTAAATATTAAATATAATTATTGCTAATAATTATTAAATATTAAATATTGCGTTTAAATTATTAAATATTACTTATTGATTATTAATTACTAACTTTTAAGTATCATTATTTATTATAATTTTATTATTATTATTTAACAGTAATTATTAACTATTTATTATTTATTTATTGATTATTGATTTATTACTTAATTATTATTAAATAATAAATTAATTGTTAATTAAGTAATTAATTATTATTTATTAATTACTAATTATTAATGGGAATTATTTCATATTTCAAATTATTTATTAATTATTATTATTTGATAGTAATTATTAATTATCATATAGTAATTTTGAACTAATATTATTTTATTACTGTTTATTATTAATTATTGTTATTTAATTGTAATTATTAATTATTACTTATCAATCACTAATTATTATTACAATGTCAACGGCCAAACAAAAAAATTGTAATATGTATGTGTCACAACTAACAAAAAAAAGAGTTATTGAAAATAATTTTATTACAACTTTATGAAAAAACGTTGTAAAAATGCATTATTACAACTAGCAAGAAAAAAGAATTGTTGCAAATAGACATCTATTACAACTGGCAGAAATAAATAGTGGTAATAGGCATCTATTACAACAGGCCTAAAAAAGAGTTGTTGAAAATAAGTTTATTACAACTTTCTGAGAAAAAACGTTATAAAATGCCTTTATTACAATTGACCTTTTTTGGCAGTTGTATAAATACAATTGTAATAGGGTCTTTTTGTTGTAGTGTCTTCATCTTCATCATCATCATTCTAGATCTATTTAGCCATCTTTATGTTTTCTAGTTTTTACTTATGTTATTTTCATGTATTCATCATTATATTTATGTATCTCTCTATTTATTAATGAAATTTGCTTAGTGATTTCATTTTTGTTGTTAAATATATTATTTTGCTCTTCGGAATCATAAACCAAAATAATGTAAAATATAAACAAAAATAAAAAAAAAGACACATGAAAATAACCGCATGTATGTCGACATAGGTCACCTATGTATGTCGACATAGGTCACCCATGTATGTCGACATACTCTGGTTTTTCCAGAATTTGAAATTCAAACAAACTAGTTATTTTTTAGAGGAATTAGTTATTAATCCGACTTTTCTCTTCTATAAAACTGTATTTCTCCTAGAAAACCTCAGAAATAAATCCATCCACTTATCTTATTCCTCTCTACACATCACTTTTCATAAAAAAGAATTCAAATATCAATTTTTCAAAACAAAAACTTAGTGACAGTCTAGAAGAAACTCTTCAATCATTCAAGAATGCTCTTTGCTTCATTTTTCGCAATCGACACTTGGAGTTGAATCAAATGCAAATGACCAAAGAATAAGAAAAACAATTTGATTCTCTTTGATGTTTGATTTCTAGTTTTGCCATAGAAGTTCAAAACAACGTCCCAGAATGCTCGAACTCTTAAGCGAAAGTGCAACATGAAGATTGGAAAGTTATCAACACTAATCCAATCTTTGGATCCGAAGGATGGGTTGAAGTTCCTAAGAAAATCTAGTTTTAATTCGTATTTATAATATCTATTTATTATTTGTATAATTAACTCTAGTAATAATTTGTACTTTTTATGTAATTAATCATATAAGCGTGTATATATTGTGATGTACGGTTGAAACAAATGTAATTATAATTATGTATACATAGTTATTTCTCAGAAATATTATTTCAAAATTAATAGTGATTTTGATTCCATATACAACTTTATTACATTTCATAGTATTTGCTATATGTCACATTTAGGGCGAGTTTATTATTTATTTACCCATTTTTGTTGATGGCAAAGGGGGAGAAAAATATAAAATATAATATATGCATATACTAAGGGGGGTTAACCAATTTAGGAGGAGTTGCATTATATTTTATAATTAACATATTTATGTGGTTGTCATCATCAAAATGGGGGAGATTGTTAATACCACAGATATTGATTTTGATGACAACAACCATATAAATATAAGTACTAATGTTTTACAAGTTGTATAGAATATTTTGCATTATGTGTGTGTGTATGTGTGTGTGTGTAAAGTACACGATAATCGAGTTTGAAGACTGATTAGTAAAAAGACTAGAGATCAAGATTCAGAGATGATTAAGATAATTGAAGACTCGTGAGTTTAAAGACAAAGACATGAATAGTTCAGGGCTATAGTTTATAGTTAATAGACATTAGATTGATTTGTTAAAGTCCTTGAATAGCAACTTTCTCTTCTTCGAATAATCTCTTATCAAAATATTTACTTTATTATCTAAATATTTATTTTAATTTCAAAATATATTTCTACAAATATTTTATAAGAGTTCTATATATTAAAGTATTTAAAAACTATGTTTAAATGATTTTACAAAATATTAGAATTTTATAACACTTTAAACGTATTATTATTATTTTAAATAAACATGGGTATGTCGACATACCCTGCCTATGTATGTCAACATATGTATCATTAAAGAGGTGTCTTTTGGATTTTGAATAGTTCTGATTTTTGGATACATCTCTTCATGAATAGACATGTCCCTTCAAACACTATATAAAGGGAACTAGAAAACGAATTTTGATAACTACTTTCTCTATTTTCTTCTTACTCTAAATTCTCATTATATATTTCACAAAATCTACTTTCTATACTCTTCAAATTTACTCAAATTCAATCTCTACTTTACTAAATTCGTTCTCTACAATCTACTCACTGATTTGAAAGTATTCTCTCATCAATTCAAAGATCAAAGGGCTATATGATGTTATGTATCCAAAGTGCAACTATTTGTATTTGGAATCAACAATCTCTATTACTAATTTTTATGGGTGGGCTTATTGCCCTTTCAAATCAAGTGGGTGTACTTGTTGCCCGATCAAATCAAGTGGGTGTGTTTGTTTCTTTGTTAAATCAAGCGAGTCTACCCTGAGCTCGTAAAGTCGGGAGGTTGTATCTTTTTGCCCTGAAATCAAGATTGTATTATGGTTTGTTTACTACCTAATTAAAGCACGTGTTTGAATTGAAAGGAAATCTGTACATATACTGTACAGGACTGGATGTCGGATTGGTTAATCCGAACCTATATAAAACTCCTGGCGTCATCTCTCTTACTCTTACTTTATTTTTACTACATTTATATATATCTATGACCGCCTGTTGATATATATTTGTGTTAATTATCTATGTTTGAATTTAAATCTTGAAATAATTTAGAAAAGTTCCATACAAGTTATAAAACACTTTTCACTCCCCTTATAGTGTTAAAGTAGCCTTAAGATCCATTCACACTAGTATAATTTATACTTCACTGTTTCCCACAGTTTCCCACCAATAATTTGGCGATTTGCATGGCCTGCCGCATAAGGCTTCAAAGGGTGTCATGCCAATCGTCACTTGGTAACTATTATTGTCAGCGAACTCTACCAAGGGTAAATATTGCTCCCAATGTCCTCCAAAATCCATGTTGCAAGCTCTCAACAAACCTTCCAAAATCATATTCACCCTTTCTGTTTAACCGTCGGTCTATGGGTGGTAAGCGGTGCTAAGATTCATTGTCATTACTAATGCTGACTGCAAACTCCTCCAAAATTCGCTAGTGAATAAGGGGTCTCTATCACTAATAATACTGACCGAAACTCCATGCAGTCATACCACTTTTTTGATATAAATTTGCGCTAGAGATACTACAGTCCTATTATTCCTAACGGGAATAAAGTGGGCACTTTTAACGATAACCCAAATGGTCTTATTGCCTCTTTGACTCCTAAGCAACCCATCTATAAAGTCCATCGATGCATGCTCTCAATTCCAAGTCGGCACCTCTAACGGCAATAACAGTCCTCTAGGCTTCCCTTGTTCTGCCTTTATCTTTTGGCACGTCAAACATCTAGAAGCATACTTCGCTGCATTTTTCTTCATCCTCAACCAATAGAAAATGCGCTTCGTATCCCTATACATTTTATTTCCATCGAGGTGAATAGTCATCCTAGAATGAAGATATTCTGCTAGCACTTCCTCTAAAACTTCCACCACCATTGGAACACATAGGCATCCATCTCTCCTCGGCCGTCCCCTTTTGTCCATTGTATATCTACCGACGTAGGGGAAATGTTCTCCTCTACTTAGCTTGTCCAAAATATCTACTATTGTCGCATCTTTCCTCTGTTCTTGCCCGATGTGGTTCATCAATGTTGGCCTAACTTCCATTGCTGTCAAATAGCCCAAATAGGGTTTTGTTAGCGGAGGAACTCCAACCGCCTTCAGTCATGTATAACGCCAAGAGTAGCATACCTTCGGCTAAAGGTGTTAGCAACAACATTCCTTTTTCTATGGGTGTACTGTATATCAAAGTCATATGGTGCTATAAACTTCATCCACCTCTGTTTCCTAACATTAAAATCCTTTTGGGAAAACAGGTATTTAAGGGATTTGTGGTCAGTGAATAACTCAAACATTTCTCCCAAAAGATAGCGCATCCACATCTTCAAAGAGAAAACAATAGCCGCTAACTCTAAGTCATGAGTGGGGTACCTTTTCTCGTGGTCCTTTAACTTCATGCTTGCATAGGCTATCACTCTGCCTTCTTGCATAAGAACAGATCCGAGCCCCATACCACATGCATTGATGTAAACAGTGAAATGCTTCGTCCCGTCCGGAATGGTAAGTACTAGCGCACTAGTCAACAGCTCCTTCGACTTCTCAAATGCTTTCGTGCATTTCTCATCCCATGCAAAAGCTAAATTTTCTTGGTTAAGTAAGTCAGTCGGACTTCTATTTTTGCAAAGTCCTTGATGACCTTCCTATAATAACCCGCCAACCTAAGAAAACTCCTAACCTCCATGGCACTCTTTAGAATCTTCCAGTCTTGAATAGCTTCAACCTTCGCAGGATCAATAAACAATCCCTTCCCGAAAACAATATGACCGAGAAATCTCACCTCCTTCTTCCAAAAACGACACTTTGAGAATTTGGCTTTTAGTTGGAGCTTTCTCAAAGTCCCAAGTGCCTCCCTTAAGTGATCTTCAGACTCACCCTCACTTTTAAATAATATTACAATATTGTAGACAAATATTTAGACGAATTTATTTAGCTGCCCCCTGAAGACTCTATTCATCAAATCTACAAATTACATGGGGTCATTCGTCTACCCAGAAGGCATTAACTCTCATTCATACAGACCGTCAGGAGTGCAAAAAATGGTCTTCTGCTTGTTATCCTCTTATATTCTCAATTAGTGAAATCAAATGACTAAGTTCAACCGAGGAAAGATTTTAGCTCCAACAAGCTGGTCAAATAAGTCATCAATTCTAGGTAAGGGATACCTATTCTTCTTAGTCGGCTTGTTAAGCTCTCTATAGTCAATGCATAGCCTCAAAGAGTCGTCTGCCTTAGTGGCGAAGAAAACTGGTGCTTCCCATTCTGAAGTGCTACGGTGAATAAATCCCTTCTACAATAGCTCTGAAATCTACTTGTCCAACTCTCGCCTTTTTTGGAGGCCATGTGCCTTAATGGCAGCGTGACGGGTCTAACGTCCTTCTCCAAATCAATCCTAAACTCGATCTCCCTTCGGGATGGAAGACCGGTGACTTCTTCAAAATGTCTGGAAAGTCGTACTACGGGAACAGATGAGAGCTCGTCTTGTGATAGACTAAGAGAACGTAAATTGCTTAACTCGACTAAGTTTTGGGGTTCACAATGAACATTGATATCTCTCCCCATATAACTCATTAACCAAACGACCCTCCTATCAAAATCTAAGACAACCCTATAGTAAGATAACCAATCCATCCTTAGGATAAGTCTACACCCATCAAAGCCAAGAACATATGCATTACATGTAATGTCAACGTTACATATATCCACTACTATGTCTTTACAAATCAAAGAAAGATGAGGTACCCCCTAATAGGATTTGATACGACTATTGGGTCGGTTGACAACTTGGATTTTTAGCCTCAAGGAGTTGACCACATTTTTAGTTATGAATGAATGTGATGCTTCTGAGTCAAATAAGGTATAAACAGTATTTCTAGAGATAATAGTTGTACCTTCCAATGTAGCTTTTCCCTTATCTCTAGGAGGAGGTCTACTTGAGACAAGTACAGCTTCAATGGCATAAGCTTGCCCACCTTGTCCCTTTATAGCTAGCTTTGGATACCTAATCTTGTAGTGTCCCTCCTCATGGCAGTGGTAGCATCTCCTCTTGAATTCTTCCTTCATCAAACTCACTTTGCAGTCCTTAGCAATGTGTTCCTTCTTCTGACTACCATGGCATGTCACACATCCCTTCTTGATCTTTCCCTTGGCCTTCTTGTCAGTCCAAAATCCTCCTTTCTTAGCTCTACCTTGATTTTGCGCATGTCCTACCTTCCCCTTTTCCTCAATACCAACAGCCTAAAGCAAGGCCATTTCAACTATTGTCTCATAAGTGGCGCTTGTGGGAATTTGGTTCAAAAGCAGCTCCATAAGTGGGGAATTTTGGCCTTTAACAAACTTCATAGCCTTCTTTGTGGGGCTGTTGATCAGACTCAATCCAAACTTAGCTAACTCCGTAAATTTATTGATATACTCCTTCAATGTAGAGTCACATTGCCTCAGTTGTATAAACTTTTCTAACTGCAAACTTACCTCAGCTATGGACATGAATCGTGACTCAAAGCGAGCCCTAAATTTAGCCAAAGTAATTCCTTCCACTGCACTCTCTTCAACTACAATGGTCCACTAATCCAACACATCCTCCTTTAAATGCCGCGCAGCCATCCTCCTCTTAATCTGGTCTTCCCATCCCAGCTCTCGGAATATACAATCATAGTCGATGATCCAAGCCTTTGTTTCAATAAAATCTTCAACCCCGGTATATGCCCGTCCTCCCATATTTTGAAAGTCTTTACACATTTTGAAATTCCAGTGCACGGGGTGCTGCTTCAAAGGGTGGAGCAGCTAGTGTCGCTGGTGCAGCTTGTTGAGGAATGGGAACTTGCCCAACATGCCTTAGGTATTGCTTGAACCATTCTAGTATCCCTCTTATAATGGGTATTTCTTGGATGGAGGGGTACCCGACCTTCGAATAATTGTTTCCATCCATTATCAAATATCTCTAGGTTTGAGCTTTTAGTTACAACTTCCTAAGATAGTATTATTTGCTGAAAACAAAAATTTGCCTAGTGTGTTTGCGTATGTTCATAAAAGTATGTGTACATACACATACACATATATAGTAGGGTTTTGAAAAATATTTTCAAAAATAAATAAAAACGCACTCTTACGTATAACTATTCCTACAGGTCGGGTAACCTAAGCTCTGATACAAAATGTAACAACCCACCCTGGAACGGGCCTAATTTTCGACCCAATAAAATTCCATCGAACATTAGGTATGTTCCAAAGCTGGTTGTTGGTTGGTAAAATCGATACAAAGAACAATATACAGAGCTATCTATGCTTTTAGAATCTCACAACGGAAGGAATAAAATATAATAATATAAATAAGTACCCATTTCATAAAAACCAAATCTCAAAAACATAACATCCTAAAATATCCATAATACAATATTTCAAAATACATCAATATGTCTGAAACTGGGCACATCAGAATATATATCAAAATCATAGATAAATAACGGAACTGCCATAAATCTTCATCGCCACCTCCGTCTTCTCCATCGGCTTCATCCCCTCATAACCTGTGAGTTGTAATTAGCAGGGAATCATAACAATAATGTCTGGTGAATGAAAATCTCAAGTCTTACCATAATAGTATTTGAGCAGTATCATTTAGATAAGTAATATGTCTTATGCATCTTATACTATATCCTACCAAGTATACCTCCACTGTAAGTCAAAGGCTTTTCCAGTCCAACGCCATAATGTACCTTTAACTATAGGCCAAGGGACATTTCCAGTCCATCTCCACAACTACTGTAAATCATGTCCTAACGATGTGAGAGGAAGCACCTAAGTCACTTAAAACCTCTTTAATGGGAATTAAGCAGACTCTGACCATTTAATACACACACCTTAGGTGGATCTCCATCATTTAATACATAAACCTAAGGCAGACCCCTCTCTGGTATTTCCTCACTGACATCGTAAGAAATCCCATCAGACCATTTAACACTTCTTTTATGGGAAGAGACGGGCCCTATAATAGCCACTTAATACCTCAAGCCCGAAGCGGATCACTACCAAAGATTTCCCACTACTAAACCTAAAAGATAATCCCAAGCATTTAATACTTCTTGAGTGGGAAGGAAACGGACCCTACAACAGCCACTTAATGCCTTCAACCCAGAAGCAGGTCCGTACTGGGATTTCCGTCGTATGACTCGTAACCCAAACTATGACGTCTCACATTAGTCCAACTATTCGTAGGTGCTAGTAGCCAAATTAGCTGGGCAGACTAACCCTACAGAATTGAAACTAACCTCGCGTCCACTGTGGGTACATATTATAGGTGACATTTTACATTAGTCCCAAAGTCACACTGCTGGTAGTCAGATTAGCTAGGCAGACTTCTATGTGCTTTTGACTAACCTTGGAACCCTATATCTTAGTCATATCTCTGCTCTCCTAACATACTACCATATATGCACGCACGCACACGCACTACATATATATAGTATCTCACCACATTTACGATTGAAGGCCATATGAGGAAAACTCCTTATTTCTCCTTTAATTATGGATTAATTTCCATAATTATCCTTAACTTCCTTCCTATGAGATTTAATGTTATTTACTAACCTATTTATTCTATACGATTAATATGTTATTATTAATACGCGATTAATATATTATACGTACATAATTTTTTGGTTATCAAAATATCCTTAAGCGTGCATAGAAATATTCCTATTCTAAAATTTCCGCTTCCTATACTAATTGTTAAAACATCAAAATTTCCATATTCATACAAGCCTAAGTTCCATATAATAATTTACAAAATAGCTAATATCTTTAGCCAGATTACACGGACTTGTATAAATATATTCAAAAATGGAATTAAAATAGCAAACTTATTTTACATTAATACAATAGAATCCACGCCTCTATTTTAAGGAAATAAAACTTAGAATTTAAACCATTTATATTTTATTCAATGTTTACATATACAAACTTGAAGCGAAAAAAGGGATTCATAATTATTTTTATTACGGAAATAGGCGGTGCAAACGACAAATAAAAAAATCCATACTTTGCACACCATTTCCTAATAATTTTCTTTATGAACCCTTTTATCGCAACAATGGAAATTAAAAGCTGGAGTTGAACAGAACATAAATTATTCAAATTGCAAATAGCAAATTTAATTCTACTATATTGACATAAAATAATTGAAACTCCAACAATTCCAAGATTTGATATTTTGTTTGGGGGAATTTTGGGGTTTTAGGGTTTTCGTATACAAAATTCCCCAAGGCATAAAACAAATCCAAACATCTACTACACAAATTACTGAAATGTGAAAATTTAATATTTCCACTTACAGATAGCTTCCTACTTCCCTTGGATTTGATTCACGCCTTTACCTAACTGCTCCTTCAGGTTTCTTATTTTTTGGAATATACAACCATTCGATTGTATATAAATTAGATTCGGAATTTAGAGATTAGAGAAGAATAAGAATGGAAAATCATGTGTGTATATATATAAACCTATTAATTTTTTCCCATGGATTTGAATTTTTCAATCTAATCAAGGAAGAAGACTAATGGAGTTTCGATAGCGTTCCAAATATTTTGTGAATAAAAGTGAGGGGGCTAGCCTTTTATTTATAGAGATTAGAACGCGCTTGGACCGTAGGATTTTAGTTGGTTTAATATAATAAAATCCGGACCGTTTGTGGCCTAAAATAACCCTACTCGACATTCACCAATCGGTCGACTACTCACCCTTGGACGGTCAACCGCTAACGGTCGACCGACCAAGGAAAGGGGGTCGATCGGTCCCTTGTTTTGGACCATGCATATTGGTTGCCGTTTGTTTTGATTTGTTTCATCTTTTAACCATTACCATTTTGCCCCAACGTTAATTTTCCCTAACATTAAAATATTTATTACTCGTTTCAATTCCCATATTAACGTTATTTAAATTCAAAATTTGAATACGTTTGAACTTATTTAAATTTGAAGACATCAAAAGTCAATAACTTTTCTGTTTGAGCTCCGATCGCAAAACTTTATATATGAAAGTTAATTAGAAAATCATAACGAACGCAATGGTGTAACTTTCATGGCCAAATTCTGACATTTGCGAAATTCTTATTTTTAGCCTTATTATTAATTAATAAATTTCTTATTAATTTTTACGGGGTGTTACATAATATGTACACATGTTCATTCTACAAATATCTGCAAGGTATTTATGTATCTAATTTACCTGTTGTTTTGCATCCCAATTCATGACAAAACCCAGAAGTAAGTCAAGCTAATAAATTTAGTAATTTATATGTATCAACTTGCTCGAAAGATGGAAGACAAAGTTAAAGTTTATTTATTGCAATATTGCTAAAAAGGCACAATTATAACGACTTTACAATGTGATAATTCATTTTTTTGTAGAATCATGATAACTTTTTAGCTTATGGTAGTTATATTTTAAGACACACACTTTACCGCTTCATTTCAATATCTAAATATTTTGAACAAAACATTGATATATTGTTCAGACTATCGGAAACATTCTAATCTTTTTACTTAAAGCGGTTGCCTTCAAATAGTACATCTTTTGGAAATAGTGATTTAGTTGTAATAATTGCACAAAGTTGAATCATTTTAGGAAGAAACATAACCTAAAATACGGTAATTCAAAATCCAAAGTAGATTTCAAATGTCTAAGCAGTTGGAAAAAATCATGAAATTTAGAGGGGGTAACATATTTAGTTATTTGTATTTTGTTAATAATTGTATACCCCTTCAAAATTTATATACCTACAGGCACTAATCTCTAGCTAATGATTATCCAGACTATATTTACAGTAAAACCACTAAGACATAATGCTCCTTGAACTTAATACATCACCATCAGCTAAATAATGCTAAATGCATGTTATGCGCATCGTACTTCACATAAATAAAGAGCTATTGTTGGAGGTTTTAAAACTGTGAATAACATAAAATTACTCCAAAAATAAGAAAACAAAAAATAAATGGAATCGGCACCTAGATTCAGAACCAAGTAGTCTCCTTGATGAAGAACCCTAAGATAAAGCTATTTGAGTTGGAGTACATTTTGCTTTCTTTCCAACATCCAAAGTTTTGCACACACAACAATATTATTTTCCTATATTTTATCCAGTAAATCTTGGTTGGAAGGACTAAAATACTAATATATAAATAAATAACTAAATCTATGTTTACACTGAAAGTTGGCACAAACACCCAATTAGCTTAAAGAAGAGAATAAAATGAAGAAACCAAAAGGAAAATGAACAAGAACAACACACAACAATATATAGTGGTTTGAATAAACACCGGCCTACATCCACTTAAGCTATGTTAGTGATTTCTGCAAAGTTTTATAAGTGAGATTTTATGGATCGGTGGCCTTGGTTTGGTGATGAACTAAGAAACAACTATATTAGTACAAAATTTAGAATGCAGAAAAAAAGATCCTCAACTAATGCCTCTACGCCTCAAATTATAGGCGAGGATCGACGAATTTGTCTCGACCACTTTCTCCCTACATTCCCCACATTCTGCTAGAGGTCGCCTAAAATGATCATGGCCAGATTAGCAAGTTTTTAAAGGGATTTGTACCGAGCCGAGCATCATAGTTCGGTGACAATCCTTAGGGATGGATCGTTGTGCTTTTGTGCTTCATTTCTTTAAGGCGATGCTAGGGATCAATGATGATCCATACCTTTTGGATCAATCACAATGCTTGCTTCTTGCCTTTGGGCTTCAACTAGTTTGAGTGGTCCGGAATGGACTCATATCTAAACTTCATCCTTGGATCGATGATGATCCATGAACGCTTGGTTGGTTTGTTGAACTCAAGTGTTTAGCTTCTCAAACTTTTATGTGATGGATCGATGGCGATCTATTACCCATGCCTTATATTCACATGTTGTCTCAGAGTCTTGTGAGGCAAGAAGCTTGCTTTAATCTTGGTGAACAAGATTGATCAGTACCGATCTAAGAGGTTTGGTTCATTACTGATCCAACACTTGACTATGGATTTTGACACTTCGACTTCGGCCTTACGAAGCACTTTGATAACTTGGTGATCCCCATGAATATTTGAAAATTTTATAGCTATGTCTTCGAGTTTCGATTGGATCTTTGGATTATAGAATTCTAGATTTCTGATTCACTATATGCATATTCGACCGTCTTAACTTGTCCAGACGTGGCTTGTTCAAAAAGCTGGATAACATTTGCCCTTCAAAGCATACCTTGAGTTAACAAGGTGTGCTTTGAATCAAGACAAGCTATTGATTTCAAACTCTATTATGAATAGATGCTTTCCATTCTCTGAAGCATTTTCACAAAGCAGTGGTCTTTTCTGGACTGTCACATTACTTTAAACAGTTTTGGATTTGCATTCCTTAGATTGTGTAAGGGTTGAAACGTGTTGTTCAAGCTTGCCGTTCAGATTATGGAAGGTTTTCAACAATCTTTTCTTTGAATTGTCCAGATAGCATCCCGTTGCTATAACTTCGCATGGGTTTGCATTATACTTTTCACCTCTTTATTATTATTTATTTATTTAATTTGTTTTTTATGGTTCGGTACTAGTCCGAAATGCTTGGATCGATACCTTGATTTCAGCCTATTTCCTAGGACAATCTGGCACTTAATATTTTTTGGCCCATTCCTTTCTCTTACTCGCTCACTTCTATTTTGTTAACTATTTTCTAACTCGAGCCCCACATTGTCAAACCTTGCCTCCGACTTCACTTTTGAACTCGAATTACTGTCGTTGCCTTGTAACACCACCTAAGCTTATCACCTTCCATAGGGCACAAATTCATCTGCTGATTGAGTTCAACTTTCAGATCTGAAACAAATTAAGTTCAAACCTGCCCCAATTTGATTTAGGTAGGCGGTGGCCTTTCTTAAGATAGTTCGACGGTGGTTTGGACTTCGACCATGCCAAATTGACTCTGGAAGCCCAACTTCCTTCTCCTTGGATCGGGTGCTGATCCAATACTTAGAGAAGAGTTTAAGTTTTTGTCCAAAAGAGCGAAGAGCCAGCCTTGTTTTTTGGTAAACCATAGTTGAACCCGAAGCACGACTTGAGATTTTGAGGGTGTGACTCGAGCTTTGATTTACAGGGTTTCTCTCGAGTTAGCTTCGAGTCATACCCGAGCCTAACCTGAATGTTTTCAAATGGTTATATTCTCTTGAAAAATATTGTTCAAAATTCTAAATTAAGTAGGAAAGGGAGATAGAGTTCAAGTGCAACTTTGGTCATGTAGTGGTCGATGGTTGTTATTCTTTAGGATGGTTTTAGACAACGATCGCATTGAACGCACTTTGGCACTCAAACGGATTGTTTATTAATGTTTTGCATCAAACACTCCACTCCAGTGTCCCTATAAAGAGAAATCCTATGACATTTTGCATGACGGTTTCGTTATCGTGAATTTATCGATAATGGTTAATATCTGACACATGGCCCTATTGTGCGATGGAGCTCGTTTGTCAACACGACCGATCTATCTACATAAAGTGTTCATGTTCGTGCGTTATGGACACTAGACACACTGCATATATTAATTACACATCACTTCCCCCATCAATGTATTGGATCCAGTTGGCCAATACACGTAGGTATCCATTGGATCGTATACATTGGCTACGCGGAGATCCTTATCAACATGAAGGTTAAAGTTTTTATCCTGCCCAACCTCCCTTATGTGTGAAGTTTTTAATAGCGATGTATCGTAGACGTTCTTTGCGCCTCAATACAATAGCAGCAGGTCCATCGACATCAAAATATGCCAAGACTAATATAGAATCTAGTTCTTTGGCATTGCCTACCACGAGATCTACTTTGGTATATTCTCAACCTCATCCACCTAGTCATTAGACGAAGCATTTTTTTAGAGATGGTTCCTTTTGTGTCGGCGAAAGAGGCTGTAGTTGGGGTTGCCCTCGATATCGACATTGGTGATGTTTTTGTCTTAACGGAGGCCTAGGACTCACCTGCTTTGAAAGTAGACGAGGCATCTCCCAAGCGAATATGCTAAAGACATGGAATTCCTTTCAAAGACGTATTGGTCCTCGCACGCTTTCAATGGGCACATGATCCGCCCAAGGAGTATACAACCTGCAACTGATATATATATATATATATATATATATGGCTAGATGTGTTCAGCCTTTCAGTCACTTTATTTGTACGGTTCTTCAATTCATGAAGCTTTCCCCAACCTAATTACATCCAAATAGTTATGCCTCTCTAAAAATCATGTACATGATTTTTGTTCGCCATTTGAACAAGGTGCATTTTATTGAAGAGATTTGCTTATATGGCTTTAAGCGTTGAAAGGGGACCCCTTTACTCACTTTCTTAGAACCTTCTAGAGATTTTCGTTCAGTGGTTGGGTTGGAACAAATCAAGTTATTTCAAAGACGAGTTCTTCTTGTATGTTTTCCACCTAGCTTTGCATGTAAATGGTTCTCTGAACACAAGTCTTGTGCTCAATTTTTCTACTAATGAAGATATTATGGTTCTGATTGTTAATTTCATTAATACTTGTATTTGCAGATGATTCAAGAAGACCCGACAACACGAGCTTAGCAATCACGCTTGTAGCTCTTCGAAAGATTCCACTTAAAGAAAGGGATATGAGATTATTTCTTACTGATGAGAACATGCGAGCTTATAATCTTTTGGAGGAAGGCCATAGTTTAGGCCACGTGCTTGAGGTTCAAGAAGATGTTCAGCTTGCACCGGAGCCCGAGGGTGAAGTTAATGTCGATGAGAGTTAAGAAGTGCCCTATGTAAATATCTTATTATCGATCCCGGAGTGAGGCAAGAGGGCGGAGATAGCGGTGGAGAGAAAGATAATGATGGAGGTGGCGATGAGGATGTAGATTTTGGTCGTGAGTCTTCTAATGATAAGAGTGGTGATGCTCACGTGCCAATTATTTCCCAATGGCCAAAAATAAAAATCACCTCGTCTTAGACATCTTTGTAGTTTCCACTGGCTTCTGCAGTTGAGGAAATACCTATCCATCCATTTAGGAATATTTATGGATCCTTTGGGAGTATACTGGATGAATTTGGTTCTTTTGGTCTTGGCAACATTAGTGTTGGCGATATTAGTTCTTCTATTTGTCTGCCAATTGATATGCCTGTAACTGGAGCAGGGAAAATAACCCTTGTGAGAAAACTTCAAGTCCATGGTCTATGGGGGCACTAGGAGTAGGGAAATAATCCCTGTGAGAAAACTTGAAAGCCGAGGAAAAGTTGAATGAAAATATTGTCTTTCGAAGAAGACCACCAGAGCCAAGAAAAGAAAAGATGAGGCTACGCACCACAGGAGTCATACTCTTACATTGGAAAATGAAAAGCTTCAAAAGATCGTGGAGGAGCAGGCCTTAGAGATAAAGAGATTGCATGAGGCACTTGAGGATGAAATGGAGGAGAAAGATGATGCCCTTACTCAAGCTCAGGACTACTACAATGAGTTATTGGACACTCGTTATTTAAGAGATGACGTCGAGGCCCGGGCAAGAACATCCGATGAGCGAGTCCAAGCCATTAAGGACCATGTCAAATCTGAAATCGAACCCACTCTCATGCAGTTCTACGCGAATGTCATCAAATTCGGTAATTTGAAGTGGTTAGATAAGGAGTATCCCCATGCCTTGGGAGGAAATCCTGAAGCGGAACAAGATCATTCTAATGGGATTGAAATTGCCAAGGATGAGCTAAATCTCAACCTTCTAAAAGAGGAAGACGTAAGGGCACTCGAGACCGGTAGGCTCCTTCTACTCTTCGAGGACATTCCCCAAACCGATGTGTCTGCTGAGGTCCAACCCGAAATTATTTTTAAAGATTTGGGAGAGATTCTAGATCTGCACCCCAAGGACCTACGGTTGGGATCTCAATGCCAACATCTGGTATTACCACTTCCTTCACATCAGGGTCGCCAACCATGAGACTGTTACTCCTCTTCCTAGCTCTACTGCCATTTCTGCTACTACGACAACTTCTGGTATTTCAATTGGTTTGGCATCCTCGTTGAATGTTCATTATAACCCCTAAAAGCCCAGCTTCATGGGTGCTAAATCGCTTTTAAAGTTACCTATCTTATCTCCTATCATGGAAGGAGGCTCTGCCGATACTCCAACTCACACGGCATCTATATCTCCCGGAGGTATACCATTGACCTCACCCGTATTTGAGATGGCTCACATGACACCGGTTGATGTCTCTGATCTCTACTTTTTCGTTTTTTAAGTATCAGTGCTCTTGTTCAATTGCATAAAGAAGGCTTACCTTTGCGTACGCAAGCTACATTGACCGAATCAATCATTATGTCCGCCCTTATTGCAACTGCAGCCTCTTTGGCGAGTACTGCTATGGGTCCTGATGCTGAAATGATCCATGCCCTGGATGAAGAGGCCATGGGCGATCCTCACGAGATACGTGGGGATGAAGATATTGTCATGACTGGAGTCACCGAGCATTTGTCGGGACCATTAATGAGGGAATGCAAAAATCACAAACCTTATTGGTCAAGGACATCAAGAAGGAAAAATTGGATGTCGTTCCTCCTCCTCTCTTATTTCATTGCCTACGATGTCGATTGTCATTCCCACTTCTGCTCCATCTTCTGACAGTACTCAAAATAAGAATCTTGAATCTCCGGGGAGTGACTATGACTGGGATACCGACCCCAAAGGCTATTTTTCCAAGAGAGGTAAAGGTAGGAGATCAGTAAAAGTCATATTACGCACTCTTTCGGAGAAGGGAAGAAGAGTTAGAATGCTTAGTTGAAGCTTTTCTTTTGTTTTTTTGTTGCTTGTATGTTCAGCCTTAAATTCGTGTACTTAGGCTGATATTGTGCTGGTGAAGCCCTCGCTTTTACTGAAAAGTTTTGTTAATAAAGAATAAAGTAGTTTCTTCTCAAACCTCGCATTCATTTGTCTACGCATTTTGTTTTATTTTGCCTTTTATGCTAACTGCAATTGTGCTTGAATCAGAGCGCATTAACCATCCGCTGTAACCATGTATGGGCGGAAGACTTCTTACTGCCAGATAGTTAGATTAGCAGTTTTCTTAGTTTATCGCCAGTCAGGTGATGTTTGACTAGTGATAAAGTAATATTTTCATATTACTCCTTGTTATTGAGGAGTGATGTTTTGGATATCTATCTCTAGACATCCATGTTCGATCCTGCATACCTCCAAGCATTGACCGTGATTATCCATCTCGAGTGGTGGGTTAAACATCTATCTCTGGACGTTTACATCTGATCTCGCCTAACTTTGGGAGTTGATCGTATATGCCTTATCTCTGGGGCTAAACAAGCAAGACACTTGTCTCTAGGAATCATAAATTGACCTTGCAAGTCTTTGGGCAATGGTTTGATGCATTGCCTATCTACGGGCAAAGGTTTTAGGGTGTATTGTCTCAATCGACCTCCATGTGTTTATAATCTGACACCTGAATCATAGGCCAAAGGAGTTAGTCAGTGTCTATTTCTCATATCTGGAATGGTTATGTTCCTTAAGTCCAATCGCGGATCTCAAAATTCGATTCGTACCTATCTTTGGGCACATGTATACCTACACCATATAAATACGTAATATTCAATTTTATTGTTATGAATAGCACTTGGTTAGGCTAATTAGAACACAAGTCCATAAATCCCCAAAGCCAATTTATTTTATATTCACAAGAATGGCAGACTCTGCCTTATTACATCAGAGCCTAGTTGATTAAATATTTACAAAGACATATTTAAGCAAAATAGCGCCATAGATGTTTGCTATTACATGCCCTTGGAAGTGAGATTCCATCAACTATTGCTAGGTTGAATGTTCCATCTCCAAGCTTATGCTCAATGGCGTATGGACCTTCCCAACCCGAGCCCATATTCACTGGACCGGGGAAGGTTCGTTTAAGGACGAGATTATTGATCTCGAAAGTCCAATTCCTAGCCTTTGTATTATAATGTCGAGCTACTCGTTTCCGATGAGCAGCAGCCCTTAAATCAGCTTCACCGCGCTTCTCATCAAGCATATCAAGCGACTCGAGTAAGAGTTCCTCGTTTGCCTTAGGATCATAATAGATCTTTCGATGAGAAGGCACTTCTAATTCAATCGGAACCATGGCCTCTGATCCATAAGCGAAAGAAAATGGAGTATGACCAGTCGTAAACTTATGGACCGTTCGGTAATCCCAAAGTGTTAGAGGCAATTCATCGACCCATTTACCCTTGGTCTTCGTCGGTCGCTTCTTTAGGATGGATTGATGATTTTGTTAACCGTCTCCACCTGTCTATTCTCCTGCGGATTTGCTACCGCTACAAATCTTTTTTCTATCCGATATTTGCTGCAGAAATTCTTGAATTTAGCACTGTCGAATTGGGTTCCATTATCGGAAATGATTGTTTGCGGAATTTCAAATCGACAGATAATGTATTTGACTACAAAATTAATCACCTTCTTTGTGGTGATTGTGGCAAGCAGTTCCGCTTCGAACCATTTCAGGAAATAATCAACTGTGACAATGACATACTTCTCTCCGCCTTCGACATCGGTAGTACATCGATGATGTCAATTCCCCCACACCACAAACAACCATGGATTGACTATTTGTGTAATTTCTATCGATGGGGCTTTGGGACTCTTTGTAAATCTTTGGCATCCATCGCACCATCTGATGTAATTAGCCACATCTCAGTTGATGGTTGGCCAAAATATCCATAATGAACTAATGAAGAATCAATCTTGCCAATGTCTACCCCCCGGTATGATCCGCATAGGCTCCTTCATGTACATTTGCAAGGACCCTTTTAGCTTCTTTATTGGTGACACGTCGTAGTAAGGGAGCTAAGATTCCTCTCTTGTATAATACTCCTTCCCAAATAATGAATCGTGGAGCATTGTGCAGGAGTTTCTTTGTTCGTTCCTTCCACTTGGAAGAGTTCCTTTCAGCATGTACTCCTTGGTCAGAGTCATCCATGGCTCATGTTATACACATAATTTCCAAAGGGAATAAGTAAAGAAGGTTATGTCGAAGTCGAAAAATAACATGTCGCATATCACCAGCATAGAAAGAGAAAGGCAATGTCGAAAGGCTGAGTATTATAATATAGAAGGTCACGATAGGAAACTACACCTCTCTTCAGAATTAAGGGCTTTTCGCAAATAACGTCAAGGATGAACATCGACATTAAAGTCCCCATCAATGTCGACATGTAGCATATAGACGCCACACCAATGGATGATATTAAAAGTATAAAGATAAGCAACACTGAAAGAATGAAGCCTAAGATCATATTGAAGAAAATAATGTCGCTCCTCAACTATGTAGATACTTTTCCATGTCGCGTTCCATCAAAACCGCTCTTCGTCGATGCTTCCTTCTTTGGATATCGCACACCATCATGCCGCATAACATCAAGGCAGGAATGGAGAAAGAGAACTTGATGTTATCAATGTCGCTCCTCATCCATGTCGCTTTACCAATGATGTCGCTACTTATCAATGTCGCATATAGTTAATAATGCATGTCATCAACGCCGCATGCAATCGATGCCGCATCACGCCCACTCTCCAATGCCGCCTATGCTACCTCCATTCCATGCCATCACTTTTCAATAATCAACTCTCAAGTGATGTCATACTCATTCTATGCAGCACAAGCTCCATGCCGAATATTATCCACACCATGCCTTATTAATGTCGCATGCCATCAAGTCTGTGAAGGATATTGCCTAAAAGCATGTCGTAAACCATTAATTAAGGTCATATTTCATGGTTATCAATGTTACATGGCATCAACGTTAAAGCATGTTGAAAGCCATATAAGGAAACATGATTAGATCCATTCATAAAATTAAGTCTATGAGGGTTTAGTGTATTCTCCTCCATAAAACTCCAAAGGCCTTCATATTCATTCACAAGCTTCATGTAAAGGCTACCACTAAGACAGAAACAAATAGCAATCAAAGTCCCACATCGCCAATTGAAGCAAGTCTATCTTCTTTCAACCACTATAAATATAGATCTTCTATGACTTATCTTCCTCTTTTAGCATAAATCATTTTTGGACTAAAACTTCTTTAGGCTTTTTTAAGAGCTTGAGAACTATTGTAATGACAAATGGTCAACGAAGAAGAAAATGACACGTGACATTTGCATACAAGGACTTGAATAATTAAATAATTGCATATTCGCACATTTGTAACATATACATGATTGAATAAAGAACATGACTTGAGCATATTGCATATTGACTTGTGGACTTGCTTATTTACCTATTGACTTATGGATTTGTCTATTTTGTCTTTTTGAACTTATGGGTTATGACTCAAACAAACTAATGAATTACCATAAAACCAAGGGGTGTTATTGGAATTTCTTCGTACATGCTATGTTGTACACACATGTTGAATGTTGGACCAAATTCCGATTTAACGTTTTTGACGCTAGAAGGAGAACGCGAACCTATATGTGTTCGAATAATGACCAAAGTACTCTAGATTTTGAAGTGTAAAATTTTCAAATCTGATCCTTATTTGAATTTTAAATTTATAAAGTCGTCACATTTATTGTTTAATGTTTGCAGGTAGCAAATTTATAAACTCGTCAATTTTATCCAGCATCAATTCGTCACGTAATTTATTAGCTTATTCTACCACTCCTCCACCTTCCTATTTCTTTCTCTCCCTTTTTCTCTGCTCTCTCTCTCCTGTTCGAATGAATCATTCCACTTTTCATCAAATAAATCGTCTCGTGATTCTTTTTATCTTGCATGTATTCGACATCCGTCCATTCTGCATCTTGCTCTCGACTTCATCTCAGCTTCAATAAAATTGCTCTTTGGGAATTTGTGGCTTATATAGGATCAGTTGATTTCCAAGTTCCAAGTTTATACAAAATATATGTTTTTAAAAAGCTTACAGATTTCTTAAACACAAGATTTTCAAATACGTCTGAGTTCCAAACATATATTCTATCCCAGGGGCATCAAAATTCAATATTACCAGGCGTGGGATATATAAAAAGTTTTGGGTATACATGTTAAGTTCTATATAGATCAGCTTTCAAAATATGGATACAATAGGTTTGGATTTATTTAATTTTTGAATAAACACTGACTTCATAAAATATGTAGTTTTATGCATATCAAAGTTTTAAGTTCACTGTCTACGAATGTATACATACCATATAGCTTCACATATATGTTAAGTTTTAAACATACATGGTTTAGAAAAACATAAAGTACATATTTAGTGTCAGACTCAAAAGTGTAAAACTTTGAATATCTTTTTGGGAATGTATATATGATTTTGAATATAAGCTTTTGAGTGCAGAGTGTTTCACACATCTGGGTCACAAATATACAGGTTTTCAAGTATATATAAAAATTTATATGAACAGTTTCATACATATAGACTTCAAAATATATTTGCAGTTTTAAGTATACGGCAGTTTCGAATATATGTATATATGTATGGTTATGATTTAGTAATAAAAAAAATTCGATTATATATGCAACAGACTTTGGGAGTACATGGCGTTAGGTTATAAAGTTTTGTATGCAGACTGATAAAACTTTTGAATGTTTTGAAAGAGTATGACCTCAAATGAACGAAAACTACAAATATATCAAGTTTTTAAACGTATAAGTTTTGTGTATATGTGGTTTTAAAGCTTCAGCTATATAAACGTGATTTCATAGATGAGAATTTCGATTATGTACAGAGCAGGCTTCGAGAGCGCATGACGTGTATACCTGCAGTTTTATATATATTGACTATTGAGTCTCAAAAGCTAAAAGCTTTAAATATATAGACGTGGGTTTCTAAGATACACTGTTTTATATATTTCAAGTACATGTCAGTTTTTAAATATATATAATGCATAAAGTCTGATAAGCTTTAAATGCACAAACTTTGAATATATCATGCTTTCAAAATGAACAGGTTTCTGAAAACATGCTAAGTTTTGAAGATGTTAGTTTCAAAAATATATTAAGTACATACAGGTTTTGACTCTATATTTTGTGCATAGTTTTATGTGGGAATTAATAACTTTGGGTATACCGGTTTCAACGCAATGAAATTCCGAATATGATTTTGCAAGTGAAAGTTTTACATATGTATATATGAGTCAGTTTCCATCAAAAGCTTGAATTTGGTCATTTTCAAAAACATGTATATACATACTTAAAGCTAGTACTTTCTCAAATCTGTCGTATATGATATATCCTAAACTTATATATTTATTAGATACTGTACGTATTCTTGAAACTATATAGATATGAAACTATATATACATGAGCTTCTATGGTTTCAAATATATAAAGATCCATATTATTTCCTACTATTATTTTTACTCAGCTAAAACCACTTGCGTACCTCGAGATCCGATTCTACGGCTCGGGTGATTTTCCTCTTGACCAAGCAAACAGAGGACAGCAGTCCCCCCGATATTCAGATCGTTCATTTTTTTTTCTATTTTATTAATTGTTGAAAATAGAAAATGGATGGCTGGAATTGTATGGACTACCGAAATTTGGTCCAGACGATCAGTCCTTCTATGGCTCTATTATCCTACAACTTGCTTTATTGATACGCAGTCAAATCGCGCACTTCGAAGTTCGATTAATTTATCAATATATCCCATTGTATTATTCCAGACCATCTTCTTCTTACTCTCTTTTATCTACTCTGCTTCCAACCCAAAAGTTCTTCAAAACCAATTCGACATTTCAATATCAGATAGTAATTCTATCTCTAAATTTTGAAGCCAATGGATTTAGTTTTGTGAGACCAGAGGGTCTCGTATTTATGGATAGAATAAGGAGATATAATAGGAGAAGGCGATGATATTAATGCTGAAGTTACCATATTAATGTCGACAAAGATGATGCCGAGATTGATCGGTATTCCATGTCGTCGAAGCTGATGATATTTCCCGACGATGATGGCGTTCATGTCGACATTATGATGCCGAGATTGGTGGTATCCATATCGCTAAAGCTGATGGTATTTGTTGGCATCAAACATGACCACCAACATCCGATTGAATGTAAAAGCATCAATATCCAATAACAATATTCAAATAAAGATAAAAACATAGATCACAAAATCAACGCTAGTTTTACAATGGTTCGACAAACTATAGCCTACGTCTACTTCAATAATCTTTTATTTATACTATAAGATTACAAGTACGGTTGTTTTTTGTCTTCGAAAAGTAATGAAGGAAAGGTGGATAGTGAAGAAGAAGAGCCAGCCGAACAAACAGATCCTTCAAACGAACCATGAAGCTTGTATTTATAGGGGAAGACGGCGAAGTATCTTCCTGAAATTTCGGTTGTGGAATATCCAAATTCAGACGAGGTCACCCTATTGATCGTGGGCCCCACTTCCATCAAAATAACGATTGGTGTCAATCGTTTTTCTTGCTCCTTTTCACGTGCGATCGATATGGTGTGTCATACCATGCAATATCTTGTTATTCCCAAAGTTTCGTGCGTAGTTGACTTCTGCATTTTGAGTTATTGATCGATCATCTTTGATTTGTACTGTCAATCCAAGCGATCTGTATCCATATCGATTCACGCCGATCCATAATGAAGATGTTCCATATCCGATCCATATTAGGAACGGATCATAGCCGATCCATTTTGGAGATCAATGGATCATGGCCGATCCATAATGGAGATCAATGGATCATTGCTGATCCATATTGGAGAAGGATCATAGATGATCCATTGTTAAAAACGATCGTATACGATCGTTTTTTTAGTTGAAGTGTGAAATTCATACTTAGCCAATTCCAAAATGCCATTTGCATGAATCCGTACGACTATCATCCATAGTCTTGTCCATAATCGATCTCCAATCCTGGTAACCATCTCTTCGGGCTTTCTGACTTGATGATCATGAAGTTTGTTGGATTAAATCCGCCTGTATACTGTCTTGCCAAAAGGCGGGCTAACACTTTGCCCCTCAAAACATGTCTTGTGATAGAAATGTGTGTTTTGAATTGCCATAAATCCAAACTCCATAATCCATCGATAGCCATATTATCCAACTGAATCCAATCCGTTGCCAATCTAAATCCATGACCATTCCGAGTCGATATCCAATTCTATATCCATTGCAAATCCGCGATCTCTCCGGATCGTTTGAAAGCCTCTGTCCCAAGTTCAAAGGTTTGATCATCATCCTAAGTCCACGATCTCTCCGGATCGTTAGCCAAACCCCTGGCCTCTCCAGGCCGATATCCAAGTTTGTGACCTCTCTGGGTCAATATCCAGGTTCGTGACCTCTCCAGGTCATTATCCAAATCCATAACCGTTTGAAATCCTAGAAGTCAGTAAGCCAGTCCACGATCTCTCTGGGTCATTATCCGATTTCATGGTCTCTCCGGACCGATCGATGGTCTCTCCAGACCCTTACTAAGCTCAATCCAAAATTAACAACGAGTAAGCTAATCCTATCGCGGACCTACTCACCCCCTACACTCCGGCCCTTTTGAGGCATATGCTGATGTCATGATCTTCTTGGACCGATCATAGCCTCTCGAGGCTCTTGCTGGACCTCATCCTGTCACTCTCCGATGAAAGGAGAACAATGACAAGTAAGCCGATCCTGTTGCTCTCCGGTGAAGCGGCGTTACTTCTTGCATTCTGATCCAGTGTCCTTGAACATTAAGCGATGTCCTGGCCTTCCTAGGCTGATCATAGCCTCTTCGGGCTCTTGCCGGATCCTATTCAGTCATTCTCCGATGGAAGGGGGAACATCGATAAGTGAGTCGATCCTGTCGCTCTCCGGCGAAGCGACTCACTTTCTACATTCCGGTCCCTGACTCTCTGGCCTAGGACATAAAGCGATCAATTATGTACTAACTTCCTTTCTCCGATCTTGACTCTACAGTCGAGGGCTTAATCCATGTACGAGTCCATCCTGTCACTCTTCGACGAAGGGACTCGCACTATGCGGTTATTGCCCCATCACTCCGATCGGGACAATAACCACGACCTGTTTTATTCATCACATTAATGCGGATTAAAAATAAATTAACAAATAAGAGTCTGTATAACCAAAAGTCCAAAAAGCAAGAAAACCAAAAGGTGCCTCTCCAGGCATGACGGTTCATCATCATCTCGGAGCATGCCTAGGGACCGGCCTCGATCCCGTACATGTGTAAGTGAATTAGCCGTTTTATTGTGGAGTTTTATTGTTCATTCAGTTCATGCCATCTCGATTAGTAGATGACGATCCGTGACCTCGATCCAAGGTCATTTCCATTTGATGTGGACGGTGGCCGCTCCTGTTCCACCGCCGCAGCCCGAGTCCTCACATATTGCGGTATCATGCCATCCCTGATATGCTCCTCAATAATATCCCGGAGATGCCTGCACTCATTTGTAGTATGCCCATCCAATTTGTGGAACATGCAGTACTTTCCAGACATGCGTTCTCGCTCCGTAGGATCCCTCATAGTCGGTTTCCGATAAGGGAGTTGCCCCCTTGTATCCAGATAAATCCACTCCAAACCTTCCGTCATTTCTGAATAAGAGGAGAACTTCGGCTCCCGCTCTTTCCTTTGCCTTTTTGCTCTGTCATATCCATCGTCCATTTTTCGTTTACCCTTATCCTTACTCGAACCTTCCCTAGACGGTCCTTTACCTTTCACAGCATTCACTTCCAGTTTATCGGTTTGTGCATCCTCCTACCGCAAGAACTTCTCAGCCTCGTGGTAAAATTCCTCGAGATCCATTGGTGGATCACGTTCCAATGCAACCTTGAAATCCGTGGCGTCGGCGATTCCAGATACCACCGCCATTAAAACCATCGATGGATCCGGCCGATCCGCCGAAGCAACTGCCGCATTAAACCATGTCAGAAAATTCCTCGGAGACTCTCATGTTCTCTGTTTCAGTGCTGTCAATGTCATAACATTCTTGGTTATCGTGATGTGGACCTAAAACTGCCTCATGAACCGATCTACCAACTCACTCCATGTCCCGACTGAACCATTCTCCAGCTGCCTAAACCAGAGGTCCAGAGCGTAGCTGACTCCGTGAAATAAAGAGGGAAACACCTTGTTATAACCACCTCTGATACCCCTAACACTTCCATATGCCGGACATACCTCATCATATGCATAGTTGGGTCCGACTTTCCATCATATACTTTTAGTGTTGGTAGTTTAAACTCCAGTGGATTCCTAGCATTCCTGATATTAAGAGTGAATGGACTTCTATTTACATCATCCAGATCCTTATTCACCAATCCTCCATGCCTAGCTCGCTTGATCATCTCTACAAAGCTGTCATTGTCATCCAGCGGTAGTCTCCTATCATCATTTCCAAACTGCCCCCCAATCCACGAGGGAATTCCGGAACGTACTCCTCCGGACAAGCATCTAAATTCTGATCAGCACCAAACTGCACAGCATCATCCAACACCGTGCCTGGCATCGATCCAGCCTGACCCGAGGGTATGCCCTAGAGTCTAGATCGATCGGCACTGATCCTTATGGATGGATCGGGGTCGATCGTTCCTCGTTGACCATGAGGTGCTCCCGGTTGCTCCACTTCGTTCCTTAGTCCAACTGCTCCATTTCCTTGATCCTGATTCTGGTTTTCCATAGCTCCTGGTGATCCAACTTCATGATCCATATTTCCAACGTTCCTGCTACTCCAATCCCTTGGTTCCGTGCTCCAACTTGACCAATCTGCCGGAGTAGATTCTGCACCATCTCCTCCTGTCTCTTAAGCATCCTTTCCTACATAGCATCCATCATCGTTTCCATTTTATCCCTGGTGATGTAGATAGATGTTTGATTAGCTCTAGCTCCAGAGGAAGCCTCCTAACTCCCTCTATGATGGCTCCTATCTGGTAGCGCTCTCCTTGTTGATTGCCTAACCATTGCTCTAAATATAAGCTATCTAGTTAATTCCATATCCGAACTCCAAATCCACGGGGGCTAGATTTCTTAGTGAAAGCACCAAAATGTTAGCGTCAAAAATGGTCACTAATACCCGATTGAATGTGAAAGCACCAATATCCAATAACAATATCCAAATAGATATAAGAACACAGATCATAGAATAAGTTGCAGAAAAGCAAATGAACATGCTAGTTTTATAGTGGTTCGACAAACTCTAGCCCATGTCCACTCCAATAATCTTTTATTTATACTGTAAGATTACAAGTACAGTTGTTTTTTGCCTTCGAAAAGTAATGGAGGAAAGGTAGATAGTGAAGAAGAAGAGCCAGCTGGACAAAAAGATCCTTCAAATAAACCATGAAGCTTGTATTTGTAGGGAAAGATGATGAAGTATATTCCTAAAATTTTAACCGCGGAGTCTCCAAATCTAAATGAGGTCACCCTATCGATTGCGAGCCTCACTTCCATCAAAATAACGATTGGTGCTGATCGTTTTTCTTGCTCCTTTTCACGTGCGATTGATATGGTGTGTCCCACCATGCAATATCTTGTTATTCCCAAAGTTTCGTGCGTAGTTTACTTTTAGATTTTGAGTTATTGATCGATCATCATTAATTTGTACTGTCAATCCAAGCGATCTGTATCCTTATCGATTCACGCCAATCCATAATGAAGATGTTCCGTATCTGATCCATATTTGGGATGGATCATAGCCGATCCATTTTGGAGATGGATTATATACGATCCATAATGGAGATGGATCATTATTTATCCATATTGGAGAAGGATCATAGCCGATCCATTCTGAATAACGATAGTTTTTTCAGTTGAAGTATGAAATTCATACTTAGCCAATTTCAAAATGTTATTCGCATGAATCCATACGACTATCGTCCATAGTCTTGTCCATAATCGATCTCCAATCACGGTAATCATCTCTCCGGGCTTTCTGCCTTGATGATCATGAAGTATGTTGGGTCAAATCCATCTGTTTATTGCCTTGCCAAAAGGCGGATTAACACTTTGCCCCTCAAAACATGTATTGCGATAGGAAGGTGTGTTTTGAATTACCGTAAATCCAAAGTCCATAATCTATCGATAGCCATATTATCCAATTCGTTGCCAATTCAAATACATAATCTCTCCGGATCGTTAGTGAAATCCATGACCATTCCAAGTCGATATCCAATTCTGTATCCATTGCAAATCCACGATCTCTCCGAATCATTTGAAAGCCTCTGTCCCAAGTTCAAAGCCTTGATCATCATCCTAAGTCCCTGATCTCTCCAGAATGTTAGCCAAACCTGTGGCCTCTCCTGGCCGATATCCAAGTCTGTGACCTCTTTGGGTCAATATCCAAGTTCGCGACCTCTCCGGGTCATTATCCAAATCCATAACCGTTTGAAATCATGGAAGTCAGTAAGCCATCATGCGATCTCTCTGGGTTGGTATCCGAGTTCATGGTCTCTCCGGACCGATCGATGGTCTCTCCAGATCCTTGCTAAGCTTCATCCAAATTTAACGACGAGTAAGCTAATCCTTTCGCTCTTCGACCGTAGTTGAAGATTTATTGATGCCGACGGTCTCATGCCGAAGCATTGGGAGCTGTGATGCCGCGATTGGTGGTATTTACATCGAAATTGGTGATGTTAATGTCAAAGCTTATGCTTCATTTTGAAGTTCAGAAGGTTTATGCCGAACTTTCTGGTATCAAAGAAATACTTAATACCGTAGCCATCCCATGTCGAGTTGGTAGTAACCATGCCACAAAGGGAAATATTGATGACGTCGGACAAGTTCCATGTCAACATTCGGGTTCTATGTCCCAGTTCAAGTTTCATGTCGACATTCAGGTTTTATGTCGAGATTCAGGCTTTAGGGAGAAGTACAAAGGTTTTATACCAAAAGATAGTAGGTTTTGAAAAGCATACTTGAGTTTTAAACATATAATATTTCAAAAAAAATAAAGTTTCCAAATACATACAAAAGGTTCAGATTTTTGAAAAGTAATTTTTTATATATGCAAAGTTTTGGAAGCACAAGGCCTTGAGCGTACACACATATATAGTTTTAAGTATGAACATGTGATTTCAAATAACTATACGAATATAAGTTTGGTATATACAATATATGGTTTAAGTACATATAAGTTTCTTGTGCAGCAGATATCGGTCACATCAGGTAACATTAGCTATAACAGGTAATATAATGATGTCTTAAACATCAAATGGTATAGTACGACTAAAACAATGTCGTAAGTATAGGTAATATCATGCGCATCAGGTGATAATGGTTATAACTAAGGTTTCACATGCCTATGGTTTCAGAAGTGCATCATATGCAAGCCTTTGAGCACCCAGTTTCATATATATATATATATATATATATATATATATATATATTAGTGTCTCGGATATGCATAGTTTTATACATAAATATAAGCATCAATGATCTCGAATATATATACATAATCTATGGATTTTAAAGTCTAATAAGTTTTGCATATCTAAACAATTTTGAACATATATCAATTTTCAAATGTATATGTCTTGTATAAGTATGATTTCAGAAGAGAAAAACTTTGAATATATTAGAATTAAGTGCATATCAGATCTCAAATATTATAGTTCTAAGTTTATATGATTTTGGATATATGGTTTTGAACTTATATGGTAGCCCCGAGAATATCAACTTTTCAAATATAATGGTTCAATGGTATATATGGGTTTATAAACATATGTCATTCAAATTTTTATGTAAAGTTTTGAATCTTTAAATTTCATATGACATTATAAATTTTGACGATATAAAGTTTTTAATGCATATAATCAGGTCTTGAAATATACATTATTAAACTTTGGATATATATGGATTTGTACATACATGATTTCGATTTTGAATGTTATCGTTTTAGCATATGTTAATTTCAAATGACATCCTATTAGCACATTGGTTTCGAATTAGTTTTAATTATTCATGATTTAGAAAGATATTTATTTCAAATGACATCAATTCCATTGCTTTGTATATGTGTTGACTTCAAAAAGCTTTAACTTTGAGCATATTGGTCTTGAAAAGCATTATTCTTATAGATATATAATTTTGGGTATATTAATCCCAAATGTAATCAGTTTCATGAATATACAATTTTGAATAAATAAAGTCTTATATAAAGCATCTAAGATGAACAAATTTAAAACAGCCTTCGGAAAATTTACAAATTTCGAAAATAAAGAGCGTTGAACTTCACGATTTCCAAAAAAAATTACATGTTACTAGATTTTGGAACTTATGTCGTATTAGGATAGTATGAAGACTAATTTACCATGAATAGATGTTTGAGAAGCTATGATTTTTTAGGAATTTCCGTCATCAGATAAGTTTTAGATTTTTTTTATACTACGAAAATGGAGTTTGTAAAATTTCTTTCTTTATGGTGGGATTTAAATACCAAAATGGGAATTCAAGTTTTCTTACATAGGATAATGGATTGTCTATGGATTATTCATGTCAAGAGGTTAACTCCTGTAGCAGTAGATTTAAGCATTTAGATCGAAGGTGTCACTAACCCCTCATATTGGATCGACTTTCAAATTTTTTTTTTTATGGTTGTTTAATTGATTGAAAAGGCGTTTTCCTAAAAGTTTCACAATTTTTGAAACCTATTATATGGGATAAATATCCCACCTTATTTTATACCATCAAACAACCCGCTATTTCAAGAAAATTTGTATGTTAAAAGTATTTCATAATATGATATGTAGTTTTTATCGTCCTAATTTTAACCCAAAAGGTATTTTGACAAAATCATTTTGAAAGTTGCAAATTACCAATATTAACCCAAAAGGCGATTGACTGCTTACCAAGGAAACCCGATAGGGTGCAAGATCAAAGTTTGGAACTCAAGCGATCAAAAGAGAATCTCTGAATTTAAGCCATCCGAATAACCCAAGTAATTTTTGAAAGATGAAGAGGCGTTCATCAAGTATCATGGTCATGAATAACTAAAAGGAAACAAATCTGTCTAATTAGAACCTGTTAAAAAGGGAAAGGTTCAAGAAAAGATTTTTAGGGACCATCTTAGTCAGCTAGAGCAGAGCAAAAGATAAAAATCATTAGCAAGATGGTTGCCACATTGAGATAAAGTAAGGAAGAAATTCAAGAATTTAGAAGCAGAATCATTATCCAATGTCGTGATTTTCAAGTTACAATGTTTAGACTCGATCTACAAAGGTCTTCTGAAAATAGGATAATAAGATTACAAAGCAGTAAAAGATATCTCGAATTTTGGCTTAATCACAACTTGCCTCGAACTACAAAACACCCGTAATCTCGATAGATTGACTTCAGAATTATGCGGCTCCAACATAATCAAAAAAGCATTCATGATCCCCACCTTAATATGGATTCGGCATGGGATTAGTGCAGAATATCTTGAATAATGATGGAATTTTCATCCACAAGATCAAGAGTATAAATTACAAAAAGTTGGTCTCTGATTACCAATGAAACCACAAGATGCATTTGAACATGAAATATATCGGAAGGAAAATAACCCCTAAAAGCTTGGATTCGCTAAAGGGTTACATATATAAAGGAATACTCCCCAACTCTTACTGCATACTTTATGAAAAGTAAATTGGATGGAATAACTACCGCTCACACTTTAGACATATCAAGCCATGATAAGATAAATTTCCTATGCATAAGAAGTAATGCTTCCAATAAAAGTTGAGATTGGATCCCATCAAAAGGTTAAGAGATGAAAAAATAATTCTCCGAATGTGATCAACGGGTTAAGGAATAAGACGGCCAAATGAATACCCGAGTATTAACAAAGAATGTCAAGCAATGACCACAAAATTTAGGAAAACTGTTCCAAAAGGAGGTTGGGCATTCTAAAAGATTATGCTTGGACTAATCTGATCAGAAATCCACCAACTACGCCAATATGATGACAACATGATAAGAGAAGTAAAACGCTGAATGTATGAGGCCATATTTCCCAACAATGGATGAGTAATGGGAAATCTTCTGAACAAAATAAGTGTATCTACATGGTTGAGGAGTAAGACTCTCCTAAAATAATAGAAAGCCTAAACCACTACCTAAGATGATAGTAAGGGGCTAAAGCCTTTGTCTCGACCAAGATGTCCTGGTCAAACTATCTCCTAGAGGAAGGTCAAAGCAAGCCTTTGGTCCCGTCTGAAAAGGCCTGACCAAAGCATCTGCAAGCCTTCAACCCCTGCCTACGCGGCCTGGTTGGAGCGCCTCCTAGAGGGAGGACGGATAAGCCTTTGGCCGACCAAAGTGTCGAACTAGCCTTTAGTGTCGTTATCAAAGGCCTCACTAAAGAGCCTCTTAGACGAAGGTTGGGTAAGTCGTTGGTATTGCCTAAGATAGCTAGCCAAACGCACCGGACGATTGCCTAAATCGTTGCCTAAGACGATGATAAAGGGGAAAGATCCAAGTTGAGATCATCACCTAATATGGTGACAAAGCAAAGGACTGAGACGTCTAAAGCCCAAAGAGTGGCACAAAGCAAAGGACTAAGACGTCCAAAGCCCAAAGAGTGGCGCAAAGTAAGAGAATAAAACGTCCAAAGCCAAAAGAGTGGCAAAAGAAATCCGTTCAAGAATGAGCCAATTATGCTCCAAAACAAGAATCAAGTAATCTTATAGAGAAAGATCCATCGAGTATGAGCCGTTATAATGCTAAGAAAAGAGATATGGATTGGTCTTCTTCTATTGCCAGATAAGGATTTCTGGCCTTCTATTATTATTTCCAAAATAAGTATTTCTAGCCTTATATTATTGTTTCCAGATAAGGATTTATGATCTTATATTATTATTGCCAGATAGGATTATGATCTTCTATTATTATTGTCAGATAAGGTTTTCTGATCTTCTATTATTTCTAGATAGATTTCCGATTTTCTATTATTATGAGATAGATCTTGGTCTTCTATTAATATAAGATGGATTTCTGGTCTTCTACTATTATCAGATGGATTTCAGGTCTTCCATTATTGCCAGATAGATTTCCGGGCTTCTATTATTATAAGATGGATTTCTGGTCTTCTATTATTGACAGATGGATTTATGATCTTTTATTATTATCAGATGGATTTCTTGTCTTCTATTATTACCAGAAGGTTTTTTTTTACTTCTATCCAAAATACTAGTAACATATGGTTTTTCTAGTCTTCCATTATTGTCAAATAGTTTTCTGGACTTCTATTCAAGATATTCATCCTATGGCCAAAATGAATCGCCAGTCTTACCTCCTATAATATTATCAAATAACTATCTAATTTATTATTTAGGAATTAAGATCACCATATGATTTCCAGAGCATTATTTGGAAATTTATTAGTATTTAATAATATAATGAAAATAATCTCGATTCGGATAAAAGAATGTGGGAAATTCCCCAACAACATGCTAATTTATAGCCTGACAAAATCCGAAAAAGATCACTAAAGATTTAATACTAAGTTATAATGAAAATTATCATTTGTTTTGTATTTTGCAGGAAAACTGGATTAGAAAGACAGCCTTAAAAAGGATCGGCGATACAAAGGAATTATTGGTTTTACCTTAAAGAGTAAAAAGCTTCCTTCTTACAAGAAGGGGGGCAAATGTTATTCACATAATTTCCAAAGGGAATAAGTAAAGAAGGTTATGTCGAAGTCAAAAAATAACATGTCGCATATCACCGGTATAGAAAGAGAAAGGCAATGTCCAAAGGCTGAGTATTATAATATCAAAGGTCATGATAGGAAACTACACCTCTCTTAAGAATTGAGGGCATTTCGCAAATAACGTCAAGGATGAATGTCGACATCAAAGTCCTCATCAATGTTGAAGACATGTAGCATATTGACGCCACACCAACAGATGATATTAAAAGTATAATGATAAGCAACAAATAAAGAATGAAGCTGAGCCAGCGTCAAAGACCATAAGATCATGTTGAAGAAAACAATGCCGCTCCTCAACTATGTCGATACCCTTCCATGTCGCATTCCATCAAAACTGCTCTCCGTCGATGCCGTCTTCTATGGATATCGCACACCATCATGTTGCATATCATCAAGGCAGGAATGGAGAAAGAGAACTTAATGTTATCAACGTCACTCCTCATTCATGTCATTTACCAATGATATCGCCACTTGCCAATACCGCATATAGTTAATAATGCATGTCATCAATGCCGCATGTAATCGATGCTGAATCACGCCCCCTCTCTAATGCCACCTATGCCACCTCCATTCCATGCTATCACTCTTCAATAATCAACTCACAAGTAATGCCATACTCATTCTATGCTACGTAAGCTCTATGCCGAATATTATCCACACCATGCCTTATTAATGCCGCATGCCATCAAGTCCATGAAGGATATTGCCTAAAAGCATGTCGTAAACCATTAATCAAGGCCGTATTTCATGATTTTTGATGTTACATGGCATCAATGCTAAAGCACGTCGAAAGCCATGCAAGGAAAGAGGATTAGAGTCATTCTCAAAGTCAAGTTCAAGAGGGTTTAGTGTATTCTCCTCCATAAAGCTCCAAAGGCCTTCATATTCATTTACAAGCTCCATGTAAAGGCTACCACCAAGATAGAAACAAATAGCAATCAAAGTCCCACATCGCCAATTGGAGCAAATCTACCTCCTTCCAACCAATATAAATATAGATGTACCCACTCATGGAAAGGGGTCCTTAACTTCTCTCCCTCTCTTAGCATAAATCACTATTGAACTAGAAATTTTCTAGGCTCATTCAAGAGCTTGAGAACCATTGTAATGACAAATGGCTAACGAAGAAGGAGATGACCCATGACATTTGCGTATAAAGACTTGAACAATTAAATAATTGCATATTCGCACATTTGTAACATATACACGATTGAATAAAGGACATGACTTGAGCATATTGCCTATTGAATTATGGACTTGCCTATTTTGAATTTTTGAACTTATGGACTATGATTTATATTACCATAAAAACAAGGGGTATTATTGGAATTTCTTCGAACATGCCCTCTTATACACACATGTTGAACATTGAACCAAATTCCGGTTTAACAACTCCGTTTCAACTTTAGACTCCAAGATCCAATCAACATCCATCTGACCGATGCTCGAAACTGACAATACCTCCATTGGAAATAAACTAATGAGTTGCGCATCCCTGGAGCTAGCTAGCTTGGCTAGCAAATTGGCTTTTGTGTTCTTCTCCCTGGAGATGTGCATTATCATGTAATATTCAATGTCATTGAGTGATTCCAGAACCTTCGTCAAATAAGGGGCTAGCCTTACTCCTTTAACTTGAAATTCTTTCCTCGCCTAGCAAACCATCAATTGATAGTCTTCATATATATGCAAGGTTTTGACTCCTAATTCCTTCACTCTCTTAAGCCCCGCGATCAACGCTTCATAATCTGCTTCGTTGTTTGTTACGGGGAACTCAAGTTTCAGGACATAACAGATTGATCGCTCCTTGGGGGTTACGAAAACTACTCCTGCCCCCCAAGCAATGTTCGTTGGATACTCCGTCCGTGTATAACTTCCATTGAGCACTTAGCTCAATGCTCTCTTCTCTCTCCTCGTCTTGGGTGGTAAATTCAACAATGAAATAGGCCAATATGTATCCTCGAATCGCTCTTCTATGATGATATGTTATATCATACTAACTTAATTCGATATTCCAATTCAACAAACTTCCCGAAGTCTCAGGTCAGTGCAGTACTTGCCTTAGAGGTTGGTCAGTCAGTACCTTGATTGGATGAGCTTGAAAGTAGGAATTGAGTTTCCTTGATGCAATCAATAAGCAGTAAGCTAATTTTTCCGACTTTGAATAATTCCTTTCTACTCCTGTTTACTGCTTGCTGATGTAATACATCGGCCTTTGGACCTTGGCTTCCTCGCGTACTAAGGCAACACTTAGAGCATGAACAGATACCACCAAATAAAAAAATAGATCCTCTCATTCCAAAGGCTTTGATAAGATGGATAGTCTTTCCAAATGATCAGGTAAGGCCTTAAAAGCGTCCTTACACTCCTGCATCCAGATAAAATTTCCTTTTCCCCTTTTGAGGTCATCAAAGAACGGTATACACTTTTATGTGGCCTTTGAAATAAATCGACTCAACGTAACAACTTTCCCATTCAAGCTATGAATCTCCTTTATTGTTTTTGGGGATTTGAAATTCCTCAGAGCCTTAATCTGCTCTAGATTGGTTACTATGCCCCTTGAGTTTACTATGAAACCCAATAATTTTCTTGATGCGACTCCAAATGAGCATTTCAGTGGGTTGATCTTCATTCCATATCTTTGGAGCACGCCAAATATTTCTAATAGGTCTTCTAAGTGGTTCACCGATCATTGTGACTTCATCATATATCGTTCACATGAACCTCCATTATATGCTCGATCTGATACTTGAACATCGAATTAATCATTCTCTGGTATGTTGCTCCTACATTCTTCAGACCAAATGACATAACAAGTTAACAATATAGTCATAGGTCGGTTATGAAGCTGGTGTGCTCTTGATCTGGGATGTGCATTAGGATTTGGTTGTAGACAAAATAAGCATCCATGAATGATAGCAGTTCATGGCCGGCTATTGAGTCCACTAGCTGGTCGTATTTCGGCAGCGGGAAGCTATCTTTTGGGCATGCCTTATTCAAGTTTGAATAGTCAATGCATGTCATCCATTTTCCATTACGCTTCTGGACCAGCATTGGGTTGGATACCCATTCAGGGTATAGAGCATCGCTGATAAAGCCGTCGGCTTTTAGCTTATCCACTTCTTCCTTTAGCGTAGCAGATAGCTTCGAACCCAGCTGCGTCATTTCTGCTTTACAAGTGGACATCTGGGATTCACATTCAATGCATAGCACGCTATCTCTTGCGATATTCCACACATATAAAAATGTGTCTTGGACAACACATCCAGGATTTCCCGGAGAAACCCTACCAATTCCTTTTTCATCTTCATACAGAGATCCGATCTTCAAGACCCAGGCAGGGTCATCCTGATCGACCAGGATGTTGTTCGTTAACTCGGTTGGGGCTGCCCTTGCATCCTTTGGCTCTTTCCTCATATCCATAGCTTTATGGAATCTGCTATGCTAACCAAGCCATGGCTTAGGCGATGGTTTCTATGCATCATCGACTTGACGTAGAGAGTCTTCTCCACGTCCTTCCCTTTTTCACGTTGCTTTGCTTCACTCAGCTTTGTGACGTAGCATTCACGCTCTATGTTCTGGTCACCTTAGATGACTCCAACCCCATTCTCTATAGGAAATTTCATCATTAGACACCACAGGGCTAGGGCCATACAGAAGCTAGCGAGGTCCGATTGGCCCAAAAAGGTGTTATACGTAGAAAATGTATCCATCACAATGAAGATCACAACAGGCACTCTCTTACGTTAACCTTCACCTAAACCCACCGGTAAGTCAACACGTCCAATTTACTCTGCACCCTTTTTGGAAAATCCCCGAATCTGGGACTTACATGGCTTCAGATTCTGACCATCCATCATTATCTGGCCATATGTTCTCTTGAACAAAATATTTACCGAACTTCCGCAATCAACAAGAACTTCCCTCAAAGTAGCTAGCCCAATCATAGCCGTTATCACCAAAGGGTCAAGCGTTGGCGCTTCGACCTTTTTGGCATCGTGGTTCCAAAACACAATATCATTTGTCGTAGTCTTCAATTACCTTGTCGGAGCTCCATCTTCGACGGTAAAGCAACTCTCTTGTACCACGAGTCTCAACGAGCTTTGTAATGACCCATATTTTATGTATCAAAGGATCATAAAATATTGTTTTTAAATTCATATGAGATCATATTACTCTATAACTTTGGAAATGCCTACTGATGACATTTTCTATCTTAAGAGTTTTATCGGACGATTTTACTCCTGAAAACTTGTAACGGCTATAACTTTTGATAAAAGCCAAATTAGTATATGAGATTACTTCCATTGGAAAGATATGATCATTTCCCCTTTCGTAGAGTGGTCATAATAGCGATTTAGACTTTCTGGTTAGGAGATATGGTCGTTTGAAGTTTGGTAGTTTTTAGAGCAACTTAGTGGGTAATTAGTTGGGGAGAGGCCTAACGACCCATTTCAGGTTTGGAGGCTATATTTGCTAAAACAAACATCTCCAAATCATTTCTAACATCTTCCAAATAGATCTAAGCCTCCATTAACTCATTCTTCATCCAAAACCTTCTCTTTTCTCCTCCAAATCAAGTTTAAATCATAGATTAAGAGTAGATTAGCAAGAGGATCCATTAGAGATCTTCAAATCTACATTTTTGGGGAAGAAAAATCAGGTCTTTGTTGTTCATTTTCGGATTTGCCTCGATTTGCCTGCAGATCTCCACTTTTTGGGTGTTTGGTGAGTGATTTATCATCTCTCACCTTATTATATATGCATCTATAAATATTAACATGTTCTGAATCCATTTTTAAAGTAAAGATTAAGTTTTAATGCTATTTTAAAACTCAACCTGTAGTAAAAATGTGAATGAATGGATTTTTGGTGTTTTAATCATGTTATATGGATGTGCGATTGTCTTGATAGATGTTAGACCATGTTATGGATGAATTGTATGATGATTTCAGCGATTCATGTTTTGCTTGTTTGAATGTTGTTTGGTGCATGTATGGTGTTTGTTTGTATGCTTGTATGGTTGAAAATGCTTATCGGAGCGAATTAGAGGTAGGAATTGTAGAACCAGGCTTTGATGGTTAGGCTCGAGGATGTTAGGATTCATGGCGTAATTAGAGGTATGCTTGTATGGACTTTTGCTGTGATGGCAACGTAACCCTGGAATGTAATTACGATCTGTTGTGGGTTCCATGGCGTAATCGAGGGGCGCGGAGTGCCTACAGTTACATGGACTTTTGCTGCGATGGCAACGTAACCCAGGATGTTACTGCGACCATGGATGGGGGTGATGATTTCCAGAGCATTCTTACCAAAGATATTTCCTCTATTTTCAAAAATGTTTTCGGTATTTTCAATAAAATTATTTTTCAGGTATTTTCACTAGGTGTTGAAATGGGTCTGCTAAGTATTTATAGATTTTCAGTCCTGTGCCTGATCAACGTTTGACTGAATTTCTATGAGAACAAGGATAGACTTGTTGAGACATCGAGTTATAAAAAGCATTTTTGTATAAAACTATTTTCGTAATATTATGGAGATTTTAAAGTTTTTTAAAATTTTAATATAAAAGGGGTAAAAGAGTTAAAAATGTTTAAGGAATAATTTAACTAAAATACACAGTAAATTAATATTATTGCATCGTTCCTTTTCGGGGACGAAAAGTTCTAAAGGGGGGAGGAATGTGACGACCCGAATTTTTAACAGTTGTTAATTAGTAATTAACTGAATTAAATCATTGGAATATACTGATTTATAAATCGAACAAATAAAATTATGATAATTAACACATCTGAATATATATAAAAATTGATTTAAAAACTATATTAAATGTTGGAGTATGAATTCTCGGATATGATGAGTCCTATATAATATATATATATATAATGGTTAGATGCAAGAGTGGATGGGTAAATGAACATGTTAAGAAACATTGTATATGGAAGCATGTGTATATACAAAAGGGTACAGGTTTCATAGATGAAGAATTACAAGGCATATGAATATAATATTTAGACATATGTTCATATTAAATAGTGAAATGCAAGCATATATTTATATTAACAACAACATTATGGGTAAAATATATAACTATATATACATACATACAAAAGATACATATACATATATAAATTCATGAAATAGTAGAGACAAGCATTAAATGGTAGCACACAATATATCATTTCAAGCCTCCAAAACTTAAGTCAGGTTAGGCAACATCAGAAAATAAAAATAAAATAAAGAAGCTTGCTGTGAAAGCTGCAGCCTATACTTCTTTATATATATCTCCTCACTGTTTCAATTTATGGAATTCGAACAAAAATAAATAGAAAAACAATTGCCTTTGCAAACATAAGAAAAATCAAAATAACACAAGCTCGAGAGGATCAAACAGCCATTGCAACTTCAAAAGAAGGCTGAAGCAAGGAAACCTGAATGCAAGAAAGAAAATTCATATATGTACTTACCGAATAAAAAGAGGGTAAGGATGAAAATATAAAACCAGACACTTGCATTTAATGCTATCTATTCTAGCACAAAGACAAGGTCATTTCGAAATGTTATAAATCATTTCATTTCCCACACAAAAATCTTGCTTAGTCAAAGAAAGAAAAAAATCTCTGACCATTTGTTGTACCAGTAAAATAAACACCCTGTATATTTGTTTATATATATCAATCTTCTTATTTCAATTCGTTCATCACAACTGAACAAACCAAAAAGTATTTTACAAACTATAGCAACAACTTCTCTTTAAAAATTTTAAAAAAACTGGAAGCTGTAAAACCTGAGCAAACATAGCAAACACAAGGATTAACTCAAAATAAAATAGATCCGGATCAGATTCAAGCTTGCTATTTCAAAGATCAAGAATCAAGTTTCCATATTTTCAAAACCCTTCTCTGTTCAAATATTTAAGGTGAGTAAACATCACTTTTTAAAGTTAAATCTGTTTTCTCTAATGCATGTGATAAATAATGGATATAATGTTTTGCTTGGAAGTATAAATATGTTTTGTATGTTTATATGTATGAAATAATGTGTGCATGTCAGTGTTTAGATACATAAGCCTCTGTTCTTGTTTTACAGACCCAAAGCAATTCAAAAATCTAAATTTCTTCACCTAGTTTTCTTTTAGGTGATGATGTTTAAAGGAAATGTGTTTGTATTACAAAATCTTAGTTTTAAAAACATTTCTAAGTGTAGTTAGAAGGTAGAGTTACTGGGAAGGAAGAAGAACAGTGGAAACCAATTAAAGTCAGAAAAATCGATTGTTTAATTTCCTTGTTTAGATTATATAATCTGACTCGCCATTAAAAACTATGATTTTTAAAAGTGGAATCGTGATTTTTAAATATGTATTCATGGAGAAATCGTGAGTTGAACAGAAATCGATCTTTCTTCGATTTCTGGCGATCGAAAGGTGGTGGGGTCTCATGTTCATCACTGAGGGTAGCTTGGAGGTTGGAGACCCTAGGAAAAATACTAGGTGGATTTTTAAACCACCATGGTGGCCGGGCGACGTTGAAATAGGGTTTAAGGACCGGAGTTGGTTGTCGATGATTCTCGAGCTCGTGTGTCATCAATGGTGGATCGGGATTGATCGCAAGGGGTGGGATCGGGTTTGCTATATTACAGCATGATATGGGGTTCTCGCTTCGCGATTTGGTGGCGAACGGGAGACTCTTACCCCTACATGTCCCTTTGAGGTAGTATAAGGCCTTGGGTTGGTTACGAGTCGAGAGGCTGGCCGTAAAAGCAAATTCGAGGTACCAATGTATGCCACGGTGGGTCTGGGATGGTTGCAAAGCCTACCGGTCGCCACTGCCCCAGGTCGTTATAGTTGGTATCAGAGCCAAGGTTAAGCGAAAATCTTGAATCTGGTGGATGTACTCATTAAGGATAGGGTCAATAGTACCCTAGAATGAGTTGAGTGTATATATATATGAGGGCGTACTTGTTATTTTCTGATATAAAGATTTTAAATGATTTTATAAGAATATATTTTGATATATATAAAGCAATATTTCTTACTAATAATTGTTAAGGTAATTGGTTGTTAAAAATTATTGGAATTAAATTAAGAGGTAATAGAAATACAACCAAATTGAAATTAAATAAAGGTAAGTTTAAAATGGATTCAAACTGAAATTAAATCTTGAATTTGGGGAAAAGTTTCAGAATAAGATGATAATGAATTGGTTTCCAGATATGATAATCTTGGTTATTATCATAAATGATTGTTGTGTTTAATAATAAATGTGTATTAATGAGTAAGCAAAATGAAATGTTTTAGGAAAGTAAAACATTTAGGCAAGTATGGCTTATAAATTGGAATTGAAGATGATATAAATTGTGAAGTTTTAAATTTAAGCCCAGAATTTGAAATTGTTTCAAAGTGATAAAGAAATAATAAATAATATTATTTGAATGAAAAAGCTTGATTTAAACAGGAGTTGTTTGAAAATTTAAAGGAATTTGTTTTGAATTAAAAAACCAATGGTGGTTTAAAATTTAAGGATAACTTGGTGTGTAAAGGAAATAATATGTATATATGAGGAATATACATAATATCAAAAATAGTTTGAAATAAACTCTAAATGTTGAGTTTTAAATTTGGAATGAGATGTGAAACCCAAGGTGATAAGTTTTTGAACTTATAAGATTATTAATGTGAAGTTTAAGATTTGAAATGGGAATTCAAATTGGGTAAGGTTGTCTAGATTAAGTAAATTGAATTTAACTTTGGGAAAGTTAAATGATTAACAAACAACCTGAATTGGGAATTTCAAGATGAAATTGAGATTTAACTTGGGGAAGTTAAATGATTGGTTTAAATGGGAAGTTATGAGTGATCTCAAAATGGGTTTGAGATTTGGAAATTGAAAATGAATGGATGTTTTAAAATAAATTGGCTGATATTATCCTATTGTTATTAATAATATTTAAATTGTGAATTGGATTTGTTTAAATGAATGAGGAATGAAGTGTGGTAATATATCCATTATTGAGATAAATAGGGAAATTAAACTTTAATTTGAAATTAAGGATATGGAATTACTTTGAACTGAAAATTTGAATAATTGAATTTGTAAATTAAAATTATTTTGAACTCTTATTTGAACTTTGAAATAAGTTAAGTAAAGATAATTTAAAATGGAATTTTGAGAGTTGGACTCAGAATTAAATTGTTTAAAGATTTAGATTGTTGGTTTACAAATAAGGGTTAATTTGATTTAAGGGGTTAAATCAACATTTGGAAATTTAACTCGAATTTATATAATTCGAGATGGTTTAAAGTTGGGATTCAGATTTCATTAGTTCAAATTGAATTTAGTTTGAATTAATTAGAATTGAAGATGGATAAGTATAAAAATTCAAATGGGAAATTTGAATTGGATTAATTGGAAATAAAATTGAAGATTGAATGAGTTCAAATTCAAATGGGAATTGGGATTAATTCATATAGAAATTTAAATGATTTGAAATTGAAGTGGATTCAATTTGAAGTTAGTCTAAATTAATTTGAATAATTTGGAATTGTAATTGAAGAAATAAAATGGAATTTGATTTGAATCTGGAATGAATTTGAGGTTAATTCAACTTGAATTGGGGATAAATCAAGTTCAAGGGAAATTGAAGTTATTCAAATTAGAAGTGAGTGAATTTAAATGGAAGTGGAAATTTAAATTGGATTGATGGGGAATTGAACAGTTGGCTCTGGACTATTTTCAAAATAAATTGTTTAATATAAATCTATTTTTCCAAACTATTTACTGCACAACTTTTCTTTTTAAACCTAAAACTATCTTAAGCTTGTTTTACAATTACTTTTGGAACTATTTAACAATTTTACAACTGATTTATAAAATAATTGTTGTTTTTCAATTGTTTTATAAATAATTACTACTTTTCAACTATTTACAATTATTTAACTATTTTACATCTTTTTACAGTTAATAATTATTTTTCAACTACTTATTTATTTAAAAAAAATTCAAGCTATTTTCTAAATATAAGCTGATTTGAGTACAAACTGTTTATGATGCAATACCCAATTGAGATAAGGATTGAAATGGTAATCCAAGAGAGGATTGAAGCAAAGGTGAATAAGTGGATAGATTAGAGATTAAAAGGAATTTGAATAGAAAAGGAGAAATTGATTTAGCTAATAATCAATGAAGATAAATACGTAGGATGTACGTATATTATTCTATTCGCATAGTGATTTGATCCAGATTCGGGCATGGAATTTCGAGATAGTATTATCAATCTGAGTTGGGATTTTTCGCTCGATTTTCGACGGCGAACCTAGATATGGATTTTTGATTGGTTCTGGATATTCTCTATCATAGTTGTGACTATGCAAGGAGAATAACGGATTCTGATCAAGAAACCAAATCTGAATCCCCACTAGAAAGTCGGGTGGACGATACTAGTTCGGAAGTGGAATTGTGTGATCGAGTGAGCGATCAAATTGATATAGCGTACGGATGGTATGGGTACATCGTACGGGTTTGAATGAAATTGGCATTGAAAATTTATGGATAAGAACTGTAAATGGTCTTTGAAATGATAAGTATATTTTGTGAAATATATGATGAGGTAAAATGGAAATTAGAAATTTCTATGATTTAAGATTCACTTTATGAAGAAAAGTAATGTGGTTAATAACTTTATAAAAGAGTAATCAAAATTGAATATTTGATTTGGAATAAACAAAGTTATATATCTTTGTTATATATGGTAAACTCCCCTTAATGAATCTATTGCCAGGAGAAAAGAGTTTTGGAAGTATTTGAAGTATAAAAATGAATTTATACAAGTATGAATTGAACTAAAGATTTTCCAAGATTATTATATATATGTATATATAAAAAGGATTTGTGAAAATGATTTTGAGGAAAGGTTTTGAGAACCTATGGCATTTGGAAAGGCTTTTGATTTTTGGGTAAAACCAATATTGGAATTTGGAAAAGCCTAATATGAGAATTATCGATTTTGGGAATCGATTTTGTAAAGGAGCTTTATATGAAATTCATACTCGATGTATGATTTGAAAAATACTATATGTGTATAGTATAAAGTGTTTTGAAGTGGCTCTGGGGAAAAAGGAGCTCCCTTGAAATGAACTTCTTAGGAGTACCACAGGGTGGTACTGCCTTGAGCCTCTAAGGGGAGGTTCTAAAGTTGATCCTGTGAGGAGTCCGGACAAAACTAGTTCCTGAGGATTATTTGGTAGCGAAAGTCGAGGGCGCTGATGCCTACAGGGGCATTTGAGTTATGATGTGAGGACAGTATAACTCGATGTCACTGCGATCTACTGTAGATCATAGCGAAAGTCGTGTGTGCCGCTGAGAGCCAACAGTCTACGTTTGATTTTATATCGGTAGACTGCGACATTATGGTAACATAGCGAAAGTCGTGTGTGCTGCTAAGAGCCAACAATCTGCGTTTGATTTTACATCGGTGGACTGCGACCTATGTGAGAGTGGAGAAGTTTCATTTTTGGCAGCGAAAATTGAGGGCGCTGATGTCTACAGTTACATGGACTCTTGCTGTGATCGAAACGTAACCCTGGAATGTAACTGCAATCTATTGTGGGTTCCATGGCGTAATCAAGGGGCGCGGAGTGCCTACAGTTACATGGACTTTTGCTGCGATGGCAACATAACCCAGGATGTTACTGCGACCATGGATGGGGGTAATGATTTCCAGAGCATTCTTACCAAAGATATTTCCTCTCTTTTCAAAAATGTTTTCGGTATTTTCAATAAAATTATTTTTCAGGTATTTTCACTAGGTGTTGAAATGGGTCTGCTAAGTATTTATAGATTTTCAGTCCTGCGCCTGATCAACGTTTGACTGAATTTCTATGAGAACAAGGATAGACTTGTTGAGACATCGAGTTATAAAAAGCATTTTTGTATAAAACTATTTTCGTAGTATTATGGAGATTTTAAAGTGTTTTAAAATTTTAATATAAAAGGGGTAAAAGATTTAAAAATGTTTAAGGAATAATTTAACTAAAATACACAGTAAATTAATATTATTCAATCGTTCCTTTTCGGGGACGAAAAGTTCTAAAGGGGGGAGGAATGTGACGACCCGAATTTTTAACAGTTGTTAATTGGTAATTAACTGAATTAAATCATTGGAATATACTGATTTATAAATCGAACAAATAAAATTATGACAATTAACATATCTGAATATATATATAAATTGATTTAAAACCTATATTAAATGTTGGAGTATGAATTCCCGGATATGATGAGTCCTATATAAAATATATATATATAATGGTTAGATGCAAGAGTGGATGGGTAAATGAACATGTTAAGAAACATTGTATATGGAAGCATGTGTATATACAAAAGGGTACAGGTTTCATAGATGAAGAATTACAAGGCAGATGAATATAATATTTAGACATATGTTCATATTAAATAGTGAAATGCAAGCATATATTTATATTAACAACAACATTATGGGTAAAATATATAACTATATATACATACATACAAAAGATACATATACATATATAAATTCATGAAATAGTAGAGACAAGCATTAAATGATAGCACACAATATATCATTTCAAGCCTCCAAAACTTAAGTCAGGTTAGACAACATCAGAAAATAAAAATAAAATAAAGAAGCTTGCTGTGAAAGCTGCAGCCTATACTTCTTTATATATATCTCCTCACTGTTTCAATTTATGGAATTCGAACAAAAATAAATAGAAAAACAATTGCCTTTGCAAACATAAGAAAAATCAAAATAACACAAGCTCGAGAGGATCAAACAGCCATTGCAACTTCAAAAGAAGGTTGAAGCAAGGAAACCTAAATGCAAGAAAGAAAATTCATATATGTACTTACCGAATAAAAAAAGGATAAGGATGAAAATATAAAACCAGACACTTGCATTTAATGCTATCTATTCTAGCACAAAGACAAGGTCATTTCGAAATGTTATAAATCATTTCATTTCCCACAGAAAAATCTTGCTTAGTCAAAGAAAGAAAAAAAAATCTCTGACCATTTGTTGTACCAGTAAAATAAACACCCTGTATATTTGTTTATATATATCAATCTTCTTATTTCAATTCGTTCATCACAACTGAACAAACCAAAAAGTATTTTACAAACTATAGCAACAACTTCTCTTTAAAAAATTTAAAAAAAAACTGGAAGCTGTAAAACCTGAGCAAACATAGCAAACACAAGGATTAACTCAAAATAAAATAGATCCGGATCAGATTCAAGCTTGCTATTTCAAAGATCAAGAATCAAGTTTCCATATTTTCAAAACCCTTCTCTGTTCAAATATTTAAGGTGAGTAAACATCACTTTTTCAAGTAAATCTGTTTTCTCTAATGCATGTGATAAATAATGGATATAATGTTTTGCTTGGAAGTATAAATATGTTTTGTATGTTTATATGTATGAAATAATGTGTGCATGTTTGTGTTTAGATACATAAGCCTCTGTTCTTGTTTTACAGACCCAAAGCAATTCAAAAATCTAAATTTCTTCACCTAGTTTTCTTTTAGGTGATGATGTTTAAAGGAAATGTGTTTGTATTAACAAAATCTTAGTTTTAAAAACATTTCTAAGTGTAGTTAGAAGGTAGAGTTACTGGGAAGGAAGAAGAACAGTGGAAACCAATTAAAGTCAGAAAAATCGATTGTTTAATTTCCTTGTTTAAATTATATAATCTGACTCGCCATTAAAAACTATGATTTTTAAAAGTGGAATCGTGATTTTTAAATATGTATTCATGGAGAAATCGTGAGTTGAACAGAAATCGATCTTTCTTCGATTTCTGGCGATCGAAAGGTGGTGGGGTCTCGTGTTCATCACTGAGGGTAGCTTGGAGGTTGGCGACCCTAGGAAAAATACTAGGTGGATTTTTAAACCACCGTGGTGGCCGGGCGACGTTGAAATAGGGTTTAAGGACCGGAGTTGGTTGTCGATGATTCTCGAGCTCGTGTGTCATCAATGGTGGATCGGGATTGATCGCAATGGGTGGGATCGAAACGTGGGATGGTGTGCGTCTCTAGGTGGAACGGCGAAGTTCCAGATGGTCGATCGTGACGGTGTGAGGAGTTTTCCGTTGATCAAGTTTTGGGTTCCTGCTGTCTCGATAGTTCGACTTTGATTTCAGGCATTATCGTTGAATCTGGGTGGTCGTAGCGTTCGTAAGGGTAGTCGTCGACGTGTGGGTGGTCTCGGCGATGGTCGGAGGGCGTTGGATCATTGGTGCACGTGCACAAGTATTGATCGTATATGGGTGATGATGTTGTTTAGGGAAGAAGAGGTTTGCTCGGGTGTGTGCTCGAAGTCGATCTCGGGGAAGATGTTGATTTACTCAAAGTAGAACGTGAGTAGCTCGGGTTTGCTTAAGTAGCAGGGTTTAAAATAAAAAAAAGTTAAAACAAAAACAAGTTTTGAAAAGAAAAGGAAGGAAGTAGAAGAAAGAATTGCCCGGGGTTTGGCTCGGAAAACTTGCGTTTGGCTTGGGGGTGAACTCGGGATAGTCTCGAGTATATGTTGAGACAATTTTAAAATTTTGGAATAAAACAGGTTTTATTAAAATTTAAAACAAATCAAGTTTTAACTATTTCTTAAAATCAATATTCTTAGTATAATGAATGTTTAAAGGATAATTAATTAATGTTTAAAGGATCATTAATTAGTGTGATAAATTAAAGGATAATTAATTAATGTAAGTAATTAAGGGATCATTTATTAATGTAAGTAATTAAAGGTTAATTTGAATGATTAAATGATTAAAGAATAATTAATTAATTTCAATAATTAATTAAATGGTTTAATCAATGTTAATTAAGCAGGATTTATAAAAATAATTAATTTACTTTGTGTTAATTAAATTAATTAGAAATGGACTAATTAATCTTGCTTATGGATGATTAAATTGTATTGAATGTTTGGATTGATTAATATCTCTAGTCTGATAAATTATGGTGTTCTGTGATATGAAATGCTTTGGTTGAACTGTGATAATGTAAGTTACCGATCTGTGATGAATTGCTGTGTGAATGTGTTGTTCTGAAGTTTAATTTAATTATTTAACTTAAACAACTTGGTTTAAAGGATGGTATTGAATTCGAAGAGACCGGGATCGGATATCAGCGATATCCAGAACCACTTCGATTAGTAATTTATAATTCTTTATAGATTTGATTTGAAAATCAAATAGGCTGGAATGGGATAAATTAAGTAAACTAGACCATTGAAACTAAGTAACGGTAGATATTGTTTTAAAATATCAATGCATTTGTGAAATAAATGTTTGGCTATAGTGAGATAGAACTCGTAGTGATGAACGAGTTACACTAGTTTTCAAGGAAGTTTTACAACCTTAGTGTTTCAAGTTAAAAGGGTTTACTCACGCTAGTTTCCAGCCTGACTCGGGTGTTACTTTATTGTAATGCTCGCGTCAGACCGAGTATTACAGATTTTCAGGTAAGGACGTTCTGGAGCTCAGGAGACGAGCTAGATGGCAGGAATGTATGGAGTGTTTCCGCTGTGATATTATTTCTGTTTATCTGAGACATGAGATTTGTATCTATCCAGTGATTTGCGTATATGTTGTAACTCTGATGTATTAAAGTGTAATTTGATAAATACAGCTTCCTTTGTATAACTGTTATTATTTGATATTATATTTTTCCACTGCGAATGTGAGAATCTGTGTTTTTGGTGCTTCTATTTCTTCTTCTTCTACTACCTCTTTTCTTCTTTTCCCTAACTATCTGGAATTTTCGGGATCGAAAATTCCGGGTCGTTACAGTGATGGCACCATGGCTTGAGATGGGTGTCTAGAGGCATTCCAAAGATTTGGACTCGATGTGGCAAGTGATAATGGCACTAGTGATGGACTGAAAGGACGAGTTTTACATGATAGCACATAGAGTAGATAATGAGGTTGTGATGCTAGTGAGTGGGACATGATAGTATGCGTGTGCTAATGGTAGTTTGCGTGTACCCATATGTTGGACGTCTATGTGTGTCCAATCCTTAGCCATCTACATGGGCATAATTTGAGCATCTACAAGGTAGTTCTACCATTGGTGTGTGTGTGTGTTAAGGGATTTGTGATGACTACTCTACACCACCATACCCAATAATACATGTACAGTGCACTGCAATGGTGCCCCGTCGATGTAGGATGACTGTCAAGGTTGTAAGGTAAATAAAACATCACAAAACCTATCATATATCTTATAGCGCATCGAATAAAATATAATAGTAAACATCTCAGATATAAAATATGCGAGACGGTAATAACTGAACGAATCATAGAAATCAGAGTAAATAGATTCATATAGTATATAACATATGTGATAGAGTTATATATTAAATAATAACTCATAAAAAACCGTCTATATATAATAAATGCACTAATAAGCTCCATAGTGCTATGCAACGGAATAACAAATCATAATAAGTAAATGTAGTAATATGAAAGTATGATTAGCTGCTCTCCTCTATCCAACTCCACGTGCTCAGCAAACCCGATATCCCCAATCTATTCATTTATTAGTACCCAAAATAATAGAAAGCAATGCATAAAATCTTGAGTTAGACAACGGTCTGGTGTGAGTGGTAGAAAATCTCAAATACTATAAAGTCAATATACTAGGACAGATGGTATGGATATTATATCTAGTAGTCCCTGCATCCATAAAGTTAGCACATACACAAGATATACGCTACTTTATATCATAGTCATCATGGATGTACAATACATCGAAGTACTAAGGGGTGTCTAGATATCTACATCGATAATATAGGGATCATGTGACATCCCTAGGGTGATAAACAACCAAAGAAAACATAGCATCCACTATCCATCCTTACATTGACTCACTCAGTGCAATGGATATATAATACTCGTATGACCCCATCGCATAGTCAAGGACTACTCAACATTCTGGTTTCTCAGTACTCGAATCCATGCACTCAGTGGGTCGTGAACCAGCCTGTCGTCGCACTCAGTCCAGGGTAAAACAAATCAAAACACGCGTGATTTGGGGCACATCGCACTCCCAAGCGAGCATACTCACATATCCCTACTTTATGAGTACGCTTTGAAACATATGAATATCAACGATCCCTTTGCACACGTCATCCATAGCAGAGCTCATCACGGAACTATTCCTATAACTCCTGTCTAAAGTCGTCAGGGTTGGGAACTATTCTAGACCACCATCTTTAGTCATATAATATCATCATTCATCATGTAACCTCATACATATATATAAATAATATTAATACCGTGACATTTTGGCTAGTGGTGTGACATTTTGGCTGAATTTATCGCTTACTCATCCTTAGGCAAAAACTAATTTACTTATTATAAGCTTTACCCATTAGTGACAATTATTTATACCAATTCTCTTTATCAAAACCATATCACTTTTGACTTACGGAATTTGGTAATGATCAAAATTCCAACGTCGTCCATATTCAACTCTATAGTTCAAACACAAAGTCCTTGGTTCGATAATAACAGTTATTATTAATTGAATTACTATGCCTAGAGATTTTGACTTTGAGTTGACTTCAGTTGACTATGAAACTAACCCCACATAACTGAGGAGAAAAATCCGCTCTTGAATAGCGTATCACTTCCAATACTTTCATTCGACCTAACTATAGTCATTCGATGGACTCTATGCCATGTGACTATAATCAAAGCAGAGCTTCACTATTGAAGATCGACAGTATTCTCAAGTCGAGAGAACTGTATAAATTAGTCACATCGATATTTTATGTTTGACCTTAGTTATTTAACCAACAGAAAACTATCGAGTGAGTCATTCCATAATTATCCAGTAATTATCAGTACGTAATGTAGGTTGCGAAATAATGGATCTTAAAGCTAATTTAACACTAAAGGAGGGGTGAATAGTGTTTTCTAACATATGTAAATCTTTTTAAAATTCTTTCAGGATTAATATTAAATTACATATCAACAACACAGATTTATACTAACAATCGGTCATAGATGCAATCATAGATAAATATAAAAGCAGTAAAGTAAAATATAGAGAGTTAGAGAGATAACACCAGGGATTTTATACTAGTTTGAATTTCTCATACATCCAGTCCCGTATAATTTCTTGTACAGATTTCTTTTCAAGCGCCTACTTTGTACGGTAGCAAGCAAACCAATTATAATCTTGATTTCAATGCTACGAGACACACCCTCATGTATTCCGAGTTCGGGGCAAACTCACTTGATATGAACGGGCTACAAGCACACCCACTAGATTTGAATGGGCTACTAAGCACAACCACTTGATTTGAACGGACTACAAGCACACCTACACAAACAAGAGTGGAGCAGATGTTTTTCCAAAGACAAATAGTTGTACTTTGATACAATGGATCCTATAGCCTCTTAGATAGCACTTTGATCTTTGAAATGAGAGAGATGCTTATAAATCAGTGAGTAAGTAGTAGTGAATCAATACAATGAAGTATGAATTGATTCTATATGATTTTGAAAAGAATAGAATATGTTTTTCAAGAGAATTTTCAAAAGGGCAAGGAGTGGGAAGAAAGTAAGTAATTAATTAATTAAAAATTCGTTTGCACTCCTCTTTATATAGTAAATGAACATATGTATCCATTCATGAAGAGTTGTGTCCAAAAGACACTTTCATTCAAAATTTTAGAAACAATCCAACGGTCTATATGTCGACGTATAGAAAAAGTATGTCGACGTATCTTAGTAATTTTTGAAAATACTTTTCTTTTAAATTATTTTGAAAATCCTATATTTTGTAAAATAATTTGAACATAGTTTTTAAATATTTTGAACTCTTAAAAACTTTTATAAAATATTTTAAAAATATATTTTGAAATTTAAATAATTTATTTTTATTTGAAATATCAAGGATCGGAAATTGGAGATAAAGATCAGAGATTGCTATCAAGGACTTTAACAATATATTTCAATGACTCTAAGCACTAAATTATAACTTTGGGATCTTCGTTTCTTTGTCTTTGAACCCATGAGTCTTCATGTCTTTATCTTTAGTTTTATACTCTACTGTCTTCGATTCAGCACTTGTGTAATATTCTGTACTATATACTATATAACTTGGCAAAACATTAGTATCTATATTTTATATGGTTGTTGTCATCAAAATCAATAACTGAGGTATTAACAATCTCCCCCTTAATATATGCATGGTATATTTTTTTTATTTTTCTCCCCCTTTGTCATCAACAAAAATGAGTGAAAAATAAAAATCCCCTTAAATGATATACTTATAAACCGTAGTGTCAAAGTCAATAATTAAGAATAATATGCTATGCTGGTTAATATCGATTCACTTATATAATTATGATTGGACTGAAATAAAATACATAAGGCATAAAATAGGGATATTAAATGTGACATTATCAAGATGTAATATTGAGACATAAATAAAGAAAATACTTTATATTTAATATGATATAATCATGACATATATTAAGATATATAATGATCAAGTATTAAGTTGTATGCTAAATTTAAAAATAATAAATAGGAAAAACAATCTTTATCTATTTATTTTATTTATAATACAAGCAATCAAATTAAAATCTAATACTTAACTAATCTAATCCTAATTATTATACAATCCATATAATCACACCAAATCAAACTTATAGTAATTAATCCAAATCAAAGTGTACTAATTATTTACATATCAAAATTAAAAATGAGTAAGTTTAATATACACACATACGAATTAAAACAAGTAGAAATCAAGATATTCCTAGGGACTTCAACCCAACCTTCAGATTTAAAGATTGGATTTTCTTTGATGGCATCCCAATCTTCATTTTCTTTGGTGTTTGAAAATTCTGGATTGTTGGTTTGATCATCTTTGATGAGAGAGGAAATCAACCAGCGAAGAGCATCAAAATGCTTCTCTTGTACTTTTATCATTTCCATTTGGCTTAGTTCCAAATGCCTTTGATTCCTTAGAATACAAGAGAGAATATCTTTGAACAATTGGAGTGTCTCTTCAAAGTTTTTGATAAGTTTTTAGTGTGGAGAAGACATTTTTATTAAGAAAAATGTTGACAATAGAAGGGGATGGAAAATGAAATAATGAGTGAATTTTTCTAGAAGAAATAGGCATAAATAGAAGTGAAAAGTCATTTGGAATATTTGAATTGATGGTAGTTACAATATTTTAAAATTTTAAAATTTTGCCAAACGGCTATAGTATGTTGACATACAAAAATATGTCTGTCGACATATGTACCTAAAATTGCTTTTTAAGTTTTGATATTACTTAATACCATTCTATTTCAATGATTTTCAAAGACTAATAGAACAATATATAATAGCAAGAACTAATTTTTCATTGATTAAAACAAGATGATACATGGAAAAACGTAAAACATAAGAAGATAACTTAAAATAAACTAAGGGAATACAAGGAAATAAAAACCAGAAAAGATACAATGGATAACTAGATAGAATTAAAAGGAAACTATGGAGATGAGCTCCTATCAAGCTTCTTTATAATCTTCCCAAAATACTTATCCACTTTTTTGGAAAGATTAGTAAACTTCTTACTTAACTTCTTTTGATTTTGATAATTTTCTCTTGATTTTTAAGAATTCCTTTGCTTGAGAAGTGAGATGGTCTCTCAAAACTTTCAAGAGAAGTCACCACTTCTTCCTCCTCTTCTCCTTCATCTTCTTCTTGAATTCCATAACTTTCTTCTTCTTCAATTTCTTGTTGTTCTTCCCTTGCTAGTCTTTTTTCTTTTTGGGGAAGGGTCTGATAAGGTTCAAAGTAATGAGGAATATGCATGAGAGAAGGGTTGGATTTATTGAAAATTTTCTAAGGCAAACTGAATTCTCCTTTAAAATAAACATCAAAGTATTTGAAAATTCTAGTGAGATACACACAATGGTAAAGTGTGTTCTCATGTTTAGAAATATTCTTTTGAATAAAATAATCTAAGATGACTTGTGTCTAATTGATGTTGTAGTTTTCATAGATGGAAAAGGGAGCTTTAAAAACCTTTTGAGTTAGGTTATTGTAATTACCCGTCCTCAGAGTGCACTTTGTTGTAAAATGAGACTCATAAGTCTTGATTTGGGTCTAAAATTTTTGTGTTTGAATTCAAAGTCTTCGTCGTTTTAAAAAATGTCATAAAAAACTTATTGATTTTGTTCATCGATTTTAAAAGTGGAGAGGTCAATTCCACTAAATTTGCAACCAAGCATTTGACCCAAAATTTCACTATCTAAAATAACTTTAGTGCCTTTTGCACTACTCCAAACTCGTGCCTCTTCTCCTTATAAAAATTTTCTATTTAAATTTGCATAAAACATTTTAACAAAATCCAGATAACAAACGAAATCATTTTGAGTAGAGTCAACTAAACCAAGAATATCATTTTGAAAATAAAGAGCTTGAAGAACATAAGAAGAAAAATCATCAAACATTGCAAATCTTCCTAAAAAAACTTTTCCGGAAGTAGCATATTCGACATAAGTGTCGATGGCTTCTTTGTCATTGAAAAGAAAGCCTTTGATCCTTTTTGTGAGTCTAATTGTTTTTGGTTGGCTTAAGGAGGCCATTGTTGAGTAGTTGAGGAGATAACAGAGCGAAGATATATTTTGAAATAAAGTGAGTGAATGAATGGATATAGATAGGATGATTTAATAGAGAGTGAACTAATATTTCAGTTTTGAAAAGATGCTTTTCAGTTTTTGGAATAAATGCAAAAGAGAGAGAGATTAAAAAAAATTGAATTTGAAATGAAATTTCAAAATTCTAGCAGATCTGTCGACATATAGATTTGGGTATGTCGACATATGGGCCGAAAAATCCAAAAATAAAACAAATTAAAAAAATATTATATATATATCTATCTATATACTTGTATGCATCCAATATTATTATTAATCAATATTTTGTTCCTAAATTAAATAATAATAAAACTGAAATAAAAATCAAATGTAGAAAGTACCACTTTTTCTCCTTTCCATTGATCTGTTCTAATTAATCTACTATTGCCGTGAAACACATTTTTACATCCTCGGTGTCCGGATCATTGCCGCTTGAAGTAGTATTTAAATCATCTAATGTTGCTATGTAAGCCCTCTTCCTTTTTCTATATGAATCAGTAATTGGCAAGATCCTTGATTTATTTTGATGCGGACAATCTCTTTGCAGATGACCAGGTTCATCGCTGTCAAAACATCCAATTGCAGTTCTATTTCTAGAAATCTTGTTTTTAGGTTGAAAGTTGCCTACCTTTCTATACTTCAAGAACTTTATGAAATTCCTAGTCATGAAGGCAATCTCCTCATCATTATCATCGTCTAAATCCTAGATCGTCGGATATTGCGTTGAAAGCAATGGATTTCTTTTTTGTTGCCTTGCTTTCTTTTCTACCCTACAATTGTGCTTCATATGACATTAGATTACCTATTAACTCTTCAATTTTAAAGTACTAATGTCATTTGCCTCTTATATTGCTAATGTTTTTTGATCCCATTATGAAGAGAGTGATTTAAGAATTTTCTTAACTTGGTCCTCTTTAGAAATTTTTTTACCTAATGATACTAAAGAATGTACTATATCTTGAAACTTCAATACATGTCAGAAATGACTCATTCTGATTCATTTTAAATAATTGAAACTGATTAGTTGACATGGAAATTTTTATTTTTTTAACTTTACTAGTGCCTTCATGTGTAACCTATAGTGTTCTCCAGATTTTATATGCAGACTTACAAATAGAGACTCCATTAAATTCATTTTTATCTAATAAGCAAAACAAAATATTCATGGCCTTGGAATAATTAAGTGCTTGTGCATTTTGGTCTGACGTCCATGTTGAAAATTCAGGCTGGGGTTCAGTGTACTCATTCAATGTAATATTCCTAATATCTAAACCATTAGACTGTAAATAGATCCTCATCCTACATGACCAATAAGTGTAATTACTGCCATTAAAAAGTGGTGGTCTAGTAGTAGATCGTCCTTTTACAAAAGTGTTAAAAAGTGTACAGCGGTGCTACTAGCCATTTATATTTTCCAAAAATCAAAATATGAGTTTTCGAAAACCTAGTGTTTTGATACCAAATGTGGGTTTCGGACTAATGGATCTTAAGGCTAATTTAACACTAAAAAGGGGGTGAATAGTATTTTCTAACTTATGTAAATCTTTTTGAAATTCATTCAAGATTAATATCAAATCACGGCTTAACAACATAGATTTATACTAACAATCAATCATAGATCAATTGCAGATATATACAAAAGCAAAAAAGCAAAGAGTTAGAGAGATGACACCATAGATTTTACACTTGTTTGGATTTCTTCTACATCCAGTCATGTACAATTTCTTGTATAGCTTTCTTTTCAACGCCTACTGTAACATCCCGTAAAATTTAATAAGAAATTAAATAATTAAACTAAGATTAAAAATGGAAATTTTGTAAATATTGGAATTTGGTCACAGAATTTGTACCATTGCATTCATAGCGATTTTCCAATCAATTTCCATATATAATATATTGAAATCGGAGTTCAAACAGAGAAGTTATGAACGTTTGAAGTTTTCGAATTTTAAATTTAAACATTTGGATTTTAAATTAAAAGTTTAAAATTTGAATTTAAATAATTAATGTTAAGCGGTACTTAACGTTTAACTAAACATTAAATATAACGTTTAGCGTATAAAATTAATTAAGTAGTAAATAATAAGAAAATGGAAACAGTGGAAATGCTCCAAAATAAGGAGGAGCTGTCAACTTCTAAGCCTCGACTGGTCGATCGCTAGCGGTCGACTGGTGGAGGATGGTGGGCGACTGCTTATTAATAGTGGTGGCTAGGGTTTTGGCTTTTTGAACATTCTGGATTCGTTTATTTCAAATCCAACGGTTCTGGTTCCTTCCCACCTCTGTAAATAGACCCCTGGACCCTACTTTTCTTTCATAAAATTCTGTAGCAACGACGAAACTCTGTCAAATTAGCAATGGCGAAACTCTATCAAATTCTGTCCCTTTAGCTTTTCAAAAACTGTAATCTTTCTGGTAAGTAATTCTAATCTCTAATTTAAATTAAATCCCTAATCTACTTTCTCTTTATCTTCTGATTTCCAAAATCTATATATATATAGACACACACAATCTATTTGTTGTATATTCAAAAAGCGGAAAATCCAACAGAGAATTAGGAGCAGAATAAATCGGATCCCACCCTTCTTCTTCTTCTTCTTTAGATTCCAGAATCGGTTAGGTTTTCAAGTAAGAGGTTTAGATGTTTAATTCTTTTGATTTCTGATCCTATTCCTCTCTAGTTTTTGATTTTAGATATAATTTCTATATGCAATTCACTTTGTTGTATATTCCAAAAGAGGGAGATCTGAAAGAGAATTAGGCGTGGTCGAATCAAATCCAATTATAAAACAAACAATTCTCTGTGAGTGGAAATATCAAGTTTTTCATATTTTTGTAATTGAATAGTATTTATCTGGATTTGATGCATGCCTTGGGAAATTTTGGTAACGAAAATATAACACCTAAAACCCTAGAATTTACCTAAATAAATGTCAATCTTTGAATATGTTGGAATTTCAATTATTTTGTATTAATATAGTTGAATCAGATCTACGTTAAGATTTAAGAAATTTATAATCTATTCCACTTCATCTCTTTTTATTTCTCTTGTAGTGTTAAAGGATTCTAAAAATAAATAAAGTTAGAAATGATGTGCAAAGTATGATTCTTGATTATTTGTAGTTTGCACTGCCTATTTCTGTAAATTAAAATAAGCATGAATCCCTTTTTCACTCTAAGGTGGTAGTTGCAAAAGTTGGATAGAATATAAAAGGCTTAAATTGTAAAGCCTATTCCTTGAATAGAGGATTAAATTTTATCATACTAATATAAGATAAGTTTGGTATTATTCCTATTTATTTACAAGTCATGTTGTTGGCTAAGGATATTAGCTATTCTTTTGTTTGGAAGTTGGGACTTGTACGAGTTTGACATTTAAATTAATAAGCGTATTCTCTGCGTGTGACTGTAAATATTTATTTTGAATCTCATGCATATATATATATATGTATATAATATTAACGTATTGATTATTAAAGTTAATATTAACGTAATAATTATAGCGTATTAAACGTATTGATAAGAATTAATAGGGTAGTAAGTAGCATTAATTTTCTAGGAAGGTAGTTAATGATAATTATGGGAATTAATCCATAATTAAAGGCGTAATAAGGGGATACCTTGTATGGCCTTAATCATTAATTTTATAGGACGGTGTATGTATAAAATTTGTATACATATGAAGTATGACAAAGTTATAGGGATGCGAGGTCAGTCCAAAGTTATACGGAAGTCTGCCCAGTTAAATATGGGTACCAGCAGTGTGGCTTTGCGGACTGATGTAGGACATCGCTTGTAATAAACAACCCCGGTGTATGCAAGATTAGCCTTAATTCTGTAGAGTAAATCTTCCCAATCAATCTGGCTACTAGTTGTTTAACACTTTTCTATGGGATTAGGAAAGCACAAATTAAAAATAATACTGCAAGCGCACAGGTATGTAGTATGCAGGTCGAACACAGAAAGGAAAATTAAATTTTATTGTTTATGTAATTTCGTGGGCGAGGTAGACGAATTTGAAGGTGATTTCTGAACTACAGAAAATGCAGAAAAATAGACAAGTGAAGAAATATTGATTTAAACTCCAATCCTATTCTCACATAAGGATCCAACTATTTGACACGGAAGATTTGTTGAGAGTTAAATCAGAACTCCTTCACAAGTTCTAAATAATGGAAAAAAGAGAAAACAGAAAAACAAACAGAAATTTAGATAAATAAAAAATAAAATTAGGATAGCTGCTAAAACTAATTAACGGTCTATCACTAATGAAAAAGGAAGAAAAACTTAGATAATTATGTCTAACAAAACTAATTGATAGAAGCCACAATTATCTAAGTGTAAATAAAAAACAGAAGATAGAAGAAGAAGAGCTTTATTCTACACTAGAAATTATGAGATATGAGATATGAGATATCCTTTACAATGAATACACCTGGGTATTTATAGAATTCAAGTTGTTTCCCATCAAAAATTTACAAAATATGTTGCCATAAAAAAGAATATCTTCTCTTTGATCATGTGAATATAAATATTCATGAGAGATAGCTTGTCTTCAGATCTTTGACATGTGGCATGATGGGTGATTGAGATTTAAGGATCATTTATTGATGTAAATCAAATCCATGATAAATTGGCATAGTCATTTGAATGTGATTGCTTGATTTGATTGGAAGAAGATTTGTGATTGATTGGAGGATATTATGATTGATTGGGAGGATATTGTGATTGATTGAGAGATTGTTGATTTGTATGTATATAATCAATCACAAGTATGTTCATATGTATATGTATATCTTCTTAAAAATCCTCTATTTTCATATGCAAAATTAATGTGCATTCCAGGATTCGAACTCAACTCCTTCCGCTATTTAGAAGATGCCTTAACCGCTCCGCTACAACTTCTTTTGTTCAATCTTTTCAGAGTAGCTGGTATAATCCAATGCAAATCTCCATTTTTCTTCTCTTTTGCTCCATTTAACATGAAGGCTCCTCAAATCTATATATCTGCAGAAACATTCAAAAATGCCCAGTGTAACATTTTATTTATATACAATAAAGATAAGATACGAGCGCAAAAATAAACACTTTTACATGTCAATCAAATACCCCCACACTTATCTTTTACTCACCCTCGAGTAAAACAAAAATAAAAACTAAACTACGTAGGTCGCACTTTCGTAGGAATCACGATTGCACTGAGTGTATGAAACAAGCCGTTAAACCTCTAGGTATCCCTAGTAGGATGAATGGTGTCTCGTGAGGGTTTTCAGCGGATACTACCCACAAAATCCAGATGCAATATGCGATGGTCCTAATGCAGCTATATGAATGCAAATTTGCAAACGAAAACTTGATTTATTTAGAATAGTTGCAACGTAGTAATTTATATAAGTCTAAGTCAATTTATGGAAATTTTTGGTTCCTCTACTAGTCACAAATTTCCAACATAGATCAAGTTTTCATACGTTCAACTCTAGTTTGGCCAGTTGTTTCGGTTGATGGCACAGTGCAGCCATGAAATAAATTATTTATTTGCTTGTTACAGTTTGCGAAGTGGTATTTTTATTTCCTTTTGTATAGCTAGTCAAATCAATAAGGTCAAGAAGTTCTTGGGCATCAATTTCTTACTATATCTTTATTTGAAAAATAAAAATTTAAAACTAATTACATACACCTAACTTAAAAGACCAAGGTATACCACCTATGCACTACCTCGTGGGCTTACGTGAGAGTCAGGACAGAGCTTGGCGGATTGTGCAGACCGACGCTGACTATGTCAACAAGGTGTCGGTATTCCTTAGGTGTCCAACTCATAAAATGAGACCAAGGTATATCACCCATGCACTGCCTTGCGGGCTTATGTGAGAGTTGAGAAAGAGCTTGGCGGGTTTGCACACCAACGCTAGACGTACTAACAATGTTGGATACCCTTGGAATTTTATTATTATGTTTTTTTGAAGAGAGAGTTATACAAAATCATCTTAGTACTTATTAACACTACTGGAAAAAACAAGTGTCAACGCAAGTACTTTAAAACAACCACTTTTTAAACAATGACTACAATTTAGAATAGATTTCATAACCATCACCTATGAGTCTCCCTATATACTAGTTACACTATTATCGTCCGTAATTTGACTTTTCGTTACATTTTCGATTCGATATTAGTGATTCACAAAATTTTCCAACCCATGACTAAAATCATTAACTTATTATGCCGCAACTATTTAAAATAAATCGAGGTTTTGAAAATAATGGAAAATGAGATGAAATTTTGAAAAAAAACGAGGTGAATTTTAAAAATAAAATAAAAATGAAATGCAATGCAGAGCCTCCCCCACACTTAGTCGAGACAGTGTCCGCACTGGAAAAAAACGTTTCCTAAATGTGAAAGAGAGTACCCAAAGATGGATTTGGTGCGAAATGATTTGAAGAATGAAATGCATTTTAACAACTATATGTGAATGTGGTTCGTAAACAAAATGAGATTTATGCAAATGATGAATGAATTGTGAAGAATGATACACCTTCCTCTCCCCACACTTATTTCCAACATGAAAGTTGCAAGATGGGTTCTTCTCCTTGGATCTTTGAAACACCCAAGACACGTCTAAAACTTCCCTAATCACAATCCTTCCCACAAATAGTTTTTTCCAAAAATTGTTCAAGTAATTATCATTGTAATCCCATAAATTTGAGTGTTTGTGCAAAATTTCGTTTGATGTTATGGGATTAAGATTTTCTTTGAAACATTCGAGGGGTTCACTTTCATCGTGTAGAAAATTAAGCTCGTCTTCAAATAGCTCTTCAAAAGATAGAGTGGATACATCTATTGAAGTACGTGAAACTTTTTGAACAACGTGCATCGTGTCAACTTCTTTCATTTCCAAATCCATTGGTTGTTTATTAAGATTGAAAATGTTTAGTTTAATGGTTAGGTGTCCAAAGGAAAGTCTGAGCTAACCATTCCTACAATTTATGATATATTTTGAAGTTGCTAAGAAGGGACGACCTAATATTAGAGGGATTTGAACACTAGGATTTGAAACAGATTTAGTCTCTAGGACTATGAAATCCACCGGGAAATCGAATTGTTCAATTTGGATTAGCACATCTTCAATAGTGCCCAAGGGCTTTTTGACAGATCGATCAGCTAGTTGAATCGTGATGTTCGTGGGTTTCAATTCTCTAAGTCCTAGTTGACAGTAAACAGTGTAAGGCAAAAGATTGACACTAGCACCAAGATCAAGTAAGGCATGGCTAATGCGAATGTTGCCTATTCGACAGCCGATTGTAGGACAACCGGGGTCCTTATACTTGATTGGGGCACAATTTGCAAGGACAGAGCTAGTATTCGCAGTCAGAAATGCGGTTTTTGGGACATTGGTGGCACATTTTTGAGTACAAAACTCTTTGAGACATTTCGCGTATTGGGGAATCTGCTTAATGGTATCAAGGAGTGGTATATTCACTCGAACTTGTTTGAAAATTTCAAGAATTTTGTCAAAATTGGCGGACTTCTTCTTTGTATTGAGTCTATGAGGAAAAGGAGTCTTGGGTTTATAGACTCTTTCAGGAGTTTTTTTCGTTTGAGGAAGAGGATGTCGCATCACGAGGTGAAGGCGACAAAGCTATAGAAGCTGGAATGTTGGGGTTACCAACATCCAAAGATGAAGACTAGTCGGGATTGCCGACCTTGGACGAAGAAAGAGGATCGTTTGGATCAACAAGAGTGGGTGTCGAATGAGTTTCAGAATTTGGAGCATGGGTAGACTTTGGAGGAATGTCGGGGTTACCAACTTAGTTGTCTACCTTCTTTATAGACCTCAATGTGGTGACAACGTTAACTAGATTTACATTTTCATCCCCACAAGAGTGCACTCCTCGAGAATTATACTGGGTTTTCTTCGGGTTGATTAGGCAATTTTCCTTTCTCGTTACTTTTCATTAGTTCCTTCATCATGTTCATCATTTGTTCAATTTTAGCATCCTGATTGCTTATTTGTTTTTCTAGTCGAACAATTTCTTGTGAAGGTTGAGGAGACTGAGAATGTGAAGGAGTTTGAAAAGGTTGAGCTGAAGAGTTAGGATGCCTATATGGTTGATTCGAAGGTTTAAATCGAGGTGCAGTTTGAGAAGGTTGAGTGTTTTGGTTCGTGGGATAAAAATGCGAAGGGTTCCCAAAATTATTAGGGTTTGACCACAACAGATTTGGATGGTTTCGCCAGTTGGAGGGGTATGGAGAAGTGTAGGCATTATTGTGGGCTAGGGCATTGGCCTATTCCATGAGGTACACCTGGGGTATTCCTCCTTCGGCCCGGGAATCGTCAACGGGAAACAATGAGGGGTCAATTACGTGTACCCTTCTCGTACGTGATAGGACATGAATCGATTTCCATTGTTGGTCCTTTTGGAAAATCTTCGAGGAAGGCCCAAGCCTCATCGGTAGATTTGTTCATAAAATCGTTTTGACAAATGGTTTCAAGTTGGATTCGAGTTGGATAGTTGAGCCCTTCATACGCCACTTGGCATTGAATCGTTTTGGATATTCCATGATGAGGGCAACTATATAAGAGTTCTTTAAATCGTTCAAAATATTGTGAAAAAGTTTCTCCTTCATTTTGTGTGAATTGATTGATTTCATTTCTGATTTTAAGGGTTTTGTGGAAAGGGAAAAACTTTTTCACAAAGATATCATTGAACTCATTCCAACTTCGAAAAGAGTATGGTGGTAGATAATTCAACCATCTTTTTGCACTAGCTTGTAGCGCAAATGGAATCAATCGAAGTTTGAAGGACTCATCAGACAATTTTTGCATTTTCAGTAAGGAAGTGTAGAATCCTAAAGAAATCCGTACGCGTTTTTCGAACCCGTGAATTTTGGAACTCCTTGGATGAATGAACTTTTCAATTCAAAATTATTTCCTTGGGTCGGTGGAAGAGAATAGCGGAAGGTTGGACGGTTCTTGTTGGATAGCATAGCTCCCTAAGAGATAAGGGTCTACCTACTCTAACATTGAGATTTGGAAAGTTTTGATTCATCAAATTCTGTGGATCAAGCTCGTGTGAAAAGTTTTGATTTATTCAAGACTCCCTTGGTGAATTGTGGTTGCTTTCACTCATTTTGAAAAGTTTTTAGAAGTGGCTCCTACTTCAAAACAGTATAAAATACTAAGTTATGCTTTATTAGTTGACAATCTCAATTAGAAGGGGGAAGAGGGTCTTATGACCATTCACGTATAGTATAAATACTAAGGGATACGATCAATGTTTTATGGGTAGTACGCAACCTCATTTGCTAATAGTTCAAAAAATTGAACTACTATATATCCGCAATCTAATTGTACGAGACAGTCAATTTCACAAAAACATCTCTTTTCAACTATATTGTTTTCTCCTATGAGCTCGTTTTTGTCCTAAGGCCAATGTCTAATGTCTTTTAAAGTTGAAAAAGATGAGAGATGATGATTTTAGTTATTTTGGAGCCAAGGAAAGGGTAATGACTTCCCCCACCTTATGTTTGTTATGGGAACTTGCTCCTAACTAGATTGATTCAGAAATTTGCAGCCAAACACAATCAGACAATAATAATTGCAGAATTTAAAATTGTACAAGCAAGCAGTGGCACCTGCAGAAATTTTTTACAAGCAAGTTTTATACGTTGAAGTGGGCACCTATAGTGAAAGAACGACTTACAGTGGGGTATAGCAGTCCATCCAGAGCAATTAAATGAGGTTTGGTAGAAATCCGACAGTATTAGGAGTGTGTGGTCTTAGATTAGGTGAGTGCACAGTTAAAGAGACGGAAGGTTGCGGTAGAAAAAAAATTGAGAAAGAAAAACAAATTGAGAAAGAAAACAAAAGAAAAGAGAGAGAGGGAAATAAAAAGAGAAACAAAAAAACAAATTGAGAAAGAAAGCAAAAAGGAAAAACTACAGATATTTTTTTATATTTTTGTTGCAGTAAAAACACTGCGTATGTAGCCTAAAATAGACAAAGAGAGATAGGGAAAGAAATAAAAAAAAGATTGTGCAATCTAAAAAGGAGATTTCTTTTTTATCAAATCAATAAACAGATTGATAATTTTTTTAAAACGGAAGAAGAAGATAAAGAAGAAAAATGTGGAATCAAATTGAAAAAAAATAAAGTGCAGAATCTCCTTTTTTGGTATTTTTTTCAAAAGGAAAAACAAGAGCAATAAAATAAAAAGGGAAACCAAATCCTAAATAAAAAGAAAAGGAGAATGCAAAAAAATGGATACAAATACTAAAAAGAGAAAGGAAATAGAAAACAAATGGCAAAATCTCTCTCTTTTTTTTACAAAGAAAAACAAGAAAAATAAATAAAAACTAACATGAATCGGAAATTAAATAAACAATAAAACTTAATTGTTGCCTCCCCGGCAACGGCGCCAAAAACTTGTTTGACACTTTTATATGGGATTAGAAAAGCACAAATTAAAAATAATACTACAAGCGCATAGGTGTGTAGTATGCAGGTCAAACACGGGGAGGAAAATTAAATTCTATTGTTTATATAATTTCATGGGCGGGTTAGACGAATCTGGAGGTGATTTCTAAACTACAGAAAAATGCAGAAAAATAGACATATGAAGAAATATTGATTTAAACTCCAATCCTTTTCTCAAATAAGGATCCAACTATTTGTCACGGAAGAGTTGTTGAGAGTTAAATCAGAACTCCTTCATAAGTTCTAAACAATGGAAAAACGGAGAAAACAGAAAAACAAACAGAAATTCAGATAAACAAAAAATAAAATTAGGATAGCCACTAAAACTAGTTAACAGTCTATCACTAATGAAAAAGGAAAAAAAAACTTAGATAATTATGTCTAACAAAACTAATTGATAGAAGCCACAATTATCTAAGTGTAAATAAAAAAACAGAAAATAGAAGAAGAAGAAGAGCTTTATTCTACACTAGAAATTATGAGATACGAGATACCTTTTACAATGAACACACCTGGGTATTTATAGAGTACAAGTTGTTTCCCATCAAAAATTTACAAAATATATTTCCATAAAAAAGAATATCTTCTCTTTGATCATGTGAATATAAATATTCATGAGAGATAGCTTGTCTTTAGAGCTTTGACATGTGGCATGATGGGAGATTGAAATTTAAGGATTATTTGTTGATGTGAATCAAATCCATGATAAATTGGCATAGTCATTTAACTGTGATTGCTTGATTTGATTGGAAGATTTTGATTGATTGTGATTTGATTGGAAGAAGATTTGTGATTGATTAGAGGATATTATGATTGATTGGGAGGATATTGTGATTGATTAAGAGATTGTTGATTTGTATGTATATAATCAATCACAAGTATGTTCATATGTATATGTATATCTTCTCAAAAATCCTCCATTTTCATATGCAAAACTAATGTGCTTTCCAAGATTCGAACTCAACTCAACCTGCCATTTAAAAGATGCCTTAACCACTCAGCTACAACTTCTTTTATTCAATCTTTTCAGAGTAGCTGGTATAATCCAATGCAAATCGCCCTTTTTCTTCTCTTTTGCTCCATTTAACATGAAGGCTCCTCAAATCTATATATTAGCAGAAACACTCAAAAATACCCAGTGTAACATTTTATTTATATACAATAAAGATAAGATATGAGCGCAAAAATAAACACTTTTACATGTCAATCACTTGTACCTACGAATGGTTGGACTAATGTGAGACGTCACGAGTGGGTTATGGGTCATAAGATCCGTTATTAATACGATAGGAGAAATCTTTAAGAGGGATCCACTTCGCGTTAGAGGTATTAAGTGGCTATGGTAGAGTCTGCCTCTTTCTTAGGAGAAGTATTAAGTGACCTGATGGGATTCCTTATTATGTGAGCTAATGAGAACCATGTAGGAACCCGCCTTGGGTTAGGTCTTAAATGGCGGGGATGCCTATTTTATAGGTCCTAAATGGTTAGAGTCTACCTAATCCCTACTAAAAATGTATTAAGTAGTTTGGAGGTTCTCTCTCACATCGTTAACGATAGTTGCGCTAGAATTGGAGATAGGTTAGGTATTAAATGATGGGGACTTGCCTATTTTATAGGTATTAGATAGTCAGGGTATGCCTAATCCCCAATAAATGGTATTTATTGGTTTGGGTGCTTTCTCTTGCATCATTGATGTTAGTTGCATTGGAGTTTTGGAATTGGACTAGAAAGGCCTTTAGGTCTATGGTTAAGGTTATTAGTATTTGTAGCCACCACCATTTAGGGTAACTATTACATCTGGTATAGTTTTAAATACGCAAGACATATTTCTTATTTAAATAATACTGCCCAAGTACAATTATTGTAAAGCCTAGTATTCTCATTCACCAGACATTTGTTGTTCTGACCTACTCCTTATTAAAAACACACGGGTTAGAGGCGGCAATATTGATTAAGGAGACGAAGGTGGAGATGAAGACTTGTGGCGGTTATCTATCTATTTATGCTTTTTAAATATTTTTATTGTACCCAGTTCAGACAGTTATGTTATTTTATTGTACTATGTAGGCTTTATGTAAGCATGTTGTAATATTTAACATGTTATGTTTTTGAAATGATTTTTTTATAAAATGGGCACTTGTTTCTGATACTATATTTTACCCATTCTGCTATGAGATTATGAAATTATAGATAGATAGCTCCGTGTACTATGTATCATTTAAAATTTATCAACTTAACAACATGCTTTTAGATGGGCTTAAGGTTCGATGGGCTTTTGTTTAGTCGAAACTAGGTCTATTTCGGGGTGAGTTGTTACATTTGGTATCAAAGCTTAGGTATTAACCCGCTTTTTAGCAAAGTAAATTTCAACTTGACTTAGAAGATTCAAACGAAGGCGAAACAACTTGAAAATTGGCAAGCACTCTTAGATGAGTAAAGAAACATCTCAGAGAAAATTCAACAGAAAATAGGCTAACCATACATGTCGATACCGACATGAACACATCATCGGAGACATTTTTGGCTTAGTATTTTCCACTAAAACATCACATGAGTCATTGTCTACCTATTCCATGTGTGCTCAAGAAATTTGGATGAAAAATACACTAGGGAAAACATGTCAGTGCATACATGTTTATGTCACACCAACCTTCTCATGTATGTACCGACATGTTTTTGACAACTCCATATATGTTGAGACTTCCTGGGACACCTCCATATGGAATTATAAGAGTGCTGCAAAAGAGTACAAGTTATTTTAAGCTAAGGAGAGAGGTCACCACCGACTTTTTAGGCAAAAAGGCTGATATCGAGCTGTTTTGGAGAGAAGTTGGTACCGACTTGTTTTGGACAACCAATGATCGATGGAAACAACATGGGGCAACTAAAAAACAAGAAGAATGAAGACTGCAAAGGAGTTTGATCGCATACGACGAACACAAACATGTCTTCACCGACATGAACTTGTCTTCCGACGACATGTTTAAACTAGTCGGTAGGTCCTAAGATTTTTCACTCCTTCGAGCCGACATTTAGACTCTGCTCAAAGTGGACTTCTGACCCAACACGACTGATACCTCTATAAATACAAACCTACCTGCAACCAGAAAAGGATCTCTCTTCCTTTGCTTCTTTACACTTTGGAACTGGATTCTCTGCCATTAGAGACTTCTCCTTCTTTACATCTCACCTTTCCTCTATTAGAGTCGCCTAGGAAACAACTATTTGTTGTTCTAGGACTTATATCAAAAATTCTTAGTACTAGTGACTCTCAAACACTCTAGAAACTTCATTGTAAATCTGAGGTCCACCAGATATTGGTCAGATCTGATATAGCTAGTTGTAATCCAGAGAGAGAACAACTAATAAAAGAGATTAAAGTGGACGTAGGCTAAAGATTACGTTGAACCACTATAAAAGTTGTGTCTTCTTTTACTGCTTTTTTTGTTTATTTAATCTGACCTGGTGCTTTCACCTGATTTTTGGGCGTTGATCCATTTTTGGGTTAATATTTTTGTGCTTTCACTGAGAACATTTGAACAAGATCTGAAGACTTGAAGCTTGAATCTGAGATTTGGAGAAGATGAAGAGGCCTAACACTAGATCTAAACTTGGAGGAAGCCAACCAGAGCATAAGGGCAGCCAGGAGGTGTCCTCAAATTCTCATTAATCCATCTACGTGACTAGAGAAGAGATGGAGAAAATGATGAAGGAGATGCATGATGGACTAATGACTAAACAACAGGAGTTACTAGATGGATTTTTCTAAAGGATTGAACAATAAGGAATAGCTGGAACTGCTGGAATTCAAAACAAAAGACCAGAAACTAATACAAGAGCATCTGGAGATAGAGCAATGGAAATTGAAACAATCCTCCCACGACTTGAGGGCACAAACGATTTGGATCTAGGATGATCTTTAATGCCTGGAACGGAAGGCGTTGGAGCTAGAGTGGCAAATTGAAATAAGAAGGCATGACAGTAGGAACTGGAAACAGAAGCTCACCGTTGGAATAGGGGTCAATTGAAGTTATGGATCAGAGACTTCCATCGGATGACAATCCCAAAATCGGGATGAGCGGGGGTCGGATCTAATTCCTGCACTTTGCTTTTTCATTTCTTTTCTTGTATTTTGATTTTCGCATTAAGAAATAAAGACAATATAACCTCAGGCCGCTTGCACGTGTATTGGATCTCGAACGGTCCCCAGGCACGCTCTGAGTCGGATGCCTGAGATGACTACTTAGGATGATAATAACCTCTGACCGCTTATACATGCACAAGATCTAGATTGGTCTCAAGGCACGCTCTAAGTCGGATGTATGGGGTGAACACTTAGGATTTTTGCTTATTTGACTTTTGAAAAATCCACATTGAATGTGATGAATGATATTGATCACTTTAAGTCCCATCCGAAGAAACAGGACCTGAGTGCAAGGTGCAAGCTCCCTTGCCAGAGAGCGAGTGGATGGGCTTGGATGAAAAGTAAGTCCACTCACCAGAGAGTGAGCGGATGGGCTTGCTTGGTCATTGAGTTCCTTTATCAGAGAGCAAGCGGACTCAGTAAGGATCCAGAGAGATCAAAACTCTAGATTGGTCAATAAACGATCCAGAGAGATCGAACCCATAAATAGAACACCAAAAGTTCTGGGGAGATCGCTTCCCAAATAGAATGCCAAATGATCCGGAGAGATCGTCCACCTAAACTAAATGTGAAATGACCTGGAGAGGTCAAACCCTTGATTAGAAGTTAAACAATCTAGAGAGACTATCCCCTTAACTTATATATCAAATGATTCGGAGAGATCGCACACTAAACTAAATATAAAAAGATCCAAAAAGATCGCACATTAAACTAAATATAAAATGATTTGGAGAGATCGAACCTTAGAATGGATACAAACATGATAAAAGGATTTGAACACCTTATGATTAGAATAAAACAAATAAATCTCGGATGAACACGGGATGATTTTGATATGTGATGTAATAACTCTGAATGAAATCGGAATGATAATGATGTAAATTCCGAATGAACACGGGATGATTGTGGTATGCGATGTAATAACTCCGAATGAAATCAAAATAATAATGATGTATAAAGAACACTTAAGCAGTGTCTAGAGTCATATGTTATAACAGGTTCAGAACGACTCATGATTGACAAGAGGATCCGAAAGAACTGGACGAGTCACCAAGATTGAAGTAGTTGGAGAGCTCCACTATCGAAGATTGATGTCTGGAACTTGTTCTTGAGCAAAGCACGCCTCACATTCGAAATGCGTACTTTGAGTGGCAAGTGTTAACCTACTTTTTAGCAAAGCAGATTTCAACTAGACTTAGAACATTCAAATAAGGATGAAATGACTTGAAAATTGGCAAGCACTCTTAATTGGAGTAAATAAACATCTCAAAGAAAATTCAACCGAAAATAGGCTAACCACCCATGTCGGTACTGACATGAACATGTCGTTGGGGACATTTTTTGGCTTAGTATTTCCCACTGAAACTTCACAGGAGTCATTGTATACATATTCCATGTGTGGTCAATAAATTTGGATGAAAAATACACTAAGGAAAACATGTCGGCGCGTACATGTTCATGTCACTACCGACCTCTCTCATGTATGTATCGACATGTTTTTGACAACTCCATAGATGTTGAGACTTCTTGTAACAACCTGCATATTTAACGATTTTATATTTAAATGTTTAATTTAAGTATAGCGTCGTTATTTCTAGTCCGAAAGAATCATTATTCGTATAGGAACAGTCGAATTAGTGCAAAGTCTTTGCAGATCGAGTTTTTTGGTGTCTATTGAGAAAAACTGTCTCCCAGGGTTTCAAACGTCTGAAATGCTTCATTCAGACGTCTGAAATTGTTCGAATCAATCCAGAAAGAAAATAGGCCAATATTGCCATTTTCAGAAGTCTGAAATGGACAATTCAGACGTCTGAAAATTGTTCTAGGAACTCATATTTTTCCAGATTCAGACGTCTGAATTGTCCATTTCAGACGTCTGAATAAAGAGTGAAGTTGAGAATCAACAATTTGAACGTGAGACCATTTCCATTGAGTTCAAAATGTTGTTTGCGACTTTTTTGAGTATAAGCTTCGATATGTTTGGAGCGAGTTGAATTTGGCTATTTTCTATTGGGCTTTGGGTTTGGGTTTCACCCCAACTCACTCTATAACCTAACTCAGCCCCTCTCTTCATCCATTCATTCTCATTCATTTCCTAAACTCAAGCTCAACTGAAAAATGGCGGAAAGAATAGGAAATAGAAATTCTAAGCTCTAGATTCATTTGCAAACTCAAATTCAAGTCCAAAATCCAAGGGAAGCTTTGGTAAGCCTTCTTTCTACCTTCTCCATCTATCTCTCTCTTCAATTTCAGAAATGTTCTTAACCCTAACTTTGAGGAAACTTCATCTTTGATTATAGATTGAAGTTCTTGAGGTGGTGTTGAAGAGAGATTAACATATTGTTTGTTCTAGAGCTTATCATTTGTTTTTGAGTTAAAAAGGTGAGATTTTTATCTCACATCTACATCGATATCTTTGATAGTGTTAGGTAGCAATTCCTAACATATAATCGTTGTCCATTTGTTCTTGAATTGAATCAGTTTAATGAATATTCCAATTTTTTGCGTTTGAAGTCAAAATCTATGAAAATCCTTATATGGTTGTTTGGGCATATTGGTCGGAATGTATTGGTGAGTCTCTAAGGTTGGGTAGTCGTTTGGCATAAACCCCTAGCTATCATCACTCATCTGATTGCTTCCGATATGATTTGGCTATCTTTGGCCTAGGCAAAGTATTGCCTGAGCCCCAGTTTCAGACGTCTGAAATATGCAATTCAGACGTCTGAATCTGCTTGTCTCAGCCCAATTTGCCTATTTTGTGTGGGATTCCAACTTTTATCGATTCGTGATTATCCGATTTGTTGTTATCATTTATTATTGACTTTGATGATTCCTTTTTGATTTTGTACACGGGTTTTATAAAATGATCTTTTCAAATTGTCTCGTTTCTCCAATTTATAATTTCTATTCAAAACACACACACAACTTTGCACTTCGAGCAAAGAGGGAGGAGAATTAAATGATTAAATAAAATGCGTGCAATGAACATGTGCGTTTATCTTTTCAGTTAATTCCTAATCTATTCGTTTGACCGTTTTGACCTTTGGGTCTGGTTTACCGATGAGATGAGGTGAACTTTGTACTGCTTTGAGTGTGAAATTGACCAACGGTCAGTAAACCGTTTAGTGCGAACGTGGGGTATGGGACTCACGTTAACATTTTCCGGGTTCCTTTCTGAGAGTTGTGACACATTCCGCCGGACAGTGGTGTCCAGTACCGCCACTACGGTTTGTTGCCTTCGGGCATATGGATCCTTGTTACAGTACTGAGATCGAGCACCTTTTGTTTCTTTGACAATTATATTTCCCTAGCGTATCGCCTTTCGGGGTAGGTTCTTTGAACCACACGACATATAGCGACTACCTTGTGGAAACTTGTGTTACCTTTATTGGTATTTGTCGTTTGCCTTTTGGCTTGTTTTGGGATATGATATCCTTTGTTTATTGGAATTGCCGATGATATGAGGCTTGTTTTGATTCATCTTATGTTAGATGATTTGGTTATCTCTTTTGGAGATATTGGTGGTACTTTATGATCTTGTATGTTCATTATCATTTAGTTTGTCCAATTGATTTGTTTAGCTGGACTGACCCGTGTATTTTATACTCGGGTCAGACCGAGATGTTTCAGGTTAGGTACATTGGACTTAGCCTATTTTGCTTCCGCATGGACTATTCCGCTAGCTCCTTTTTGTCATAGCTTTTTGTGTAGTCCTTTTTGTCTGTAACTCTAGTATTTACTATATTGACTCGTCTGTATATTGTGGTTTGCTTTACCACTTGACATGTATCATTTTGTAAACTCTGTAATGTATCGTATATGTGTAAATGTATGTGATGATCTACTGTTCTGTGATGTGTATTACATTCGAGTTGTTATATTTTATTCTGATAGATCCTTCAGCCACCTATGGCTTTGTATTAAGTATTTATTGGAGATGTCGATCCACTTGAGTAAGGAGTGGCAATTGTCGGCGTATTCAATAGATAATTGAGACAAGGTTATAGATGGTCGCTCCTATCCAGCTCTATTCTTCGCATTAGCAGACGGTGTTACTTAGTAATACTCTTTGCTAATGTGGGTCTCGGAGTGGGGCGTTACACTTCTAGGGACACCTCCATATGGAATTATAAGAGTGCTACAAAAGAGTACAAGTTATTTCGAGCTAAGGAGAGAGGTCACCACCGACCTCTTGGGCAAAAAGGCTGATATCGAGCTATTTTGGAGAGAGGTAGGTACCGACTTGTTTTGGACAACCAAAGATCGATGGAAACAACATGGGGCAACTAAAAAATAAGCAGCATGAAGAGTGCAAAAAAGTTTGATCGCATATGACGAACACAAACATGTCTTCACCGACATGAACATGTCTTTCGACAGTTCGGTGGGTCCCAATATTTTTCACACTCCTTCGGGCCGACATCTGGACTCTGCTCTGAGTTGACCCAACACGACTGATACCTCTATAAATACAAACCTACCTGCAACCAGAAAAGGATCTCTCTTCACTCTACTTCTCTACACTTTGGAACTGGATTCTCTACCAGTAGAGACATCTCCTTCTTCACATCTTACCCCTCCTTTATAAGAGTCACATAGGAAACAACTATTTGTTGTTCTAGGACTTATATAGGCAAATTCTTAATAGTAGTGACTCTAAAACACTCTAGAAACTTCATTGTAAATCTGAGATCTTCCTGATTGTGGTTAGATCTGATATAGCTAGTTGTAATCCAGAGAGAGAACAACTAATAAAAGAGATTAAAGTGGACGTAAACTAGAGATTTCGCCGAACTGCTATAAAAATTATGTTCTTTTACTTCTTTTATTTTTATTTAATCTAAACTACTGCTTTCATCAGACTTTTAAGTGTTGATCCATTTTTTGGATTAACATTAAGTTACCCGATCAATGGGGATAAGTATACGTATGAGTAGCGCACTTGTTATTTTTGAAAGTAATTTTTCAAAAATCTACTATATATAAATATATATATATATATATATTAATTTGAATTTACTCTATAATTCCAACCATAGAAGCGATCGCGACCATATTCCGAAAGGATGGGTATGGCGACTATGAGTTGGAAAAATAAATATAGTAAGGAATGTGCGACATGGGTAGTATCATAGGAATGTAGACGGAAAAGATTATAGCTCTAAAATTAATAGGACAATAAATGTGCAATAAGTAGGGAGTTGCAATAAATTAATAAGGATATAAATGGACTAATTAAAGAGATTGTTTGGGTAATTATGAAGAGGTATAGAAGTTTTAATATGAAAAGTTGGATAAATAAATAAGCGTCTTTAGAAATTGTTCGGTTAGAATAATAATCATTTATTATGGACAATCAACATTTATAGAAATAATAAATAAGCTTGTTATGTAGTAACTAAATACTACGAGATAATATAGTTGTAAACATCCGGAAATAAAGGATGGTAGAGGAAGAAAATTTAATAGAGAGGACAATTAAAGACAATTTCTAAAATCTACCCCATGTGAGAGAATTTGATAAAATGATTTTTGGAAACTTCTTTGAAATATTTTAAATGATTTTTTCAAAGGATTTATTATGAAGTTGTTGTTTTGAAAGAAAAATGGGAAACTCATAAATAAAAAATTTTGTTAAGGCAAAAGTTGTGAATAAAAAGTTTTAGGTAAAAAGGGTTTTTCATTTTTTGAAACTCTTAGTTTAAAATTTTGGTTGGGTCACAAAAATTTTGGTTTAAAGGTTTTGGATAAAAGGATTTTTGTTTTTGAAATAAACATCAAATAGAGCGTAAGTTGGACTTGATGATTTTTCCTATTTTATAAATTCGGAAGTTCTTTAAAATTCTTCTTTTCAAAAATAGAAATGGAACTTGATTAAAATGATGTAGAAGCCATTTAAGTAGAAAAAATATAAACAAAGGCAATAGTGGGATATTTGGATAGGAATAGTATTAGGAACTTATAAAATAGGATTAGTAATCTAGTTAGAGATAATGTAGGGGGAAATGATGAGAATGGAATGTGAAAATATTAGGATGAGAGTTTACCTTGTCTACTCCAATTTTCATTGTTTAAAGTTATAAAAGATGTTTTTGAATGGTTTGAATTAAAAAACCAACTTTTAAAGGAATAAATCTTTGATATAGAAAGTTTTTGAAAAAGGAAAATTATTTTGCTTCTTTTCGAGATTAAGCAATCCATTTTTAAATTTTAATAGTTTGGTTTAATAATTGATTTTTTGAATGTTTTTGGTTAAAGACCATACTTTAAATAAGTAAGTCTTTAAGGTAAAAGTATTTGACTCTAAACACTAAATTATAACTTTGGGATCTTCATTTCTTTGTCTTTGAACTCATGAGTCTTCATATATTTATCTTGAGTCTTTATATTACATAGTCTTTGATTCAACACCTGTGTAATATTCTGCACTATATACTATATAACTTAGCAAAATATTAGCATCTATACAAAAATACATTTCAGGTAGAAATCGTATTTTTTATTCCAACGTTAAGTATCACACGTTATTATTACAATTCTCGTCTTTGATGTTTCTTTATGAAGCGAAAGTGATCATTCACTCTCTTTATCCCAACTATACCTTAAATCACATATACTCTTTTACATTCATTTTTATTTCTAAATGGTCGAACCATTCAAAAGAATACCCTTATTACAACATCATAATGAACCCTTTACAAAAGCGCACTTGATCATCCTTGACATTTAAGGACATCATGTACGATGCACTTTGCGTAAACTGATCAAAATGACATTTCAACAATCGAGTTCTTAGATCCGTCTTGTAGTTTTGGAGATAAGGATCATAGATTGCTATTAAGGACTTTAACAGTATATTTTAATGACTCTAAACACTAAATTATAACTTTGGGATCTTCGTTTCTTTGTATTAGAACTCATGAGTCTTCATATCTTTATCTTGAGTCTTTATATTATATAGTCTTCGATTCAGCACCTGTGTAATATTCTGCACTACATTGGCAAAACATTAGTATCTATACAAAAATACAGTTCAAGTAGAAAGAATATTTCTTATTCCAATGTTAAGCATCACTCATTATTATTACAATTTTCCTCTCCGATGTTTCTTTATGAAGCGGAAGTGATCATTCACTCTCTTCATCCCAACTATACCTTAAATCACATCTACTATTTTACATTCGTTTTTTTATAAATGGTCAAACCATTCAAAAGAATACCCTTATGACAACATCATGACGAACTCTTTACAAAAGCGCACTCGATCATCATTAACATTTAAGGACATTAAGTACGATGCACTTTGTGTAAACTTATCAAAATGACATTTCAGCAATCGAGTTCTTAGATCCGTCTTGTAGTTTTGGAGATAAGGATCGGAGATTGCTATTAAGGACTTTAACAATATATTTTAATGACTCTAAACACTAAATTATAACTTTGGGATCTTCATTTCTTTGTCTTTGAACTCATGAGTATTCATATCTTTATCTTGAGTCTTTATGCTATATAGTCTTCGATTCAGCACCGATGTAATATTCTGCACTATATACTATATAACTTGGTAAAACATTAGTATCTATACAAAAATACATTTCAGGTATAAATCATATTTCTTATTCCAATATTAAGTATCACTCATTATTATTACAATTCTCGTCTCCGATATTTCTTTATGAAGCGGAAGTGATCATTCACTCTCTTCATCCCAACTATACCTTAAATTACATCTACTCTTTTACATTCGTTTTTGTTTCTAAATGGTCGAACCATTCAAAAGAATACCTTTATTACAACATCATAACGAACTCTTTACAAAGCACACTTGATCATTCTTAACATTTAAGGACATTATGTATGACGCGCTTTGTGTAAACTGATTAAAATGACATTTCAGCGATCGAGTTCTTAGATCCATCTTGTAGTTTTGGAGATAAGGATCAGAGATTGCTATTAAGGACTTTAAAAATATATTCTAATGACTCTAAACAATAAATTATAACTTTAGGATCTCTATTTCTATATCTTTGAACTCATGAGTCTTCATATCTTTATCTTGAGTCTTTATACTATATAGTCTTCGATTCAGCACATGTGTAATATTCTGCACTATATACTACATAACTTGGCAAAACATTAGTACTATACAAAAATACATTTCGGGTAGAAATCATATTTCTTATTCCAGTGTTAATTATCACTAATTATTACTACAATTGTCGTCTCTGATGTTTCTTTATAAAGCGGAAGTGATCATTCACTCTCTTCATTCCAACTATACCTTAAATCACATCTACTCTTTTACATTCATTTTTGTTTACAAATGGTCGATCCATTTAAAAGAATACCTTTATTACAACATCATAATGAACTCTTTACAAAAGCGCACTCGATCATCATTAACATATAAGGACATCGTGTATGATGCACTTTGCGTAAACTGATCAAAATGATATTTCAGCGATCGAGTTCTTAGATCCATCTTGCAGTTTTGGTCTAGTGTTACATTTAACGTAATGTGATTTTTATTGTAATTAATCAAATTGTATACTCAATCTCATAGTACAGTTTATTTGTTTGCTTCGAATGAACATGTTTCATTGAAGTATTGTACATTACGAACAATGACCGTTTACCATATAACACTTATATGTGATAGTATATGGATCAAATATCCACAGTCTTGTATTGCTTTTGAGTTTGGAACTCATAGAATGCAATACACGGTCTCGAATAAATAAAAACGTGAGCGACCAAATTACGAACACCTTAAGTAGTTATAAATTAGGCACTTGCATGGGTGTAGTGAACATTAACTTGTAAGAAATATTTAATAGTAAGTACACACACACACACACATATATATATATATATTATATTTCTCAATTTTCAATTCATTTCAATTTGTATATTTTAATTGATACGCGTTTTATCAGTCATATTAAATGCACAAATTTATCAATGTAGATTATTATAACATTATTTAGCATATGTTCTTACAATATTAGAAAGGTTAAATGTCATCATTTCATTTTCCTAATAAGTCCATGTTCGATCGTCTTTCGAACACCTAAATCAGAGGTTGAAGGTCTAGTATGTGCTTCAATGATGGTAGAAGAAAGGCCACCTTCAAAAGTGGCCCTTGTGATCTCTATAGCTTGCTTGTTCTTCCCAAAAAGCAGATTCGAAGGTTTTTCCTTAGAACTTTCAACTCGGGAATATCTAGAAACTTTTTGTTTCTTTGAGTCGATAGCCTCTCTGTAAAAAGGGGGGCAGCATGGACCTTTTCTTGATTGCTTTCCCCTTACCTTGGGGGCCGGCTCATAAAAGGCACTAAAACAAGGAAAAGAAAATGGGGGTTAAAAGTAAGATTAATACCAAAAGTTATACTAAAAGCATCAAGTAAGGAAGTCAAAGGGATAAAAAATGAAACCCTCATTTTCGCTTTACCCAAAAATAGACTCAGCTTCGTCTCTGCTATTAATAATTATGGTAGAAGTTTTATCATACTTCCCAAAAGGTTTAAGTGCAGCAAAATTAGCATGAGGTATCGGTCCTAGAGCGGTCCATTCTGCTTTCGGTAAGAACCAAATGCCTAAACCTTTGTAACAGTGGATTCTTCATGACTTCTTTGTATCTATCCTTAAATGGATTGGTTATGGCTAGATCAACACTCTTCTCGGGTCTTATTGTTTAAAATTTGATAAAATAAAGAGACACGACCAAGAATAAAAGAAGAAGAAGGAAAAGAAAGACATTCAAAGACATACCAGCATTATTGAAAGAAGTAACAATTCGATCAGAATGGGCCTTTACCAGGAACCATTGGCGAGGTGTTATTTTGTTAAATGGATCCTTCAAAGGAGACTGCCTTGAGAATTTGAGAAAGTACGTAGGAAATTCACCGAAAGACTTAGACTCCTGCAGATTGAACATATAGTTGATCTCGACAAGAGATATGCTCCGATAGCCTTTTTCGGAATATAAGATCGCCATAGCAGAATGAGTTGAGTAAGAGATAGCTAGAAGTTGGAAAGGATTGATGTTGTAAAACTCCAAAACGCTAACAAACAAAAGGGCTAGAGGTAGAAAAACCCCGTGTTCCAAATGTTCTATGGACCATACAAAATACCCCTTGGGAAGATCACTAAAGTGCAACCAGACCAAGGAGCGAGCGTTTCAACCAATGCTTTGATACCAAATGTGACGACCGCTCATGACCCCTGCACCGAATCTAAAGATAGAGCGCTGTAAAGTGTGCCAGGCGACCATGGACGATTGTCAGGGTAGAATGAAACAACAGAATCTATCGTATTACTCACAGCGCATGGACAAAATACAATAGAACATATGTATAGTGAAGCTTTACAGAACAAAATGACATCATATAAAACTCCATAATAGTTGAATACAAGCATCCACATAGTCAATACATCAAGCCTCACTACATATCTCTCAGAGAATACAAAACAGCGGAATATCCAGTACATATAATAAGAAGATAATATGCAACCCTCCAGCTCGTCTTCGAATTCAGCATCGTGAGAAGAGAACAGCACCTGTCACCTGCTACCTAGTCTGCCCGTCCCAAAATGGACGAACAGCCCAAGGCAATAAGAATTAAAACATAAAGCCTTGAGTCAGACAACAGTCTTAGTGAGCAGTAAATTAACTAACAACATACCAAAAGAGCATAAAGGAAAAGGAATAGGAATACAACCCTCCCACTCCAACCTCATTCTACAGTGATAGCCTCCAGACACACACTAAACAGAAGCAACATAGCAGAGCATACAATTTAAAGTAAAGTAATAATCATTCGAGTCGAGGGCGATGTTTTCCAAGTACCAAGGCCTAAATCAGATAAGCACCCAGAAAATACCGCTCTCGAGTCCGAATGACGATACAACCAAACATCCATGACTCTGGCTATCACTGTTATCATTGCTTTGATTTCACCATTAATTGAATGACCGGCACATTCTTTCAGCCGTCCGTCAAGGGCTAATGGAAACCCCGGTTCTAGACATAACTCCCGCACGTCGTCGCAACCCGTGCCTAGGACTATCGAATCTGCCCAGAGTACTCGACCATCAACAGTTAGTCGTTGGGACTATCGAATCTGCCCAAACGTACTCTTGCTTAGAGCATGCTAGAACCTTCAACAATGATGCTACCCAAGCCTCCTAGTCATCCTCCTCGACGACTATTCTCTTATCCATTCATTATCCTCAACTCGAATCATATCACCGAGTTATCAACATGCTTGGAATGATCCCGTCTGGATTAGACCAAGTCTTCATCACATGATGCCTCGCTTCATTACATCCTCGCAAAGCCTCATCTCAACATCACATCATCAAATCTATGCATAAGAGCTTCATCATCCCGCTACATATGCCACGAGCAGCTTTCCCAATTCAAGAACCTTTCCCTTAGCTTTTGAATCATCTTCGATCTAAATCTAATCATCAATCATCTAGTTCATAGCAATCAATCAGATCAAACATCAATCCAAGCAATCAAGCATTCAAATATGATCTAAGTAGACAATTATAACAATAATGGCATTTTCGTAATTAAAGAGTTTAAAGTCCAATAAGCATGAAAACATGAATTATATCTCTACAAACTTGATGAATGAACTTGCATAGGTTAACATATGATAAAATGGATGTAACATCATCATGAACAATGGATCTATATGGATCTACACTTAGGATGAAGAAAATGCATGGAAATCACTATTTTAACACCAAATCGAGCCAACAATCCGATATACTCCTTTGGATCCGTGTGAGAGATAATCACCACTCACCAAATCACCAAAACAACCTCAAATCAACACGCTTCAGATCTGGACAGCGAAGGATCAAGCTTGATCTATCACGAATCCGCTTCAAACGAAGAAATCTCACTTGAAAAGATGAAGATCTTCAACTTTAGCTCTTGAATCTTCAATCTTGATCTTCGATTTGGATGAAAGGAATCACTAGATTAGAGTGGAGAAAAGAAGTGAAGAAGTGTAGAAGTCGGGCTCTCAAAATGGCAGCACTTCGTCGCTTCAAAATCCGGATCCCAAAAATGAAGAGAAGCTCTCCTATTTATAGCAGAAAATACCCTAAGTCGTAACTCGTCCGCCTCTATAAGTCGTTCACGACTTACGACTTATCACCCCTACGACTTAACTTCTGGCTTCAACGACTTAACATACTTCTGCCTATGACTCACGACAAAACAGCTATCTCCTAAGTCATCTCCGACTTATAGCCTCTTCCGACTCAACACACGCACCTACGACTTAATGCGCACGCGCCTTAACTGGTTAGACGACTCAACTACTAAGTCGTCTACGACTTAACACAAAGGCTACGACTCATCCACTTGCACGAGTTAACACCTACGCGCGACTTAACCAGGCTACGAGTTAACAGTTAACTGGCTACGACTTATGACCGCTAACTCTTAAGTCGCTCACGACTCAACAGAAGATACGACTTAACAAAAGGGCTCATCCTACGACTTATCAAATAACCGGGTTAAACTCTTAAGTCGTCTATGACTTAACTGGGTATACGACTCAACCACAAACACTTAAGTCATCTACGACTTAACACTCATAAGTCGTTCACAAGTTACGATTTATCAAAACCCCCAGTTTACGGCTCATAACTAAACAGGGACTTCGACTTATCTAGGCAACGACTTAACTGCTAGACTTAGGTCGCTCACATCCTAACCCCAACACTCCTTAAGTCGGTCATTCAATTTAAGCCATCCTACGACTTACTTCCTACACGACCTAGGCTCCAAACATTCCAACTCTTAAGTCGTTCAAACGATTTAACTCCAAGTCCTGGGTCACTCCTATCTCCTAAGTCGTATACGACTTACGACTTATGCTAAGTCGTGAACGACTTAGGACTTAGCCAAATATTGCCTAAAATCTGAAATGGCTCAAAAATGCTAAAATCCCAGATTCTGTCGAACTTGTCGATCCGTAAAAATACGGGTCGTTACATTCTCTCCCCCTTAGGAATTTCGCCCTCAAAATTCCAAACAAACAAAGCAATCAAAGACTATTCTGTACGCCTACCAACCATAACAATCAGCAAACCATGCATCCAATTCTAGCTTAGCGTACAGAATTCTAAAATTAGAACAAGTTACAATATCGCGAGATGACACGACACCTTAGGGCCATACCTTGAAGAGTTCAGGATGAGCTGCTTTCATCCTCTCTTCCACCTCCCACGTACAGTCGTTATCATCGTCACTCCATTGTATCTTGAGCAACTTAACTACCTTCCTCCTAAGCTGTTTCGTGTCGGTTTCAACAACACGAAGCGGCTTACGAGGTCTTCTATCGACTGGATCAACTTCGAAGTCTTCACAGCTATCAGCAGAAACCACTGTATTCGAGTCGTGCACATACTTCCGTAGATATGATACATGAAAAACATTGTGCACACCCGACATCTTCTCAGGTAACTCCAACCTATAGGCGAGCTTTCCAATTCGCTCGATGATCGGGAATGGTCCAACAAATCTCGGAGTCAATTTTCCTTTCTTCCCAAATCGAATAACATTCTTCAGTGGAGAAATCTTCACAAAAACCATATCTCCTACGTCGAATTCCAAATCCTTACGACGCTTATCGGCATAACTCTTTTGACGGTCTTGGGCTGCCTTCATTCGTTGCCGAATGATCTCTATGCAATCTGAAGTCTGCCGAATCATCTCTGGCCCAAGCATCAGCTTTTCTCCAGTTTCCAACCAACATGTCGGAGAGTTACACGGTCTTCCATACAATGCCTCATACGGTGCCATACCAATGCTTGACTGGTAACTGTTGTTGTACGCAAACTCCACCAAATGAAGGTGATCTTCCCATGATCCTCCGAAATCCAAAACACAAGCTCTGAGGAGATCTTCCAAAACCCGATTAACTCTCTCGGTCTGACCATCTGTTTGAGGGTGATAAGCTGTACTCAAACACAACTCGGTTCCCAAGACTTCCTGGAAGCTCTTCCAAAATCCACTGGTGAACAACGGGTCTCGATCGCTCACTATACTCTTTGGAATACCATGGAATCGAACTATCCACTTAACATACAACTCAGCCAACTTTGATGCGGTCCTAGTCGATCGAACAAGAATGAACCTCGCACTCTTGGTCAGACGATCCACAATGACCCAAATCCCTTCATTTCCCGTTCTTGTTCTAGGCAACCCATCAATAAAATCCATCGATACTTGCTCCCACTTTCATGTAGGAACTTCTAACGGCTGAAGCAATCCACTTGGCTTCTTCTGTTTGGCTTTTACCAACTGGCAGTTCATACATTTGGAAATAAAATTTCCAACATCCTTCTTCATACCTTCCCAGTAGTAGGTTCTCTTCATATCCCGATACATCTTATTTCCACCTGGATGAATTGTCAACTTCGAGTGATGACTTTCCTTCAGAACTTCACTCCTCAATTCATCTATATCGGGAACAACTAGTCGTCCTTGCTTCCGAAGCCAACCCTCTCGATCGACCTCGAATCCTTTATCCTTTTCTGGATCCAATCCAGATTCCAAATCACGGATAATCCTGACAAGCTTATCGTCTCGCTTTTGGCTCTCGCCAATCCTTTCCACAAGAGAAGGTCTTATCGATAAGTTTGCCAACATCTCAGGTTCCAATTCACATCTAGGCCTGAAGTCAAATCCAGCTAAATACTCGAGATTCTTCCATTCAGAAAACATGGCTCCCAATCCTGCATGTCTTCGACTTAACGCATCTGCCACCGCGTTACCTTTTCCCGGAGTATAAGCTATACCAAAATCATATGATGCTAAAAACTCTAGCCAACGTTGCTGCCGAAGATTCAAATCCTTTTGGGAGAAAAGATACTTCAACGACTTATGATCCATAAACAACTCGAATCGAACTCCCAACAAATAATGCCTCCACATCTTCAGAGCAAATACAATCGCCGCTAATTCCAAATCATGAGTTGGGTAATTCCTTTCATGCGGCTTCAGTTGTCGACTGGCATACGCAACAACTTTATCCTTCTGCATCAGCACTGCTCCAAGTCCAGTACCACATGCGTCGGTGTAAACCACCATCTCATCATTCCCACTAGGAATAGTCAAAACAGGAGCACTCGTCAATCTCTCTTTCAGGAATCCGAAAGCTTGCTCACACTTAGCATCCCAACTGAACACTTGGTTCTTCTTCGTCAATCCTGTTAATGGTGCAGCTATCTTGGAGAAGTCTTTGATAAACCGTCGATAATATCCTGCTAATCCAAGAAAACTTCTCACATCAGATGCATTCTTAGGTCTAACCCAATCCTGGATTGCTGCCACCTTAGCGGGATCAACCGCTATTCCATTTCCAGAAATCACATGGCCTAAGAACCTCACTTCACTCTTCCAGAAGTGACACTTCGAAAACTTAGCCTTCAGCTGATGTTACAAGATTTCCAAAACCATACGCAAGTGCGTCTTGTGCTCCTCTTCCGTTCTGGAATAAATCAGAATATCATCCACGAACACAAGTACGAACTTATTCAACTGATCTCTGAACACTCTATTCATAAGATCCACAAAATATGCTGGCGCGTTAGTCAATCCAAACGGCATTACCAGCCACTCAAAGAAACCAGATGGTGTTCGAAAAGCAGTCTTCGGCACACTATCCTTAGCTACTCTCAACTGGTGAAATCCCGTTGCCAAATCCATCTGAGAAAACACCTTGGCTTCGTGAAGCTGATCAAACAAGTCATCTATTCTCGGCAATGGATACTTGTTCTTCTTAGTCACCTTATTCAGCTCACGATAATCCACACACAATCTCAACGACCCATCTGCCTTGGTTGCAAACACAACTGGTGCACCCCACTCGGACACACTACGCCGAATGAATCCTTTCTGTAAAAGGTCATCAACTTGCACCCTCAACTCTTGCTGTTCCCTAGGCGCCATCCGCCTTAGAGGCATCACAACAGGTCTGGCTCCTTCAACTAGATCTATACGAAACTCGATCTCTCTATGCGGCGGCAACCCTCTGACTTCGTCAAAGACATCCTCGAATCCATTAGCGATTGGCACCGATGACAGTCCATCCCGTGGAACAACCAGCGAATACATGAAGCTCATGAAGACGCCTTCCTCATGCTTACATCGTATTACAACCTTTCGCCCCTCCACATTCTCGACTGTCACTTCCAGCCTTTCGCAATCAACCTTTGCCGCATACTTCCTAAGCCAGTCCATACCCAAGATAATTCTGAACCCCGCAAAGTTCAGAACAAAGCAATCACAAACAAAAGAGCAACCATGACTCGACACAACTAGACCACGGCATAACATACACAAACAAGACGAACCCCCAACTGGATTAGTCACAACCAATGGCCTATCAACAATATCCGGTTCCAAACCTAACCGGTCTACGAGATCATTACAAACAAACGAATGCGACGCTCCAGTATCAAACAGAACTCTAACCGGAACACCACATAGGAAAAGAGTACCTTGAACAACCACACTCTTTCCCTTCTCTTCAGCAGTAGGAGCTTTTGAAGACGACGGAACAGCTCCCAAAGCATAAGCTTGCACAATCTGCTTGTCCTTCCTCGGTTCTGGACAATTCTTCCTGATGTGCCCTGGCTTGTCACAGTTGTGACACTTCATTGGCACCTTCGGATTCTTACAATCCTTAGAGAAATGGCCCTTCTGCTGACAATTGTAGCAAGTCACCTCGCCTTTCGGCTTCTTCTGGCCATCCTTACCCTTCTGCTGCTGCTGCTTCCTCTTCTGGTTTCCACCCTGCTGTGGTTTAGACTCTCCCTTGGTAACAGCAACAACAGGTCCTTCCTTAGGAAACAGACTCTCATGCCTGAGGGCTTTCTCCACAAGCTTCTCAAACGAATCGTCCAAATGATCCACCAACTGTCTCCCAAGATAACTGTCCAAGCCTGTCACAAACTTCTCATTCTTCTGATATGCAGACTCAATATATGACCGGGCATACTTGGACAACGCTTCAAACTCAGAAACATACTCAAGAACAGATCTTCCACCCTGCTTGAGCTCCACGAACTTCTTGAACAGAACAGACTTCTAAGCTGTAGAAATGAACTTAGCTTCAAATCTAGCTTGGAATTGCTCCCAAGTAATCTCTTCCTCCGCAGTATTGATGGTAATAGAGTTCCACCAATCAAAGGCTCTTCCTTGAAGCTGCCTTGAAGCCAACTTCCTCTTAGTTGCATCATCAATTCCCAAATCACCAAAGATCCTTCTACAAGCATCTATCCACCTCTGGACCTCAATAGTTGATTCTGTTCCTAAGAAAACCTTCCCTCCACGAGCAGTATAGTCCTTGCACAACTTAGAAAAATCCACTGGTTTCGGAGTTTGGACTTGAACTCCAACATCAACTGCTGCCCCCGGAACTGGTATCCTTCTCATGATCGAAGTCATCATAGCTTCGAACATGGCTGCATAATCAGCAGTCTCTTCAGTAGCACGGCCTTCCCTAGCAGCTGGTCTCCCTCTTCGACTCATTCTCAATATCTATAAAAAGGAATGATCGGAACATCTAGAGAAACAACTGCATAAAGGACTAACTTACTGCTAAACTACTATATTATATATAGTAATCATCCATCAAAATACAATTATGTCTCTCATACGTAGTTACGTCAGCGAGCGTTGGGTAAAATCGATTAACCAATGCTTTGATACCAAATGTGATGACCGCCCATGACCCCTGCACCGAATCTAAAGATAGAGCGCTGTAAAGTGTGCCAGGCAACCATGGACGATTGTCAGGGTAGAATGAAACAACAGAATCTATCGTATTACTCACAGCGCATGGACAAAATACAATAGAACATATGTATAGTGAAGCTTTACAGAACAAAATGACATCATATAAAACTCCATAATAGTTGAATACAAGCATCCACATAGTCAATACATCAAGCCTCACTACATATCTCTCAGAGAATACAAAACAGCGGAATATCCAGTACATATAATAAGAAGATAATATGCAACCCTCCAGCTCGTCTTCGATATCAGCATCGTGAGAAGAGAACAGCACCTGTCACCTGCTACCTAGTCTGCCCGTCCCAAAATGGACGAACAGCCCAAGGCAATAAGAATTAAAACATAAAGCCTTGAGTCAGACAACAGTCTTAGTGAGCAGTAAAGAGAAACCCTGGAACTAAAAATGGGCAATCCTGAGCCAAATCTTTATTTTTTGAAAAACAAGGGTTTAAAAAAGAGAATAAAAAAGGGGCCCCCTGAATGAAGAAGTAGTGGGGCCCCCTTCCCGCCCACGTATGCGCCTTTATTTAGTTTCGATTCGAAATATTGGACTTTCGAGTCTTTCTAAAGAATCCATCTGGCAAAACGAAATTCGTCGATTTCAGGTGCACCTTGCCTCAGGTAGCTTTGTTACGCCTATTCAGCTAGGATTAACTAACAACATACCAAAAGAGCATAAAGGAAAAGGAATAGGAATACAACCCTCCCACTCCAACCTCATTCTACAGTGATAGCCTCCAGACACACACTAAACAGAAGCAACATAGCAGAGCATACAATTTAAAGTAAAGTAATAATCATTCGAGTCGAGGGCGATGTTTTCCAAGTACCAAGGCCTAAATCAGATAAGCACCCAGAAAATACTGCTCTCGAGTCCGAATGACGATACAACCAAACATCCATGACTCTGGCTATCACTGTTATCATTGCTTCGATTTCACCGTTAATTGAATGACCGGCACATTCTTTCAGCCGTCCGTCAAGGGCTAATGGAAACCCCGGTTCTAGACATAACTCCCGCACGTCGTCGCAACCCGTGCCTAGGACTATCGAATCTGCCCAGAGTACTCGACCATCAACAGTTAGTCGTTGGGACTATCGAATTTGCCCAAATGTACTCTTGCTTAGAGCATGCTAGAACCTTCAACAACGATGCTACCCAAGCCTCCTAGTCATCCTCCTCGACGACTATTCTCTTATCCATTCATTATCCTCAACTCGAATCATATCACCGAGTTATCAACATGCTTGGAATGATCCCGTCTGGATTAGACCAAGTCTTCATCACATGATGCCTCGCTTCATTACATCCTCGCAAAGCCTCATCTCAACATCACATCATCAAATCTATGCATAAGAGCTTCATCATCCCGCTACATATGCCACGAGCAGCTTTCCCAATTCAAGAGCCTTTCCCTTAGCTTTTGAATCATCTTCGATCTAAATCTAATCATCAATCATCTAGTTCATAGCAATCAATCAGATCAAACATCAATCCAAGCAATCAAGCATTCAAATATGATCTAAGTAGACAATTATAACAATAATGGCATTTTCGTAATTAAAGAGTTGAAAGTCCAATAAGCATGAAAAGATGAATTATATCTCTACAAACTTGATGAATGAACTTGCATAGGTTAACATATGATAAAATGGATGTAACATCATCATGAACAATGGATCTATATGGATCTACACTTAGGATGAAGAAAATGCATGGAAATCACTATTTTAACACCAAATCGAGCCAACAATCCGATATACTCCTTTGGATCCGTGTGAGAGATAATCACCACTCACCAAATCACCAAAACAACCTCAAATCAACACGCTTTAGATCTGGACAGCGAAGGATCAAGCTTGATCTATCACGAATCCGCTTCAAACGAAGAAATCTCACTTGAAAAGATGAAGATCTTCAACTTTAGCTCTTGAATCTTCAATCTTGATCTTCGATTTGGATGAAATGAATCACTAGATTAGAGTGGAGAAAAGAAGTGAAGAAGTGTAGAAGTCGGGCTCTCAAAATGGCAGCACTTCGTCGCTTCAAAATCCGGATCCCAAAAATGAAGAGAAGCTCTCCTATTTATAGCAGAAAATACCCTAAGTCGTAACTCGTCCGCCTCTATAAGTCGTTCACGACTTACGACTTATCACCCCTACGACTTAACTTCTGGCTTCAACGACTTAACATACTTCTGCCTATGACTCACGACAAAACAGCTATCTCCTAAGTCGTCTCCGACTTATAGCCTCTTCCGACTCAACACACGCACCTACGACTTAATGCCCACGCGCCTTAACTGGTTAGACGACTCAACTACTAAGTCGTCTACGACTTAACACAAAGGCTACGACTCATCCACTTGCACGAGTTAACACCTACGCGCGACTTAACCAGGCTACAAGTTAACAGTTAACTGGCTACGACTTATGACCGCTAACTCTTAAGTCGCTCACGACTCAACAGAAGATACGACTTAACAAAAGGGCTCATCCTACGACTTATCAAATAACCGGGTTAAACTCTTAAGTCGTCTACGACTTAACTGGGTATACGACTCAACCACAAACACTTAAGTCATCTACGACTTAACACTCATAAGTCGTTCACAAGTTACGACTTATCAAAACCCCCAGTTTACGGCTCATAACTAAACATGGACTTCGACTTATCTAGGCAACGACTTAACTGCTAGACTTAGGTCGCTCACATCCTAACCCCAACACTCCTTAAGTCGGTCAGTCAATTTAAGCCATCCCACGACTTACTTCCTACACGACCTAGGCTCCAAACATTCCAACTCTTAAGTCGTTCAAACGACTTAACTCCAAGTCCTGGGTCACTCCTATCTCCTAAGTCGTATACGACTTACGACTTATGCTAAGTTGTGAACGACTTAGGACTTAGCCAAATATTGCCTAAAATCTGAAATGGCTCAAAAATGCTAAAATCCCAGATTCTGTCGAACTTGTCGATCCGTAAAAATACGGGTCGTTACAGTTGACCAACCAAGCCTTCAACTCTAGGCACTAATTTTAAATTGTTTTCAAAAACCTCTCGATAAGGTTAGATCTTTACGAGTTGCATAAGTGGAGCAATGCTCCCGAAAGTTCAGAATCAACTTCATGATGGGAATGACATACACAAGTTAAGGATTAAACCTGATACGGCAATACTCTTTCCAAAGTCCACCCCATATCAATCATATGAGATGAACTTTTGGGGGACATGTATTACACTATAATTTCCACAAAGTACAAATTGCAAATATTCAAAAGGAAAGTTCCTTGACTTGAAATTATGAGACCTATCTTTCAATTTCGAACGAAAAATGCAATCCGAAAGCATGAACCAATGTGTCAACCAAGGCCGAGATCATAATTCAGCTGGGCAAAAAGCCGGACCGAGAACATCAGTTGCCAAAACCTAAAACAATTCAACAAACAACAACAATCAACGGTTTAGATTGCACAGGACGAAACCTATGGTAAAGATGAATGAAAGATATCCAAAAGTTATATATGAAAGAATCGTGTCAACATTCTGTGTCAAATTATACTTAACCAGATAATGGCAAGCATTCAAATCAAGATCGTTCATAGCAAGCCAGATCATCAATCCAAAGAGAAGACGCTCAACCAATGACGTCATGATTTATTAGCTATAAATAGGCCGCAATCCCAAGGCACAAATGATCTTCTGGCACATAATGAACAAAAACTAGATAGTACTTTCCTATATTAGAGCTTTAATCAAAAACTCATTAATGGCGGAAACACTTAGATTCAATGTAATAAGCCTCTTGGCTGTATAAGAGTGACTAAATAAGGAAAGGACAATGGACCTAGGGACTGTCAGCCCGAACCACTATATAAGTCTCAGTATTATTTACTTTCAGCACTTTACTTCATTCTCATTCATCGTTCAAATTCAATAGTTTGACGTATAGTAACTCCAGCGATATCACATATCATCTCGGTATTTTTACATCCGGGACCTATAATCAAACAAACTTCCGGAGCTATATCTCCTTACCTCGAGGTGTTGGTGTAGATGAAATTCTGCACTAACAATATGTCACTATATATAATACATGTATGTAAGTATTAATTAATTAACATATTTAATTAATTTATTTTATTAATCATATTAAAAAATTTAACGGTATCTTAAATTTAGTTAGGTGGATGTGCCAAACTTGACCGCTCTTTTTTTTGGTTACTTAAATGTTACTGGGCCTGAGTCTGGGGATGATGGCTGTAACATCCCCCTACTTGGAGGCAAAAAACGAACGGCTATGGATGCTGCAGTCATCCATAGTTATTAATCCTCGGCGACCAAACACGGCGACATTAGATACATTGATACACATAAACACAAGAATATGGAAAAAAATTAAAAAGCAAAACAAATTCCACATTCCATTTCAAAATATTCCAACTTGATTACATAATCCTAATTCGCAGACCATGTTCAGATAACATATAACTATTACAAAATACGCCAAGAGCGACATATGAAGATTCCCCCTTGGTAGATCAGAATATATAGATAGGCAAGAAAACAATTTGCCTTTACAAAAAAAACACACAACGGAAATAAAAGAACTCTAATAACAAGTTTGCCACTTGCACATCTTCGAAAGCTTTATTCATCTAAAAGAACACCTGGAAACCTTAACTCTCAGCCTACTAAAAGTCAATTGAGTACCCGAGAGTTTAAGGGGAAAACTAAATCTTCGAGTCAGACATAAATCCTGGTATGGATAATAATTTACCATCTCAAACCATTTAGATAGCTAGTGAGACCACACCACTTAGCGGAACGAGTTTTCCCCTCACTAGTATCCTAAAACAGTTATAAAACCATATACCGTGCTCCTGCATCCATAATGGTTAAAACATAGTATTTCAAAACATTATGATGATATGCAAAACAAGTAAATCAAATCTGGATTACCCATCCCCATTCATTCTGATTATCTGTCTCGATTATAGTTTCTAGGATTACTATTAACCCGTTAATTGTTTATGGACTATCTGTCCAATATCATAGTTTTCATGAGATCATTAAGAACCTATTGGTAACTCCAATATCTTATCTCTTATCCTAGTTTTCATGGGCTAACTAGGAACCCATTGACTGACTGTCAATATCATAATCCAGATATAGTTTTCATGGGCTAACTACAAATCCATTGGCCCCTGCCAATATCAAATCATAGTTTTCATGGGCTGACTATGAACCTATTGGCCCCTACCAATATCATATAGTTAAGATTTTAACATCTGTTAAGTTATATTCACTATTGGGTCAACCTAGCTGGTTATTCTGCCCTTCCCCCAAAATACAGTTATGAGTTAATAATAATGCGAATGATATTTCCAAAATCTTTATTTATGTCATGGTTTTTCCTTTAAAAATGAGAATGGGTCATTTGTTTTGAAACTTTAAAACATCACTTTCGAAACCACTAGATGACCTCCTTCGAAAGCATAGAAAGCCTCTTTTCAAAACTCTAAATATATACCTTTCAAAACCAATGATATCTTTCGATGGTATCAAGAAACATTCTTTACAACATAGCTTCGAAACAAATGAAGCACCATTTCGAAAGCATTAGGTTTACTCTTTAAAAATCATTTGGGTCAAAATGGTTATATACGAAAGTATCTCTTTTGAAACCAACAAAAATAAATTTGGGGAAAAGTTGATGGTGTCAGAACCATCCAATTCGAAAGCAAAGACCTCTAAAATCAAAACTTCGAAGGACAGAGTCGAAACCCCCTTTCGACTCCATCACCATCGAAACCTTCTACTCCTTCGAAAGCAATTAGGTAGTGGCTAACTTTGGTTAAAACAGAGATAACCTTTCGAAAGCATCACAATCGAAAGGTAGCTTAGCAGCCGGGTTTCGACTGGGTCGGAACCTCCCGTTCCGAAAGCTCTTGTTTACAGAAAAAGGTACCCCTTCGAAAGCTAATACTTTAACATAATATGACAACCCTCTTCTAAAGCTAATTATAGAAATCTTTCGAAAGCAAATGTTTCGACTATGTCGAAAGCTTTAAGTAAAACAAGGCAAGAATTTTAACTTATGAAAACAAAGTAGGGTTTCGACTCCATCAAAAGCTTACCTTTCGACACCAAGGCTTCCGCCCTCCTTCCAATCCACTGCATACCATCTAAGCGATATCTTGTGTATTGGATTCGTTTATGGTGGTTTCAACTGTGTTGGTTTCGACTGGGACGAGGCAGAATCAAAGGAGTCGAAAGATGCTTACTATTTGAGGTGGAACACCTTTTTTGGGGTTAAAGGCTGAATTGTTGCAACTTTTAGTAATTACTTTATAATAACTTGCCTATTTGTAAAACATTGATTGGCTGCCATACAAACATTTCAAATATTTTACCATTAAAACTGCCGCATTTATATCAGATCAAAACCATAAAATGCAACGTTTAAACCCTTCCATATACTAAAACTAATTATTTCAGAAAAGTCATTCTTTTAAAATAATTTATATTTCCAAGTATATCAATTAGGAAAAATCCCCAATAATCACAGAAATTCAATTTCATCATGTGATCAAACATAATAAAATTTTAGACCCAATTTCTTCCTGAAATATTCAAAATAAATTTTTAACCTAATTACATCATGTTTTTCATCAAAAATTCATAATAAAATTTCCATAGCTTGGAAAATTATGAAAATTAAAACTCATCTTCAAAATCATGTTTTGATATGAAAACATTCAAACCCATCTTCAAATTTAGCTTGGAAATTTTACCAAGTTTTATTTACATAGTAATCATATGTAAAAATTCAAATCTAAATTTTTGATATGAAAAATGAATTATTAACAAGAAAATTCCAAAGTTCAATTTGTTTTGATTTTAAGTCAGATGACATAGACATATATAGATTCGTGATAAGAAGATCTAGATCCAGATTAAACAAACTGGATGAATAAACATATAAAATAGAGAAAATAAAATTAAGGAGGTCCAGATCTAGATTAAATAAACTGAATAAACAATAATATAGTGCAAAGAAAATGAATTGTTATTACTCATAACGAAATAGCAGTGAACAAAGCAAATGTTATATGTTTTAATAATATAGGAATATACAATTGATTTAAGCAGGTGATTTGAGATATTCAAATCAAAACTCAAATTCACATGTTTGAACAAAAGGGAGAGATAGAGAATCAATGGGATATAAACAAAATAGAAGATAAACAATCATATAGAACAGAGAAAATGAAATGTTATTGATCATAACGAAATAAAAATGAACAATGCAAAGGTTATATATTTTAACGTGATAGGAGTGTACAATTGATTCAAGCAGGGGATTTGAGATATTCAAATTCACATATATGAATGGAAGGGAGAGATAGAAAATTAAGGGGATATAAACAAAATATAAGATGTGTAAATATAGAATTAGATATAAAATTACATTAGGATGAAGCCTGTAGAAACACCTTGAATGTTAGAACAATTTCTAAATTCGATTAATCACTCTCTAGATCTGCAGCAATCAAGAGACAACCACCAAATTTTTTATTATTTAATATTGCTTGATTAAATTTTTGAGTTTTGAAGTCTTTCCACCATTAAATTTTTGGCCTAAAAGTTTCTCTAAAAGGAAAAAAATCGATGGATAGAAATCTAATTAAAGGAAGAAATAAATGTGTAATCACTATATGGTATATTTCTCTCTTTAATTAAGATTGCCCCTTCATTTCAAATTTTGATAAACTTCTCCCCTTCTCTACATCATAGTCACCTATCATATAACGATGTGGGTCCAAAAGATTTCCAAAATCCAATTGATATTATTTCCATTTAAATCTAATTTAAATTTCCCATCAATATCGTATTTCGATGTGTGCGTTTATAATCTTTATATATGCACATTATTAAATACTGATGGAAATCAGACAAATCAAATAAGAAATAGTTTTCATCAGTTAATATTTCACAAATATTAATTAGTTTAATTTATTTAAATTCCATTTCAGTATTTATCTTGTTTAAATCGAATTTAAACATTCTACCGATATCGTATACCGATACGTGCATTTATAATTTTTATATACGCACTTTATTAAATACTAATGGCATCCAATAAATTAAATAAAAATTCATAATTAATATTTATTAAATATTAATTAATTAATTAATTTTCAACAATTAAAAATTAATAAATCATGTGGTTGATTCGGAATATCCATCATTTCGATTATGTGACTCAAATGTGTAAATTCATTCAGCGATTAATATTGAACAATTTATCAATGTTCACACGTCACCTTAGCTAGTGGTGTGATATTTTGACTGAATTTATCGCTTACTCGTCCTTTGGCAAAAACCAATTTTACTTATTATAAGCGTTTCCCATTAGTGACAATTATTTATACTAATTCTCTTTGTCAAAACTATATCACTTTGAACTTATGAAATTTGGTAACGCTCAAAATTCCAATATCGTCTGTATTCAACTGTATAGTCCAAACATAAAGTCCTTGGTTCAATAATAACAATTATTATTAACCGAACCACTCTAGTCATAGATTTTGACTTTGAGTCGACTTAAGTTGACTGTGATACTAACCCCATATAACCGAGGAGACAAATCTTCTCTTGAAATAGTCACATCGATGTTTTACGTTGACCTTAGTTATATTAACCAATAGAAAACTATCGAGTAAGTCATTCTATTGTTATCCAATAACTATTAGTACGTAACTTCTTGGTGTCTCCAATAGCCATGAGTAGAGCGTTACATACTCTAGTCTCAACGAGTATATCAATATCCAGTTTTGACTATAAATATTTAAAATGGTATATTTATTTCCATCGTGATAAATTACTCACGGTTACAACGCTTTGTAACTATTATCATAAAACATACCATTTATGGATTTTTTTATTAAATATACTTTTAATTAAATTAATTAATCAATATATAACATATCATATTAAGTATACAATAAAAAGAAAACACTTTTTTATTTTGAACAATATTGGTTATCGAGTTAGATATATGTAACAAATTACATAATCACCACATGTGCATACCCTAACTCTATCAGGTATTGGGAACAAATGCTTAAAAAATTAAACAAATATTCAATAGAGAATGAAATGTAGAAAAAATTATGTACAATAGAAAATAAATTATTTGGAACAGATACAAAAATTCAAACTAAATTAAAAGGTTTAAGGAAGGTAATTATACAAATTATACAATAACTAATACAAATGTTAATGTTAGACGAATTGAAGATGGCCTCCACAACGGTAGAGAAAATGTGATAGTTGAGATATAGGGTTAAAGCAGGTTAATGGCAGAATATCTGCTATATGTAAAAGTCTAGCGGAAAAACAGGAAAAAGGGAATTATAATAATTTTTCTATGGATGGAAGCTAAAAGGCTAAAAGTTACAACTTTAATTAGACTATATATTATAAAAAGTAAGCACGAGAATAAAATGTCCAAATTGGCTTTTCATATTATGTAATTATTATATAATTATGTAAGTATGTAATTACGTAATCACGAGAAGAATTTCATGCTTTCTTATTAAATATAGAGATTTTCTCCTTTCTTCTTAATTCCTTTCAGATATTTAATTTTTTATTCTTTCCATTTATCATTGTTAGCACCAAAATTGGTCACTAACCTCGTTGAGAAAGATTATGTAAAGAGATAAATGAAGAAAGTAAATTTAAACAGAAGATTGTATGCTAAGTGAAATGTAAAGACGAGAATACCAGATTTATAGTGGTTCGACGTAACTGCCTACATCCACTTTGAGGTTAAACTTTATTGCTTCACTTGATAATTGATTATAGATACAATCCATACACCAACTACTCGAATACAATTGCTAAGTAAAAAGAACGAGTCTTAAAAGCGGCAGAGTCTCCCCAGTGCTCTCAAAAAAAGGTCCATTTCACTATGCCCCTGCCCCTCTATTTATAGACAAAGATGGGTTGGACTACCTTCTTGGGCCTATAAGTGATATACCTCGACTCATGGTGAGTGACTCCTGTGTGCCGAGCTGTAAATGCCGAACGGGAAAAGCCGAGCCACACGTTCAAGTCGATCGAGGCTCCTATGCCGAAAAAAGCAGTGCGTTGCGCTAAGTGTGTAGGCCGAACAAGGTCGGAATGTCGAACGAGGCTTCCGATGCCGATCGAGACTACTGCCGAGCGATAATGAATGCCGAGCGAGGACAGATGCCGAGTGACACCAGGATGCCAACCGAGGACAGATGCCGATCGGCCACTGAATGCCGAACGAGGCTCTGAAATGTCGAATGAACCAATTGCCTGGCCAAACCAAAGCCGCACTTATAGCATGCAGGGATACGGCCAAGTATACGTACAACATTTCGTGGTCTACTGGTTTTTACAGCACTGGAGGACTCTCCAAATGCCTCACCAGATCTCAGAACGCTTCCTCACAGTTGGATGTCCATTCGAAATTCCTCCTTCCTTTCTTTATTATATTGAAGAAGGGAATGCACTTGTCTATGGCTCTGGATATAAATCGACTCAGTGCAGCCACCTTTCCATTCAGGCTTTGTACCTGTTTTTTGGTTCTGGGCACTTGTACATCTCGAATAGCTTGAATCTTTTCCGGGTTAGCTTCAATTCCCCGGGCATTAACAATGAATCTCAAAAACTTCCCCGACGCGACGCCGAAGGAACCTTTAAGAGGGTTGATCTTCATCCCATAATATCTGAGTATGCCAAACATCTCTGCTAAGTCTCGAATGTGGTCGTTTGACTGTCGTGACTTCACGAGAATGTCATCCACATAGACTTCCATTGTTCTACCAATCTGATCTTTAAACATTCTATTCACCAAACGTTGGTACGTCGCCCCCGCATTTTTCAATACGAAAGGCATTACTACATAGCAATATAGCCCAACGTCTGTGACGAAACTGGTGTGTTCCTGGTCCGAAATGTGCATCGGGATCTGATTGTATCCTGAGTGCGCATCCATGAATGACAACAACTCGTGTCCTGCAGTGGAGTCGACCAACTGATCAATTCTAGGTAATCGGAAACTGTCCTTGGGGCATGCTTTGTTTAAATTGGAATAATCTACGCAAGTTCTCCATTTCCCGTTCGACTTTTTCACCAGCACGGGGTTTGATACTCATCAGGGTAGAGGGCGTCGCGGACAAACCCATTTGCTTTGAGTTTGTCCACCTCCTCTCTGAGAGCGGCGGACCTCTCCAGGTCCATTCCTCTCCTCTTTTGCTTAACTGGGACGTACTTCGGGTCTATGTTCAACATATGACTCGTAATAGCGGGAGAGATCCCGCACATGTCGGAATGTGTCCAAGCGAAAACATCGAGATTCGCTCGGAGGAAATCACTAAGGTCTTCAGTCATTGAGGGGGTGAGTTGTAACCCAATCTTCAGTACTCGCGATGGATCGTCTTGGCTGACTGAAATATCAATCGTCGGTTCAACTGATGCTGCTTTTTCTTCCCTGGGTTTCTCATCGTCGTCTCTCGGATCTATGTCTTTGGAGATCCGAGAATCATGCCCGAGCCAGGACTCGGGCATTACTTGTCAATTGTCGGTATTCAGGATGCGAACAGAATTGTCCGCAACCTTCCCTTTCTCTCTCCGCTGGGCCTCTCGGAGCTCAGCCACATAACATGCACGACCGGTCGCCTGGTCGCCATGAACAACACCTACTCCTTTGTTAGTCGGAAACTTTAAAGTCAAACACCACGGGGCAATGCTGCCCTAAACTCAGCCAGGGCCGGTCGGCCCAAAAATACATTGTATGGAGAATCTACATCCAAAACTACGAAAGGTAGGATTCACACCCTCCTACGCTCACCTTGTCCCAGTTCAACTGGCAACTCCACATACCCCACTGCATCAGTTGTTGCGTCATTAAAGCCGTGTATACGAGCTTTAGATGGCTTCAAATCCTTCGTCTCCATCTTCATCTGGTCATAAGCCTTCTTGAAGATGATATTGACAGAACTTCCACAATCAATCAAGATCCTTTTCACAAAAGTCGGCCCGATTGTCGTAGATATGACCAACGGGTCAATGGTAGGAGCCTCCACCTGGTCAGCATCTCTGCTCCTGAATACTATATCGTCTGTCATCATGCGCAGTTGTTTAGCAGGGGTCCCATCCTCCACGTTGGAACAACATTCAAAATCTGCATGCCTCAGGGAATTAGCATACCGCTCCATTTCTTGCCAGTTCTTATCTGCAGGGTGAGGTCCGCCGATGATCGTGTTTATGACCAGTCTACCCATAGTCCGAGCAGGCTTCTCGGAGTAACGTGGGGCTGGTGCACGACCGGGATTGGACGTTCCCTGTCCACCTTCTTGCGGATTCTTTACAAACTCCTGTAACTTTTTCTGCCTAATCAACTTCTCTATAGCGTCGTGTATGTGTCTGCACTCTTTAGTATTGTGCCCATAAGTCTCATGAAAGCGGCAATACTTCCCGGTTCGCTTTTGTTCCTCGGTTGACTCCTTTGGGCGTGGCTTTCTGTACTGAAAGGTATTGCAAGTTGATAGGTAAATATTTTCAAGAGATGCATTCAGTGGGGTGTACTCGTTATAGGTTGGAGTTCTCGGCTTCCATTTCCCCGCTTCTCTTTTCTTCTCCTGATTTCTTCCTCCGGATTCCTTAGATTGCCCAGGCTTATTCTAGACATTGACCTGTACTTTCCCTGAGTTGTCTCCGGATTGCTTCACAGCAATGTTGCTTTTCACGGACTCCTAAACAAGCCTCATTGCCTTATCACGCCTTATCCACCTGGCTTCCTCTCTTCTTATGAACTGATGTGCCTTTGAGTAAAAATGCTCTAACGTAGTTGGAGGTTTTCCTGCCAGCCAATCTCCAAACTCTGAATCCGGATCCACACCTCACATCACAGCCATAAGAATTGCATGATCATTGGGATTACTGACTTCAGTAGCTGCAACATGGAATCTCTGCAAATACTCCTTCAATGACTCTCTAGGAGCTTGGATTACACTTGATAGAGACATCACGTCCTTTGGACGAGTAGTATGTATTCTGAATTGTTCTATAAATTTCTTCGCCAACTCCTCGAAACTGGATACGGACCGCGGAGGAAGTCGGGTGAACTACATGGTAGCGATCCCAGATAGAGTTATTGGAAAGCACCTGCACTTGGTTGCATCATTAGCTCTAGCTGAATCCATCATCCATTCATACCTCATCACATGCTGCCTGGGATCAGTCTTTCCTTCGTAGGCCGGGATAGTTGGCATGCTAAACTTCCTGGGGTATTCTGCCTGTAGAACAACATCTGTGAACGGAGTATGACTCCTGGATACCCCCAGTCATCATTTGTCAGACCTTGATTTTCTCTCATCAGTTGTCTGACCATAGCTGATAAGTCTACGGTTTGTATGGAAGATGGCAGGTTGGAGTCTGTCCTTCGGGATTGATCAAGTTGATGCCTCCTCTGTTGGTGATCTGCCAAACGTGCATCTTGAGGTTCGACATCATTGGCATCTTGGTGAGCCTGACGTCCAGCCTCCACCTGCGTTCCAGCTCCTAAGTTTCCCGTTCCTGCTCGGTTGCGGTCTCCAAGGTGTAAACGATCCCTAGTTGTTCGATCGACAACGCCTGCCTGTGTAGTTTCAGTTTTGCGGCGTCTACGCTTGGGAGGTTCATCGGATGACGTTGAGCTATCAGATGAAGAGTAAGGAGCTGGACTGCCCCCAGCATTCTGATGCTGTTGTTGAGTAAGCTGTGCCATAAGGTTGGCGTTGGCTTGCATCTGCTCTCCAAGGTGTCTCCTGCTTTTCATGAGTTCTCTCATCAAGTCGTTGAATTCTGTTCTGGTAACAACCTGCATTTGGTCCTGGGCGGCAGTCCCTGCGCCTTGATTTGCTTGTTGATTGCTAGGTCCTACTTGTTGTACGCTAGCGGTTTCATGGGCATCCGCATTATGAGAGGTTGATCTGGTACGTGGTCTTCCCATTGTAGAGTTGTTGGTAGAAACTCTGAGTAGAATCAACGGACGTCTTATGAATGACTCGGATCTCCTTCAGGGGATTTATCCAATCCAGTAGCTTTAAAGCAGATCCTTATGGCCTGAGAATTCGATTCTCAGTGAAAGCACCAAAGTGTTAGTACCAAAATTGGTCACTAACCTCGTTGAGAAAAATTATGTAAAGAGATAAATGAAGAAAGTAAATTTAAATAGAAGATTGTATGCTAAGTTAAATGCAAAGACGAGAACACCAGATTTATAGTGGTTCGGCGTAACTGCCTACATCCACTTTGAGGTTAAACTTTATTGCTTAACTTGATAATTGATTACAGATACAATCCGTACACCAACTACTCGAATACAATTGCTAAGTAAAAAGAACGAGTCTTGAAAGCGGCAGAGTCTCCCCAGTGTTCTCGAAAAAATGTCCATTTCACTGTGCCCCTGCCCCTTTATTTATAGACGAAGATGTGTTCGACTACCTTCTTGGGCCTACAAGTGATATACCTCGACCCATGGTGAGTGACTCCTGTGTGCCGAGCTGTAAATGCCGAACGGCAAAAGCCGAGCCACACGTTCAAGCCGGTCGAGGCTCCTATGCCGAACAAAGTAGTGCGTTGCGCTAAGTGTGTAGGCCGAACAAGGCCGGAATGCCGAACGAGGCTTTCGATGCCGATTGAGACTACTACCGAGCGATAATGAATGCCGAGCGACGCCAGGATGCCGACCGAGGACAGATGCCGATCGGCCACTGAATGCCGGACGAGGCTCTGAAATGCCGAACGAACCAATTGCCTGGTCAAACCCCCAAGTAATAATCATTGTTATAATTATCACAACAATTAGTTCTCTCTTATATCGTTTTACATTTAAATACTAACATTTAATATTTTTTATAATTATTTACAAATTTCTCCCAAGTTTTCTTCAATTAGTTTACATTTAAGTCCACGTGTTAAAACTAATCAGGTGATCTTAAATTTAAACTTTTAATATAAATACAGCTAACAAATATCTATTAGTCGATCAAACAAATAAAATTCAATGTGTGTATCACATTCAAAGCATTGACAAAAATGATAAAACTAATTTTTCATTCAAGTCCATATAAGATAAAATTTTCACAATTATATAAATTCTTTTACAATGTTTTACTAATTTTCTCTCGTATTATTTTACATTTGAATACCAACACCTGATAGTTTTTACAGTTATTTACGGATTTCTCCTAAGTTTTCTTAAATTGTTTTATGTTCAAGTCCATATATTTGAATTTATTAAGTGATCTTAAATTAAAACCTTTTGAATATACCAACTAATTGTTAATTTATCTACTAAATTATAAAAAAAATGACAATTCAATGTGTATATCACATTTCTATTGACAAAAATGATAAAACTATTTTTTCATTTAAGTCAATAAGATTTAAAATTTTCACAACTATATACAAAATTATCTGGAACTCTCTTACATTATTCTACACTCAAGTTCAAACAATTTCTTTGTTTCTAAAATTTGTATTTAATACAAAGAAATATACACAAAAAAATTTCCTTCAAAAGTTGGTATTTCATTATAAACAAACACACACACACTTCTCCTTCTAAAATTGGTATATCATTACAAACATAATGTTTTCACTTTTTAAAATTTGTATGTCAAGTGAATTCTTTTTCATTAACAAATTAATTTTTGTGAATAATGACATTAGAATGAATGACAAGCAGTGAAATTTTGTATTTTATAATGCTGAAAAATAATTAACATTTTTAGTTAGAATATTTTTGTAAAAAAATTAACAAATTCCTTTTCTTAGGAACACATACAAGAATTTGAATAATGGTAACCCCACCACTAACTACTTCATTTTTCATTTATGACTTATTAACTATTTATATCCGTAATTTACGTTAATAATGGACAAAAATCATAACATACTTTGATTATAAATATTTTTCTTTTGTATTTTATTATCTTTTAGAGGTAATGTTAAATATTTGTTGAATTTATTATTATAAATTAAAATTAATGAGGTATGAAACAATGAATTAAAATCATTTTCATGTATATAATTAAAATGACAATGTTACTGGTAACGTTCCAGGTCATATTTTTACTTAATATTTCTTTTATTAGTTAATGAAATATCATGTTTACCACTTTGTTAGTATCATATACTTATTTTTGATAAGTACGTGTTGCGAGAACTTTAAATGCAAAAAATATACCGATTCATTAGCATTACACTTCCAATTTTAAGTGTTTTCGCATATTCTTTTGTAACAATTTAAAATTCAACCTACACACATTTATCTATTATTCAAATGTATCAAAAGCTCAATGTCAATTTCATAACCTATACACATGAATATTTATCTATACAATTTTATAAAAATAGCAATTTCAAAATTAGTTAAGAATACTAATTTCCATATATTTTCATAACTAATCCTAAAAAATAATAAATCAAATATAACTCATTTTATTGACAAAAACGATGATTTAATTTATATTCAAATTCAAAAATATATAAATCTCACAACAAAAATTATACAGTAAGATTTATATATAAGTCATTTACCCTAACAAATTCATCATATCTTTAATAATAAATTATATTATTCAAAGATAATTACAACGTCCAACCATCATGCAATGGCACGTTTGCTTCTTTTCTCTTTCTCCTCCTAAACAAAACAGCGACTCTGATTTACCCGAAAAAAAGGAACGCGGTCCTGATATCCTCCCCTGTAATTCTCAATTCACATGTTTATACACCCTAAAATTTGGTCAGAGTAGCGTTACTGCTGGACAAACAGCGATTCTCATTTACCCTTAAATTCATGTTTTGATTTTAGTAAAATAAACCCTATTTCATTTCCCAAATTCAGATGACGATGGCAGGCACTGTATCTTCAATCCGATTCTCGCCATCTTTTCTTTCTATTAACTCTTCATCTACTGCTTGCGATATAAGTGACACGCTCAATCGTATCCTGAATGATCTGTGTACAAGGGGAAGCAGCTCCATTAAGGTTTTGTATTTTCCGTTAATTCTTTTGTTCTTCTTAAAATCTAAAACCCTATCTTGATTTAGGCTTAGATTACACCACTAGAACATGTATTTGAACTATTAGGTTTGTGAACAACTTCTGTTTACCTCAATTTCAAAGAGAGTTGCTAATTACACCACAAAAAATGCTGAATTTTACCGACCCATTTCTCCAGCTCTTTTTTTTGCCGTACTGAAATTTATTGAAATCTTTTGTTACTGGTGTCGGGTTTGAAAATCCTGCAGAGTCTCTCTCTCTCTCTCTCTCTCTCTCTATATATATATATATATATATATATATATATATATATATCAAAACAAGTATTTTATGTGTGTACTTTGGTTTTGTAAACTTGATGATTTGTTTTCAAGTAATTTTGATGAATTCGGGAATAGATACACAAAATGGGTAGTAGGTTGTTTGGATTTTTACAGCCGTTTGTGAACTTCATTAATCAACTGTTGATTGCCTATGTTATTTTTTTTCCAGAATGAGAGACGTGATTCTTGATATTTGGTAGAAAATAATAAAAATAGCGTGGTGTAATTAGGGTAATATTAAGTATTAGTTTGACTTTATGTGGTAAATTCCGTCCATGATAAAACTAGGAAAAAAGTGGTGTAATTAGCAACTCTCATTTTAAAGTGCTAATGGCTTTTTTTTTACTAAATTAAAAAATAATTATAACAGTTACCCCTCCATATCTATAAATAAATAACAATTTTCTTAAAAGGTTTCGAACAAGTATAAAACCAAAAAAAAGAAAAGAAATAGAAACTATATTGATAATTAAAAAAAAATATTACGAACTTCGATCAAATTAAATACTTTTAATTTTCTCAACAAACAAAATCTCAATAATCTCCTTTTCAAATAATTAATAAATTTAGAAAAAAATGCAACATGAAAATAAAAAAAAGTGATGAGAGAAAAAATATTGAAACTCAACTACTACTTTAAAAATTCATCTTAGGGTATAATTGAAAATGTTTATCATTCAACATTCAAAAGTTGTATTAGCACTAATGTATCATTTATTGGAATTGAAGTAGAAGTTCTGAGCACTTAGTGAAGTTTTAAACACTTCTTGCAACCAAATAAAACAAACACACCCTAAGTGAAAGTAAAACGCATATGAGTTTGTATAGATAAGTATAACTTTTCACAAAAGCTAATGGCATTAAGTCATAATCGAGTTCTTTAAAGTCATTGTTGAAGGGACTGTTATGGGGTTTTTTTAAGAGGGGGCGGCACAAAATTAAACGATAAAAGCATGATGAATTTTATACTTTTTCCGAAAATATTGGATATGCAATTATATGCACCTTTTAATCGATTTTTTCTCTCCCAAATTTGACATGTTTTTATCATCTATTATTGTGCTCATCATAATGAAGTATGAAATCCATTTAACATTGCTCTTTTAAAGCCCGTTTGGTAACAACTTTATTTAAAAACTACTTTGAATCACAATTTTAAGTAATTACGAGCTAATATTAAAAAGCAAAAGAGTTCGGACCACATAAATTAAAATTCTAATTTGAAAAAACTAACTGTAAAATATGAATTAAGCCATGAACAACTTTTCTTGGCATGATCTATTAATTTATTTTAGTTTGAAATAAATAATGTAAGTTGTTCTCACTTCTAGTTATTTTAATAAATCTAAATGTAAAATATGAATTAAGCCATGAATTTATAAACTATTTTTCGTATGCTAAACATGTTTTATCATGACTCATGAACTTAATTGCCACCTTTAAGCAAAAAAGTTAGTTATCACCAATCACTTAAGATGTAATGGCAACATTTTCCTTACTTTTAACCTATTGCCAGACACTTTCTTAATTTTTTTTTCCAGGATGGCGCTGCCATTGCCCTAAAAAAACATGTTGAAGAGAAAGCTCGAGAGCTTAGCGGAGAAGCTTTCTCTCGTTTTATGGACCAATTATATGATCGTATCTCGTCCCTTTTAGAAAATAGTGAAATTGCAGAGAACATGGGAGCTTTACGTGCTATTGATGTGTTGATAGATGTTGATCTTGGGGAAAGTGCATCCAAGGTTTCAAGATTTTCCACCTACATGCGAACTGTATTTGAAATAAAACGCGATCCTGAGTTGTTGATTCTTGCAAGTAACGTGCTTGGTCATTTGGCTAGAGCTGGTGGAGCTATGACAGCTGATGAAGTGGAGCAACAGGTTACTACTACCATTTCTTACCATTTGAGTTGAATTGTAGATCCCATTATATGGTAACAATTTATTTATAACTAGTTAAAAGTTGTTTAGAGTTGTAACTATTAAATAATGAAGACATAAGTTTTTGGATAATAAGTGAAAATGTTGATATAATTTGTGGTTGGAAAAGTATGAAATAGAACATGTTTGACAACTCCTTATATATAGTCAAAACTACTTAGAAGTAACTCATTTGAAGTATAGTGTTTGAGAACTCCTTGTTAGAAGCTTGCAAAAGTAGTTCAGAAATAGAAATTTGAAAAACAACAATTTGTTGCTTACAACGTACGAAGAAATTTCATAAACTATTTTGACCTAACAAATGACTAAATAACCTTACGGGATCATGACAAATGCATATTTCAAGTACATGGTCATATCCATTTATGTATGTTATACATTCATTACTTACAAGTCATTGCAGTTGAAAATCAAAATTAACTTATTCTAACCTAAAATGCAAATTACTTCCTAACACATTTACTTAGAAGTTACTTTTCAGAACTACTTATAAGTTGTAATTCCCAAATCTCCTTTTAAGGAGATACCAAATAAGTTGCTACCAAATGGGCTCTAAAAGTCATTAGCAAATAATTGTTGCATGAGACTTGTCATCTTCTGGATAACCATTTTATCCTCCTTACAAGATATTGTCAATCATACAAGCACAAATAAGTAACTTATAAACGTTTTCGGACTACTCATAAGCAGTTACTAAACAGTCTCTTAGTTTTCATTCTGTGTTACATGACTTTATTTCATGTTCAGATTAAAAAAGCTTTGGATTGGCTTCATGCCGAAAGAATAGAGTATCGTCGCTTCGCAGCTGTTCTTATTTTGAAGGTAAGCGGAAGTACACACATTGCTGCATCTGCAATGCACCGTGTTGTTTAATTGTTTCATTTTCCTTTTATTTACTCATTCAGTTTGTAAGGTGCATATTTATGGAGAGATGCTGCTAAAAGACCAACCTTCATTATGACGCATTTTTTCACCTTTTACTGCTACAAAAACCTCTCAAGCTAGATATATAATATAGCGTGTTGTGCTAATGTGGGCTCACTGGGGACACACGTTAACAACCACTAAAAGAAAACAATCCATAAAAATCAAACATTAATAGTTAAAAACTCAAAAAAGAAAAAGAAAAAAGAAGTATACACTGGACCACAACCATATGGGTTATTCATGATATTTATGAACTTAACTTATGCCCAATTAGCACGTGTGAATCCCTAATATAATTAGTACCACCAACTATCAACAACTCCAAAAAGGAACATTTTGTGATGTAAATCTAATTTTTCACCCGCTTTTATTATTATAGGAAATGGCTGAAAATGCTTCTACAGTCTTCAACGTGTATGTGCCTGATTTTGTCGAGGCCATATGGTTTGCACTACGAGATCCTACATTGGCTATCAGAGAACGTGCTGTGGATGCGTTGCGAGCTTGCCTTGGTGTTATTGAGAAACGTGAAACACGTTGGCGTGTGCAATGGTTTGTCTGTTGAACGACGCAAATTTCAATCTATCATCTTAAAAATAAAGTACTATTTCATGTGTTAGTTTATTAACAAAATGTTTCACACGACTGGTTATTATACTCATTCCAATTTCTCCTCATGATGTTGTAGTTTCGCATTGTGATATAAGCACTTATTTGTGAAAATATGCAAGGTTAAGTGATTTTGATTACTTGAAACAGTCAAGGTCTGTTAGTCAGGTGTTTACTTATTTGGCTTTTATATACGTTTCTTGTTGATAATGTAGTCTGATATTGGCAGTGTTTCAAGAATATTGTTTTTTTTTTGTTTTCTGTGGACCCTCTGATACAATCTTTGAACTAGTGAAGGTACTAAAGATGTGGGATGGCGATGCCATCTTAGGATGTATCTGTAGGCCATATTGGGAAAATGAAGCATTTTTTTCTTCTGCTATAATTTCTTCTGATCACATGTTAAGTTATTGGTCTTTCTTATGACATAAGGTGGTAGTAGCAGTCTATACTATGCATTGGTTTTGCCTGATCAGGTGATTCTAGTAATCTGCAGTTGTTTTTCCATGTTAATATATTTTGTCCTTGATTTTTTAGGTTCCAAGCTTGAACTATTACCTCTTCTGTTACTTGTTATTTACTTGTAGTCACACCACCATATATATAACCTTCACCATTTTATAGTATTGAACTACCTGATGTCCTTTTTAGGTATTATCGAATGTGTGAAGCAGCCCAAGTTGGATTAGGAAAAAATTCTTCAGTTCATAGCATCCATGGTTCTTTGCTTGCAGTCGGTGAACTTTTGAGGTACAACAATTGTTGCTCTCATGGAGGAATTTTTTTTAAGAGATTTAACCTCATGCTAATCTACACCTTTTGTTTTCATCTCAATCTTATCTGCTTGAGCTGAAAAACAAAGTATGTTTCTTTCTTTAGATATATATTTGATTTCTTCCCCATAACTACTAGTTCATCAGATGCACCCGTGTAAAACTTATCTTGTTCGAATGCACCCAAATGGTTCTCTAGTGTCTAAAATCACAAAAATCAATGGTTTTAGACTTTTAATCTAAACCTTATAGCAAACAAATTAAAGTAGCCAGCAGGTGTTGCTTAGGTGAATTTTCAAAGTATTTACATATTTTGTGCGACTGGTACTTTACAAAGTATTCATTACTGTAGTAAAACACCAAACCAACCTGCATATTTTGTTCCAAGTATGTTATCATACCACATATACGAACATACCTTTCACATGCCGCATTGTGTACACATATACGAACATACAACAAATATGGCAGCCCTGTTTGTCCCCGAGGCAGCATTGTATCTCTTTTTTAGACAAACCATTAGCATAATAGCATCTATCTTCTTTTGAAGCATCTCTTGGAAGCTGATATGAAAAGTCTGACCATCTGTTTGCGTTCTAATTTTGAAACATCAGCACTTCTTCACATGGCTGGCTAAGGGTAAAATGAAAAACCTGAACCAACCTTGTATTGGTTTTGATTAAACTAGAAGCAAGTATGAACAAAACATTTGATGTATATAAGTATAGATTAGTGCAACAGCATCAGTTAGATCATGAGCTTGCGCATCATCTTTACACGTCACTCACATCCATGGCTGTTAAGCAGCCCTTAAAATGGTCATGGTTAAGTGGAGCGAGATGAAGATGTAGAAGTTATGTGCAAACATAATTTCAATATTTTGGGGAAAATGAACAAAAATACGGAGTTGGTTTTGCCATATCAATTTGTTTGCTATAGGCACGAAGGTATTTCATATGTTCACTTCTTTTATTCAAGGCATTTAGGTTCTTTGCGCCATATTCTCCTTTTAAAAAGTTCATTTGTAAATTACATTTTTGGTAAACTGTTATTTGGACTTGCAGAAACACTGGGGAGTTTATGATGTCTAGATACAGAGAGGTAGCAGATATCGTTCTTAAATATTTAGAACACAGGGATCGACTTGTCCGCCTGAGCATTACATCATTACTTCCTCGTATTGCACACTTCTTGCGAGATCGCTTTGTATCAAACTATCTAAAGGTTTGGTTATTTATTAAAAAAAAACTTCCTTGCATAATTTACCTGATATTTGGTTTTCCTCTTTTAACTGCGAAATATTTGCGCCTTTGGTAATGTTAATATAAGCAATATTTTATTTGTATAAGAGGTGCATGCATCTGACATCATTGTGACCATACACACTTCTGTTGGAAGTATAGTTATAACTTTGGCATGATATTCACCTTTGCAAGCTTTTGTCAAAGGTACAGACAGTTAATTTTATTTGGCTTGATATTCACCTTAAACGATATATTAATTTTGAGTCAAGGTCTGGAATCCTATATTAGTTATGATAATTACTAGAGAATTCAGTGTTTCATAGTAACTACCATAAACAATCATTGTTTGCAATTATTATATGCTGTCAAATATGCAATTTCACTCTGATAAAATGTGCTTTAACTGAAGATGGAAGAATATCATTAGCATGAAAAATTAACTTTAACCATTAAATTATTGCAATCTGAGGACAAATTTGTACCTCACAAGACTTTTCCCATTTACAGATATGCATGGATCATATTATAGCAGTTCTACGTGTACCAGCTGAAAGGGCTATTGGTTTTATTGCTCTCGGTGAAATGGCTGGTGCTTTAGGTTTTGAACTTGTTCCTTATCTTCCAACAATCACTCCACACTTGCGTGAAGCAGTATGTACATCAACCTTCCTCATTTTAGTAATTAATTTCTAATCATCTTAATTAAAGATTTTGTTTTGTTTTTTAATATATTAAAATGTAGATTGCACCACGTAGAGGGAGGCCATCGCCTGAAGCCTTGGCTTGTGTTGGTAGTTTTGCAAAAGCCATGCGTCAAGCTATGGAACCTCATGTTCGCGGTCTATTGGATTCCATGTTTTCTTCTGGTCTATCTCCGATCCTTATAACCACACTCGAACAAATAACTGTCAGGTGCTGATGTATCTTCTGTTCTATTTTTTCGACCGCATTTTTTTCTTGTTATTTCAGAATGTTGGAATCACTATAACATATGCAATGTTTCAGTATCCCATCTTTACAACCTACAATACAAGAACGGCTTCTTGATTGTATTTCGAATGTTCTCTCCAAAAGCCAGGGAAAGTCTGTTGTAGCTGTAACTAGAACAACTACAACAAGTAATATCCAACACGTTTCAGATATCAATGGATCAAGTCTTGTGCAACTTGCTTTGAGAACTCTAGCTCATTTCAATTTTATGGTGAGTTACCTTTCCCTATATAAGAAATTTGAAATTTACGTAGCTCAAATCCCATGTTATAATAGGCACTAAGTGAGGCGAGGTGGTAAAATTGCAGTGGCGCTTAAGCACTGCTTAATTTTTAAGGCCTAAAACTTGTATAGTCTTTCTACCAAAATCATACATCATATTTTAATAGAGCCAAATTAGAACTTGAACTTAATGTTTATTAAATTTCTAAGCCAGCATTCAAGTCTCAATAGAAATCAAAGGTGCCAGTCCCAAAGTGCTTAATTTCTAAAAACAAATATATTTTTTTGGATATAAAGGATGTATGATTCAAGAATCATACAACCATACTATATATACATACATACATACATATACATACATACATACATACATACATATATATATATATATATACACACACACATACATACACACACACACATACATACACACACACACACATATATTCAAATATCTTCTTTTATCATTTAAACACAATTAAGTGCTGCCTAAGTGCAGCACTTTTTTGGCTATGATATCAGATTTTGAAAAGTTAGGCGATTAATAACCAATTTGAGCTTAAGCACAGCTTAAGGGTCGCTTAAGCACGTTACTCATAATACAAGAATTTTTGTGTTTTGGTGAATAGATGAAACATTAAATGTACAAAGCCCGTCCTGGTTTGTCTGGTTACGTGACCCTTAATTAAACTGAATTGACAAAAAAGAGAAATCACTGTGAAAAGTTTAGCTTTTGGTCCATAAACATGATGCATTAAAATATCTTCATGTCAGATATGATTTGTGCAAGGCATCCGTTACCTTAATTTGAATTTGATATTATATGGAAGTTAAAATCCATGTTTCAGGGTCATGAGCTCCTGGGGTTTGCTAGAGAAGCTGTGGTTATTTATTTGGAAGATGAGGATGGTAATACTAGGAGGGAGGCTGCCATATGCTGCTGTAGATTAGTTGCAAATTCTTTTTCCAGATCTACGGGCTCACATTTTAATTCAAGTAGGACCAATCGAATTGGTGGCACGAAAAGACGGCGTCTAGTCGAAGAGGTTTATTTTTAAACATCCCATCTCTACTATTAATGCTAAGTAAAACGATAATAGTTTCAAAGATATTGGTGAAGTTTTCTACCCCAAAATTTTTAAATGCACAACTTTCTTAAATTAAGCCTGTATCTGATATTAAAATTTAATCAATTGTAGCGTTTTTCAACTTTTCCATTCCAAAATTATGTTATCCATTCCGACGTCTAAAGATACCGAGACAAAATATTTCAACTAACTAAATAAATGAAGTTTAACTACATTTCTCTGTTGCAAAGTTGGGATGGTTCACTATTAAATCATCTTATTTATGATGATTTTATTAATCACATCCGCATTACATGTGTAAAAAAGGGAGATAAAAAGTTGAGGGCTAACATGCTACTCAAGACGAAAGTACTAGTAACCAATATTGAAAATCATATCCCTCTCTTCTGCACTTCAAAATGATTGAGTTCTTACAGAGTTGAAGACAATTTGGACATGAAATAACATTATGCAGCAAGTACATAAATGGTGTTTTTTTCTTCTACAGATAATGGAAAAGCTTCTTATTACAGCAGTCACAGATGCTGACGTGAATGTTCGCAAATCTGTTTTTCTCTCATTGCACGAAAATAGCAGTTTTGATGAATTTTTGGCACAGGCCGAGAGCTTGAAGTCCATTTTTGTTGCATTAAACGATGAGGTAATGTATTGATTGATCTGCAAATGTTTGCACATTTCCTTTGAATATAAAACTGTAGTAGCTTCATCCGCTGACATTAAGCTAAAACCATGAAGCACATATTCATTGTATTAAGGTGACATTACACTCCCCTTGAATTGTACATAGATTTCTATATCTAAACCTCTTTTTTTAGTAAGATTACCATCCATGCAAGCCATTCACATTGGCATTCTTTATGTGGATGCCGCATAGGTGCAAAGATAAGTATGAGGTGCATAATGACCAAAAAGAATTCTACTTTGAATTTAAGTTTCGGTATGGATAAAACCTGAATAATGACAAAAAAGAAAAAAGAATTCTACTACAGAACCCACACACATTTTGTAAAACACACCATTTGTTGTATCAGCTGATTTTTGCTGATGATCGGTAGTTGATAAAATTTGAAAAATTACATTGTAGTAAAGCTGTTTCTTCTCATGTCAACATGTGTCAAATTCTTTCTTCAAACTTCAAGTTTTATTTATATTCTCCTTATATACTTACTTACATACATACATACATATATATATAATAATAATAATAATAATAATAATAATAATAATAAAAAATCTTTGTTTGTGGTGTAACTTCTATCTATACCACTGTTGTTTTGCTGGCTGTTGCCCTGATCCTTTTTCTGTGTATGATTCATCTAAAATGCTCTTTAGGATTTCATAGTTCGTGAGTTTGCAATATCTCTTGCTGGTAGACTATCTGAAAGGAATCCTGCTTATGTGCTTCCTGCACTTCGCCGTCATCTTATTCAACTATTGACATATTTAGGTCAAAGGTAGGAAAATGATTCTTTGACTACTGCTAATCTGTTAAACGTTTGCATTACCATCATCGTCATACTGTTATTTGACTGATTCATTTTTGAACACAATCTTATTTCTTATATACAGTGCCGATAGCAAATACAAAGAAGAAAGCTCCAAATTACTAGGATGCTTGATTCGTAATTGTGAACGATTAGTTCGCCCATATATTTCTCCTATTCATAAGGTTTGTAAGTGGTCCACTCATGTAATACTTGTTTATTACTACACAAAAATTTCATTGTATGGCAAGTAAGCATTTCATTTTTTTGGAAGAATGCAAGGCATGAGATGTATATTAATTGGTTTATCATCCACATTTCAGGCACTTGTCGCGAAGTTAAGAGAAGGCACTGGTGTAAATGCTAACAATGCTATTGTAACTGGAGTTCTTGCTACTGTAGGAGAACTCGCGAAAGTTGTATGACTTTTTTCCTTAGAATACCTTTTAATTTATTTAGATGATGCAGTTGTTACATTCTTCACTCTCTTTTTAATGTTGCTATTGAACATTTGATGCTCTTTACTGGTAGTTCTGATTTCAGAGAAGCACTTTGTGTGAATGATGTTAAAGCTCTACACTTTTCTTCCTTTTAATTTGCAAAATATAGATGTTCAGCTGTATGGAATTCCCATCTTACGGCTATGACTGGTTACACCTTTCCTGTATACTTCTGAAGTTTGAACCAGCTTTTGCCAGTCTCAGTTATTGATTAGCAGTAGTTTGAACCATCTTTCCTGTATACTAGTCAACATTTACTGAAGTGATATATTACTGTTAGAAGTATCTCTGGTATTATTTAGCTTAGTTTGCTGAACATATAATTACCAGTAGCATATTTAAGATTTCAAGCAACTAACTTGGTAGTTACTTTTGTATAGGGTGGCTATTCAATGAGGATATACCTCCCTGAATTGATGCCATTAATTGTTGATGGACTGTTGGATGCTGCTGCTGTTACAAAAAGAGATGTAGCTGTGGCAACTCTTGGTCAAGTTGTTCAAAGCACAGGGTATATTATTTCATTTTCAATGTTGCTATAATTATTTTGTATTATGGTAGTCATATTTGTATGATGTTCATTTGCTAAAAATGTGTGGTCCTTTCTAACTCATGTTCCTTTTTGAGACTGGGTAATATATTATCGTTTTGGCATTAGCACCATTCAATTTCTACAGTGTCTTTTTTCTCAAAACACCGAACTGTATTTTACTATAACAACCCCCCCAAAACACTCACTCACTCACTGTGGTCCCTTGAATTGGAGACAGCCAGTGTACGGAATTCTGCTACATAGCCATACGTTAAATTGCTGCAGTAGGAAAATATCTAATGATACAAACATTTATAGGTCAAAATATGATCATTTTGTTCTTTTATGATTTCAAAGGTCGGAAATGTCAGATGTTCTTCTTTAAAAATTAGCTGTCATCTCTTCATCAATTCCTTCTTCTCAAGTGTTACTTTTATGTCATTTTATTATTGCACTGTTTTTACTTGCAACATGTATAAAGTACCCAACTACACTGGCTATGATTGATTTCTTAAGTTGCTGTTACAAAGGTTCAAGAAATGTCGTAGAAAGAGTCGGGGAAGGCTAAAATTCCATGCAATTTACTGAATAATTATTCTAATGAGCTCATTTAGGGAACTAAATAAGGAATGCATATAGTGGTCTGGCTGAAGAAGGAAATGAATTTGCAATGAATACTTTTATGCATTTGAGTTTGCACAGTAAAAAGTTACTAGGTGTTTATTCTATATTGTTGTAGTTTTATGAATAATTTTAGGACTTTTTCATGCAAATGTTTGATATATTGTTTGGTATATTGTTTTCCTAGATCTTATCTTTATTAAGTTGCAAAGCACCACATTATTTATTTTGTCCAATTCACTCATATACATCACACAACCCAATCAATGTGTCCTAAAAAAGAAGTTTGTATGTCTATCAATAGGCTGGGTTCAGTCCGGGTAGGTTAAATCCTGGACCTGAGCCCGGTAACTATAATCATAATCGAGCCTGGGACTGCATGGTATTTCAAGTCCATTATCCAAGCCCGATCCATCTGTCTTTTCAAGCCCACTGGGTAACAAAATTAAGCTCGGTCCGAAATATTGATGCTAAAACCATATTTTTAGCCCGTAACTTCTTAAGAATGGTACATAAACAAAATTTGCAAACAACTGGGTGGTGACGAAACCGTGTTAAAAAAACACAACAACACCAACAAAGCCATTATTCCCAAACAAGTTGGGGTCGGCTAGAGATGGAACCCAAAACTAAATGAAAAAATCAATTTAAAAGTTATAATAATAACAATAACAATAATAAAATAAAGTCAAATAAGTAAATTAATAATAATAACTAAGTAAAATAAAACAAAATAAAATATATATGTATATATAAAAGGAATGATAATAATAATACTAATAGCGATAATGATACTAATAGTAATATTGGTCAAAGACCAAACCTACGTCTTAGGCTCATGTTTCCTAGTCCTATAATCTAAAACTTATAAAACTCAACGCTCATGGTTCTGGTACGTGAATCGCTAACTTCCACTCGCTTCGATCCATCACCAGCTCTTCGGATATACCCAAATCCTTCAAATTCCTTTTTACTACTTCCTCCTATGTCAACTTTGGTCGACCTTATCTCTCTTTGAGCATTCAACACGGCCTATAATTCCAACACGCACAGGTGCCTCGGACGGCGTTCGTTGAAGATGTCCAAACCATCTTAAGCGATGTTGAATTAGCTTCTCCTCAATTGGTGCTACTCCAAGTTTATCACGTATATCATCATTTCTAATTCGGTCTCTTCTTGTATGACCGCAGCTCCATCGTAGCATATGCATCTCTGCTACGCTTATCTTTTGGACGTGTTGGCTTTTAGTAGGCCAACATTCTGCACCATACAACATCGTAGATCTGATTACCGTTTTGTAGAACTTTCTTTTAAGCTTTTGTGGGACTTTCCTGCCACAGAGAATCCCAGACGCTTGTCACCATTTCAACCATCCCGTTGGAATTCTAAAACTAACATCTTCATCAATCTCACTATTATACTGCAACATTAATCCTAGATATCGAAATGATTCCTTCTTGAGAACTATTTGTCCGGCCTGAGTGACATCTCCATCCTCCGACCTGACACCGCTGAACCCGCACTTCATATACTCTGTTTTAGTTCTGCTAAGCCTAAATTCCTTTGATTCTAAAGTCTCTCTCCACAGCTCCAGTTGTCTATCAACCCAATCCTACTTTCATCAATTAGCACAACATCATCAACAAATAGCATACACCAAGGAATCTCACCTTGTATACCCTTCGTAACCTCATCCATCACTAGAGCAAAAATGTAGGGACTCAAAGCTGATCCTTGATGTAATCCTATGTTAATGGAAAATTCACTGATTTCACCATCACATGCTCTGACATTAGTCACAACATCATCGTACATATCCTTGATAAGTGTAATGTACTTTGTTGGGACTCTCTTCTTTTCCAGGGCCCACCACATCATCTTACGCGGTACCTTGTCATTAGCTTTCTTCAAATCGATAAATACCATGTGTAGATCCTTTTTTGCTCCCTAAACCTCTTCATAAGCTGTCTTATCAAGAAAATCGCCTCTGTGGTCGACCTCCCAGGCATGAAGCCAAATTGATTTTTTGAAACAAAAGTATGCAAAAAAATTCTGCATGCAAACAAAATGGTACACCGACAATATATACATTCATATTTTTGGTACAATGAACCACTAATAATTGGATTGGGTGAAATCGGGCTAAGAAGTGATGACACCGTAGCTGACCCTAATAATAATTGGGTTAGGCCAAAACCCTGGCAATCATAACAAAATCCGTACTTATATTAACAGGGCGGGTTTGGGTCAAAACCCTTACCATTGACATACCTATATGTTTGTACCCACTTGTTGTGTGCATGTGACAACCAATGTGTGCTCCATTTTTCATACCCACCCACCGACACCCACCAGCTATGTTATCATGTTTGTGATTAATAAGGATTCATTACACATTGCAGTCACATAGCTTGATACATGCATACACATACATACGTGTGTGTATTGTGTGCGTGCGTACATGTGTGTAATTGTCTCTCCCTCTCTCTCTATGTATGTATGTGTGTGTATGTATGTATGTCTGTGTACGCGCGCGCTCGTGCGTGCATGAGCGCTAAAAGGGTCTATATCAACAGTTTAATTTTCATAATTGATAATCCAAGCATGTATTCATTTCTGCAATGCGGGACACATTCTTCCATGGATGTTGCATAAACTGTATATTCAGTGAATTTTAACGCTGTTTCATTCTCATCTCCAGCTATGTTATAACTCCATATACGGAGTATCCGCTGTTACTCAGTCTGCTTTTGAAACTGTTGAATGGAGAATCAGCATGGTCGACTAGACTAGAAGTATTGAAGGTAATTTATTTTGATATGAATTTCATTTCAGGTTTTTCTTATTTCTAATATTCAAGAGATTGCTAATATTAATTTAGGTCCTCGGTATAATGGGTGCCTTGGATCCCCATGAGCATAAGCGAAATCAGCAATCATTACCTGGTTCTCATGGGGAAGTTAACCGTCCAACAAGTGATACAAGTCAACAGATTGTTTCTATGGAAGAGTTACCTACAGATCTCTGGCCTTCATTTGCAACTTCTGAGGATTACTATTCTACTGTAAGTTAATTAACTGAGAAAGCACAGCATATTCCAGGTTTTTGTACACTGTGCAGTGCAAGTTAATCCTGATGCTAATGTTGGTTGCGTCAATTAATATTTCATTGTGCCTGACATACATGTACAATGCATAGGTTGCCCTTACTTCACTTATGCGAATCCTTCGAGACCCTTCTCTTTCAAGTTATCACCAAAAGGTGGTAGGGTCTCTCATGTTTATATTTAAGGTAATCATTGTTATATCATACAACTATTTTTTTTAAAGCTGTTTGGATTATCTATCTTGGTCACTAATTTTTTTTAATGATGCAAACCAGTCGATGGGCCTTGGTTGTGTTCCATACCTACCAAAGGTGAGTTGATATAGCATTTCAAATATTTTCCCGCTGTTTTAGTTCTCTTGTTCATGTATTTGTTGAATCAATTTGAAATATCTTTAGTTTCAAAAGAAGCAAGGTGACCAAATCTTGAGAAATAATAATTTTGACCCAAAAGGAAACTTATAGGGAATGATTTTGTAACTTCCTGATGTTTATAACCTTTGCAAGACTATTTTATCTTTATTAATAGTTGGCTTGGAAGCGCAAACTTTTGGTCCGACCGCGAACTTTCAAAATTGACCTTTGTATGTAATTATCTTTATTAATAGTTGGTTTGGAAGCGTAAACTTTTGGTCTGACCGCGAACTTCCAAAATTGCCCTTTATACGTAATTCTTTATTAATAGTTGTAATATATTTGCTGTCACACTTTTCTGGTATCAACATGAAATACCAAAAATATCTCTCTACAGATATTATTAAAATTTAGCATCATTTAAAATTAGGATCTGACAATTAAGCTTCGTTTACAAATTCAAAATTTCCTCTATAAATATTTACTAAGTCTTAATATCACTTAAAAATAGGATCTAACAATTTTACTAATTAATAATATAAATAGAAATTTAAACTCATAAGAAATTAGATATTGCAACTTAGAAATAAAATTTCAAATTACCTACGTATTATTCAATACAAAAATATGACTAAATATATGTGAAAATCATTTTCTTTTGAACGTATTAAATAAATACAATTTGTAGAAAAATAATTCAGCCTTCTTCATCACGCGCGAAGCGCGTGCCGTAACGCTCGTTTATTAATAGTTGTAATATATTTGCCGTCACACTCTTTTGGTATCAGCATGAAATATCAAAAATGTCTCTCTATAAATATTATTAAAATTTAGCATCGCTTAAAATATGTATCTGACAATTAAGCTTCTTTTACAAATTCAAAATTTTCTCTATAAATATTTACCAAGCCTTAATATCACTTAAAAATAAGATCTAATAAATAAACTACTTTAAAAATTCGTTTTTTATATAAATAAAAATTTAAACTAATAAAAAAAATCAAATATTGCAGCTTAGAAATAGAAATTCAAATTAACTACGTTTGATTCAACCTAAAAATATGACTAAATATTTGTGGAAATCATTTTCTTTTGAACGTATTAAACAATACAATTTGTAGAAAAACAATTTAGATGCCTTCATCACACGCGAAGAGCGTGCCGTAACATATAAACTTATTTTACAAATAGGATCTAACAAATAACTTTTTTTTTACAAATTCAAACCGTCTCTCTTAAGATATTACAAAATCTTACTATCACTTAGAAATATGATCTAACAAATAAACTTATTTTACAAATTCGTTCTTTATTAATTAATAATACAATAAATATTAAACTAACAAAAAATTAGATGTATTAACTTAAAAATAAAAATTCAACCTAATTACACATGATTTCAACGCAAAATATAGTAAAATATTATCTTTAATAATAGTTGTAATATATTTGGTGTCTTTTTTGGTGGTAGCGTGAACTACCAAAAACGCCTCTCTAATATTACTTAAAAATAAGATCTAACAAATAACTTTTTCTTTACAAATTCAAACCGCTCCTCTATAAATATTACCAAATCTTATCATCACTTAAAAATATGATCCTACAAATAAACATCTTTTACAAATTCATTCTTTATTAATCAATAATACAATAAGCATTAAAACTAACAAAAAATTAGATGTAGCAATTTAAAAATAAAAATTCAAACTAATTACACATGATTTCAACGCAAAAATATGGCAAAATATTTGTGCAAATCATTTTCTTTTGAATGTGTTAAATATATACAATTTATAGAAAATAATTCACGCAAGAAGCGTATTCCATGAACATGCGCGAAGCGCGTGCTGTAACGCTCGTTATAATTAATTTTGTCTTATTAACAGCGACATTCTGTTTCGTGCACTGGGTATGGTAAATGCTTTACTTTGCGTGTTTTCAGGTTTTACCAGAACTTCTGCTAGCTGTTCAAAGTTGCGAAGATGGGCTAAAAGAGTTCATAATTTGGAAGCTGGGAAATTTAGTGTCTATTGTGCGCCAGGTATAATTGGTGTTTTAATCAGCATGTTGTTTTTTACATGTGTGGATTTCATTTTATTTTAATCAGTGAATAGAATATGTTTTCTTTGTGTGCAGCATATACGTAAGTATCTACCGGAATTGTTGTCCCTAATTTCTGAATTGTGGTCATCCTCTTTCACTCTGCCTGCTACAAACAGATCAGGGCAAGGCTCACCGGTATGATAGGTTTTTATAACTGCTTGGTTCTCTTATGATTTAATGTTAAGATTTAACTGTATCAAATTTAAGCAGGCGAAAATATAATAATATTTTTCGTTTTATTTCATTGTCAGTTTATCCAATTGGCTATGTTTTATTTGGTTCCAGAAGAAAAAGCCTTTTTCTTGCTTGTTTAGTAAACATATTGTATCTTATTTCTCTTCTGTTTCCTGGAGTAATAAGGTTCATTCAGTTTAATATTGTCGTTCTAATCTAGGAAAATATACATACATTTGTTCTCACTTCTGTGTGTAATTGGTGTTTATTATTCAGTGAAAATATACAAAATATGATATTTATTATAAAGTCCAGCATCATTGATATTGTTCTGTTGTGATAATTGTTTATACATGTGGGTTAATAACCTGTAAGCAACATGATATGGAAGTTTTGCACCTTGAAAGAATGAACAATACCTTACTCCGAACATGTTGAAGCATGGATTTTGATTTTCATCTAATACTTTTTTTCCCATTGCAGATTCTTCATCTTGTTGAAGAACTTTGCATAGCTTTAAATGATGAATTCAGAACTTATCTTCCAGCGATTCTTCCATGCTGTATACAAGTTCTGAGTGATGCTGAGCGGTGCAATGACTACAGCCATGTTCCTGATATACTGCATACTCTTGAAGTGTTTGGTGGTTTGTGTCATTTGTCTTTTCATATACGACGATCTTATTTTTTTGGGGGTTGTAGTTCTACAAACAAATTTTCCAGTAGGGTTAGAATTTGGGTGCCCTAGTAGGGCAGATATTTGGTCAATATGTTATGACTCATAAGGATTATCAAATACTTGGACCAGAAATGGACTTTAAAATGGGACAATTGATAAGTCACTTATTGTTTTTAGATTCTAATACTTGTAAATCTTGCTAAATTACATATAGAACTGCCAATAAGACCTATTTTTAGTAATTACATTACAAAAGTAATCTTATAGTTATTTCGATATATATATATATATATATATATATCTGTGTGTGTGTGTGTAAATCCAGTGGCTAAAAATAGGGGTGCTAAATGGAAGCTACGAGGGATATCATTGAACCTTCCACACATACATGTGTGTGTGTGTGTTGTTTCACTCTCTTGCCACATCATATTATTAATTACATAAAAACCAGTGGCTAAAAATAGGGATGCTACAAAAGAGGACTGCTATTGAACCTTCCTCTCTCTCCGTACATACATACATACGTATACATTCATACGGATGCATGCACACACATGCATAATATATATTAAACCAGGAAGCACAAATTTCAAATGGGTATAATAAAAAATTGACTTAATGTAGCACTGTAGAATATAAAATACTGAACAACCATTTCATTGCTAAAAGCCAATCAGTTTTTTCAGAAATCATATTGTTATGTTGTGCCCGTGAATCATGTGTAATAGAGATTGTTGTCCAAGGAACTTGCATTTTTTATACCCTTAACGATATTATTTTCATGAAAAAAGAAAAACATGTGTTAAAATAAATTCAAATTGGAAACATCGAAGAGAAGATGTATGTAAGATAGACAGTCGAAGTATGACACATCTCTCCATATTTTTATTTGATTAGCATTCATAATTTCATGCTTGGACTCAAATATCCTTAATCTTGTTTCAGTTCCAGAACTCAATAAGATGATTAAATGAATTCCGTTAAATTCCAAACCAATAATAATTAGATTTTTCATTCCCAATTTAATAACATGAAAAAAAAAAAACAAAATTCCTGCTTGGTACGAACTTCTTAAAACCGGCAACATGATTAGCATGACTAAAATGATGATGATTGAGGTTTTTTTTTTTTTGGGAGTCATTGGAATTTTATGGACAGCCTTAAATATCGATGCATTGATGACATATTGTGACTAGGATAGTGATGCTTCTAATTGTCATATAGGAACCTTGGATGAACACATGCATATGCTTTTTCCAACACTTATCCGCCTGTTTAAAGTGGATACTTCAGTAGATGTCAGAAGACGCACCATTAAAACTATTACCCATCTTATACCTTGCGTACAGGTAGGCAATATTAATTTTATCACCATCTCATTTAAAAAAAAAGCATGTCAGCTGTGTATTTATTTATAAGTAACTTGAATATTTGTCTCAGGCCAGTGGTCATGTGTCATCACTAGTGCATCATCTTATTTTGATCTTGGATGGGTAAGAGATCGTTTCAACTTCAGTTAAATCTCTATTATTGATTAAATTGTGTTCACTGTTCCAAACTGTGTTTTTTATACTGCATTTGTGTATATACAGTACGAGTTCAGCATTCATTATATATACATATTAATTAATCTTAAGCAAGCACTAACACATTCTTGATTGTCTTATCATCTAGATTTTAATTAAAGACACATTTTTGACATCTGGATGTCTTGATATATATATATATATCCGTGTGTGTGTGCGTATCTTTATTTATACATTTTATTTTTTAATACACTATCATCTAAATAAAACCTTTTGTCGCGAATAGTATAAAAATGGTAACCTCATTGCATATCATATATTTGGTAGATAAACTGTTTGTGCTTAATGCAATATACAGCTGTGCGACCGCGTAACATATTCCATATAATTTTTGCTGGTTCAGTTAAATTATAAATTGGCCATTTAGAATTGCTTATTTTGCCATTCATCTGTTTTTTCACTGCTTGCAATATGCAGGAACAACGATGAACTGAGAAGGGATGCTGCTGATGCTCTTTGCTGTTTGGCTCGTACCCTTGGGGAGGATTTTGTAATTTTTATACCACTGATCCAAAAAGTATTATCAAAACATAATTTACGGGTAATTTCCTTTTTGTAGCTTCTGATACTGATGCCTAATTGATGAATTTTTTAAAACTTTGCTAACTTGCTTATAACTCACTTGTTTTAGCATAGAGAATTCGAGAAAGTGAAAAATTACCTACAAAGTCGTGAACCACTTATGCTGGAGAGTTTGTCTGATCGACTTCAGCCTATTGACTCAATCAAAAGTCCTATTAACGATATGGACGAAGAAGAAATGGAAATGCACAGAAAAAACAAAGGCCATCAAGTATACATTCTCTTCAAATATGTTTTCCTGTTAGTCTAGGCTAACCTATTTGGGGTGTAAAATGCCACTCTTTCAATTGTTGAGTTTAGGTTACTTTTTTGCATTTATTCAGCAATTAGTCATTCAAAATATATTTATTGTATAATCAGAGAGGAGGTGTTTGATCATTTTAACACTCATTTTAGCGGAGATACATCAAATGGAGTGAATGCACCCTTAACATCGTGTAGTTTAGTAATCCAAAAATCATTTTTTCTAAAATACTTGCATGATTCTTTTTTTTTTGGGTAATCATGCGCGCGCGCACACACATACATATCTTATAATTCTGTCAGCATTTCCTTTAACTTCTTATTGCAAATACTCAAAAATTAACACATATAAGATCACTCGCCTTTCTGATTAAATTTATAAAAACAGACAACTAAATCATAGGCCTATCCTTATAGGTTAATGATGTTCGATTGAGGACAGCAGGTGAAGCTTCTCAACGGAGTACTAAGGAAGATTGGGCAGAATGGATGAGACATTTTAGCATTGAACTGCTCAAGGAGTCTCCATCACCAGCGCTGCGGACATGTGCAAGGCTTGCACAGTTGCAGGTACAACAATTATTTATAGTTTCTGTTCCATGTTGCTGTTACTTGCATTAAACACCCTCAGATCTGGCAAAAACATTCTCCAAGATATGGTTTTCAAAATGGGGTCCGAATTGTAAACAGTAAACTTTAAGTTTTAAATCAAAAATGGATTTAAATCATGTGTAATTAATTTATATGCTAGAAATTTGCGTAGTTATCAAATGACCTGTATCTAAAATGATGAACTTGTTTTTTTTCCGTGAAACAATAAAATTTGGAATGTAGGTACGAAGAAGCGATCTTGATATTTCTTATTTCCATATGGATTAAATGGTTTTTGTCTCAAATGGGTTTGAACTTTGAACTGAATCTTGAATCAGAATTTGAGGGTCAAATTGGAATTGGTAGAAGTCGATTCAAACATTCGTATATATATGTGTATATATATATATATATTTAGTTTGAACTGAAGCTTAAACCATTTGATAACAATGCTCCAAGCCCAAGGTACTAGCAATTTTGTATATGTCAATATTCGTAGTAGTTAAATACTTGAATGTATTTATTTAGTTCTTTAATTGACTTCCATGGATAAAAAAGCAGAGTTATACATACATACGTATGTATATACATACATACGTATGTATATACACACGTATATGTATAGATATTGTATGTATGTATGTATACACACACATATATGTATACATACACACACGTGTGCATGTGTGGGCGCGTGTGTGCTTAACCCTCCATGCTGTGATACGTTTTATTGATATTAGAAAATTGCAGCCTCTAGTTGGACGTGAATTGTTTGCTGCTGGTTTCGCAAGCTGTTGGGCACAAATGAATGAAAGTGCACAAGAACAATTAGTGAGAAATCTGAAGACTGCCTTTTCTTCTCAAAATATTCCACCTGAAATTTTGGCAACACTACTCAATCTGGTAACTATTTAACGAATACATACCTTTTGTGTACATTAAATTGGATTGTTGTACTAGAAGTCCCTTACCAGTAAGAGTTGCTAGATCAGGCAATACAAATATTGAGGTATAAGTTACAGGTATTGATAATTCCAGATAGGTCATTAAAGATTCTATGTCAGAAAATACGTTAACCACTGTCAAGGTATCAATTTACTTTTACAAATGCTTCTTAGTTACTGATAATAGCTGAGTTGATCAGGCAGAGTTTATGGAACATGATGAAAAACCTCTTCCAATTGATACAAGGTTACTTGGTGCTCTTGCTGAAAAGGTTTTCTCTTGATATATATTATGAAATTTCGTATTAACTTATGTTTTCTAACCAAATACATTGAATTATGCTTATTTTCCTTTTTCATTAGTGTCGAGCATTTGCCAAAGCACTGCACTACAAAGAAATGGAATTTGAAGCTGCACGATCTAGAAGAATGGGAACAAATCCTGTTACAGTGGTTGAATCCCTTATTCATATTAATAACCAACTGCACCAGCATGAGGTCAGTTTCTACGACTAGTATCTTGCAGCATATAATTGTTGTCACATTTGTTTTATCTTTCTTAAGGTTAAGTAGGTTTTGGTTTTTGCTGTTGCTTATGGCATTTCTATGTTTTACTTGTAGGCTGCTGTTGGGATACTTACATACTCACAACAGCATCTGGGTGTCCAACTAAAAGAGTCTTGGTATGTTTCTTTAGCAAGAGTACTGTATAGCCATATAATTGGCTTTTATTGTGATGCTTCTCAACGATAACCAAAATTTACATGATCCACCTACTTTGGTTTAAATTGGTTGAATTTAGGTATGAAAAATTGCAAAGATGGGATGATGCACTCAAAGCATACACTGCAAAATCATCTCAGTCTTTGAACCCACTTATGAATTTGGATGCTACACTTGGTTAGTGATTGTTATGATTTGTTACCGTAAAGTATAGCAACTATCATTGTTTCTTTACAAAGCTACATTGTTGTTATACTACTTTATGTGTTATGCTAAAGATGGAACACGGATAATTTATTTGCATCCCCATTTATTCTTTTACTGATACACTCTCATTGCATAATTGTATTGTGTAAAGGTTTCATTTTACTTACTAGCTTCATTTGATGACCCATGGGATCATTTTCTTGCATCGTACAACTGAATTTCCACCTTCTATATAAGCACAGACATTAAATTTCCTGATTTATTTTGCATTCTTGTAATAAATATTCTTCTTGTAATAAATTTTCTTCCTGTAATAAATATTCTTCTTGTAATAAACATCCTTGCATCACTTCCGTTTTTAGGTATTAGATTACGACTCATTTTAAATTCAGCATTGACAAAATGCTCTGGTTTTCCTCTTAGTTTTTTATCTGCTCTTGAAAACTAATTGTGATGCATTATCATTTATCTTATTATTGCATATATGCTAAAAAAAATTCACGATGTTGTCTGTTAATATAAGGTCGAATGAGGTGCCTTGCTGCTTTAGCTCGCTGGGAGGAACTGAATGATCTTTGCAAGGAGCAATGGACCGCTGCTGAACCAGCTGCTCGACTTGAAATGGCACCAATGGTTTGTTTCGAATGCATTGGCATCCACAGTCAACACACATAAACATTTTGTTATAATAAATATGCTTTAGCGATTTATTTTCTTCAACTTAGGCTGCTAATGCTGCTTGGAATATGGGCGAGTGGGATCAAATGTCTGAATATGTTTCTAAGTTGGACGATGGAGACGAAAGCAAACTTAGAATTGTCGGTAATACCACTACAAGTGGTGATGGTAGCAGCAATGGTGCCTTCTTTAGAGCTGTTCTTTCAGTTCGTCGCCATAAGGTATCACTTTTTTAAAATGAAAAGTTCAGTGTAAGTTTTTTCACAGTTCTACTGATAGTACTGTTGTTTTCTCAGTATGACGAAGCACGTGCGTATGTAGAGAGAGCAAGGAAATGCTTGGCAGTTGAGCTGGCTGCATTGGTTAGAATCTTAAACAGGCTGTATATTCGACAATCAACAAGAAAAGTGTCTTTTCTTTTATTAAATAATTCTTTTGATTTTGTGAAGTTAATAAGTCGAAAATCAATTTCTTAGAACATTCGTTAACTTAATTAAAATATTTTCTTGCAATCGAAATTAAAAAAATAACATGAAAATTTGTTAATTTGTGCATCAAAATCAATGTTTTGATTTTGATTTTTCTTTTTAAGGTGGAACCCAGTGCACCAGGCTCCCGCACGATAGCGGGCTTTGGGGAGGTTGATAATTTATTTTTCTTTTAAGAAGCAAAAAAATACTTTTAAAAAGCTATTCAAATGGGTAAAGTAGCATTTGTTGATGATTATCAATTCCTTATTCCATGCATGGTTATGCTTAGATATTCTTTGCATTCATCAACTATGGGCAGTTTCTTCTATGTATTTTTGATTAAAAAGAATATAACAAAATCAATGATAAATTGGGTAATTTATCAGTTTTATCGAATTTCGTGTACTCATAAAAAGTAAATGATAAAAGGATAATTGTTTGACTAATACTTGCAATTGCATAATCTGTTGCTTCTTTGGTTTTACATAGGTACTTGAAAGCTACGAACGTGCTTACAACAACATGGTTCGGGTTCAGCAGTTGTCAGAATTAGAGGAGGTCAATCTCGCATAACATTGAATGTTCTTCATTTATATAGTCCTAAGAGCATCTCCTTTCGTGTACTTCATTCTAACAAAATGGACAATGCAGTAAAATTGAGCACCAGCTGTTCTTCCGTTTATCAAATTGGGGAATAAAATAGGATTCTCATTTTGGCCAACGCCACTCTGTTTCATTAAATATGGAGAGTGAGCTCTGCAATTAATAGGATGAACAATTAAAGATACAGTTGTACTTGATTCTCCGTTTTGTCAAAATGCAGAATTAAACATAACTATTGGAGATGCTCTAATAATGTGGTTTTAAGCACCTACAGTAAATGGTTTGAGCTACTTCTTTATGGCTTTGCAGGTCATCGATTACTGTACTTTACCAATTGCTAATCCTGTTGCTGATGGACGAAGAGAACTAATTCGTAATATGTGGAATGAGCGCATACATGGAGCAAAACGTAACGTTGAGGTTTGTTTCTGTTCCTACCTTTGAACGAAATAGTTCTGTTCTTCAGAAGTTGTTATATGGTCGCATCACGATCCACGTATTTTTCACTTCTAACACCTTGGAATTTACTGCACAATGGCATTCATCTAACAGGGTTGGCCGTGTTTATCGAGGTGATTGAGCGAGTTAACATTTGCTTGATTTTGAGACATGGGACGAAATAAACAGAAGTTGGCGTTTGTTGTTAAATTTGAAAATGGCTATGGATCAAGTAATATGAAAAATTATCTAAGTTGTAAACTTGTGCGGAATGTAAATAAAAGTAAATAGCGATCAATAAATAACACCAGAGATTTTTATACTGGTTCGAACTTCTCATTCTACCTTCAGTTCCAGACTTTTTCTGGATTTAAACTGATACCCTAACTTAACCCGGAGGAATATGTATTACAACTGCCTGAGCAACCGAACAGATCTTCAACCGTCTAGACAACCGAATAGGACTTCGTCTATAAAAGTAGAATAGTTTGTGACTTCGTTATGCTCTTAAATAGCACGAATTAGTCAATATAGTACACCCTTCCTATAATCTTCTTCTTTATGGTATAACGTGTGCTCGTGAATAAAAGCAAGTAATTTGATCACAAGAAAGTATTCTCGAATGATTGTGTGATCAAAAATTGAAAGCAATATACTGAAATGAATGATTGAGAATAATTCAGAATTGAGATAGATAGAATTAATAATTAGTGAATTAATTCTTTGAAATGAATTGCTTTATATAGACGAGTATATATGCACCCTTCCTATAATCTTCTTCTTTATGGTATAACGTGTGCTCGTGAATAAAAGCAAGTAATTTGATCACAAGAAAGTATTCTCGAATGATTGTGTGATCAAAAATTGAAAGCAATATACTGAAATGAATGATTGAGAATAATTCAGAATTGAGATAGATAGAATTAATAATTAGTGAATTAATTCTTTGAAATGAATTGCTTTATATAGACGAGTATATATGCACATCTAGGTGGGTCTGCATTTAATCACAACATGCATGCATTTATAGTTGCACATGTGGAAGTAGATTTGACAGTAGTATTGCCAGCATAAACTGAACTTGAGACAACGACCGAGAAGACCGAGACAACTGGAGAACATTCATAGAACCAATAACTTGAAAGCATTCGTAGTTTTATCATTCATTTCTTTTGTTTTAGTTTATGAACGTATACCGTAATTCTCCATGGTGATCAACAATTGTACTTAGAAAATAACAGGCTACATCCTCATATTTGAACTCTGCCTATGCAGAAGCCACTATTTTTTTTGTTCACAATGCAATAACTTCTTCATACTAACTCTATTTTTTTGTCCATACTACAATAACTTGCACCTAAATTACGGATAATATGGAACACTTGGATACTTCATCTCTTGAACGCACACTTTAGTTCTCCATGATGACTAATAACTGTACTTAGAAAATAACAGGCTACATTCTCATATTTGAACTCCGCTTAGGCAGAAGCCGCTATTTTTTTTGTTCAGACTGCAATAACTTCTTCATAACAACTCGGAATCAGGTAAGACTTCGACCGATGAATTTCCACCTAAATTACGGACAATATGAAACACTCGGATACTTCATCTTGTGAACGCACACTATAGTTCTCCATGGCGACCAACAGTTGTACTTAGAAAATAACAGGCTACATCCTCATATTTGAACACTGCCTAGGTAGAAGCCGCTATTTTTTTGTTCAGACTGCAATAACTTTTTCATACTAACTCGGAATCAGGTGATACTTCGACCGATGAACTCCCATCTAAATTATGGACAATATGAAACACTCGAATACTTCAGGTTATGAATGTATATTGTAGTTATCCATGGTGATTAACAGTTGTACTTAGAAAATAGCAAGCTACATCTCCATATTTGAATGCTATTTCTCTATGAGATGTAAAAGAGTATATTTGGAATTTCAAAAAGACACCGAGTAGATATATTCAATGAATTCTCTTTATTAATAGTAAAGATTAGTAGTTATGATAAAGATGATCAATAGTTGCCACTGTTTATAAAGAGTAGTGATGAAGGGAAAGAGTTGCAACCGTTGATGGAGGGATTGCAACCATCAACGAAGAGGATTGACAGTTCAGGAAGCAACACACCCGTTCAAAAGAATTCGTATTTTATAGCTGTTACACAGGTTTAGTCGACTAACATGAGTGTCAGTCGTCTGAACCTGTCAGTGTGAATTTTTGTTCATAATTATTCGGTCAGTCGATTGAAGGTGATGATTCAGTCGACTGACTGCTGTAAGTTTGCACATATTGATTTTCTAAAATTGTTGTGTTTGTGTGCTTATATATATACACCACTATAAGAGATTTTAACAATACATATCATTCTAGACTTTGACTGATATTACATTTGTTGAGACATCCTGGTCTTCTTTTTGTCGAGTATGCCTTCTTGTTTGATTGATCTTTTCCTGCATAAGTGGTTAATATACACAATATATTGTTGTATTGTTAACCCGCCTTTTGGCAAGGCCGTAGACATGCAGATTTAACTAAACTCGACTGCTCGTTTGTCGAGATTGGAGTACGATGGGATTAGAGACAGCTGGGTCGGTCAAGGGTGGAAAGTCATGAGTAGTTTGGCCTTGGTGATGTGGTCGGCCTTGGTGGCATGGTTCGGCCTTGATGATGTGGTTCGGCCTGGGTAGCATGGCTCGATCAGGATGGGTCGTTCGGTCTTGGTGGCATGGCTCGGTCAGGATGGGTCGTTCAGTTTTGGTGGCGTGGCTCAGTCAGGATGGGTCGTTAGGTCTGAGAGGCATGGTTCGATCAGGATGGGTCGTTCGGTCGGCCATATATGGTCCAGTCAGATATGAGATTGGCATTGGTGGTTCGGCCTCGATGGGTCGGCCAAGGCAGTTCGGTCGGGCCTGGTTCGACATGTTTCAGATCACCCTGGGTTGGCATCGTGAGTGGATCGGCGTATGTGGATCGGTCCAAGGAAGTAGGTCGGCAGGATGGAGTGGATCAGTGATTGAAGTGGATTGGTGGTTGAAGGTGGTTCGGCCTGCCTGGGTCGGTCAGTTCAAGTCAACACTTGTGGCCCGAGCTACCTTGGTCTTGGGACTACACATGGAATCCAACCTATCTTCGTTTATAAATAGAGAGACAGGGGTACAGTTGAGAGGAATCTTCTTTCTGTTTCCCTCTCTTCTCCACTAAGGCTACTTTTGCCATTGTTGTTCTAAAAACTCCGGATTGTAATTGTACTCGATTCTGATACCAATAAAAAGGAAATTTCTGGAGTAGACGCAGGCCGGAGTAAGCCAAACCACTATAAATCCTCTGTTTTTACTGCTTTCTTTTTAAATTTTACTGTTCTTCATATTTATACTCTCTACATACCTTCTATCTGTGATCTGTGACTGTTGGCTGGTGCTTTCATCTGGATTTGGGTGTTAGTGACCAATTTTGGCGCTAATATTTTTGTGCTTTCACTGAGAATTGAACTTAGGGATTTAGAAGCTTAGATTTTGGATTTAAAGGTATAGGAACTTGGATTCTGGAGACTGGCAAAACAATCAACCAGGAGGCAAAGGACAGAGAGGAGTCAGTAAAAGGGAAGTCAGGAGGCTTCCTCTTGAGCTAATCAAGCCTCCGTCTACATCACTAGGGACAGGATGGAGATGATGATGGGAGCTATGCAGGAAGAATTGCTGAAAAGACGAGAGGAGATAATGAAGAACCTACTTCGACAAGTTGGACAAGCTGGAGCACAAAGTCAAGGGAATGGACCAACTGCGGCTGCTGGCAATGCAAAACAAGGAATCAGAGCTGTGAAAGTTTTTGACGGTCAAAACCAGAACCAGACTGGAGGGATTGAAGGAAATCAGTAAAGGTCTGGGGCCAGACACTCGGGATTGCATACTGGAATAGCTATGAATGAAGCTCGGCGAGCAGGGACCAACGGGAACGTAAATGGCCGAGATGAAGAGTACTACCCAGAGTACCCTCCCGGATATGGAGGGCAAGGTGGAGATGCGAACATGGGACTACCCTCGGATGGAGACGAGCGGATGGCCGGATTAATAAGAGGGATTATGAGAGGAGGACTACCGAGCAGAGGCTTGGAGGAAGTCAGCCGGAGTCCGTTCACTCCGGATATCAGAAATGCAGGGAACCCTCCATAATTCAAACTGCCAACACTGGAGGCCTATGATGGAAAATCAGATCCAAGTATGCATGTAACAAGATACATCAGACATATGGAAGTGCTAGGGGCATCTGAGGAGGTGATGGCAAGGTGTTTCCCTCTATATTTGACGGATTTGGCTGCACTCTGGTTCAGGCAGCTAGAGACCGGATCAATCAGAACGTGGGGCGAGCAAGTGGAACGCTTCATGAGACAATTCAGGGTTCACGTGACGCGACCCAAGAATGTGATGACATTGGCATCAATGAAGCAAAGGACAAGCGAGTCCGTGAGGGGTTTTCTAAGGCGGTTCAATGCAGCCGTAGCTTCAGTAGATCGGTTGGATCCATCAATGATTCTGATGGCGGCGGTAGCAGGGATTGCTGAGGGCATTGAATTCAAGGACTCATTGGCACGGGACCCACCGTAGGATCTTGGGGAGTTCTATCATGAGGCATAGAGATTTATTCGGTTAGAGGATTCACGTGCCGAAAGGGAAGAGATAAACGCTGTGCAAGGCGAAGGAACGTCTGGAGAAGGACGTGGGATGGATAAAAGAAAGCGCAAGCAGGACGATGGATATAGTGGCTCTGACAAACGGAGGAGAGGTCGGAAACCCAAATTCGCGACGTACGTGGACTTGACAGATAATCTGGAACAGATTTATTTGGATACTCGGGAGCAACTCCCTTATCGAAAACCACCAAGGAGGGATTCCACAGAACGGGAGCGCAGGAGCGGAAAGTACTGCATATTCCATGAGCTGGAAGGGCACTCCATGGATGAATGCCGCCACTTGAAGGACGTAGTGGAGGAACATGTTAGATGTGGTAAGCTGCCACAGTATGTGAGGGATCGGACGAGAGCAGTAGAACACGAGTAGCTATCGCTTGGATCAAACAGGAATGGCCATGGAATGGGGTCACGGCTCATCATCCGCTGATCGTGATGGCAAGGACCGAGTTCAGGACTTGTACTCTGGTCATCGAATAATCTTTTCTGATTTTGTTTTAAATAAATAAACAGTCACTATGCCACTTACACATGTAGGGGACCAGAGTGATCCCCAGGCATGCTCTGAGATGGTAATAAGCTGCTTTGCCCGGAAAGGCAGCCCTTATTTTTTTCTGTTTCTCTCATTGGACATTTGGGCTTTGGATTTGATAAATGGATTTTGTTTTTATGAAACAAACATCTAACCGGAGAGTTGGTTATGGGATGGATATTGGAAGTCGGTTGGAAATTAATCGTTTAATGTTCAAGGACACTGAATTGGAGTGCATGGAGCGACGTCGCTTCGTCGGAGAGCGACAGGATCGGCTCGCTCGTCGTTGTTTCCCCTTCACCGGAGAGTGACAGGATGAGATCCAACAAGAGCCAGGGGAGGCTACAATCGGTCTAGGACTTGGGCCGTGACACCGCTTAATGTTCAGGGATACTGAACTGGAGTGCAGGGAGTGACGCTGCTTCGTCGGAGAGTGACATGATCGGCTCACTCAATGCTGTTTCCCCTTCACCAGAGAGTGATAGGATGAGATCCAGTAAGAGCCCGGAGAGGCTGACATCGGTTCAGGACATCGATTGATGTTCAGGGACGCTGAACCGGAGTGCAATGGATATGTTGCTTTGCAGAAGCGCAACAGGATCTGCCTATTCGATCGTTAAGTTTGGATTGAGGTTAACAAGGGTCCGAAGAGGCCATCAACGATCCGAAGATATCGTAGGATTTGATTACTGACTTCCAAGGTGTGAAATGGATTTGGATAGTGGCTTCGTACAGCTACAGATTTGGATAAGGACCCGGCGAGGTCCTGAATTTGGATTTTAGGACCCGGTAAGGTCCCGACTTAGAATTTGGACTCGGAAAGGTCCCCAATTCGGACTACAAGACCCGGAGAGGTCCCGGACTCGGATAAAATGATCCGGAGAGATCGTGGATTCGGTTAATTGATTTCGGATGGATGTGGAATTGGATGAGGATTTGGTTACTGGATAGGAATCAGATATCGGATTTGAGGCTATTCAAAACACACCTTACAATAGCAAGGCATGTTTTGGAGGGCAAATGGATAAAATCGACTGCTCATTCGTCGAGACTGGAGTACGATGGGATTAAAGCCAGCTGGATCGGTCAAGGGTAGAAAGTCATGAGTGGTTCGGCCTTGGTGATGTGGTTCGGCCTTGGTGGCGTGGTTCGGCCTTGATGATGGGGTTCGGCCTTGGTGGCATGGCTCGATCAGGATGGGTCGTTCGGTCTTGGTAGCATGGCTCGGTCAGGATGGGTCGTTCGGTCTGGGAGGCATGGTTCGGTCAGGATGGGTCGTTCGGTCGGTCAGATATGGTCCGAACAGATATGGGATTGGCATTGGTGGTTTGGCCTCGATGGGGTCGATCAAGCCAGTTCGGTCGGGCCTGGTTCGGCATGTTTCAGATCATCCTGGGTTGGCATCGTGAGTGGATCGGCATATCTGGATCGGTCCAAGGAAGTAGGTCGGCAGGATGGAGTGGATCGGTGATTGAAGTGGATCGGTGGTTGAAGGTGGTTCGGCCTGCCTGGGTCGGTCAGTTTAAGTCAACACTTGTGGCCCGAGCTAACTTGGTCTTGGGCCTGCACAGGGAATCCAGCATATCTTCGTCTATAAATAGAGAGACAGAGGTACAGTTGAGAGGATCTTCTTTCTGTTTCTCTTCTTCTCCACTATGGCTACTTTGCCATTGTTGTTCTAAAAACTCCGGATTGTAATTGTACTTGATTCTGATAACAATAAAAAGGAAATTTCTGGAGTGGACGCAGGCCGGAGTCAGCCGAACCACTATAAATCCTCTGTTTTTTACTGCTTTCTTTTTAATTTTCATATTTATACTCTTTACATAACTTCTATCTGTGATATGTGACTGTTAGCTGGTGCTTTCATCTGAATTTGGGTGTTAGTGACCAATTTTAACGCTAACATTTTGGTGCTTTCACTGAGAATTGAACTCAGGAATTTAGAAGCTTAGATTTTGGATTTAAAGGTATAGGAACTTGGATTCTGGAGACTATGGCAAAACAATCAACCAGGAGGCAAAGAACAAAGAGGAGTCAGCAAAAGGGAAATCATAAGGCTTCCTCTGGAGCTAATCAAGCCTCCGTCTACATCACTAGGGACGAGATGGAGATGATGATGGGAGCTATGCAGGAAGAATTGTTGAAAAGACAAGAGGAGATAATGAAGAACCTACTTCGACAAGTTGGACAAACTGGAGCACAAAGTCAAGGGAATGGACCAACCGCGGCTGCTGGCAATGCAAAACAAGGAATCAGAGCTGTGGAAGTTTCTGACGGTCAAAACCAGAACCAGACTGGAGGGATTGAAGGAAATCAACAAAAGTCTGGGGGCAGACCCTCGGGATTGGATACTGAAATAGCTATGAATGAAGCTCGGCGAGCAGGGACCAACGTGAACGTAAATGGCCGACATGAAGAGTACTACCCAGAGTACCCTTTTGGATATGGAGGGCAAGGTGGAGATGCGAACATGGGACTACCCTCGGATGGAGACGAGCGGATGGACGGATTAATAAGAAGGATTATGAGAGGAGGACTACCGAGCAGAGGCTTGGAGGAAGTCAGCCAGAGTCCGTTCACTCCGGATATCAGGAATGCAGGAAACCCTCCAGAATTTAGACTGCCAACACTGGAGGCCTATGATGGAAAATCAGATCCAAGTATGCATGTAACAAAATACATCCGACATATGGAAGTGCTAGGGGCATCTGAGGAGGTGATGGCAAGGTGTTTCCCTCTATATTTGACGGATTTGGCTGCACTCTGGTTCAGGCAGCTAGAGGTCGGATCAATCAAAACGTGGGGCGAGCTAGTGGAACGCTTCATGAGACAATTCAGGGTTCACGTGACGCGACCCAAGAATGTGATGACATTGGCATCAATGAAGCAGAGGATCGGCGAGTCCGTGAGGGGTTTTCTAATGCGGTTCAATGCAGCCGTAGCTTCAGTAGATCGGTCGGATCCATCAATGATTCTGATGGCGGCGGTAGCAGGGATTGCTGAGGGCACTGAATTCAAGGACTCATTGGCACGGGACCCACTGCAGGATCTTGAGGAGTTCTATCATGAGGCAGAGATTTATTCGGTTAGAGGATTCACGTGCCGAAAGGCAAAAGATAAACGCTGTGCAAGGCGAAGGAACGTCTGGAGAAGGACGTGGGATGGATAAAGGAAAGCGCAAGCAGGACGATGGATATAGTGGCTCTGATAAACGCTGTCAGTCGGAGTCCGTTCACTCCGGATATCAGGAATGCAGGGAACCCTCCAGAAATCAAACTGCCAACACTGGAGACCTATGATGGAAAATCAGATCCAACTATGCATGTAACAAGATACATCAGACATATGAAAGTGCTAGGGGCATCCGAGGAGGTGATGGCAAGGTGTTTCCCTCTATATTTGACGGATTTGGTTGCACTCTGGTTCAAGCAGCTAGAGACCGGATCAATCAGGACGTGGGGCGAGCTAGTGGAACGCTTCATGAGACAATTCAGGGTTCACGTGACGCAACCCAAGAATGTGATGACATTGGCATCAATGAAGCAGAGGACCGGCGAGTCCGTGAGGGGTTTTCTAATGCGGTTCAATGCAGCCGTAGCTTCAGTAGATTGGCCGGATCCATCAATGATTCTGATGGCGGTGGTAGCAGGGATTGCTGAGGGCACTGAATTCAAGGACTCATTGGCACGGGACCCACCGCAGGATCTTGGGGAGTTCTATCATGAGGTAGAGAGATTTATTCGGTTAGAGGATTCACGTGCCGAAAGGCAAAAAATAAACGCTGTGCAAGGCGAAGGAACGTCTGGAGAAGGACGTGGGATGGATAAAGGAAAGCGCAAGCAGGACGATGGATATAGTGGCTCTGACAAACGGAGGAGAGGTCGGGAACCCAAATTCGCGACGTACGCGGACTTGACAGATAATCTGGAACAAATTTATCTGGATACTCGGGGGCAACTCCCTTATCGAAAACCACCAAGAAGGGATCCCACAGAACGGGAACGCGGGAGCGGGAAGTACTGTCTATTCCATGAGCTGGAAGGGCACTCCACGGATGAATGCCGCCACTTGAAGGACGTGGTGGAGGAACATGTTAGATGTGGTAAGCTGCCACAGTATGTGAGGGATCGGACGAGAGCAGTAGAACACGAGCAGCTACCGCTTGGATCAAACAGGAATGACCACGGAATGGGGTCACGGCTCGTCATCCGCTGATCGTGATGGCAAGGACCGAGTTCAGGACTTGGACTTTGGTCATCGAATAATCTTTTTTGATTTTGTTTTAAATAAATAAACAGTCACTATGCCACTTACACATGTAAGGGGATCAGAGTGATCCCCATGCATGCTCTGAGATGGTAATATGCTGCTTTGTTCGGAAAGGCAGCCCTTAGTTTTTTCTGTTTCTCTCATTGGATATTTGGGCTTTGGATTTGATAAATGGATTTTGTTTTTATGAAACAAACATCTAACCGGAGAGTTATGGGATGGATATTGGAAGTCGGTTGGAAATTAATCGTTTAATGTTCAAGGACACTGAACTGGAGTGCAGGGAGCGACGTCGCTTCGCCGGAGAGCGACAGGATCGGCTCTCTCGTCGTTGTTTCCCTTTCACCGGAGAGTGACAGGATGAGATCCAACAAGAGCCAGAGGGGCTACAATCGGTCTAGGACTTGGGCCGTGACATCGCTTAATGTTCAGGGATACTGAACCGGAGTGCAGGGAGTGACGCTGCTTCGTCGGAGAGCGACATGATCGGCTCACTGAACGCTGTTTCCCCTTCACCATAGAGTGATAGGATGGGATCCAGTAAGAGCCCGGAGAGGCTGACATCGGTCCAGGAGGATCAGGGCATCAATTAATGTTCAGGGACGCTGAACCGAAGTGCAAGGGATAGGTTGCTTTGCCGGAGCGCAACAGGATCTGCCTATTCGATCGTTAAGTTTGGATTGAGCTTAACAAGGGTCTGAAGAGGCCATCATGGCTTCGAACAGCTACAGATTTGGATAAGGACCCGACGAGGTCCTGAATATGGGTTTTAGGACTCGGTAAGGTCCCGACTTAGAATTTGGACTCGGAAAGGTCCCCAATTCGGACTACAGGACCCGGAGAGGTCCTGGACTCCGATAAAATGATCCGGAGAGATCGTGGATTCGGTTAATTGATTTCGAATGGATGTGGAATTGGATGAAGATTTGGTTACTGGATAGGAATCAGATATCGGATTTGAAGCTATTCAAAACGCACCTTACAATAGCAAGACATGTTTTGGGGGGCAAATGGATAAAATCGACTGCTCGTTTGTCGAGACTGGAGTACGATGGGATTAAAGCCAGCTGAATCGGTCAAGGGTGGAAAGTCATGAGTGGTTCGGCCTTGGTGATGTGGTTCGGCCTTGGTGGCGTGGTTCGGCCTTGATGATGGGGTTCGGCCTTTGTGACATGGCTCGGTCAGGATGGGTCGTTCGGTCTTGGTGGCATGGCTCGGTCAGGATGGGTCGTTCGGTCTGGGAGGCATGGTTCGGTCAGGATGGGTCGTTCGGTCGGCCGGATATGGTCCGATCAGATATGGGATTGGCATTGGTGGTTTGGCCTCGATGGGGTCGGCCAAGCCAGTTCGGTCGGGCCTGGTTCGGCATGTTTCAGATCACCCTGGGTTGGCATCGTGAGTGGATCGGCATATGTAGATCGGTCCAAGAAAGTAGGTCGGCAGGATGGAGTGGATCGGTGATTGAAGTGGATCGGTGGTTGAAGGTGGTTCGGCCTGCCTGGGTCGGTCAGTTCAAGTCAACATTTGTGGCCCGAGCTATCTTGGTCTTGGGCCTGCACAGGGAATCCAGCCTATCTTCGTTTATAAATAGAGAGACAGGAGTACAGTTGAGAGGATCTTCTTTCTGTTTCCCTTCCCCTTATCCACTAAGGCTACTTTGCCATTGTTGTTCTAAAAACTCCGGATTGTAATTGCACTTGATTCTGATATCAATAAAAAGAAAATTTTCTGAAGTGGACGCAGGCCGGAGTCAGCTGAATCACTATAAATCCTCTGTTTTTACTGCTTTCTTTTTAATTTTTACTGTTCTTCATATTTATACTCTCTACATACTTTCTATCTGTGATCTGTGACTGTTGGCTGGTGCTTTCATATGGATTTGGGTGTTAGTGACCAATTTCGGCGCTAACATGTATAGTTGTCACTATCAAAATACCAAAATACGAGGTTCTACAAAATTTAGTTTGGTTTAACATTGAGAAGTTTGTTCAGTTTTAATAAGCACAAGTCACTATGTTGAAAGTTTTCTCAATGACCTATACTATTTGATTGAACTTGAGTTCACCTTACATAAGTGAGTTTCTATTTTCTAACATGATAAAACCCAAACAAAACTCAAATCATTTCTGCAAGAACTTCGAGGTAGGTTGAAGCAATAATGGCATATTTCATTTTGCTCATAATGGATGAACAAGACCATTCTGCAAAATACATTTTAATTAATTGCTTTCATATTATATTATTTGATCCTCATTTGGTTAATATAAGACAGATGGATAAAAGTAAATCCAGGTCTAAAATAAATAGCATGCATTAAAAAGCTATGTAAGAACGGGAATCGAATTTTAAACATATTACAACATGAAATATTTATACCTACCTAGTAATTCATCTGTTTTTTTATTTCTTCATATCGAACTAGACGTTTGAAAACAATTATTGAATTATTTTGACGATTTTTCTTTTTTGTGAATGAATAGAGAAAGTTATTTCAAATTCTCAATGTTTATTGGCATATAAAGTACATTCAATACAGTAAGAGGACACTGTATGGATGTTACAGTTAGCTGTACCATAGGTCCATAGTACATTATAATACAAACCTTATTTGCTACCAGAGTACAACCATGAAGGTGTGCCACTAGTAGAGACTCGTATTCCTTTATTGAATAACTTGTACTATAATGTGATGTTTGACAAAAAGATTAAATTGTGCATATGTCAAGTAATTAACTTAAAAAACGAGACCACATTTTATTTTAAAATCTACAATAGCAAATCATTAAAGTAAAAATCGTAACCTTTTGCAATTATTTTAAAGCTGGTAATGTTAATCTTTTTTACTCCACATGCTTCATCATGCATAAGATGTTCAATATCCCCACGTGGTCTATTTTTCCAGACAAGGGCCGTTTTTTGTACATACCCCATGTTTTTTTATTGGTATTCCACTTCTACAAGGATGCATTTTTAACCTTTTGTTTATGGTCGTTATTGTTATAACCTACAGAATTACTATAATTGTACTGACTACAAACATAACCTTGACTATGATCTATCTCCTTTGGAGTTGCATCCTCTTCCTCGTGCACGACCACAAAATGAATTTAAATGTGCTTCAGGCACAGAAGCAGTGCCTGTCGGACAAGAATGAAATATTAATTATACTATATGTTAATGAGAAAACTTTATTTCTTAAAAATCATGGTACTTTGTTTCTCGTGTAGTGCAATTTATTTCCATTTGACCATTTGTCGAGTCAGACGTTACTATTTTCTTTTACATTCTGTATCGTCTTAATCGTTAAATGAGCACTTTTCTTGTGTACCTCAACCAACTTGTAAAATGTAATCTATTACATTACGCAATGCAACGACCAATGATATAATAGGTCCATTTTTAAAATGGTGGTTTATATTGAAGAAAAATAATTTTAAGTATATAATAATTATATACCTCAATAATCAGATCATAAACAAGTGATAGGATGACAATTCTATCATGAGTATTAATGTGTGTACTTCATCTTTTTTATAATAGGTTCCCTACACTAGATTGAATCTTGATTACCTTGTTAAGTGAATTTGTTGCTAAGGAATCAAGGATGACAATTAATGATCGCATAACCATACATTCTTATCTAGCATAGCACATTTCGATTATAAACTGACAGGTGCTTATTATTAAAACCAAATGTTTTAGCCTTTTGCATGGGCATGTATAAATTTTGACAATTATAGCGGATAACTATATAACGACAACGAACTTCAAGACAAGCTGAAGATTTGTTAACATAATTTATTATTCTACATGATGATAGAGTTATAGGAGCATAGTTTACTCTATTAAATCCTCTAGAGATGATGGAAATACTAAGAAAATACAAGGGATGCAACCATTTTCGTGCTATGTAATGCCATTTTTACACTCTTTACTGCTAGACATAGTAATGTGTTGCAGTAAATCAATAAGTGTGGAGATTGCCATGCAATACTTGCATAAAAGATTTAATATCATTTGATAATAGTTATGATGATGGGATAACAATATACTTATTGCAGAATTCCTTACCCCCTTATCATAAACTCCATGCAAATACACAAATTTTCAGTGAATCCTAGCCAACTAAAATTGAAACAGATACTACATAAATTAAGGTATTAAAATTCAAGTCTGAATGAATTTCTATACTGAAAGTAGTAGCATTAACAAGATCTTACTGTAATGGGAAAACATCAACTGCAAATTTTGAACTAAAATAAAAATAAATCTTGAACCAGTAAATAATAAGAAAACATCACACAATAGCCGTTGGCTCAAAATCATTCTGCTTGCTGTACTTGCAAATAAAATGGCAGTTAGTTATTTGATTGCTGGCCAGCACATTAAGCTTAACCTCTTTGTATAAAATACAAGTCTTTAATTTTATGTGTTAAACCAGCCTAATTTTCATTGGCAATTTGCTCGAATAATCAAACTTGATTCATTAAATCTCATAAATCATCAAACCATGAGTCAAAATTGGCATGCATCAACTCTGCTGTGTAGGTACCATTCTAGCTATTTTTCTTCTTTCTAAGATATAGTAAATTCCGATTTTTCCAATTTTATGTAGTGATGATTATAGGTTTAGGTGTGTTCAGGTAGTATTATATCTGGGATTCTAAGAAAAACTATTTTTTTTCTTACAACCTTTAATAGTTGCTTCTCGGAGAGCGTGTCTAGTCTTTTTGGCTTGTTTTGTTTTTTTAAATAACAAACTCAGCTTTTTGGGTAACCATATGCACTGTCATATGTCTATAGCTTTGCTACTGAATATATCATCGTATTCAAGGTTTCCAAGAACGTATTATTATTGTTCTGACTTTCAGTCTTATGTACCATGTAACATTAGCTAATTTACATTGGGTTGCTACTCTATGTCAATCTGCATTCTAATTGTGCTAAAGTTAGTTATAGACATGCTGTAATTTAATATTGTTCACATCTTCGTCTAGGTTTGGCAAGCAATTCTTGCTGTTCGAGAACTCGTTCTGCCTCCTTCTGAAGATATAGATTCTTGGCTTAAGTTTACATCCCTTTGCAGAAAAAGTGGTCGTATAAGTCAGGCTAGATCTACTTTTGTCAAACTTCTGAAGGTTTGTTTTAGTCTGTTAAAACTTAAATTGATACTTTAAATTTCATGCTAAGTAATTTTTTTTTTGAACAGTATGATCCTGAAACATCTCCTGGATATTTTGTAAACAATGAGCACCCGCAAGTTATGTTAGCATACCTTAAGTATCAGTGGTCTCTTGGCGATGAATTTAAAAGACAAGATGCATTCTCAAGACTACAAGTATGATTGTCATTTTATCTCTTTTGATCGTAAAACTTTCCTTCTCAATATAAGTTGTGGACTATATCTATACTGATACTTTTTATTTATTCTTCTAAACTTATGAATTGTCAATTTATTTATTATTTGAAAATTAGTAATTGACGTCTGAGGCATTAGAACCCAAGACCCAGAAGTAATCAATGTAGGTCACCTGCTAAGTAAATTTACTTTAAATTAAGGTAACTCATGTCCAGAAAATTAGTAATGAGCTGTCAATTTAGTGGATACTGAAATACTACTAATAAAATTATTCTCAAAACGGTAAATATTGCTATAATTGACCTGATCTAGAGAGACCGTTTTGAATTGAAGTATTTGGATTCTGACGTTGAATGCATTGTAGACCAGGAGTAATTCCTTTTGCTGCCAATGATGAATGTTATACATGTCAGTTAGTGTCTACATTATGTCACTGGTTACTGTCTGTTTTTGTTAGGATCTAGCTTTGCAACTCTCGACTCAGGAAAGTAATTCTATAAAACCAATTATCACAACTGCTTCTGCCTCTCCTGTACCTCTTCTTGCTCGTGTCCATTTGAAACTCGGCACCTGGCGACACACACTTTCTCCTGGATTAGATGATGAAACAGTAAAAGGTATTATCATTTTGATTCTTGTAAAATATGTTTAATTCTTGTGATTCTTTTCACCTAATTTCTATTGTATTTTTTGATTTGTTACTACATCATTAACAGATGTTCTTAAGTCGTACGAGAAAGCCACTCACTTTGCTAAAGATTGGTCTAAAGCTTGGCACACATGGGCTTTATTTAATACTGCTGTAATGTCACATTACAGTTCGAAAGGGTATACTGGCATAGCGAGACAATATGTTGTTGCTGCTGTTACTGGATATTTCTATTCAATTGCTTGTGCATCAAATGTGAAAGGTGTTGACGATAGTTTACAGGTAATGATCCTTTTTGATTTTATGTAGTCATTGATTTAATTGTCTTAGCACATTGTTATGTACCTTGTTACATATATGGTCAAATATTTCTTTTCTACTTTTCACTAAAAACCATTTATTTTCTTCTAATTTGGGGTGTTCACGAAGCTGAACACTGCATTTGTTGTCAGCTTTAATGGAGGTCCATACATGGATATTGTACAGGTCGATTTGGAAACACTCTTATTAGACAATATATTGGCCAACATCTCCTAAATATTGGTTGTTCTATCGGCCTATAGTTTTAGGCATGATTTCTATTTCTCCCCTTGGTTCATGCATGTCTATATTTATCATTTAACAAGAAGGGTATATATGTATATAAGGTGTATTTACTTTTAGTTATGTTTAGGTTAACTAAAACTAAACTGCTCCCAAGTTTAGCACCTGCTCGTATTTTATTTTTCATGTATTTTTAATGGTTTATGCTCTTGCGATGTTTCCAGTGGAGTGATATCATAGTTATGGTTTTCAAAATAAATCCGCAGCATCTTATTAGTTGGTCTTTTACCTCTACATGTAAATTCTGACATTTCGGTACATATCCTTGACTGTTATTTTGTTCTACTGTGATTATGTTGCTTTTTAGTATGGTTATAATTCAAATTGCATAATCATCTGGCCAACTTGTCATATTATTGCTTGTTCAGTTTCAATACTAGACCAATGCATCAGATTTTGAGCTTGATCGAAGTTGATGAATAAACTGTATAATCTTGGATCGTTTGACATGCTTGACAAACTAAGTTTAGAATAACAATCATTGACTCTTCTAAACAGTACGGTACTCGACTTGTATAATATACTACAGTTTTTGTACTTCTGAAGAGCTACATCTTTTGTTCTTCAACCTCTGCATTTTAAGATTGAATGTTAAATGATTCCGCTGTTTTTTTCACCTAGGGCAAAACACTTTTATGAATTGAATACATGTTAGACATATTTGTATCTCTATTTATTAGTTGTTCAAATCAACAATCGTAAAAACTAATTTGACGCGAGTCCAGTCTTAACATAAGATGAAACAACATCAGTATTTCATTGTTCGGTTTACTAGAATTTTTGTTCAAAAAAGAAAATAAGTCAAATACTTTGCCAAACATATCAAACTTTAGAGAATATCGATTGAACTTTAACCCAAATTACATAGTATGGGTATGCACCAGTTTTCGTTATAATTAATTCAGTGATTGAGTACTGATAATATAGATTACCAAGGTTTAAATACAGAACCACAAAAAAAAAGCATCAAAATTCAAGACAATCTTTAGAGAATTTTCATTTCAGAACACTGATAGGGTTTGTTAGACATATAGCCTATAAGGATAATTTGGTAACTGTACAGTAGAAAGCAAGAGTGGGAAACTGCTCTCTCTTGCCCCAATGTGCAACCACTCCTGGTTGTGACCTGTAATAATTTCAGAGAAATATGCATGTCGATCAATTTCAATTCGTTTGGCATATCCTTGGAGACTCTAATTCTTTATAATAGTAATGTAAGACATCACAGTTGGGTGGCGATGTCCACACACAGTTTATGATCTTTACTACTATATCTAATATGTCATGAGAGCGCATACTAAAATAGACATACATAGTATCTTCGTAACCTTATTGATCCTATTTGTGCCCTTTTCCCATCATATCAGGACATTCTTCGTCTTCTCACATTGTGGTTTAATTATGGAGCTACGCCTGAAGTTCAGTCAGCATTGCAAAAAGGATTTTCGCTTGTTAAAATTGAAATGTGGTTGGTTGTGTTACCTCAAATAATTGCCAGGATACATTCAAACAATAAAGCCGTACGGGAACTGATACAGTCGCTATTGGTGCGTATTGGAAGAGGGCATCCTCAGGTGGGGTTTGCTTTTATCTATCTACTCTTTTGATATAAGATTGTATTTCAAGCCTGCAAACTCCATCGTAAGAGTTTATAGTAAATTTAGAAGGTACCTCTGGGCTCTGAGCATTCATTAGTTATGAAAAATTGATGTGTAAGATTGGGTTATTGAATCAACTCCCAACAAACGTTGATATGGACGAGATAGTATGTGGTAAAACCTATGGCTACATATCACTTGTATTTGTCTGATTATATTAACTATTACCAACCCTCAAAGATGGGTCAATAAATCTCATCGCACCATACATAATTATGCTATCAAAATAATCCCATTGCCCTGCAGAAGTAATTATAGTGCTTCTTTCTATTTCATTGACCACTTGCAGGACATACACCTCTTACATCAGTAATTTGGTAGGATTGTGTTGATGCTAATCACATGTTACTGGTTCTTCTTGTGCCTAACCTATATTGCCTTTGAATACTATTTGAAGCTTTAATTTTATTTGTTACCACCCTAAGCTCATACTTCTGACATCCTTTGCTCCAGGCACTTATATATCCTCTTCTTGTTGCTTGCAAATCAATAAGCCTTTTACGAAGAGCGGCAGCCCAGGAAGTTGTCGATAAAATTCGTCAGCATAGTGGAGTTCTTGTTGATCAGGTGAATACTTTAGTGTTCCATACATTTTCATGCGATGACCCTTTCATAATCTTGTTTTTTTCTTGTTTACACCACAGGCACAGCTTGTATCAAAGGAACTAATTAGAGTAGCCATACTGTGGCATGAGATGTGGCATGAGGCTTTGGAAGAGGCTAGCCGTTTGTATTTCGGCGAACACAATATTGATGGTATGCTTGCTGTATTAGATCCTTTACATGCTAAGCTTGAGGAAGGAGCTGAAACTACTAAAGAGACTACTTTTATTCAGGTATCTATTCATGAATATAATCTTTTGGTATAAGATGACTTATTATATTATTTGTCACCTTTGTGTACACGTAGCCGCTTTATGTTAAATTTTGAATCTCTTAAAAAACTATTGTGCCACATGTCAATCATTGAGATATTAATTCGCTATTCCCAATTCTGGGATGATGAGCATTTCCCTAGGTTCAAATCTTGATGCCAACATTTTAATTTTCATTCTTTCATAGTGGATTCTCCCGTTTCTTAGTTATCACACTGCTAGATTGTATTAATTTCTGGAGTACATATTTTTTATTTCAACCACTTGATTATGGTCATGGTCTTGATTGTTCTCTCAACCTAAAACAAGATTGGTACAATGAATTTGTCTTCCAATATGTATTTTTTTCTTCTTGTTTTTATTGTACAAATCCAGCTACATCTAGGAAGTTACATTCTCTGTATAATACGCCGATTCATTACACAAATTATTATTATATTCAGGCGTATGGTCGTGAACTATTGGAAGCTCGTGAATGTTGTATGAAATATAGAAGAACGGGAAAAGATGCAGAACTTACTCAGGTTTAAACTACAAGCTGAATATAGTCCATCACTCATTTTACATTTTTGCTGAAACTTCATCTTTGGCATAATGATACCGTATCATAATCATTATTTCAGGCTTGGGATTTATATTATCATGTGTTCAGGCGAATAGATAAACAACTTCCAAGTCTCACTACTTTGGACTTACAGGCAAGAGTAAAAGTTTAATGCTATCTTTTTTCACTAAATCCTTCTAATGTGCTTCTTATTGGCATGGTTACAGTCTGTTTCACCTGAATTGCTCAATTGTCAAAATTTAGAGCTTGCTGTTCCAGGAACATACCGTGCAGGTAACCCACTCTGTTTCAAACTTGCAGTATATTTTGTTTGGTTTGATTTGTACCTTAACTCTTTCTGTATTCAGTTTTGGGGCAATGCATATTAGTCTGTCCTGTAAAACATAATATTTGATGCATAAACTATATGTACAGTTTGGAAATCTTTCATCAACATAGCTTTCCTCTTGTATAGATATTTTCAGTTTATTTTTTGTATCTATGTTTGTTTAAATTTCCAGATGCACCTGTGGTAACAATCGCATCATTTGCACCTTCGCTCTCTGTAATACCATCCAAACAGAGACCTAGAAAACTGACCATTCTGGGAAGTGATGGTGAGGAACATACTTTCCTTTTGAAAGGTCATGAGGACTTGCGTCAAGATGAACGTGTCATGCAGGTTTGCTTTATTCCTGGAGAGCCCAAGTAGTATTTATTATTACCACTAATACTACATTTTTATCATCATCACTTATCAGTATGTTTTTAACTGTCGTCTAGATTATTTTGTGGTGAGTGATTGCTGTGATGATGCATGCAGCATGACCTTTGTTAAAACTTAACCTGACTGTAAAATTCTTAAAGTACAACTATTTGAAACCCATTTCAGTCGGCTCTCCTTTATTCCAGTTTGATTCTCAAATTCTGAGTCAAAACTCATTTTGAACCGCAGTTAAGAAAATTATTCGATCCACGGTGAAATATGAAAATATAATTTTTTTTGTTTGAATCTAAAACCCAATATTTATCATTCTCAAAGAAAAAGATGGAACCCAAGAGAAAATTAAGTTCTGAGTTTGGAGTTCTATAAACTCAAGCATCAGGATCATTTTCAGAAACATAAATTAGTACTGTGGAAAGAAGAATCGATTCTCTCACTTTTAAATAGTGTCATTCGATGACCTAAGTAGGGCATTGTCTAACAATGTCGATCTACCTATTCCTCAAGCCCCCCTAGGCAAGAAGACAGCTTCCCTGTTCCTGTTCTCCCACTTCTGCTGTGCTTCAGCTGCTTACCTTGCCTACCACCCCCGTTGAGGAGTTAAACACATTAGTTGGCCAGCAAGAGCAGTGAAAGTCAACTGAACACCGTGATTGATAAGTGGGTAGGTGGGTTAGGTGTACCTCTTGCTCAGTGGGATGGCTCTCGGTCGAGGAAGTAGAAAAGAGTTATGGCGGGGTCCCTTGAACCATGGGGTATCTAATGCCCTGAATACAAGAAAATTATGTATGAGTTGACTCATTGACATACCTCAATAATTAAGGTGCCATGGTTGAATTGAAAAAGCAAGCCTTACAGAACCACAAGATTAAAGAAGCACATTCTACATTTGGGTATTGACATTTTCATCACTCAACTCTTTAGTAGTACATCATGTGGGCAAAACTAATGTGATTCAAGTACCAATTTTCATTGTTTGGGCTATAGCATGGGAGCCACCCACTTCTATTTATTCTCGTTATAAGATTTTTAACATATTCAATTTCCTTTGGTATGCCACACATTTCGTCTTTCCATTTTCTGCCAACAATCACCTACACTTCTTCATTCAAAAAAAAAAAAACCACATACCAGCTATTTACTGAAGAAAAAAGGAAAGAAAATCATAATATGTTTTTATTATCAAAAGAACCTTTTTTTCCCCCATCAGTTGGCCCTACCTGGTGGGGGAAGCTGACTCCGCCACTGCACAGGCACATTACAATATGGAGTCAACAATCACCAATTTAAAGCTAGTTTCGACATAAAATTTAAACTTTACAATTTGTAGTTTAATTCCCCTTTTAAAATCTTTGCCTCTATATGAGCTAACATAATTACTTTCTGTTTGCATTCAGCGAACAGAGAAACATGCCCATGGAAAACTTTTGTACAATGCAAGTATATCTACTTTACAGTTCTCCTAAGGGAATTGGTTTATGTCATACCAGACATGAGATAAATTTTATTAGTGGGGATTATATAGATCAAGGTTCGAGAACTCGGTTTTGGTTTCGGTTTCAGTCATTTGAAATTTTTTTGGTTTCGGTTAATTTCGGAAATTTCAGAAGTTTTGGCTTTTGTTTCAGTTTCGGTCCTGATATCACATTTTTGTATTTTTAATGAAGAGTAATGATAAACGTTGCAAATAAAATACAAAATATAATCTATAAAGAGATAATAATATAACATACAACACTATTAGATAAATAAACACATATGAACATTTGATTTTGTCTAAACAACCCTAAATTAAAAATAAGTTAACCCTAAGTTAAAAATAAGTTGATCATAATATAAATTATCCAGTCCATTATCAATTACCATTTTCTTTTAAACCTATAAATTAAAGGCCCAAACTAAATCCCCAAGCCCATTATCATTTACCTCATTCGAACCCTACCCCAGATACTACTACGTCGACTACTCATCCTCGAAGCCGAAAAAATACGAGAAAATAAAAAAGAAGAAACGAAAGGAAGAAAAAGCAAAATCGTGCTCGAAGTCGAGTCGTAGTATCACACAAATTTTTGGGCTAGATTCTCAAGTGTCGAAGTCGAAAGATGCTCGAATGTCGAAGTCGAATCGATTTTGAGGCAAGTCGATTTTTTTGGGCTAGATTCGATCCTTTGTTTTTTGTCGTATACCCCATTTTCACTCTAGTGCAACAATCGTGAACTTCTGATTTTTTTTCCTGATTTTTTTTAATCGACAAGTAACGGGACGAGATTTTGACCTAATCTCGTCATGCCTCCGGCTGAAACCGAGTCGAGATGGCCAGAATCACGTGGTTCCGGCCGGAACCTGATACCTTGATATAGATAGGTCCCATGTTTTAGGAGGAATGTGAAACATTTGTTCTTTTCCTTTCAGGAATAACATGAACTGATATGGTTCACCCGTGTTCGTTGTTTCAACTGTCTGTCAAAGTTACATGAATATCCTTTCAAAATTTCATATTCTATCACATCTTTACATCATGTACAATGCACAAATCGTATGTGTCACACTAGTTTTCGTGGTGAAAATCAAATTACAGCTGCATTTCAGTTTTCTTTCTGTTCCCTCTCCTAGGTCTCTCTGAGTACTCTTATCTACGTATGTCGCAGGTTTTTAAGTTATACAATTATTCTAGCATAGTATGGAGTCGTTATATACTTGTTATAATGCTTTAAATCTCATTTACCTATTTGCAGTTCCTAGTTTATCATTTAAACCTATGGAAAATAAATCTTGGTCAACTATTATAAAACTCAGATGCTAGCAGTTTACTTTGTTCCAACATTTGGTTTTCTAAAATTTATTTCCACTGCTAAAATACATCTAATTACAAAAATAAAAACTAGTGTTCATGATATAAGTAGTTATTTTTTGTATTTGCTATGAAGCAAGTCCAGGAACCAATAATTATGCTTTAGTACATAAAACTAACGATGATGTTTCATTCCTAGCTATTTGGGCTGGTAAATACACTTCTAGAAAACTCAAGAAAAACTGGAGAAAAGGATCTTTCAATTCAACGATACGCTGTCATTCCTTTATCTCCAAACAGCGGTTTAATCGAATGGGTTCCAAACTGTGATACACTGCACCAGTTGATTAGGGAGTATAGGGATGCAAGAAGGGTATGTTTTTTTACATTTTTCTGACAGTACTACATTATTGTTAAAGTATGATGTGAAGCTAAATATTTTGTTTTAATGTTCAGATCCATTTGAATCAAGAGCATAGGCTTATGCTAGCTTTTGCACCAGACTATGATCGGTTGCCACTCATATCTAAGGTCGAAGTGTTTGAGCATGCTTTGCAAAACACAGAAGGAAATGACTTGGCAAAGGTACACCTTCTTTCTTATAACTTTCTCATTTCCTACTATATTTTTAAAATCATAGACATGGTGAAATGAATATATAAACAGAACGAATATGTTTCTTAAATATATACTATATGGTTCTAGACTGTAATTATGTGATGCTTTTATAGGTTCTCTGGCTTAAAAGCCGGACATCGGAAGTTTGGCTTGATAGACGCACAAATTACACTAGAAGTTTGGCTGTCATGAGTATGGTATGTAGATTATATATTTATATTGTTTCCTTTCTTTTGACCTTTCCATAAAACATAGGTTTTATCCTATTTGTATATGTTTTGCAACATATTTCTAGGTTGGTTACCTACTTGGATTAGGCGACCGTCATCCTAGTAACCTTATGCTGCATCGTTTCAGGTAGTATATTGTTCAAAATGTGCATTTCTAGTCAAATATTATGATTTACAAGTGTTATATCTATTTTTCTTATAGTGGGAAAATATTGCATATTGATTTTGGAGATTGCTTCGAAGCATCGATGAATAGGGAGAAGTTTCCAGAGAAGGTAACTAGTTTTATGTGTCAAACAGTGGGCTGTTTATTTCTAACTTGTTGAATTACTGGGTAGTAAGATTCACTTGTATGATCATATAAACTCATGTTTTATGAACAGGTACCTTTCCGCTTGACCAGAATGCTTGTAAAGGCAATGGAGGTTAGTGGAATTGAAGGCAATTTTAGATCAACTTGTGAAAATGTGATGCAAGTTCTTAGGACCCATAAAGATAGTGTCATGGCCATGATGGAGGTAAAGATAAAATAATTCTGGGCTCATAATTTTGCATAATTGTGCTAAACTAGAATGTCTATCTCAATTTTCCAGGCCTTTGTGCATGATCCTCTTATCAATTGGCGTCTATTTAATTTTAATGAAGTTCCTCAAATAGCAAATGGAAACGCACAAGTAAATCATGCAGTGGTCAGCAATGACGAAACTGCACCTTCCAGAGACCTTCCTCAGCCTCTTCGTGGGGCCCGTGAGAAGGAAATTCTCCAGGTCACTTTCATTTCCCATTTCATTAAATCATTTTCTAATATCTAATTTCTTAGTTCGTTATTTTTTATTTGTTTGTTTTTGACTTTTTTTTCCTTTTTATATACCCATCAGGCCATCACATTATGTTCGTAACTAGAATGATTGTAATAAAATTAATAAAATAAAATAAAATAATCAAAACTCATTCAAGTGGGGAACCATGGTATAAAGCTAGAGCATTCTCCCTGTCTCGTTCAACTACATAGTTCAATTTCAAACTGGGAACTTAAACTGGAGACATTTTCTTAGAAAGCATCTACTCCATTCTTTCTAGTCCAGCAACAATGGTACTAGAGTCGTTTCAACTGTGGAGAATCCTGTTTCTAATCTGTTTATCTTTAATAAATGGTTAGTAACATTAAAGTCACCAAATGTTCCTGCTCAAGGTTTTCAAACGATATTTCAATCATAAATCATAAAGTTCAAACTTTAAATCAAAATTGGATTTAAAGAATAAATCGTAGGTCCGAAAGATTTATATTGTCTTACATACATACACACACTTACGCACAATTGTATGCTAGAAATTTTGATCTATGCAAACTAGTACTTTGGCACATGCAATGCAATGCACATACATATAAAATTAAATATTAGTATCACAAAATAAAGTATATTTTTAATTAGAAATGAAACATGAATTAAATATTTTAGTTTAATGAATATAAGATTCAATGTGAAATGAGAATGAATAAAAACGAACGAATATTGGGTAGAATATTAGAAAATAAATTGAGTTAAAATATGATCTTGACCATTTTTATTTATTTTTTGAATAAAATTAATTTAATTTTTATAGATAATTCATCCAAGGTTACTTTTTACATTGTGAAAAAACTTCTCCAAGATGAAGTATTTGCATTATATAATAGATTACTGGTTGACATTTAAGTGTCTAAAAACATGAATTCTTTTGCCATTGTAATAATTTATAAATTAATTTGATTTCGATATTTAAGCTTTTACATCTAAATCTTTTTGTTTGTTTTGTTTCTTGTTCCATCTTTATTATGTTTGGGAGACAATTAAATTTGTATTTTAGATTCAAGTAAACATTTCCTTGTGTTAGCATGGACTAAATGGTTTTTCTCAATTGTCAGTTTAAGTTTTGAATCGTTATCCAAAAATCGACTCGGGATACGATTTGAAACAGGATTTATATCATAAGCTTTTAAGATTTTCGAAAACAATGCTCTTACTGTACAAATAAGGTAATAGTTTTGAATCCCAGTCTTGACAAATTTTACCTTTCTATTTTTAGCTAGAGCTTTTTTTCATAATCTTTGAGCTACATAAATAAGGTCATGAGTTCATGAGTTCCAATCCGAGTCATGACAGAAAGTTCATATCATTCTTCTTTCGGCTTTTTCCACAAAATAGTTATTCAATTTTTTTGGCTTTTTCTCAAAATAGTCATTCACGATGTCAGTATTTTTATGTTGAATAATTATCGAATCAAAAACCGTTTTATGTTTTCCATAGGCTGTACATCAACTTGGTGATGCCAATGAAGTTTTGAACGAGCGTGCTGTTGTTGTCATGGCCCGCATGAGCAATAAGCTGACTGGACGTGACTTCATGTCCAGTTCATCTCTACCGAACAGCTCAATGCAGTATTTAGATCCCAACACATTAATATATGGAGACACACGTGAGGTTGAACATGGATTATCAGTGAAGCTCCAGGTTCAGAAGCTAATTCTACAAGCAACATCTCATGAGAATTTGTGCCAGAACTATGTTGGGTATGCTTTAATTAATTCAGTAGTCTTAGCAGAACATGAGCTGAATAGAATAATTAATTCAAAAATTTGCTGCAATTTACCCCTACAGTTTACCCATTTTTGGTCAGCAAAGCATTGCTGAGTACGGTGTTAGTTTTCGCTCTACTAGCAAACTTGTGTGTATTTTCACTGGCTATGTATTTCTGAATGGGTAGAAATGGGTAAATCGCAGTTAGTTCTGCGGTGTATATAACTCTTTTATGTCAGATTACTACTTGGGAAGAATATTCGTTTTCAACATTGTTCAAATTACACACTTCTGCTTCAAGTTCATGTTTTTCTCTCTCCATGTTTACAGGTGGTGTCCATTTTGGTGAGGAACTCCGTCCATTCTGTATATATATGGGACCTTTCAGTGTACATAGTCTATTCTCTTGTACATAGGATAATGGTGTGTATCACTCCCTCTCCTGTATAGATGTAAAATTTATGAAAGCAGGAGGTTCTGGCCTCTGTTTTATGTTTATGCTTGCGGGCAAATTAAGATGAATATTTTTAGCTCTTAAAAGTTTGAGTACTGGGATAGGCACTTCAATTTGAACTAGTTTTTTCACTTATTGAATGTCAACTATCGCTTGGGGAATATTCTTGAAATATTGTTATGTTATCTATTGTAATGGCAATGTATTGGATCTTCTGCTTGAAGTTTGTTTGTTTTTGTTTTTAATTTGTGATTCATTGGCAGGTGTTAACAATTATAAATTGCAATTGAGAACAAAGTGTATCATGATCTCAATTATTAATAAAATGAATCTTAAAGTAATGTCCCTCTCGTAAATTATAATCTTATGTGTTTAAGTTGCAGCTTTTACCGTGCTCTAACCCATTAGGTGTTTGTAATTTGTACTCAGTCAAGATTAACGGTTTAGTTGAAGATCGATCTAAAGCGGGTGATTATTTCTAGGTGATTTGGGTTTAGGGTTATGTTTTGAAGAAAAGCATCTTATATTTTTCTCTAAAACAATATAAATCAAGTTTCACTTTTGTGTGTGTAGAATTGATGCTAGAAATAATGTTGAAATCTGTTTTATAAATTTATCGGTTAAATAAACGTTTTGTCTAGATTGTTACAAGTTTATTTTTGCTGTGATATCCAGAAGGAAAATTTGACCATTTGAACTATATCTGCAGATTATTTAAAAAAGGTCTACTTCAAAACTAATAGCAGAAACAAATATGTTTCTATCACCGAGGGGGAAAAACAGCTATGATGTGATCAAGTATCTTACTATGTATATACATATGCACATACATGCATACGCGTCCGCAGACGTATGGAAAAAGATTTTGTGAAGTGCGATTTGAAAGAGCGCAAATTGATGCTGTCCCAAATCGTACCAAGTTTTTTTTTAATAAATAAATAATGCTATCCTGAATCACTTGCTACTAAGAAGGACCATTCTAGGATTCCATTTCTTTGTACCATATCAAAATGAACTTCCGACTCCATCGTCTCTTCCAAATGGATGTTCCAATACCTTCTTGTTTATCTTTGTTTTTCTCATTGTCTTCCAACTAAGATTGAATATTCTACCTATTGGATTTTTGTTAAATTAACATGAGTAGGTTACATGTATTTATTTCATTTAATTGATCGAAGAAAGGTAATTTCTTAAACCTTCGTTTTTATATAAATATAACCTTTTTACGTTAAGTTGTTGGTCTTTTCGTTATTGATACTAGTATAAATCGTACGTACATGCATCTAATAGCTAGAAATATTTAATCTTTATTTAATAAAAAAATAATGGATGGACGTGTGTTATAAGTGTAAAATCTTTGGTGGTCACAACGCTTTTATTTCAAGTAGTTGTTGGTGGTATTGGTAGCAAATTGAGAGTAAAATCCGTTGATGGGTTGTTAGGAAAAGGATGGTGGTGGAGATTATAAAACGATGGTGAGATTTCGTTGATGGATGATGATATTTTTGAAATTTCAAAAGGACACCGTGGAAATTGTATTCATTAAATTCTCTTTATTAATAGTAGAGATGTTAGTATATGTTAATATTTATTAAATTTACCATTTCCAACAATATTTGGTGTAATTGTTGTGAATATAGATTGCAATTATGGAAAATTGTTATGATTATGGTTTAGACGCATAGTAAACGAAGAAGATGTATATATTTCGAACACTCAGGTTAAAGAACGTTGTGCAAACGTAGTAAATTGAAGAGTCGAAAAAAGGTTATGACAGTTAAGAAACCCTTTAATACAGAAAATTGGTATGATTATGATTTGAAAGCACGAACAAACAAAAAAATGGAATATATTCCGTATACTCAAACTGTTGGTGTGGAAACAATTGTCCTACAGGCAACATTGATGTTATATTTGACAAGTAACCAGTGGTTCAAAGAGGAGGCAATGAGGTATGTAACTATGACGATGTTGAGCATGTAAAATCTGATAAAGTAAAAATGGGTTATGTTATGTGATGTTTTGTAGGAAAAATTGTACTATTATATCTCAGTTGAAGTCGATTGGTCTTGATTTCGGAGAGGAACCACCTACACACAATTGTCATAGTGGAATTAGATGTTCAATCGTTCTTTGCATTACCAAAATAATGTTGCTCGTCGTTTTATGAGTGTGAGTAGTATTTTTATAGATTGCCAACTTGCAATTATTTTGAATGGACCAATCCTCCAACGTGTCGATAGGGATTGAATTATGCACTGCAGATGTAGAAGAAAGTGAAAGAGTGTAAAAGACACATATGGAAGTTAGAAAATGATAGCAAATTACAAAGGACAATCAATAGACTTTCTATATCATCTCAGAATTATTGGTTTCCAAAGTAGTATGGTGGAAGATAAAAATATGATTGTATCTATTATGTGCAGTATTATGTATGTTGAATTGTTTTCGAGTTCGTATGGATTTATATTGTTTTAGTTGTGTAATATTATGTTTGTTTCAAAATAAATGATATGAATTATATTGTTTTAATCATGTGCTCTTATGGTGCTTTAAACCATGTACTCTTATTGTGTATTTATCTTCTACTTATTAGTTGAGATTTGGATTAGCGATGTAAAATAGAAAAGAAGAAAACAACATGAAAAGTAGGCACAATTTATGATCGCTTGAACATATGTAGTTTAAAATTGTTTGCACAATTTTCAATAGTGCCTTTTGCACGATTTAAAATAACATCGATAAATTACATACTTTAAAGCCGACCCGCCTCAGTCTTCCGTGTCATATTCAAAATAACTCCAGTTTCTCCAATTTTCTAAAACCCTAACTCTTTAAACTGCCCTTTGTCAAAAATAAATTATTGATAGTTTCATTGTCTTCCTCGCTAGTATTGGATGCAAATGGTTTCACCTTCGGCCTAAGTGGAGGATTATGGTAATCTCTTAATTCTATTTCACTTATAGACTAATTTCGGAATTGTCTCTAAACCTAATTCCATCCGAGTAGTGCAATACTGGATCCAATTTTATCTAAGTGGAAATTAAAATCCATCTCTTATTTTCAAACTAATCGCCTGAAAAACCCTTCTAAAAAACAAGTTTTAAACATCCTTGTCAAAGTTTCCAGCAAAAATATTTATTTTAAACTACATATATTTGCAGCTAGGACTGCAAATACTTGTAATATAAAATGCAAATATTAGGAGTTTTAATTGTATATTTTTGTAAAATAAAAATTTATGACGTGGACTACAAATATTTAAAGTGTAGAATGTACATTCTTGTAATGCAGACTGTATATTTTTCATTTTACAAAAATATGCAGTTGTAACTGCAAATATTTGTAGTGTAGAATGCAAATATTTGCAGTTTCGACTGCAAATATATGTGGTTTAAAACTGCATATTTTCGTCAAAAAATTTGACATGGATGTTTCGTGAACTATTTTTTTGAGAGGGGACGGACGTGAATTTTGAAACTTTTGAAGGCTGTTTGAAAAAAATGTCCCTTTATCTAAAGCCATTGTACATTAACCTCAATATGTTTGTGGAGTAACTTAGTATAAATTTTTTTTGTGATTGAATGAAATAAGTAATTAATTAAATGACTTTAGAATCAATGAAGGATATGTAATGAGTAACAAGTTTAAACATCGTTTTGTATATAGACTATGATGAGATGACGATTGGTCCAAAGTGTTTTGTATTTACAGCTCGAGCAAGATTCAAAATTATATTACCACTTCTCCTTGGGAAGGAGTGCCTTAACCTTACAATGTTTTTAATCATATACAATTTGTTATTTCTCATGATGTATGTTCCATTTTACTAGTGCATGGTGATAGAGTTAGGGGTATGCCCTAGGGGCAATTATGTAATTTGTTACATATATCTAACTCGTTGAACAATCTTGTTCACAATAAAGGTGTTTCTTTCTATTATATACTTGATATAATGTTGTCATATTAATTAATTAGTTTAATTAAAAGTATATTTAATAGAAAATCCATAAATGGTATATTTTGTGACAGCAATTACAAAGTGTTGTAACCGTGAGTAATTTATCACAATAAAACAAATATACCATTTTAAACGTTCCTAGTCAAGATACATTGAGACTGGATATTGGTGTATCCGTTGAGACTAGAGTATGTAACGCTCTCCAAATGTTGGGCAATGCATTACTCATGACTGCTGGAGGGCACCAAGGGGTTACATACTCATAGTTATTGGGTAACTGTAGAACGACTCACTCAATAGTTTTCTGTTGGTTAATATAACTAAGATCAAACAGAAAATATCGATGTGACTGATTTACATAGTTCTCTCGACTTGAAAATACCGTGGATCTTCAATATGAAATCTCCGCTTTGATTATAGTCAAATCATGGCATGACATTCCATCGAGTGACTATAGTTGGGTCGAGTGGAAGTGCACTATTCAAGAGAGAATTCGTCTCCTCAATTATATGAGGTTAGTATCATGGTCAACTCAAGTAAACTCAAAATAAAAGTCTCTGGCCAGAGCCTTTTGGGTTAATAATAATTGTTGTTATTGAACCAAAGACTTTATGTTTGGACTATAAAGTTGAATGTGGATGGTATTGGAATTTTGACCATTACCAAATTCCATAAATCCTAAGTGATATAGTTTTGACGAAGAGAATTGGTGTAAATAATTGTCACTATTAGGTACCGCTTATAATAGGTAAAATTGGAATTTACCAAAAGATGTGTAAGCGATGAATTCAGCCAAAATATCACATCATCTGCCAAGTGACGTGTGAACGTTAATATTTGAATTGTTCAATATTAATCGCTGACTGAATTCTCTGGAAAACCACATGATTTAATTAATTTATAAAAAGTTGTAAATTAATTAAATTAATTAGTATTTGAGAAATATTAATTATTATTTATTTTATTTGATGTTTGGGAGTTATTTGTAATTATTTTCAGCCATACCATGTAAAGAAATATGAGTGAAAAGGGAAAGTTAGTCAAGAGAATTAATTAGAGAAGTTTTAATTAAAGAATGGGAAATGTTTTCTTCTTTCAAATAAAACGTATTCTCTAATTCATTCTGTACGTACAATTGAGTTTCTCATTTTTCATTCTTCTTTCTGTATCTTTTCGGAATCTCTCCTTCTCTAATGGCTGAAAATATGAGATCTTCCATGGTTTCAATTATTCCTAAAATCAAATACAAATGAAATCAATTATGAAAAGTGGTTTATTCCTCTTGATCCTTGCAACATCTGGAGGCTGATTTCTAAATCTAGAAGATTTGATTCATCATTCAAGGTACGATCCATTGGCTACATCTAAAGGAAAATTCAATGTTTCAAGGTACTTCAAGGCTTTGGAATTAAGGTATGATCTTTTATTCTAATTATTTTAATATAATGTTTTAATAAACAAAATTGAATATCTTAATTTATTTGTGTATAATATTGTCTCATTTGGTTTGAAAATGGTTTATGTATTTCAAATTGTTTATTATATGAATTGGTTTGTTTTTTAGATAAATCAAAACTGAAACTTGTATATGATCAGACAATATTTTAATTTTAGACCTATGTTTAAACACTCGAATCAAAACATAATTTTTTTTGATTTGAATGTTTGCATGTTCTTATTGTTTGCATTTTTACTGTAATAGAAACTTACATTTGATTAAATGATGTTTTGATAATAAACTGATTAAAATTAATTTCTAAATTTGTTACCTTATTTGACATCACAATTATTCTTCTTTAACTGCAACACCCCGCATTTTTAGATAATTAAATAACCAAAGTAATTATAAACAGTGAAAGTGAGCATTTTTAGAATTGTCAGAATATGGCCTCGAAACTTATACCATTGTGTTCGTGGCGATTTTCTGATTAATTTACATATATAATATGCCTCGAATGGACTTCGAATGAAAAAGTTATTGACGTTCGAAGTTCCGTATCGAAAAATAATTATATGTGTAAATGTGCGTGAATATATTTGTTCATAAATATATGGGCGTATAAATTCCAGAAATAACGCGTTTGAATTTCAAAATAGACGCGGATGATAAAGAAAATTAATTGACATCAGCAATTAGAGGTAATTAATTAACATTAGTAGGCAATGTTAATCAAATCAGCAATTAAAGAAAATTAATTTACATTAATTAGCAACGTTTGAATTTCAAAATAAACATGTGTTCTAAAGGAAATTAAATTTGCAATTGATGGAAATTGATTAGAATGAACAGACAACGGTTAAAAGTTAACGTTTAATAATTTGATTTTCGCGCAATCTCGAGCGTTGTTTTCTGGATCCAACGATTCGCAGCAAGCCTGTGACGTGGTTGCACCAGATTCAATCTTAAAATCCGACGGTCTGAGATCCCCAAACGCCACTATAAATAGGACCCTAGGCCTAGCTATTCTCTCACAATCAAATTTTCTCCCAATTGGGTTCATTGCCTGAGGCTGAACACTAAATAGAAAATATTTCTAGGGAGAATATCTTTTTAATAAAAATATTAGACGCCTTAGAAGGGGATCTAGGAAGGCCATGGAGCAAAGCTAAGGACGATAGGTGAGAGGATTTAAATTATATCTCTTTTATGTTTATGATATATATTATCATTAGATTCTCGTTAAATATTTAATTCAACATTTATTTTAGTAATTAGTTCTACTAATTAGTCATGTTGAAATTGTAAATTTTAAGAGAAGCGAACTTATATTTAAATGTTATTTTGTTTTTGAAATGGTACTTTATATACAATATGTCACCAGGACAACATATCACATGTCAATAAACGTTCGAATCACGCTACGCAAGTTTTGAATTCGTGACCTCTCGCACCAAAGCCGAATCACTTAACCTTTGGGACAATGGTGCTTGTCATATTTATATGTTATTTATATGGAAAAAGAAAGGAATCCAATTAAATATAAGTAATATTAGGCTTAGAAGTTGTAGGGAAATACATAAGCCTAAAAGTGAGAAATTTACAGTAAATTATGTTAAAACGGGAGAAATGAATTAAAAAGGGGAAATCTAATAACTTGATTTGGAAGTTAGTGATAGATTAGTTGGTTGGTTTAGAAAAGAGAATACATTTCTATAGTTTAACAGTGTAAGAATAACGATAAATGTAACCGCAAGAATAAAAGCAAGAAAAGTGGAATTAGTGCAAAATAGAGACATTACTGTATGTTGCATTACCCAATAATTAATGAAATAAGAAAAGAAATATTTTATAGTTACGAGTTATTGTTTATAGCATTATTTAGTATTAAAATATGGAAATAGATTTTTAGCACAGTTTTTGTAACCAACCAAATTGAATAGAACTACTTCCTAGAATAAAGAGAATAACGTGAAGCGTTAAAGAAATTAAAGAAGAAGAAATAATCAAGTAAATTATTTGACAAGACTAGAAACAATATTAAACAGAAGATGTGACTAGATCTACATTTATTGCGCAGATAATAGAGTAAAAGTAAAACATTTATTATGATAAGTAATTTGTGACAGTTGGACGTAGTCCCAAACTAAGGTTGTCATATAATATAAGAGAACTAAAGATAATTTAGTATCATAATAAAAAAAAGATAGATTAGAATAGAAAATAGACACTTGCAGTTACATTTATAACATGTAGGTTATAAAATAAAGAAAAGAATATAAAAGTGACAATTGCAAGTAAAATGGTAACAAGTAGGTTATAATTTAAACGAAAGAAATATAAGAGGCTTATTTTACCAAAGTTAGATCTTGGATTAAGTTAATAAGCAAAATAATAGAAGTGGCCCGTACCGGCAGCATTCCCTTTCAGGTCTAGGATTGATGGTCTCACACGTAGGTGGGTCTGGGCGTGCTGATTAGGGTAAATAAGTAGCCAACAGAATAGCAAAAGTAAACTAAACTCATAGTAAAAGATTAGACATAGGGTCTAATAAAATGGTAAGGTGCCTTTGGAGCAGCCCGAAAGAGAATCTGGATGATTAGCCTAACGAAGCAGTTCATCGTAGATTTTTAGTTCAGAAAGAGCACGCCCAACTTAGTTATTTTGGGCTAGAAGGAAGTACAAGGCTTCAACGGGACGTGAGAATACTCTAGGATGGCCCCCTGGGGTAGGCCTAACGAAGCTGCACCCCTGGAGGCAGGTCTGTAGGTGTTCCATTAAGAGAGTATGCCTTGACTTCTTTTGCATTGCAGGCCTAACGAAGCGGACCTTTGTAGGCATTTAAAAGGTTGATGATGGAGTAGGATATTCACATGAAACCATACTTCTAGTTATGAGTAGGTTTTAGTGGGGCAGGACCCAAAAGGATAGTCGCATGCGGAGATCAAGCCATCATCAATCAGAGCGAGTTTGGGAAAGACTAGAGTTAAACCAACAGGCCAATGATTCTTTCACTATCGAGACATTGGATGAGGGGTGCAACCAATTGGATGTTTAGATTGTTTGTAGTAAGGCACGACCACTTAGCTCTTGAGAGGTCTTTCGATTACTTGAGTGGGGGGCTGCATGGGGCCATAGCCACGACGAGAAAAGAGACGGACCAAGTAGAATATCTGTATTGTAGGCTTAACGAAGCAGACCTTTACAGTTATAGAAAATCCCCGACTGAGTTCCGTACAAGGTAGACCTTGTTGACGGGATTCCGGGAGTAGACAGAACGATTACGTATAGTCCTCAAGGTATGCACTGGGTGGTACATTGTGGATGTCCGAGCACTAGTATAAGCTAGTGCGGATGTAGTTTTACGTTTTCGTAGTAGACGACGTAACATCTGTATTGTAGGCCTCACAAAGCTGTTCTTTACAGATGTAGTTACAGTACGCTCTAGTAGCGAGACGATGGAGTCCTTTTCGTGGAGGATACGGAAGGTACTATGAGTAGTACCTAGGACCGATGAGGTCTTTGGGCATGTAGCTACATATAAATTGGTTATTAGGTCTTAATCTACTAGGGAGTAGATGGGTACGATTCACGCATAGAGGCGAGAGTATTATAAACCCAATAAACCTAATATAACAGAAAATGAAAATAGAACGGTATATGTAGAATTATGCTTAGAAGTGTATAATTTGTCCATTTACCAGAACTTTGTTTCTGACCCCCTCCTCATAACATCCCATAGGTTAGATAAAAGGCAGAGATTTTTCAGCTTTGTGACACTTGTTTAGAAAGTGTTATTACCTTGGTGAGCATTTACTTACTATTATATTTTAGTCAGTTCCGCTATGAGATATTTATTTGAGCTCTGATATATTTATCTTTGCTTATTTGCAGGATACCTGATACCCAACTCAGGCTTCAGTGGGCTTGGATTTTAGCATTTTTGCGTAAAATCCGGACCTATTAGAACTCGGGTTGTTGCATTTGGTATTAGAGCTTAGGTTAGTAGATCCTAAGTAAATTACGAAATATGAGTGAATGTATTTGTATTTTTGAATAAAATATAAATATATTGTGTACTAAAATCCAAATAGTCCCCAATTATAGATTTTAACATATGGAAAGTTTTTAGAAGAATATTTATGCATATTTTGCTAGTTGGGTTTGGGATGACCCAAGGATGTTGAGCCCTATGTTATTGCCGATTTATAGTGTATAATAAGCTATGTTTTGAGAGAAGATTGGTATCCATATGTTATAGGAAATTGGAAAGATCCCTAGGAATAGCAGGGAGATTATTTTTATTTTGGAAGGAATAAGAGATTTTAGTAAGGAAATTGAGATTTCCAAGGTTTAGGAAGGGTAATCCTAGGGTAGTAAGAAAAAAATCCACTTTATGTCTAGCCCGATAAAATGAAACTTTTGAAATTGAAAAGTTGAAAAATATAATTGTTAATATGTTTGAGGAAGTAAATATTGGGTTTTTGAAAAAAAAAGTGGTATGAAATTTAAATTGGTTTTTATATGATGTAAATTTTGTTAAAAGTGAAATTCTTTTTGAAGAATTATAGAGCATGTATAGCTCGCTAGTTTCTTTGTAGGTAAACAAAGATTTTAAATATAAAAACCTAGAGTATGTTAAGTATCGAAAACGTAGGTTACAACATTTATTGTTGTAATAGATGTTTTCATGAAAAATAAAGAAAACATAGACTATGACATTATTGTTATAGTAGTGACTCCCAAAGGAAATGTTTTTACATAGCATATGGGATTTATTAATATTTATTTTAATTGAATCCATATACTAGTATTTTTGGGTTGTAGTAACTAGGCCTGTCAATGGTACGTGTTTCGGCCCGAGCCTGGTCCGAACCCGCCCTATTTATGCGGGTACGGGTTTTGCCTTTTACTACCCAGGCCCGAGCCCGACCCGAGCCCGCTCTATCCGGGCCGGGTACGGTTTTATCAAAACCCGGCCGGGTTAGGATCTGATCCGACTATCAGTTTTTCATCGTATCAAAACATGAATGCGTATGTTATTTATTTACCATTTTGTTTGTTTACATGTAGATGTTTTTGCATACTTTTGTTATGAGCTTGACTACATCACCGTCCAATTTATATGTTAACATTGTTTGTATACAAATTTTACCAAAGTTGCAGTTTTAAAATATGGTTTTAACATAAATATTCTGAGTTAGGTATATAGTTATTACTCAACGGGCTTAAAAATCCCGATGGGCCGGGCTCGGATATTGGGTTGAAATACCCTGTGGGTTTGGGCCGGGCTCGGGTTTTAATTATTGTAATTGGACTCGGGTCCGGGTTTTATAATACCCGGACCGAACCCTGCCCATTGACAGGCCTAGTAGTAACAGTGTTTTTTGCAACATCTGTTTTGACCCAAATAAAAATGTGTTTTGAAGATAATTTCTAAGTATAGAAATAAAGTGGTTTTTAAGTACACTTATTATTTAAATAAGTATATGAAAATGTTTTCTAGATTTAAAAATATTAAAACAGTTTTGAAAATGTGTTCTTTTGAAGAAAAAAGAAGAAGACATAAGTTAAATATTAGGAAATTAATGAATTTCGTAGGAAATGTTAATTTATTGTAAGTGAATATAGATTAAACATACTTTAATCTATTGAAATGAAATGAATAATGATATAATTTTCTATGAAACCAAATTACAAATAAAGATGTTTTGTGCAAGTTATAAGGAACACGTGAAAGAGATGTACAAGGTATGGAAAACACCGTATGTTGTATAGCATATTTCGATAAAATATAAAATAAGTTCCTTGTAATTTCACATAAACATGAAATTCTCTTTTAAAGGATTCATAGAAGGTTTTAGCATTAATGGTTTCTCATAAGAGAAAATAGTTCCAATACATTAAGGTATAAAACTGTTAGGTGTAATGAGAAGTATAATAACTATATACGGTGTTAGTTAAGAGAGATATTATAGAGAGTCTTAGTAGGAAAGCTAAGCAATGAAAATTTCATATTTTTCTATTGATTATGCGCATTGGTTGCTTGCCTTTGTAGAAAGTCCCCATTTGTAGCAAGTTAGAAACTCCTCCAAGGTTAGGTAATTAGAAGAGTATGAAAGTTAAGAGATTTTTGATAAAATAATATTCTTATCCACTCCATTTTTCGTAAATTTGAAAATCTATGAAAATAAGATGTTTTGAAAACATGCGAGGACATTTTTGGAAGTTAAGAAAAAAAGTTTTAAGGACAAGCAAGGCATGTTTTAAAGAAAAATGGTTTGGTGAAAAAGTAAATAAGTTTTTGGAAGAGAAAAACTTAGTAAGCAATTAAATTCAAAATTCCAATTTTTTTTTGGAAAGCTGTAAAGGTCTTTAAAAGTAAAAGAGGAATAAGTTTTGAACTTAGAATTTGTAAGCTTTCCCCTCTAGGTTTGGGGAATAATATAAATTCAAAGAGCCGTAAAGATGCAAGTCTAGAACGATAAAATGTTAAGTAACCAAGTACCTTTGAATTTAATAGAAACTTCAAAGTAACATTTTTAAAGGCAAGAATTTTGGGATTTGATTTAGAAGCTTTAATTTTTGAAATGAAATGATAAATACCAAACCAAACTTTTAAATATGGAGTAGATGGGAATCATTTCCTAGGTGTAACGGGAAAAGTGTAAGGCTATGTAGGAGATAGCAACGATTACTTTTAGTAGTAATAATAAAAGTTCCTGTAAAGTGTATAGGACACTAGTGAGAACCTAGGAATATTGCTTCATGTGTGTAGACTATAGAAGAATAGTGAAGTGATATTAGTAAGGCAGTAAGACACACGTGGTTGGTATAGGTAGGCCTTAGTTGAGGAAAAATAAAAGGTAAAGGTAAAGAGAAAATTTCGAAGCTTAGTTGCCTTTATAGATAGAGACTGCATAGATTGAAATTCTTATTCGTTGCAGTAAATGAGACTTGGTTATTCTATTTTGAGTATGGAATGGAAGAGATGAATAGATCTTATTCATCGTGAGTAATAAAGCGTAAGTTAGTAATGAGTAATAGACGGTAGGATGAGCATATGAGTTACTTGGATTCACAGAGTAGGACCTTTCTATGTTAGAGTGGACATGGTCCTAGGCCTCCTAGCCCTAGATGATAGCTGTGTTTAGCTGCTATTTACCTATCTAGTATCGCTTTGTAGTAGGACTTGTTTTCTCTTTTAGTTATGAGATTGTACTCCTATGTAAGCATTTAGTTCATATTGTAGTAAATCAGTGATGATTAGTATGATGCTCTTTTTCTGTGATGTTCATAGTAAGAGAATAAAAACATAGGATGTAAATAAATAAAAGAAAAGTAAAAGCAGATAAAAGCAACTAAAAGAAAAACTGTAAAATTTAAAGAAAGCGATAGAAACGTCAACAGAAAAATTTGAAAAGAAAAGTTTTTCTTATGTAAACCGTGCTTGAAAAAGAAAATAGAGATTTTTATAGAATAGTGGCATAAGTTCCAAGTATGGAGAAATAGGTGCGCAAAAAGTAAAATGAGAAATGTGAGATTTTTTCGTTTTCTACCTTCTTTCCGACATAAGAAATCGAGTTCGGAAAATTAGATTTTTTTGAAATTCGAATATTAAAAGTTTTGTGGTAGGATTTGGATGAAAAATTCATTGAACTATGCCCCTAATCAGTAGGAGTGTGAGAAAAGTTGAATGAAAAACGTTTTGAGTTTTCAAAAGATTGCGTTCATATAAAAATTGCAAGTATATTTAGGATGTGTGCATCATATTTAAAAAAGAAGTTTTTGAAGAAGAAAAGCATTCATATATGAGGTACCGCTTAGAAATTCATGTACATGCATATATTTTATGTTGAACGACACTTTGCACAAAGATATAGATGGTCCCAAAAATTGGATGTATACAAAATGAATGTGATTGATGCGGAGAATTATATTGTTTTACCCTTATCGAATTTCGGGGGCGAAATTTTCTAAAGGGTGGGAGAATGTAACAACCCCCATTTTTAGATAATTAAATAACCAAACTAAGTATAAACAGTGAAAATGAGCACTTTTGGAATTATCAGAATATGGCCTCGAAACTTATACCATTGTGTTCGTGGCAATTTTTTGATTAATTTACATATATAATATGCCTCGAACGGACTTCGTATGAAAAAGTTATTGACGTTCGAAGTTCCATATCGAAAAAAATTATACGTGTAAATATGTGTGAATATATTTGTTTATAAATATATGCGCGTATAAATTCCAGAAATAACGCATTTGAATTTCAAAATAGACGCACGTGATAAAGGAAATTAATTGACATCAGCAATTAGAAGTACTTAATTAACATCAGTCGGCAATGTTAATCAAATCAGCAATTAAAGGAAATTAATTTACATTAATTAGAAACATTAAAATTTCAAAATAAACATGTGTTATAAAGGGAATTAAATTTGCAATTGATGGAAATTGATTAGAATGAACAGACAAAAGTTAAAAGTTAACGTTTAATAATTTGATTTTCGCGCAATCTCGAGCGTTATTTCTGGATCCAACGATTTGCAACAAGCCTGTGATGTGGTTGCACTAGATTCAATCTTAAAATTTGATGGTCTGAGATCCCCAAACACCACTATAAATAGGACCCAAGGCCTAGCTATTCTCTCACAATCAGATTTTCTCCCAATTGGGTTCATTGCCTGAGGCTGAACCCTAAATAAAAAATATTTTTAGAGAGAATATCTTTTTAATAAAAATATTAGATGCCTTAGAAGGGGATCCAAGAAGGCCATGGAGCAAAGCTAAGGATGACAGGTGAGTGGATTTAAATTATATCTCTTTTATGTTTATGATATGTATTATCGTTAGATTCTCGTTAAATATTTAATTCAGCATTTATTTCAGTAATTAGTTCTACTAATTAGTTATGTTGAAACTGTAAATTTTAAGAGAAGCGAACTTATATTTAAATGTTATTTATATGGAAAAAGAAAGGAATCCAACTAAATATAAGTAATATTAGGCTTAGAACTTGTAGAGAAAGACATAAGCCTAAAAGTGATAAATTTATAGTAAATTATGTGAAAACGAGAGAAATGAATTAAAAAGGGAAAATCTAATAAATTGATTTGGAAGTTAGTGATAGATTAGTTGGTTGGTTTAGGAAAGGGAATACATTTTTATAGTTTAATAATGTAAGAATAACGATAAACGTAATTGCAAGAATAAAAGCAAGAAAAGTGGAATTGGTGCAAAATAGAGACATTACTGTATTTTGCATTACCCAATAATTAATGAAACAATAAAAGAAATATCTTGCACTTACGAATTATTGTTTATAGCATTATTTAGTATTAAAATATGGAAATGGATTTTTAGCACAGTTTTTGTAACTAACCAAATAGAATAGAACTACTTCCTAGAATAAAGAGAATAACGTGAAGCATTAAAGAAATTAAAGAAGAAGAAATAATCAACTAAATTTTTTGACAAGACTAGAAACAATATTAAACAGAAGATGTGACTAGATCTGCATTTATTGCGCAGATAATAGAGTAAAAAGTAAAACAATTATTATGATAAGTAATTTGTGATAGTTGGACGTAGTCCCAAGCTAAGACTGTCATATAATATAAGAAAACTATAAAGAATTTAGTATCGTAATAAAAGAAGACAGTTTAGAATAGAAAAGAGACACTTGCAATTACATTTATAACATGTAGGTTATAAAAGAAAGAAAAGAATATAAAAGTGACAATTGCAAGTATAATTGTGACAAGTAGGTTATAATTAAAAAGAAAGAAATATAAGAGACTTATTTTACCAAAGTTAGACCTCTGATTAATTTAATAAGCAAAATAATAGAAGTGGCCCGTACCTGCAACATTTCCTTTTAGGTCTAGGGCTGATGGTCTCACACATAGGTGGGGCTGGGCGTGCTGATTAGGGTAAATAAGTAGCCAATAGAATAAGAAAAGTAAACTAAACGCATAATAAAAGATTAGACATAGGGTCTAATAAAATGGTAAGGTGCGTTTGGAGCACCCCGAAAGAGAATCTGGATATAGAGCCTAACGAAGCAGTTAATCACAGATTTTTAGTACAAAAGGAGCACGTCCAACTTAGTTATTTTGGGCTAGAAGAAAATACGAGACTTCAACGGGACATGAGGATACTCTAGGATGGCCCTCTGGGGTAGGCCAACGAAGCTGCTCCCCAGGAGGCAGGTTTGTAGGTATTCCATCAAGAGAGCATGCCTTGACTGCTTTTGCATTGCAGGCCTAATGAAGCGGACCTTTGTTGGCTGTCATTAATGATGGAGTAGGGTATTCGCATGACACCATACTCCTAGTTACGAGTAGGTTTTAGTGGGCACGACCCAAAAGAATAGTCGCATGCGGAGATCAAGCCATCATCAATCGGAGCGAGTTCAGGAAAGACTAGTGTTAAACCAACAGGCCAATGATTCTTTCACTATCGAGACATTGGATGAGGGGCGCAGCCAATTGGATGTTTAGATTGTTTGCAGTAGGGCACAACCTCTTAGCTGTTGAGAGGTCTTTCGATTAGTTGAGGGGGGTGCTGCGTGTGGGCCATAGCCATGATGAGAAAATAGGCAGACCAAGTAGAATATCTATATTGTAGGCCTAACAAAGCGGACCTTTACAGATATAGAAAATCCTCGACTGAGTTCCGTACAAGGTAGACCTTGTTGACGGGATTCAGGGAGTAGACAAAACGATTGCGTATAGTTCTCAAGGTACGCACTGGGTGGTACATTATGGATGCCCAAGCACTAGTATAAGCTAGTGCAGATGCAGTTTTACGTTTTCGTAGTAAACGACGGAACATCTGTATTGTAGGCCTCACAAAGTTGTCCTTTACATATGTAGTTACAGTACGCTCTAGTAGCGAGACGATGGAGTCATTTTCGAGGAGGATACAGAATGTACTATGAGTAGTACCTAGGACTGATGAGGTCTTTGGGCATGTAGCTACATATATATTGGTTATTAGGTCTTAATCTACTAGGGAGTAGATGGGTACGATTCACGCACAAAGGCGAGAGTATTATAAACCCAATAAACCCAATATAACAGAAAATAAAAATAGAACGGTATATGTAGAATTATTCTTAGAAGTGTATAATTTGTCCATTCACCAGAACTTTAGTTTTGACCCCCACCTCATAACATCCCACAGGTTTGATAGAAGGCAGAGATTTTCCAGCTTTGTGATACTTGTTTAGAAAGTGTTATTACCTTGTTGAGTATTTACTTACTATTATATTTTAGTAAGTTCCGCTGTGAGATATTTATTTAAGCTCTGATATATTTATCTTTGCCTATTTGCAGGATACCAGATACCCAACTTGGGCTTCGGTGGGCTTGGATTTTAGCATTTTTGCGAAAAATCCGGACCCACTGAAACTTGGGTTGTTACATTAACTATTCAGAGGATTTTAACGTATTTCTTAGTTCAGTATGTATCACCTTTTTTTATAATTATTTATTCATATAGGTTGAATCTCCTTAGATTTGTAAATTTATTTGTTCTTATTATTTGCATCTTATTGTAATTGAAACCCACACATGATTATAGGATGTTTGGATAATAAATTTATTACAATAAATTTGTTACCCTGTTTGACATGACTAATATCTTTCTTTAAGTATTCAAAGGATTGTTAATATATTGCTCAGTTTAGTGTGTTTCGCTTTTGTTTAAAAAAAGAAAAGAATTTATTCAGATAGGTTGAAGCTCTTTAGATTTGAAAGTTTATTTGTTCTTATTATATGCATTTTATTGTAACTGAAATCCACACATGATTAAAGGATGTTTTAATAATAAATTTATTGCAATAAATTTATAAATTTGTGACTCTATTTGACATGACTAATACTTTTTAAGTATTCATAGGATTGTTAATAAATTGCTCAGTTTAGTATGTTTCACTTTTGTAAAAAAAAATTCATATATGTTGAATCTCTTGATTTAATTGTAAACATATATATTTTGTTAACTAATTTAAGTTTATATAAGTTTATAAATACATCATAAGATTTAAATGTTATATGGTTTATTTTGAATTAATTAAGAAGTTTTGGGTTAATCTTTATATAGAAATAATTATATATATATATATGTACATATAAAACTTAATGTTTATATTTTAAATTTTATACTTTAAATGCTTTAATAATATCAAATAATTCTAAACGAGGCAGTAGTTTATGCATATGAATTATTTTTGGCTATTCCTAATCTTATGTCATAATGATTCATTGATTGCTAATTGAATGCTGCATAAATCAAGTTTATCAAAAAGGGGAAGATAAATCATTCATCTTTGTCATCTTTTATTTCTTTCCTTTTTGTCCCTTATGTGATTGCCTTTAAACTTATTCTTATTTATTCATATACATCATGTTATCAATTGATCATACTTGCCTTATGTTTAACTATTCTATCACACAATTAAGGAATGAATATATTTGATATATTCAAACCTTATTTTTATATCCCATAGTTTATTGTTTTAGAATCAAATTAATAAAAAAATGGTATTAAATAAACTACTGATTTTATTTAAAAGAAATTTAGATAAAATCTAAATACATTTAGACTTCACAGACCCGTTAATGATCCAAAATCGTAATTTTTTTGAAATTCATCCATTTCTTCCGCTGCAGGCTTGCCTAGTTTCTTTCAATGGTATCAGAGCCCAATAGCCTATGCAGTCTAAATTAATCATGTTAGGGATAACTAATTAAGCTTGTGCACTTAGTACGGTGTCTAGAAAGGTGATGTATAAGATTGGAATTGGGTAATCAAGTACCCTGTCCTACCTAGTTACATGCTTGGCCTGAAAGGTGATGTGAGCCCAAAGGTTGCCTCTAATAGAAAATGCCCAATTTGAATTGGGCATTGGGCGAATTTTCAAAATAGTTTTGAAAATTAAGACATGATTTTAAAATTATAAGTTAAATTTAAAATAAAAGCATGTTTATTATAAAAGGTTATAATATAACATAAATTTTCAAAATGTTTGAAAATGTAATGAAAATTTCAAAATGTTTGAAACTATCAATTTCAAAATTTAAAATTTATTAATAAGATTAATAAAATAAATTAACTAAATGAGTTAATTAATTAATACTTATATGCATGTACTACATATGTTGATGTATGTTATGTTATTTTTAAGTGTTAAGATAACATAAGTATACATGTATGTAAGATAAATTTTGAAATTGATATAATTTAATTAAATTTTTTAATTAAATAAATTAAATAAAAGGATAATTAATTAAATAAAAATACGCATATATAAGATATATGTGTTATACTATAATGGTTGTAGTATACACTATAAAGGTTATAATAGATACGTCCAATATAAAAGTTGTATTGGAATACTAATTTAAAATTAATTAAAGAGTTAATTAATTAAAATTAATTAAGTTAATAAAATATCACACATAAGACTATCATATAAGTAATATGAAATATAAAAGTTATATAACAATAAAACTTATATGATATGAATGTATAAACTAGAGATGGAACATTAAAGAAACCCAAATAGACTTAAGGAATAAATACATACGTAAATGTACGTATACTATGATTTCTGATGTGTTCGACACTTGAATCACGAGGGTATTTCATAAGAAATACATTATTCCATAAGTCGATATCACTCAATACAATATGTTGAAGATTATGAATCTTCAATATAATGTTGTCCTCTACCGTATATGTATTAATAAATTACTTGCATACTCCTTAATTGTTGAGCAAACTCAAGCTGGGGATGTTATGTGTAGTATTATTAATATATTGAACAAATGAGGTAAGATAACTATATGTATTTATTGAGCAAACTCAAGGTACATATACTATACTTAGGCCATCACGATATGGTAGGTACGAGTGAATAATCTCTTTCGATTTGTTGAGCAAACTCAAGGTCGAAACGAGATTAGGACAAGGAAAAATGGGTCAGGAGTTGTATGTGATACAACCGATAATAAGTTATCCATCGTTTGTGGGGCTATGATTTTTTGAGCAAACTCAAGGTCAAAATACCAAGACAAATGAGTCCCAACACCCACTAGTGAAGTCAAAAAACTTCTATGTTTCATCTTAGGGTTTGGAGAAACATAAAAGACTAATGGGATCCTTATTAGAAAAATGAATGGTAACATTTAACCTTTCTAATATTGTAAGAATATATGCTAAATAATGTTATAATTATCTACAATGATAAATTTATGCATTTAATATGATTGATAAAATGTTTATCAATTAACATATACAAACGAACTAAATTGAAAGTTGACAAATGGAAATATAATGCACTCTTGGCCCAGGTATAGCTCCTATTTTAGCCACATCAAACTGACTCACGGGAGTCAGGCTACGTAAATAACTCATACAAAATTGTTCGCCAAACCATCCTACTTTATTCTGGAATCTCCACCACATACACAGTTGTTAAAGTGGTTTCGGTATTGGCAGAGAATATGACAATATCCAATCCCGGTCTCTTTAACAACCAAACGCTTATTTCACACCGGAAGGTTCTTTTACATCTCCAAAACTAATTCATAATTGATATTAAAATACATATTTATAAAATCACTTTCGAAATCATATTCACTATCGAAATCATATTCACTTTGAAATCATATTCACTTTGAAATCATATCGACAAAATAGGTTAAATCCTCATTTCAAAATCATCATATTTAATCAAATATGTCGTTTAAATTCCAACTTAGGTTATAACATCATTTAATCGTTTTAGCCTTTAAATCAAGTATTCAAATATAAACCATCCCACTTTACAAAGTATGAAATTTTGAAAATAGTTTAGATAGTTATAAATGGTTTAAATAGCTTAGCCTAGTTTGAAATAAATTTTAAATAGTTAAAACGCTCTAAAATAGTTTAAAATAGATTAAAAAAGTTTAAATGGATTTAAGATAGTTTAAATAGATTTAAAATAGTTTAATAGTTTGAAAATATTAATAACCAGGATTTAAAATCATTTAATTTGCCCAATCTGGTGTCTGTATAAAATTTTCTACCCTATGGTCAAGTGATACAGATATTTATCATTTCAATCCGCAAATATTTTATATTTACGGATATATATCATTTCAACCCGCAATCCCGAATAAAATTAAAAATCCATAAAATTGTTTGAGTCTATCATTTCGATCCATAATGATTTTTCCTTAATCTATAGATTGTTCGGGTATGTATCATTTCAACCCATAGGGAACTTGCAGTGTTATAACAATATAAGAACATAACATCCAGTCATCCAATATCAACAATCAAACTTCCATCACAATCATCATCCAAATTAACCAATAAATAACAATAATTTACTGATTATCAATAATAGGTATTAACTGGAAATTTAAAATTCAATATTAAATTAAATGGCGATTAAATTCAATAAAAGTCAGATTTTACTGGAATGACAATTTAAATATACCAAACATCAACCAATCAATTTCTAATCACATCATAAATTTAAATAATCTGACATAAGACAAATTAGTAGTCGTGAGTGGGTTAAAACACTCACATTTGATTCCAAATCGATTTGAAATCCAAAATAAGGCCCAAAATTCAACAATCTCAGAATTCGTCCAAACCAGTTCCAAAATGTTCGGAATTTCTATACAATCGTAACGGGGAAAACCGCGCATGAATCCAATCTCGTATGTAAAAGTTATACGAGTTAGAAGTTAAATGATTTAAAAAAAAGAAGACGCATCACCATCGTTCATCACTCATGAGAAAGCCCTAGCATACGAACACGACACGAGTAGCAGCTGCCACCGTAACCTCTTGCCGCACGCAGCAATGCTCGCCACCACCCTGATCAACCTACGCCGCCGCGAAGGCCAAGCCCTGTCGCAACCACTCCCTCGAATCGGTTCCCCCTAGATGCCACTTGCTCGACGTTGAAACCCAGCCGCCGCTGTATTTGTCTAACCCTAATCCAATTATCACCTCCGATCCATCCTTCAGATGACCGAATAAACAACGCCGATGAACTCTGCGCGACCCTCTCCACACGATGGTACCCTTGATTCGACGATCCGTCGCCGATGATCAAACCCCAATGAACGGTCGAGATTTAATCGCCAATTTCTGGACACACAGAGACCCAAATCGAAAAAAAACTGCAGATTTGAATTGCACTTGTCGGGAGCTTCGAATCGGTATATGATATGATAGAGTTTGGAGGAGTTTGATTTTGAAATTGATTTGGAAATTGAATTTAGGGTTTGTAATCTGAATTGGTTTCTGCCATTAGAAGAAAGAGATAGCCAGAGAGAATTGTACGTACTGTAATTAGAGATAGAAAGGCTGCTAGGGTTTAGAAAGATCTATTTATATGAACAAAGCCCGATAAGAAAATGAACACATATCGAATTTGTACGAACGACAATAGCGATCCGAAAAGCCCATTCTGCCTCCAAAACGAAAGTGGGTCATCCTATATATCAAAATAGATGTTTTCGATATTTTTAAACCCAATGGAACAGGTTTCAAGTCCTAATTACATAGTATGAAGAAGTTAGCTTTTTAAATTAGCTTATTTCAATTGAATTCAATTTAATTGATTTCTGCGCGCTTCGAGTCCGTATGATCAAACGACAAGTCTGATCGCTACGAAACTTGAAATCCTGCAATAATTCACCGTTACGGATCCAATGAAACTAGTTTCGTCAAAATCCGAGACAGTGGCCAAAATGGCTATTTTCACGTTAATTAAATAAATTATTATTAAATTAATTAAATCACCTTTTTAATTTCAAATTTTATAACTAACGAATTTTATTATTTTTGATTAAAAATTAATTTAAAAATCTTTTAAAACAAATTTCCATGTCATCTTCAATTATTGATATTGCGCTAATTATAGCGTTCCAATTTCAATTGCAATAATTCATTAATTATAATTTAAAACCCAATAAATTGATTTATTTTGATTTCAATCTTTTTATTCAATCAATCATTATCTAATGGATATAATTAACGTTGGTTTACATTATATTACATCAATAATCTACAGTTATCCTCTTAATTCACATTAACTGCAAAATTTAATGGGATTAATTGCAATTGATTTCCAATTTATTTTCAACGAATTTAAATACTGAATTGATAATCAACACTTGTTACAACTTATGATTCCGAACACATTCTATGTCTATTGTTAACAAACAAAACTAATAAATTCACATACGAATTAATTATTCTATTTTAATCAATTTCAATTAATTACATACAATTTCACCGTTTAATACAACATTTGGTTTATTTACTCATTTACAACTTATAACCAAATTTTTATATTTACAATCATTTCAATTAATTGGACTTACACTAAAATAGTTATCAATTGACTTAAATTAACATTACATTCTATTTATTCTTCATTATTAAATCTTAATTTTTTTTTATTTTTCACAACACCAAATTCCCAAAACCTGTTTAATTAATAAATTTAATTATTGAAATTTATGGGTCGTTACACTCTCACCCACTCAAAACTTTTCGTCCTCGAAAAGGGAAAGAAGGGAAAGGAAAGAATTAAGGAATCAATATATCTTATTCAAAGTATTCAATTTATAAACAATTCATTTACATAATTCAATAATTAAAATAAGATATATCAATTTAAAACAATTAAATCTTTCCATATTCAAGTTAATAAAAGTTTGAAAAACATTTCCACTTTCACAAAAAATTTCTAAGTCAAAAATTCACTGAAAATTTCGGCAAAGTCTCGTTTGTACGGAGAAGTCCGGGAGAAATAATAACATCAATAATAATAACACACACACACACACATATATATATATATATCATATTTCAAAATAATATATCCCAATCCATGGGAAAACCATATAATATTGCTATAAAACCGTAATCCGAAAACGTACCTATTTGTCAAGCAAACAACGCTTTATTTATGAAACCAAAAGCAGTAGCTATTGCTTCCATAAACTTGTATTTCACTTATACAATCCAAAGAGGTTAATAATTATGTAAAAGAGAAATATTTAAGTTGTTTCAATTAATAACAACCAATTCAACACAACATAACACAATCACTTAAAAACAAACAGTACGATCATACAATCATCACATGCAATCAAAGTAATCAACCATCCATCCATAACAACCAAAACAAATGTTTTGTTCGGGTTCAGAAACTTTTAATCGTATAAAATGATAAATAAACTACTAAGTATACCATACACTCAACAGTCTTAGATAAAACTTAATAGATTATCCATACATCTTTATACAGTTAGAAGTATCCTTTCCCAACCATCCCAAACGCCAAACAAACAATAATTCAAATATTATTTAAATTCATTCTTATTAATTTCCTTTCATACAATGACTGTTTTCTTTTAATTTATGTTCATTACTTACAAAATTCATTTCTCATTCATTCATACATTGCCATTTTCCATTAATTTATATTCATTTTCTTACATATGTTCTTTCTATTCAATTATTTAAAATAATTAATGAATTCATTATTTAAGTATTACATACTTTTCATTGCAGTTTAATTCACATTTATTATTTAATGATATACTTGATTTCCAATAAATAAAACATTTCGTACTTAAGTATTTCTACCTTGAATTTACATGTACTCTTTCCTTTATTTTATTTTATTTTTTAATGTCAATTGAATATTAAGTCTATTTCTTGATCATTTCAACATTTCAGAAGTTACAATAATTTACTTAATATAGGATTCACCCTTTCCATCCAATCTAATTATAAATAGCTTAAATGTTAACTTAAGTTCATAACCATTTACTTACAACATTCCTGTTACATTCAATTACTAGCATCTCAACTTATTAACTTAAGTTTATAACATTTTATAACATCAGAATTCTTATTTGTAGAAGTAATTCCATTGAACACCTTCATTATTAAAGTTTTACTTGTATAATATTCTATTACATGTTTCTATTAACATTTCAACTTTGAATATTTTGGTAAGTTATATATGTGTCTTTTAGAATGTAATCGAATGTTACACAAGTTTATCTTATTCATTTAGTAAATAAAATGTTCAATGATTACATCTTTTATATTTTCACTATTCTTTAATTTACAAGTTTCCAATTTCTTATATATTTCATTAATCACTCAGCATCTAATTACTTATATTTTTCTTCATTTTAGAAGTTTCCAATTAATAAATCGTTAGATTTTCATTATAATAATTAAAATTTCTAATTTGCAGAGACTTAAACTAAATACCGGGTTATGTTTCAAATCATTTTAAATTAATATATAATCATATCTTATATTTCAATCAATTTTAGAAATTAAAATTTAGATTTGTTTATCAAAACAAATGTGCGATAAAACTACTACAGCGGCCTTTCCACTTTCAAACTCGAAAATGAATGTTGATGATGCATGCACTCATCACCGAAATTATTTTCCAGCGACAGAGAGGGGAGTACAGAACTTATTTCCTTCCAAAATTCCTTGAAAACATTTCTTTCAAATCATACTGAAATATTTATATCAGAAAATACCTCCAAATAGTACTAATATCATATTCCAAAATCTTTCGAAAGAAAATTTCAAAAATCCTGGAACTTAAGTTCTCAAATTTCTAACTCATACTTACCTTATTTGTAACTTTATTTTCAGTCAATATTTATCAAATTTCATTACCTAACAAACAAATATATCAAATACAACTATATCCATTTAAAAGTTTTCTTCTATACACAAATATAATACTAGGTAAAAATTATTTCATTCACCTATATTTCAAAACCAATATTGTGTCAGTTTGACCTATTAAGTGTTTAGAAATCCCTATCAATGTCATAGCGTCCTATGTACCGACCAGAATTTATAAATACTAAACTAAACAAACTAACACAATATAAAAACAATTTATAACACTAACAAGTACGCTCTCTCATATATATACACTCAGCGACTCATTCTAGGGTATTACTACCCTATCCCCAATGAGTCAGACCCCACAAAACTAAGGTTATTGCTAAACCAAAGCTCTGATACCAAATGTAACGACCCGCCTTTTTGGACGGTTCAAATCGACAATAAGTCACACATGTCGGACTCAAGCCATTCAAAAGGGAGGATTGTTATGGGATAAATAAGAAAAAAACAGAGAGGAAAAAACAAACACAAAATCTCATAGTGGAATAACAAAATATAATAATCAAATAAACGGTTCATGAAGCTGTTTTACAAATAACATTTGATTACACTTTTACAATACTGATCAGAGTTACATACATCAGGAATAAATAAATAAATGCAGCGGAACAACATGATGCAGTGGAATAAATATAATAAATAATAATAGTACTAAATCTTCGTCTTCATACTCCATAAAAGCAGTCTTCGATACACTGAAAAGCTCAGACTGACCCGAGTGAATTGCAAAGACAAAACACTCGAGTCAGAACTAAAAGATCTTATGTAAGTTAAATCAACAGTAAATAAATATGAGTGTAACGGCGTCGGAGATGTTTATGGGGTTTGACATCTCCTATCCAGTGTCTAACGTGAGTGCAGTAACTTAAGAGATGTTTGGGATCCCATCTCCTAAGGATTCGTTAAACTATCTACATACATAGTACAATACGCTATTATAACAGTGTCTACAGTAAAGTAAAGTATTAAAATAGCGTTAAGGCATTACCCATATCCCCCTTAACACATTTTATATATGCCGTAGCCTATACAGATACTGTAAACTGGTGGGCTATCAGGGAGCACTGCATAGGTACGACACAAACCAAACTCATAGAAGGCGCGATAAGGCATGTGAGGCAATGCCAGGGTAGGATTCTACTGTTTACAGAACCGGGCTGGTGGTAACGCATAGCAACTACTACCGCCCACCTCGGAACACACTCCCATAATCAAATCAAGGGGTGGCCACCAAATTAATCACAAAGTCATAATATGGTATTGAAGAAGCATGTCCGATCGGAGGTGCAACCTCACTTGGCCCAGGTATAGCTCCTATTTTAGCCACATCAAGCTGACTCACGGGAGTCAGGGCTACGTAAATACCTCATACAGAATCGTTCGCCAAACCATCCTACTTCATTCTGGAATCTCCACCACGTACACAGTTGTTAAAGTGGTTTCGGTATTGGCAGAGAGTATGAAATATCCGATCCCGGTCTCTTTGACAACCAAATGCTTATTTCACACTGGATGGTTCTTTAACATCTCCAAAACCAATTCATAATCGATATTAAAATACATATCCACAAAATCACTTTCGAAATCATATTCACTTTCGAAATCATATTCACTTTGAAATCATATCGACAAAATAGGTTAAATCCTCATTTCAAAATCATCGTATTTAATCAAATATGTCGTTTAAATTCCAACTTAGGTTATAACATCATTTAACCGTATTTGTCTTTAAATCAAGGATTTAAATATAAACCATCCCACTTTACACAGTATGAAATTTTGAAAATAGTTTAGATAGTTATAAATAGTTTAAATAGCTTAGCCTAGTTTGAAATAAATTTTAAATAGTTAAAATGCTCTAAAATAGTTTAAAGTAGATTAAAATAGTTTAAATGGATTTGAGATAGTTTAAATAGATTTAAGATAGATTAAATAGATTTAAAATAGATTAAATTGATTTAAGATAGATTAAATAGATTTAAAATAGATTAAATAGATTTAAAAATGATTAAATAGATTTAAAATAGATTAAATAGATTTAAAATAGATTTAATAGTTTTAAAATAGATTAAATAGATTTAAATTAGATTAAAATGGGTAAATTAGTTTGAAATAAGTTAAAATAGATTAAATTGTATTACATAGATTAAAATAAATTAAAATAGTTTAAATGGATTTAAGATAGTTTAAATAGATTTAAAATAGTTTAAATTAGTTTAATAGTTTGAAAATATTAATAACCAGAATTTAAAATCATTTAATTTAACCAATCTGGTGTTTGTATAAAAATTTCCACCCTTTGGTCAAGTGATACGGATATTTATCATTTCAATCCGCAAATATTTTATATTTACGGATATATATCATTTCAACCCGCAATTCCGAATAAAATTAAAAATCCATAAAATCGCTTGATTCTATCATTTCGACCCATAATGATTTTTCCTTAATCTATAGATCGTTTGGGTATGTATCATTTCAACCCATAGGGAACTTGTAGTGTTGTAACAATATAAGAATATAACATCCAGTCATCCAAAATCAACAATCAAACATTCATCACAATCATCATCCAAATCAATCAATGAATAACAATAATTTACTGATTATCAATAACAGGTATTATCTGGAAATTTAAAATTCAATATTAATTTAAATGGCGATTAAATTCAATAAAAGTCAAATTTTACTGGAACGACAATTAAAATATACCAAACATCAACCAACCAATTTCTAATCACATCATAAATTTAATTTGACCGACATAAGACAATTTAGTAGTCGTGAATGGGTTAAAACACTCACCTTTGATTCCAAATCGATTTGAAATCCAAAATAAGGCCCAAAATTCAACTATCTTAGAATTTGTCCAAACCTGTTCCATAATGTTTGGAATTTTGATATGATCGCAGCGGAGAAAATCGCACGTGAATCCGACCTCGTATGTAAAAGTTATACGAGTTAGAAGTTAAACGATTTAAAAAATAAATTTTAAAAAAAGAAGACGCATCACCATCGTTCATCACTCAGGAGAAAGCCCTAGCATACGAATATGACACGAGTAGCAGCCACCATTGTAACCTCTTGCCGCACGTGACAATGCTCGCCACCACCCTGATCAACTTACGCCGCCGCGAAGGCCAAGCCCTGCCGCAACCACTCCCTCCGACCGGTTCCCCCCAGACGCCACTTGCTCGATGTTGAAACCCAATCGCCACCGTATTTGTCTAACCCTAATCGAATTATCACCACCGATCCATCCTTCAGATGACCAAATAAACAACGCCGATGAACTCCGCGCGACCCTCTCCACGTGATGGTACACTTGATTCGACGATCCATCGCCGATGATCAAACCCCAATGAACGACTGAGATTTAATCGCCAATTTTTGGACACACAGAGACCTAAATCGAAAAACAAACTGTAGATTTGAATTGCGCTCGTCGAGAGCTTCGAACCAGTATATGATATGATAGGGTTTGGAGGAGTTTGATTTTGAAATTGATTTGGAAATTGAATTTAAGGTTTGTAATCTGAATTGGTTTCTGCCATTAGAAGAAAGAGATAGCCAGAGAGAATTGTGACGACCGCCCATGACCCCAGCACTGAACAAAGAGATAGTGCGCTGTAAGGTGTGCCAGGCAGCCATGGATGATTGCCAAGGTTAAGTTAAAACAGCAGAATCTATCGTATAACTCACAGCGCATGGATAAAATACAATAGAGAATATATATATATATATAGTGAAGCTTTACAGAACATAATCTCTATTAAACCTCATAATAGTTGAGTACAAACATTTGAATAGTCAATACATCAAGCCTCACTACATATCACTCAAAGAATATACAAAGCAGCGGAACATCCAGTACATATAGTAAGAAAATAATATGCAAGCCTCCAGCTCGTCTTCGTCATCAGCATCGTCGGGAACTAAGAACAGCACCTGTCACCTGCTACCTAGTCTGCCCATCCCAAAGCGGATGAACAGCCCAAGGCAATAAGAGTTAAACATAAAGCCTTGAGTCAGACAACAGTCTTAGTGAGCGGTAAATTAACTAACAACATACCAAAAGAGCATAAAGGAAAAAGGAATAGGAATCCAAACCTCCCACTCCACCTCTTTCTACAGTGATAGCCCCCAGACACACTAAGCAGAAATAAACATAGAAAAGCAGACATTTAAAGTAAAGCAATTATCACTCGAGTCAAGGTCGGTGTTTTCCAAGTACAAACCCCCAAGGCCTAAACCAAGATCAGATAAGCACCCAGAAAACATCGCTCTTGAGACCGAATGACGATACAACCAAACATCCATGACTCTGGCTATCACTGTTATATTGCTTAGATACCACCGTTAATTGAATGACCGACACATTCTTTCAGCCGTCCGTCAAGGGTTAATGGCAACCCCGGTTCTAGACAGAACTCTGCACGTCGTCGCAGCCCGTGCCTAGGACTATCGAATCTTCCCAGAGTACTCGACTACAATCATAGTCTTTAGGGACTATCGAATCTGCCCAACGTACTCTTGCTTTGAGCCTGCTAGAACCTTCAACAACGATGAAATCTCAGCCTTCTAGTCATCCTCCTCGACGACTATTTCCATACTAGCCCAAGCACCTCTCGAGCCAACCATTATCCTCAACTCGAACCATTTCACCGAGTTATCAACATGCTTGGAATGATCCCGTCTGGATTAAACCAAGGCTATCTCATACCATGCCTCGCTTCATCTCATCATAGCAAAGCCTCATCTCAACATCAACATCATCAAATCTATCCATATGAGCTTTATCGTCCGCCACATATGCCACGAGCAGCTTTTCCAATTCAAGAGCCTTTCCCTTAGCTTTTGAATCATCTTCGACTAACTTGTCCAAATCAAATCATCAATCAACTAATTTACAACAATCAATCAAGTCAAACATTAATCCAAGTAATCAAGCATTCAAACATGATCAAATAAACAATCATAACAATAATGGCAATCTTGTAATTAAAGAGACTAAATCTAACAAGCATGAATCATGAGCAATATCTTTTCAACTTGATGAATGAACTTGCATAGGTTAATCATGTAGTAAAATGGATGTCAAATCATCATGAACAATAGATCTATACTTAAGTTTAAGAAATTGCATGGAAATCACTATTTTAACACCAAATCAAGCCAACAATCCGATATACTCCTTTGGATCCGTGTGAGAGATAATCACCACTCACCGAATCACCTAAACACCTCAAAAGCAACACACTTCAGATCTGGACAGCGAAGAATCTAACTTGATCCGCCAAAATTCCACTTCAAACGATGTAATCTTTCTTCGAAGAAGGTAGATCTTCAACTTTAGCTCTTGGATCTTCGATCTTGATCTTCGATTTGGATGGAAGGAATCACAAGATTAGAGTGGAGAAAAGAAGTGAAGAAGTGTAGAACTCGAGCTCTCAAAATAGCAGCACTTCGTCGCTTCAAAATCCGGATCCCAAAAAGTGAAGAAAAACCGGGTATTTATAGGCTGGAAACCCTTAGGTCGTCCGCCCCCTTAAGTCGTCCACGACTTATAAAAAACTCACGACCTATGACTTAACGACCTAACAGTTCTGCGCGACCTACAGACCCAACGACCTAAGCCTCTAACACTGAAGCGCGACCCATGACCTAACAGAGATGCGGCTTAGCGACCTAACAAAAGTCGCGACCTAACGAAACACGACTTAGTACATATAGGACCTAACACACACAGGGCTCACCACGCGACCTAACGACTTAACACCTTAGGTCGTCTAACGACCCAACTACACGTAGGGTTTTCCGACCTAACTCCTAAGTCGTCTGGACGACCTAACTACTAAGTCGTTAACCCGCTTATCTCCTAGGTCGTTAACTCGCTAACTCCTATACCGTTAACTCTTAGGTCGCCGTTCTTCCTTAAGTCGCCTATTCCTTAGGTCGGTCAAATCCCATAGGTCGTCCCAAACTATTATACGACCTAAACCACTACGCGACCTAACTGTCATACTACCTAAGTCCATACCTCGTCCAGTCCTTAAGTCATCAAATTCTGTAGGTTTCTCCAATCCCTTAGGTCGTTCACTCGACCTAACCTACCCCATGACCTAAGCTATCACACGACCTAACTTCCAAACGACTTAAGCTCTAGCCGACCTAAACTCTGGATGACTCAACAATACCAATAGTCTAATAACAACCGTTTTACGATGTTTCGATCCGTAAAAGTACGGGTCGTTACAAGAATTGTACATACTGTAATCAGAAATAGAAAGGCTGCTAGAGTTTAGAAAGATCTATTTATATGAACAAAGCCCGATACGAAAATGAACACATATCGAATTTGTACGAACGACAATAGCGACCTGAAAAACCCGTTCTGCCTTCGAAACGAAAGTGGGTCATCCCATATATCAAAATAGATGTTTTTGATATTTTTAAACTCAATGGAATAAGTTTCAAGTCCTAATTCCAAAGTAAGAAGAAGTTAGCTTTTAAAATTAGCTTATTTCAATTGAATTCAATTTAATTGATTTCCACGAGTTTCGAGTCCGTATGATCAAACGACAAGTCTAATCGCTACGAAACTTGAAATTCTACAATAATTCACCGTTACGGATCTGATGAAACTAGTTTCGTTGAAATCCGAGACAGCGGCCAAAATGTCTATTTTCACGTTAATTAAATAAAATATTATTAAATTAATTAAATTACCTTTTTAATTTCAAATTTTATAACAATTTTTTTTTATCATTTTTGATTAACAATTAATTTAAAAATCTTTTAAAACAAATTTCCATGTCGAATTCAATTATTGATATTGTGCTAATTACAGCGTTCCAATTTCAATTGCAATAAATTCATTAATTATAATTTAAAACCCAATAAATTGATTTATTTTGATTTCAATCTTTTTATTCAATCAATCATTATCTTATGGATATAATTAACATTGGTTTACATTATATTACATCAATAATCTACAGTTATCCACTTAATTCACATTAACTGCAAAATTTAATTGGATTAATTGCAATTGATTTCCAATTTATTTTCAACGAATTTAAATACTGAATTGATAATCAACACTTGTTACAACTTATGATTCCGAACACATTCTATGTCTATTGTTAACAAACAAAACTAATAGATTCACATACGGATTAATTATTTTATTTTAATCAATTTCAATTAATTACATACAATTTCACCGTTTAAAACAACATTTGGTTTATTTACTCATTTATAACTTATAACCAAAATTTTATATTTACAATCATTTTAATTAATTGGACTTACACTAAAATAGTTATCAATTGCCATTAATTAACATTACTAACATTACATTCTAATTATTCTTCATTATTAAATCTTAAATTTTTATTTTTATTTTTCACAACACCAAATTCCCAAAACCCATTTAATTAATAAATTTAATTATCGAAAATTACGGGTCGTTATAGTGCGAGATCGAGTAATTCAAACTGATTAATTACAAAAGGGATTATATTGCGTTAATGTAACACAAGACCAAAAACTACAAGATAGATATAAAAACTCGATCGCTGAAATGTCATTTTGATTGGTTTACATAAGTGCAACATATATGATGTTCTTAAATATTAAGGATAATCGAATGCGCTTTTGTAAAGAGTTTGTTATGATATTGTAGTATGGTTTTCTTTTGAATAGTTTTACCATTTGAAAGGAAAACGAATGTATAAGAATAGATGTAATTTAAGGTACAATTGTGATGAAGAGAATGAATAGTCATTTCTGCTTCATAGAGAAACATTGGAAACGAGAATTTTATTAATAATTGATACTTAATATTGGAATAAGAAATATGATTTCTATTCTGAAATGTATTTTCATATAGAAAATTATTTTCTATGAGATTTATTTCTTTGAGCTCAAGATTTTTGATTAACGAACTCTCCATTGTTAATAGTAGAAGTGCATGAAATAAACAAATTATATTAAGTGAATGATGGACCTCCGAATTTAGTATACTATTACAGTAATGGCGGAAATAGTGGGAGAATGCTATATAGCACTTATTAATTGCATCATAGTACGAAAATTGTTCCTGTAAAACTTACCATACATTATTTATGAAATAATGATTATTTTTCGGTTTCGACCGAAAAAAATAGACATAGCTATATTTCAATATGAATATTGTTTATGAAATAAAACTATAATGTGGTACCTTTTTATATAACAAAAGTGATGCATTGGAAAATACAAAAGTATCTAATATTATTTACGGTTGTTTTGGAATTATAGACCAATCCATAGTTTTGATAAATAATTTTATTGTATGCTTTTGAATCATATGATACTTGTTAATTATATCTCAAACAATAGCTATGCACCGATTTATGGGGAGTATCATAAGAGTTGATGAACTATTTGGATTGGTACATAGAGATGTATGCAATCGTAATTCTATAAATACCAAAACAGTTCCATGCACATGGTCATATTCATCGATGAGTAATCGTCGACATGACATGTGTATTTGATACGCATGTAGTACGCATGCGGTAAACTTATAGAATATAAAACAGAAGTAAATAAAATAACATGCGATAGAAATGATTTGATTTGATGGAATGAAAAATATATTGGAAAATGTTCCGAACGTAGCTAAAATGAATAAAGATTCAATCTCAAAATTACTCCTCCATGTGATACATAATGATGCATCGATATTGAGTAATCGAACTTTGTTGGCCAATGTACGATTAATTGTAAGTGAAGTTGAGTTAGTTTCTTTCTATAAGTTAATGTACTTAAGTGTAGTACACAAAGTTAATATTATTTCATCTGAATAACGGTTTATAAAATTTTACAAGATAGGGTTTATAAGAAACTCCAACACATCCTAGGCCAAGGAATTGGCAGGTTGTGCGAGTCGAAAGATTGCACGTAATAATTGTTCATAAGGGATCTTTTATGAATCTCCCTAAAAGGATTTTGAAAAGACTGTCATTGGATGACATATTTATATTTCGAACATAATTTTTGTAAACTAAAACCAAATCAGTTTTATAAATAAAGAAATTCATAGAATGTTTGTGAATACCTATTCTATTGCACTGAGAAACAATTGTTGTTTCAAGGTATACCAACTTCATTGTGAAGAATTTCTTTGAGGAATTATTGGTAGTAAAATGGAATTGAATACGATCCATGGATAGAACTGATTATATGAGATGAAATGAAATTAACTAACCTAAATAAACACATAGCATTAGAATGTCTAATAAGTATTCTCGCACATCGAAGAGAAATATGAGTTTCTTATTAATGTCGAAAATATATAATCCTAGATTGTTTAATTAAACCATCGAGAGTGATGATTCTATATGGTATGATGCGCAAATCCGAAAGAATTCCAAGTACGCTATCAAAATATAGATTTTGGTGGTCGTAACTGAAGGGATATGATCCATCGATCTCGACTGTGTCTTTATGAGTAAGACTAATGCAGTTGAAATTAAATGAGCAATGTTGATAAGAATAATATCGCAAATTTCAATTGTTGAAATTAGCGTAATAGATTTAATATTCAACATGTTCAAGTCAATTCGGCTTTACTCACAAAATTATCGCTTGATAAGTCCTAGTGTTTTGGTGCATATGTATTGAAACAGAAAATTCTAAATAACGATTTAGAGTAAGCTGTTTACACATATCAACCAAAAATGTCTCAAAGTCAGTGGGAGCGATATTGATTTTGTGAGTCTTTGGATATGATCCAAGAAATGATACGAAAGTACCATTTTATAAGCATCAAGATTGAATAAGTATTTGGTTAGAAATATCAAATAGTTTGATTTTCAATCAAAGTGCAGAGGAAGTGTGTGTTTATAAGAACGAACGTTAAAAGGTACATTGATATTTCTAAACTATAAGTAAACAACACATTGTTGATTTTAATGATGTACTTATGTTAAAATCAGCCTTAGTTGTTTTAATACTCAACATTGGATTAATAAATGATGTTTTATAGTAAATATAAAAGATGTCGGGAATGTCCCAAATGATATGCAAGGACTCCTTATTAAAATGTTTAATACGAAACATGTAAAATTGATTCCTTTGCATTGGCAAAAGGTCAAATATGTAGTGTGTCTACGATATCATGAATTTCTTATGTATTTGATACATGAAGAAAATATCAAATCCAAATTGATATCACTAAATGGTTGTTTGAAGTGTTCTCATGTATTTATGAAATACTAGAGAATTGTTTACAGAAACAAAAACTCCTTATGAAGGAGTGTTCGAACTCAAACTTCATAAGTCATATTGAGTGTAGTATGTCAATAATAAATTCAAGTTAAGAATGTTTAAGTTGGAAATGTTCCAAATGAAAGACCATGACCAATTCAATGAAAATGCTAAGTACATCGCCTTGAATATTGCCACAATAAATGTAATGTATACAAAAATATAAGTGCACAAATTTTTAACTAAGCTGATTCCAAATGTTGAGAACCTCATAACATTATTATATGATAACAATGTTGTGATATGGTTCATAATAGAACTTAGAGCTCACTAGAGGTCGAGAGACATACTCCGAATTGTTCCACGTGATAAAGCTGTATATCACCGTCGGAGAGAGCTGGTTGACAGAGTAGATAATTGAAACATAATAGCATACCCATTCACAAAGGGAATGACCCAATTGGTTTTGAGAAACTAATTGGAGAAGTTGGAATACGATTCCATAATTGACTCCAAGTGCAAGTGGGAGATTAATAGAGTTAGGGGTATGCCCTAGGGGCAATTATGTAATTTTTTACATATATCTAACTCGTTGAACAATCTTGTTCATAATAAAGGTGTTTCTTTCTATTATATACTTGATATAATGTGGTCATATTAGTTAATTAGTTTAATTAAAAGTATATTTAATAGAAAATCCATAAATGGTATATTTTATGACAGCAGTTACAAAGTGTTGTAACCGTGAGTAATTTATCACAATAAAAACAAATATACCATTTTAAATGTTCCTAGTCAAGATGCATAGAGACTGGATATTGGTGTATCCGTTGAGACTAGAGTATGTAACGCTCTGCAAATGTTGGGCAGTGTATTACTCATGACTGCTGAGGGCACCTAGGGGTTATGTACTGATAGTTATTGGATAACTATAGAACGACTCACTCGATAGTTTTTTGTTGGTTAATATAACTAAGGTAAGACATAAAATATCGATGTGACTGATTTACACAGTTCTCTCGACTTGAGAATACTATGGATCTTCAATATGAAAGCTTCGCTTTGATTATAGTCAAATCATGGCATGGCGTTCCATCGAGTGACTATAGTTGGGTCAAGTGGAATTATTAGAATTGAAGCACTATTCAAGAGAGGATTCGTCTTCTCAGTTATATGGGATTAGTATCATGGTCAACTCAAAGTCAAAGTCTCTGGCCATAGCTTTTTGGCTAATAATAATTGTTGTTATTGAACCAAGGACTTTGTGTTTGGACTATAAAGTTGAATGTGGATGATATTGGAATTTTGACCATTACCAAATTCCATAAATCCTAAGTGATATAGTTTTGACGAAGAGAATTGGTGTAAATAATTGTCACTATTAGGTACCGCTTATAATAAGTAAAATTAGATTTTACCAAAAGATGTGTAAGCGATGAATTCAGCCAAAATGTCACACCACCTGCTAAGTGACGTGTGAACGTTAATATTTGAATTGTTCAATATTAATCGCTGACTGAATTTACACCTTTGAGTCGCACAACCGCAATGATGAATTCTCCAAAAAACCACATGATTTAATTAATTTATAAAAAGCTGTAAATTAATTAAATTAATCAGTATTTGAGAAATATTAATTATTATTTATTTTAGTTGATGTTTGGGAGTTATTTGTAATTATTTGAATGCATTTATAAAAGTTATATTTGTGCGCATTGATATATGATATCATTTTAATTAAATAAAAGATAATTACATGCGTTAATTTATGGAATCTTATGTCATTTGATGGCACGTAATATTTAGCCATACCATGTAAAGAAATAGGAGTGAAAAGAGAAAATCAAGAGAATTAATTAGAGAAGTTTTAATTAAAGAATGGGAAATGTTTCCTTCTTTCAAATAAAACATATTCTCTAATTCATTCTGTACGTACAATTGAGTTTCTCATTTTTCATTCTTCTTTATGTACCTTTTGTGGATCTCTCCTTCTCTACCGGCTGAAAATATGAGATCTTCCATGGCTTCAATTATTCCTAAAATCAAATACAAATAAAATCAATTATGAAAAGTGGTTTATTACTCTTGATCCTTGCAACATCTGGAGGCTGATTTCTGAATCTAGGAGATTTGATTCATCATTCAAGGTATGATTCATTGGCTACATCTAGAGGAAAAATTCAATATTTCAAGGTGTACTTTAAGGCTTTGGAATTATGGTATGATCTTTTATTCTAATAATTTTGATATAATGTTTTAATGAACAAAATTGAATATCTTAATTTATATGTGTATAATATTGTCTCATTTGATTTGAAAATGGTTTATGTATTTTAAATTGTTTATTTTATGAATTGATTTGTTTTTTTATTTAGATAAATCAAAAATAAAACTTGTATATGATTTAGGCAATATTTTAATTTTAGATCTATGTTTAAACATTCAGATCAAAACATAATTTTTTTTTGATTTGAATGTTTGCATGTTCTTATTGTTTGCATTTTTACTATAATAGAAACTTACATATGATTAAATGATGTTTTGATAATAAACTGATTATAATTAATTTCTAAATTTGTTACCCTATTTGACATCACAATTATCCTTCTTTAACTATTCAAAAGATTTTAACATATTGCTTAGTTCAGTATGTATCACCTTTTGTTTTATAATTATGTATTCATGTAGGTTGAATCTACTTAGATTTGTAAGTTTATTCGTTCTTATTATCTACATTTTATTGTAATTGAAACCCACACATGATTAAAGGATGTTTGGATAATAAATTGATTACAATAAATTTGTTACCCAATTTGACATGACTAATATCTTTCTTTAAGTATTCAAAGGATTGTTAATATATTGCTCAGTTTAGTGTGTTTCACTTTTGTTTAAAAAGAAGAAGAATTTATTCAGATAGGTTGAAGCTCTTTAGATTTGAAAGTTTATTTGTTCTTATTATCTGCATTTTATTGTAATTGAAACCTACACATGATTAAAGGATGTTTTAATAATAAATTGATTACAATAAACTTATAAATTTGTTACCCTATTTTACATGACTAATGCTTTTTAAGTATCCAAAGGATTGTTAATATATTGCTCAGTTTAGTATGTTTCACTTTTGTAAAAAAAAATTCATATAGGTTGAATCTCTTGATTTAATTGTATACATATATATTTTGTTAACTAATTTAAGTTCATTTAAGTTCATAAATACATCAAAAAATTTAAATGTTATATGGTTTATTTTGAATTAATTAAGAAGTTTATGGTTAATCTTTATATAGAAATAATTATATATATACGTACATATAAAACTTAATAAATTGTATAGTTTAAATGCTTTATTAATATCAAACAATTTTAAATGAGGCAGTAGTTTATGCATATGAATTATTTTTGGCTATTCCTAATCTTATGTCATAACGATTCATTGATTGCTAATTGAATGCTGCATAAATCAAGTTTGTCAAAAAGAGAAAGATGAATCATTCATCTTTGTCATCTTTTATTTCTTTCCTTTTTGTCCCTTATGTGATTGCCTTTAAACTTATTCTTATTTATTCATATACATCATGTTATCAATTGATCATACTCATCTTATGTTTAAATATTCTATCACAAAATTAAGGAATGAATATATTTGATATATTCAAACCTTATTTTTATATCCCATTCTTTATTGTTTTAGAATCAAATTAACAAAACAAAATATGGTATTATATAAAAAACTGATTTTATTTAAAAGAAATTTAGGTAAGATCTAAATACATTTAGACTTCATAGGCCCATTAATGATCCAAAATGGTAAAATTTTTGAAATTCATCCATTTCTTCCGCTGCGGGTTGGCCCAGTTTCTTTCACAGGGTGACAAAGTCATCGCTTGCCTAATCACTCTAACTCCTTAAAATTGATCGTAATGACAAATCATAGAGTGTTAAAGGAGTCGAGGAAAGTTGTTTTTTTTCATGTGATGAAGTTAGGGAACATTCTGGTTGACCATAATTTGGTCACAACCTTATTGGGTAGATGGAGATCGAAGATGTCTCCGTTTCATCTTTGGATTAGGGAGATGATCATCACATCAGCTGATACGGGGATTCTTTTAGACTTAGTAATAGAAGGTCTCACAATGACAACATTTGGAGAAGAATATGGCAATTTTTACTATTTGAGCAACCTCTTGGCATTGTAGTACCTTCACATACTGGTGTAGAGGTCAAGCCATTTAATTGCATTGATTTTGTTTGTGTTTTTAAAAATATGTTGCAATGACGCCACAGACAGTCAGATATAGCAGCGAGCACAAGCCATTATCCTCAACATCCTAGCATGTACACTAATGGTTGACCAATTCAAGACCAAGTCAATCCACTATGGCTACCTATTTTAGCTGACTTAAGGGTTTGTGGAACATACTCGTAGGGTAATGTCATGCTTAAGAAGATAGATTACGAGAAGACGGTTGTGGAATTGGATCGTAACACAATAATTTGTGGCTTCTTGACATTGCTGTAGGAATAACATTAATTATACGTAAAATTGGTAATTTCCTATAGTTAATGCATTAATTAACCGGTATTTGCACAAATCATGATGGTCATGAACTTACTTACCAATTGACCATCGAACACTAAAAAGATTAGTAGTTGACAACTCCCTTCCATTGAGAATGGGGATTACCTTTCTTGCAATTTCATTTCTAACATTTACATAAACTAAAATGAATTAACATAATAGTGCAATTTCTTTTTAACACGTGGATTGGCACAAAAAATACGTCAAAGAACCAGTTTTCTTGTTGAAGTCGTATCACAACGAATTAGATGTTTTAGAGCATGGGGTAATTACATGGACTCTATACACATAAGATGTTCTTGCTGATCTTCCATAGATGTGTGTGTTGGGAGATAACTCTTGGATGGTAAGACTTCGATTATATGTATATTTCATATAGCCTTTCACTTTCCTGATGGAGTGATGAGGAATTCAGTTATGCCTATCACATACCAAAGAGTGCTCCTTTGTTTTCATTTGAGATGGTAAATCAAGTGAACGCGTCTGTGGATCAATAGATTTAGTGCCATTTGTACTGGAATGACAACCACCAATAACAATTGATGGATACTATAGTTGGTATTGGCACGTCACTCTTCGCAACATTCTCAAAAGTTCTCAAGTTATGTACCATTACATGCCATATGTTCCTCTTGAGCATAACGGTGCAAGTATTCTAGATTTGAGTAAAACTATATTAAATGTATTGTTTTTTGTCTGTTGTTTTCATGGTTTACTATAGCATTTACAATGCTATATATTAGCTTCTAAAATTTCCAAAGAAGTTCAAGAGTAACACGACAATGCGAAATGTTTAAGCTTGAAAGGAATATTGAATACCATCCTTGGAAGAAATAGATTGGCATACCCTCCACCACCCCCCACAACCTCCAAAACCATCAACTCCTCCACCACCACCATACGTAATTAAATAGTAACCACAACTACAAGTAGAGCAACCTCCATGAAAAGTAAAAAAAGTAAGGAAGAAGAATCCATGAAGGAATAAATCACGCATGGAGGAGCAAGTTGTGCAAGAAGTTGAAGCTTTACAACATCTATTTACTAGAATTTTGTTCGATGAAGATACAAAATCATTGGAAAGCAGGAAACTACAATAAAGAACAAAAAAACACCAAGGGAAAGTAGAAATTTGCGTTGATGTTGTATTATTCTCTTGTAATTCCTTGTGATTATAAGAGAAAAGTTTAGTAAGAGATCTTCATAGTGGACATATGCAAGCATGCCGATTACTCTACATTTTTGTGTTATTTACTTTAATTTTCTTTTTTTCCACCTCATTTTATATTTTTAATTCTAGTGATTAGTAGGTAACATTTCCTTTCATGAACTTACCAGTCTAATTTCGATGTCGACTAATTTATTAGTCAACGAAAAGGCTAGTTGCGGATGGTTTTCGTCAAATTCAAGGTGTTGATTATAGCAAAATATTTTTTCCTCTAACCATGCTTAAGTCCATTCAGATAATGATTCCCATCTCTATGTTCTAGAACTACGATATACAGAAAATGGACATGAAATAACATTTCTAAATGGTGATTTAGAAGAAACCATTTACATATCGTAGACAAAGGATTTTGAAGTTAGTGGAAGTGAGGGCAAAGCTTGTAAATTATTAAGATCAATTTAATGCCTTAAGCAAGCTTCGTGGAGGTGGAATAAGTTTTTTGATAATACAATCAAGCATTTTGGTTTTCATTAAAATACAGAGGAAGTGTGTGTATACCAAAAAGAACAAGGAAGACTTATAGTGTTCATGGCCTTGTACGTTGATGACCTACTCCTGATTGGCAACTGTTGGGACTAGGCCATCCCGCATTGGAGTTAAAGAGTAAATTAAAAAAAATCATTTATTGGATCTATTGGGCCTATGAAGTCTGAAGTTATTTTAGATCCAATCTAGTGAAGTTTTAAATAAAATCATATTTTATTTTATTTGGTCAAAATAAAATTGAAAATTTATTTTTAATTTGTATGTATTACAATGAATGTATCAAATACATTTATATGTTTGTAGTGTAAGTGCAGCATATAACTAGTGTATATATATACCTAAATATGTAAAATTTTAGAGATGGAAACTATTATGCTATAATTTTTACAAAGTACAAATCGCTAATATTCAAAAGGAAATCGTTGTGGCTTGTAAAACCGAGATTTATCTTTCGGTTTCTATCAAGAGCATGTAATCCGAGAGCGTGAATTAAAATATCAACCAAGGCCAAAATCATTATTTAGCTGAGACAAGAAGCCTGACTGAGAGCATCATTTGCTGATGCCCCAAAGCAATCCAACTAATAATAGCGATCAACGACTTAGATAGCCCAGGCTGAGACCAACGGTCAAGATGAATGGAAGATAACCAAAAGCTATATATAAAAGCGTCATGTCAACAATCCACGTCAAGTTACAGTCCACCAGATGATGACAAGCATTCAAATCAAGACCGTTTATGGCAAGCCAGATCATCAATCCAAAGATAAGGTGTTCAACCAATGGCGTCACGGCTTATTGGCTATAAATGGGGGGCAATCCCGACACAAGGGGTCTTCTAGCATAATTGACATAAATCATAAGTGTACTTTCCTATATTAGAGCTCCATCCAAAAACTCATTAATGTTGAAAACGTCTAGATTTAATGTAATAAGTTGTTGGTTATATAAGAGTGACTAAATAAGGAAAGGATAGTGGACATAAAGACTTTCAGCCCAAACCACTATAAAAGTCTCGGTGTTATTTACTTTTTGCATTTTACCCTTTAAGAATTTACTGTTGTTACCTTACATTTCAACACTTCACCTTCCAAGCTCAGCTAAACTACATCTCGATAGTCACCTCATCGAACTCAATACTCCCATTTAACTTTCGAAGCTTTACCTTTAGTCTTAAGGGTGTTGGTGCTGGCGAAATCCTACACTAACATTTTTGGAAGGTCCAACGACATCATCCTTCCAACCATGACCAACCTAGAAAATAAGAAACTGACCTTGGAGTTACCCCTCAACCTCTGCATCCAGCTCATTGAAGAAGATAACAATGAAAGATTAGTCACCCTCATTTCAGAGAAAGCGAAAGGACATGAATATGACCCCGTTTATGAACTTCAAGCTCTCTAGATCAGACAACTTTCAAAATATCTCCAGGAGTCCCTTCAAGAGTCTGCTCAACTTAGAGGGATGGTTAAAGCTATGGCAAACAAAATCAAAGATTTAATATCGTGGTAATGGAAAATAGAGGTTCATCCCTCCCAATTAAAAGAGCCTTTCGAATTATCCCACTCCTCTGCCTCGAAAGAAGGTCAAACGAGACCAAATCCTTACTCCTCTTAATAAAGCTTGTCTCGGATCTTTCTAGAAACTCGTGGAGAGATTCACTACCCAAATTATCCCCCATCTACTCAGGAAGACCCAAAAGGAAGGGATTGTTGTGTTTATCATTAAGTGAGCAGGCATGAAACAGACAGGTATCGAAGACTTTCTCAAGTCATAGAGAAATTCATACAAAAAGGGAGATTGACTAAGTTTATTAAATGATCAGTTTAGTATCTTGTTTTTATAAATGTCTAACTTTGCCTCTATGTTTCAGAGGAAATTCGTATAATGTAAGCCCGTTTGACCAATCATATCTACATGCATCTTTCAAGAACATGTGTTACTAAATTTAAGAAAGTCTCTTGTCTCATCAAAATGCTTCTTTTAAGGTTAGCTCTTTCCTTTTTAAGTAAGTATAATCCAGTCTCGGTACTCATAAATTTTTACTTGGTATGTCTCTCTTATAGTTACTAAATGTTATGTCTGCATCAAATGTCCTAAGGCCGAAATTCTTCTGTTGATCTAACGAGACCAATGGGGAGTTTCACTTTTCCTAAAGATATTAATTCTCTTAAACAATTATCTTTCTTAAAGTAAACCCGTTTTCCACCTAAAAGGGCTAATAACTATTCGATTTCGAGAATCTTTTTAACTATCTAAAGGTTTTGTAGAAATTCATATTTTGTTTTATCAAATTTCTACTGGCCTTTAGTATGACTGCTAATTTAATAATTTCATATGGACAACACTAGCAAAAAGTGGTTGTAGATGGCCGACACCAGCAAAAAGTGGTTGTAGATGGCCGACGCCGACCAAAAGGGGTTTTAGATGGCCAATGCCAGCCACAAGTGGTTGTAGATTGGGAACCAATGATAAAATTGGTATACCTCGCCATAAGAGCACCCCCATAGTAATGCGCAACAAAGTGCAAGGCCAACATCACTTGGGTTTAAAATTGATGTCTAAAAGTAGAATGCATGCTGATAGTGAGTCATGGTTAGTGGAATCATGCACTGGGTAGATCCCTAGTTAGATTAGAATGTTAGGTAGATTCCCAATAATAGTGAGCCATGGCCAAGTAGTACCATGCATTGGGTAGATTCCCAACTAGATTAGAGTGTTGGGTAGATTCCCAACTAGATTAAAATTTACCAGAACTTAAGGAGGAAGGTTCCTAAGCTAGAACGAGCATTGGGTAAGAATCCCAATCAAGGCCGAAAGGATGGCATCAAGATTAGTGAATAAGAATATCAGAACAAAATAATTATGCGAAAATGGCATTGAGGGGCAAAAACTCCCCCCATCTGAGATAGAATTAAAAGAACAAGCAAGATTACCTAAATCGAAAGAATATGTCAATCGAAAGGATAAAAGGAACACAAGGTTATAGAAAGATTATCCAAATAATTACCAGGATATTCAGGATACAATATGTATAAAAGAAAGAGAAAAGGTTTTGTAAGCCTTCGTACTCTTAGTCTCTGCCTCCTTCACAGCCCCCCCTTACGAGATTCGAAGTGTTTCTCCATCTTGTCATATGTCCCAGATACCCATTCTTTCCTATATTCTCTGAATGAAATCATTCGACCATCTTGGGTGCAAATAAGAACATCTGATGCAGTGAGTACTGGAGATAAGGGAGAACTCTTCTCGGGTTGAGGACGAGACCCAGAAGGGACAATAGTGGTTCTATAAGAAGAAGAAAGCCTTATACTAGCATGACCTCTACCTCTTCCTTGAGTTGAAGGGGCCGCAACCGTAACCTTGTTAGTTCGCTTGTTTTCAGTTTCAAGTTCTTGTAATTTGATTGCCGAAAGCTCTCAATGTTGTCGAAGAATAGACTTGGACTGCCACAAACTAAAGACGAAGATTCTGAAGTCTGACCAGTAACCGACGCTGCTTTTGAAATAGCAGACATCTTTCTGGATAACCCTTCGAGAGTTCTCTTTAAGGATTCTTTGTCCTTAAAGACAGCGTGAATATTTGTACCGAGATCAGGGTTACTCTTCATTGGTTCAGTTATTATCGTTGAGACTCCGTTACAAGGAGGCATCATCTCTCTCTAGTTTTAAGCAGTTGGGACATAGTTGCCCCTAAAAGAGATGCAAGTTAAAACTAGAAAAGACAGATCATCATAAAGGTAATTCCATTTCATTCTATGGAAAATTTAGGATAGATAGCATATATATGTATGTATATAAAAAAATAGAAAGAGGTACAGAGTTCATGGTCTTCGAAGATAAGAAAATTTCTCCTTAGTAGCTAAAATAGTCTTAAGAACTATACTTTTAGTATCAGCGAGGCACCTCGAGTGTCTGGCCATATTAGAGAAATAAATATCCTTCCCTAAACCACCATTAGGCATAGAAAGGTCCGAAGGAGAGGAATCTACTAAAGGTAGTATATGGTTAGCCTCCGGAATACATTGGGGTACGTATTCCGAGACATGTTCACCTTTGTGTGTTTTGCCCTTGGTAATAGCCGAGGGAGGTGGGGTTACACTCTAGTAACCAGGAAGAGCCTTCGAGTTATAGTTAGATTTGGATCGTAGAATCTTTGGAGGAAGGATAATCTTTTGTTTTTCAACCATGGATCCCCCAGATGCAGTTTAGAAAGCCGAGCAAATTCTTGAAAGACTTCGTCTTAGTGTCCAAAAGTAAGTTTTAATTGACTCCTAAGATCTAAGATTTGATTAGTTAACCTAGTACCCCTAAGCCTAAGGGACTAAATGGATTTGGCATAGTTTTTGTCATGAGTTTCCCATACCTCTTCCATCTTATTAAACAGCTCTACATTCCTTAGTCTACTGGATTTTAGTTGGGTTTTAAGGGTGCATATGGTCGCTAAAAGTTTCGAAACTATGGTTTGACTCCACTTCCATAATACTTCATAATGAGAGGTGAAGTTGGATTTTTTTTGTTTAAACATGGTAAAGGGAAAAAGTTTTTAGAATAGACACAATGGAGATAGTACGGAAGAAATTCAATAAAAACCCAAATAAAAATACCACTAAGGTCCACAACCATCATAAACAACAACAAAAAGAAATTGTACCAGAATTATTACAGACCAGAGTTCAAGTATCATGAGTAGGAGACTCTTGAAGTTCAAAACTATGACTTACCTCTCCACCTTTGTCACATTTCTACGCTTGACTGATGGTTCAATGATCGCCGTGGCATGAGCTTTCTCATACTTTAAGAGGAAACTCTCCTCTATCCTTTCACCATTAGAGATGAAGTCCATGGAAATAGTCATGGCTCTGTCCCGGTTTTATTCACAAGCAATGTACAGAATCTTGAAGGCTTCAGTGGCAGCCACCTTCTCGGCCTCCTTTTTAGCAATCCGACCCGAGTTTTCCTTCTTAATTTATGCAAGCTCATCCTCAGCCGTCTTATGCTTGGCCTCCGGATCTCTCAAGGCCTTCTCCAAATCAGCCACCTTCCTCTTATAAGACCTCGGGTCTCGAAGACTTTTCTCCTTTTCATCCTGGGCCTCCTTCTTAAACTCAGCAAACTCTTTCCTCAAATATTTGGCTTTCTCCACTTCCCCTCCAGCTTTTCATACCCCTGATGGAAAACCAAGAAGTCATCCAAGACCTAAAGGAAAAAATTATTATGGAAACTAAAGGAATAAATACTTTATCAATAAAGAGAGAAACACTACCCTAAGCTGGTCTTCCATCCCTAAACTTATCATCCTCTTGAAACTTCCCATATCATCTACTGTCTCCACTTGGGAGCTTCCTACAACCTTGGAAAGATGGGCATCAATAGCAGAGCGGGTCACTAGAACCACCTGATCCAGTTAGTCCTTGAGGGAAGAAAGAGTAAGAGTATCCGAGGTAAGCACAACTTTAGTAGAAGAAATGTTCTTTTTATTTTTCTTAGTCAAGGATGGATCCTTCAGGACTGGTTTTGGTCAGTTAGAAGCAGAAGCAGTGGATGGCTTTTTCAAGTGCAACTCTCCTATCCCAAGCATATTGTCAGAAGCCACTTCAACATAAAAGAAAAGATAGGTTAGTTAAGCAAATTTTTGTTTCATAAAATAAAATCCTAGAATTCATGGTATTAGGTATTTAAAACCGAGGTCTACCCTCGAGAGCAACATCTTTTCTTTTGGCCTCAGCAGTTTGTAGGTTAGGACCAGTGGGTTCATCAGGTTGACTTAGATCAATCATATCCGAAGGCACGGTTTTGGTTGAAGGGGGGGGGGTCATAACTAGGAAATTTGACCGAAGGCAACAATAGCCCGCAAGCCTTAAGATTAGTCTCAGTAAGGACTACATGTCTAAGCCTCTCTGCCTCCAGTATTTTCATCATCTCCTCATACCTAGAGTCAAAGAAGTCCTTAAGGGTTGGAGCCTTGTCCCTTCCAAGCTTAGCTTAAAAGATTAAAAAGGAAAAATATATTAAAGAAAGATGTGACCAAAAATAAAAAGCCTTCTAAGACAAAGACAGTTCGGAATTCTTACAAGTCTCTGGAAGATCAGTAATAATTAGTGGGTCCTCTATCTTTACAAAAAACCAATGTGTAGGTGTAACCTTACTAAGTGGTTTAATCAGGGGCATCTTCTTCCAAAAACGAAGGAAATATAAAGGAACTGAAGAACTGCCGATTGACCTATGCAGGTTATATAAGTAATGGATTTTGGAGGTGGTCATGTTTTGATACCCTTTCTTCTGGTATAAGATCGCCAAAGTATGTAAAGTGCTGTACGAAACCACCCCAAGTTGAATTGTGTTAAGATCATAGAATTCCAGAGTAATGAATAAAGGGGAAGGGGGAGCAATATCCAGTTTTCCAAATGCTCCAGCGTCCAAATAAAGAACCCCTCAGGGGGTTCACTTCAGTCATCTTCATAATTAGGAGCCTTAACCTCAACTCCCTCGATCCCATAACTACTAATCCAATTCTCCAGCTCTCCCTGGTCAGTTATTGGTTTATCCATGGCAGGGTCTAAAAGAACTAGTGTTAGGCTAGCTACTTAACAAGAATCCCAAGAACTCCTATTAAAAAGGTGTAATGTGTTATGGTTCAAAAAGAGTTTGGACCTAAAATTGGATTTTATAGCCAGACTCAAGATTCACACAAAAAAAGAGGAAGGGAAAAACTCCAAAGTAGTTATCAACCCGGAACGATGAATGACCCAATCTAAGGATAAAACCCTAATCTACAAGGTAATAGGCATCATGGACTAACCAATCGGATAATACCCCGACCCAAAATCAGTCGCTAATATGATAATGGAAATCAAAATAGATTTTTTCATGAACTCCAAAAAAAGGGAATGCATGCGGATGTTAATAGCGGTAATAAACACCGATAAAGACTTACTGTTTAATAAAGGATTTGTGATGATCTGAGAAGGATTCGAAGCGTTAGTAATAGATGCAGCCGCTAGAAATGAGAGTAAAGAAGATTAAGAAAGAGAGGGTTTTATTAAACCTTATAATCAATGGTAGAACCATAACCATAGATTACATATGGCAAAATAAAAAAGAGAATCATCCTAGCAGAGAAAAGGAATGCATTTTTCAGAAAGGCCAATGAAATCGTGACAATTGGAAAAAGCATTTAATGCGAGCTCAGAACCCATTCCTTTAAGATCAAATCTCAACTTTCCTCTTCTTATGGGTCTCACAAAACTAGTATCTCCTTGCGGTCCCAAGTTATATTTTGCCTCTCGGCACCTAAACAGTTTTGTTTGTCAATTAGTTTAGATGACTTCAAGTGCCAAGCATGACTTCCAAAAAGGTTTGACCTTACGGTCCCAAGTTATATTTTGCCTCTCGGCGTCGAAATAGTTTTCGCTTATCACTTAGTCTAGATGACTTCAAGTGTTAAGCATAATTTCTAAAAAGATTTGACCTTACGGTCCCAAGTTATATTTTGCCTCTCAGCACCGAAACAGTTTCGCTTGTCCCTTAGTCCAGATGACTTCAAGTGTCAAGCATGATTCCTAAAAAGACCTTATGGTCCCAAATTAGATTTTCCCCTCGGCACCTAAACAGTTTTGTTTCATTCGGATAATTTTAAGTGAAAAGTACGATTTTCCACAGTTTTGACCTTACGGTCCCGATTTAGATTTCGCCTTTCGGCATGCAAGCAATTCACTTATCACCTAACCTAAATAGCTTTAAGTGGTAAATATGATTTTAAAGTTTTAACCCCATGGTCCAAATTAAAATTTCACCCCTTCAGCTTCCAAAACCTCCTCGATGAGGTTGAGTCCTTACGAGTGACATAAATGGAGCAATGCTCCCACAAGCTCAAAATCAACTTCGTAATGGTAACATAATAACAGGCCAAGTATTGAACCTGATACGACAAAATTCTTTCCAAAGTCCACCCCATATTGATCATATGAGATGGACTTTGAGGGGCATGTGTTATGCTATAATTTCTACAATGTACAAATCACAAATATTCGAAAGGAAATATCCTTGGCTTGTAAATTTGAGATCTACATTTCGATTTCTACCAAGAGCATGCAATCCAAAAGCATGAATCGAAATGTCAATCAAGGCCAAAATCATTATTCAGCTGAGACAATAAGGCTTACCGAGAGCATCAGTCGTCGAAAACATCGATCAACGCCTTAGATAGCCCAAGCCGAGACCAACGGTCAAGATGAATGGAAGATATCCAAAAGTTATATATAAAAGAGTTACGTTAGCAATCTGTGTCAAGATACACTCTACCAGATGATGACAAGTGTTCAAATCAAGACTGCTCATGGCAAGCCAGGTCATCAATCCAAAGAGAAGGTGTTCAACCAATGGCGTCATGGCTTATTGGCTATAAATATGCGGCAATCCCAATGCACAAGGGGTCTTCTGGCATAACAAAAATTGACATAAAATCATAAATGTACTTTCCTATATTATAGCTTCATTCAAAAACTCGTTAATGGTGGAAACGTCTAAATTCAATGTAATAAGCCTCTCGGCTATATAAGAGTGACTAAATAAGGAAAGGACGGTGGACGTAGGGACTTTCGGCCCGAACTACTATAAAAGGCTCAGTGTTATTTACTTTCTGCATTTTACCATTTCGGAATTTACTACCGTTACCTTTCGATTTAACACTTCACCTTCCAAGCTCAACTAAACTACATCTAGATAGTTACCTCATTAGAATCAATACTCCCATTTAACTTCTGGAGCTTTACCTTCGATCTTAGGGGTTTTAGTGCTGGCGAAATCCTGTACTGACAGAAACCTTTTGTTTTCTTATCTTAACGTGTATAATTAATTAAGGGGAAGTGAGTACATAAAGGTATAGAGAGAGAAACCTTTCACTTTCTCTCTCTTTAGTTATATTAATTGACATATTAAATGACATTTATGCCTAAAATTACACTTCATATGTATTGTGATTTTATCAAAATATACTCCAGTAAAATTATGCAAGTGCACCATATTATAAGGTAACAAAATTTATAATTACTAATATGAAAGTTAAAGTTTAGATTCTAATTTAATTTTAGTTCCATACTCCAAAATCAAGATATTCATGTAATGAACTGCAATTGGCAAATAAATAAACATATGCACATATATGTTTGTGTATAAGCAATTATAAAATGATTTATAATTGAAAATGTATACATATATACATAATTTGTATTCATCAAATGCATAAACATATGAACTTGGATTTTGATTCAAGATACTTATTATATAATTAATTATATTTGTTAATATATATATATATATGTATGTATGTATGTATGTATGTATGTATAAACATACGTTTAGATCTCACACCTACATATAAACATGGAATTGCAAATTCTTTTGTTATAAAATAAATTTACATATGAATGAATTTACTTAATTGATATATCTATACACATATATTATTATATACATAGATCTTGTATAAATCAATTTATTAAAATTCATCTTCAATTATTATTAAATTTACATCTGAAAGAAAAATTCAATTTTGATTTCATACCCAAGCTTACATGTTAAACAATTAATTGTATTTACTAATACATACAAATATGTGTTGGAAAAATGAAATTGCAATTTCCTATGTTATAAAATAATAATACATATGAATGAAATTACTTAATTGATAGATCTATACACATATACCATTATATGCGTAAATCCAGTATAAATCAATTTATTAAAATTCATCTTTATATATTGTCAAATATAAAACTAGAAGAAAAATTCAGTTTTGATTTCATGACCAAGGTAAGAGAAGGGGAGAGACATGTTCAAAAGAATTCAAGTTAAAATCATGTACACATATTCATATTCAACATCATATGTCAACAACAACATATTCATATTAAATTTAAACTCCTTTTAAACATGTTAAATAAAATAATATTTTACTTAAAATAAATTTTAGATGATCTAAAATCAAGTAGACTTCATAGGCCCAACAAAGATCCAAAATGGATTTTTTTAAAATTCACTCATTTAACCCGTTGCGACCCAGCTAGGTTCCTTCAATTGGTGCTATGTTGTTCTCTGTATGACTGTTTTATTATACAACATGGCACGATAGTAGAAATGTGCTAGCATGTTGGATATAGGTGAAACTGCAGGTTGATGTATGGTGGTTTTATTACCTCAGGTATTACCATTTGGTATTACTTATGATATATTAACGATTGTTAGCAACAGAGATCAGTGATTGTTCCTTTTCACCAGAATTTATGTTAGACCCTCTCTTTGTTATTTCTCAGTTATCTATTCTTTAGGTAGGTTGACATTAAGGTGGAGATCTTTGCTAACTAAAGGCGATTCATAGAGCCATAACTAGATTAATACTATGATTATATATGTTGGCACCAAAGTTCACACAAACACCCAATAGAAATTGTGTAGAGAAATAAATGAATAATCTAAAATGAAAACCGAGGGAACAAGAAATTAAAACAATAAGAAACAAACAAGTAAGAGAGACATAATGATTTATAGTGGTTCGACGTTGTTTGCCTACGTCCACTTTGAATATATTGCTTTATTAATCACTTTGTAAACTAAGTACAGTAGGGATCGGATAACAATCCTTAGTTACAATAGAGTACAAAGTAACTAGCAGCGTAAAGGTCTTGAAAATGAACAACCAAGCCTGTATTTATAGATGAAGATGGCAAAATATCTCTCTGAAAATTTGGCAGAAGGATCTCCACAACCAATGGTAGCTTTCCCATGTTGTAATGTGTTTAGCCTCAAAGTTTCATGCCAATTGTATTAGTAGAACTTAAGTTATTGCTCGGTCTTAGCTTCAATGTGAGTTATCTTCTGATTTCAGTCGATCCCTATTGCGGGAAGATGGCTGATCCCTCTTATTTCATCCTTTTGAGGTGTGATCCCTAGGGTAGGCTCCCTAGAGTCCCCACATCTTGCTCACAAAATTTCATATGAACTGGACTTATGGATCTTGGGATATTGATTGTTTTCTATTGAATTGCACTTGCTTCCTAAAACATGCCAATCTCTATGTTGTAGTATGGTTATAGTCAATCCCTCCTCTATGTTGAACTATATTCCATATTTTGGACATTTTGCATTGCATATCTCTCAATTCTGTTCGATCACGGTTTCATATTACCATCTGTACTTGACTTCTAGATCCCACAATCATCGCTCTGGACTTACTGGCCTTGACGGCAATCGAATCTAACTTGTCTAATTCGTTCGAATATAGTCGGATCAAAATGCCGAATAACACTTGCCCCCCAAAGTACGTCTTGTGAACATGACATGCTTTAAATCAAAGCAAGTTGGAGTCGTCGGAAAGAAATCCATCCAGTTTTCGGAATAGTCGCTATCCTTCCCTCAAATTATTTTCCCAAAATGTTGCATATCTTCTTGATCGTCATGGCGCTTGATCGATTTCCAATAGTATAAATTTAGGATTATACTTCATTAGCTGATATCTATGTCCGGTTCTACTGGACTAGTAGGCTTTGGCTATCTGATCTAGTCTCAACATTGAAAGCTTCAGGTTTGAATTCAATTTCTATCGATTTCAAAAATTGAACTTTTAGACTATACACATGCACGTTCAGGTACACGTTCTTGTCGTTGGCTCCCGGACGCATTTGTACGCTCACGGATTTTCACCAATTTTTGTTGAATTAAATGCAATTTTATTGCACTTTGTATATATGTACTTTACATAATCTTCATGTCCATGTTTGTATGCACATATTCTCATGGCCGATCCCTTCTTTTTTTTATACATGTTCATATTGATCGGCATTCCTCTAGCCGATCCCTCCCTCCTTTCTCTTTTTTTAATGTATGTAGGGATCAGCATCTTTTTAACCAATCCCCTCCCTTTTTTTAACCTCGCGGAGAACAAAACGCGGGCTGAACCCTCCTTTCCCATATATAAGCCTAAACCTTTCGTCTCCATCCCTCACTTCATTTCATTTCGCTTTCATTTTCTTCACGATCGAACCCTCTTCCCATTTCTTTAGAGACGAACCCTTCATCCTTTCATCAACTCGATCCCATTCCTTTGAATCAATCATCGCCTCCCTCCCTTGATTCGCCATCTTCTCTTGCTCCAAGCCGCCACTCCATATTCAAGTTGAACCGAAGTCGAAAATCTTCTCTCAAGCAACTTGCTTTTTTAAACCTTAGGTAGGTTTTCTTGCTTTTAGCCTTTAACTTGTGACGAGACGATGGTTTCTGTCGCGTTGGTGGATGGGTTAGAGTTCGACACGAATGGAGTTTCAACTTTGCAGTTAAATGGATATGTGATAGTACGGTTGGAACGTAGGTGAATGGAGAGGGTTCGAAGTAAATGTTGGAGGTAAATGTGACAATGTTGAAGTAGAGGGATCGGCATTTGATGTTCGAAGAGGGGTCGGTTATGTATAGTTAGGCATAGGAGTTGGTTACATTACTAAGTAGAGGGATCAGCCGTTTACTATAGGAGGATTGTAAATGCGGCTAAGTGAAGGGATCAGTGGTTTTGTGTGTGTGGATAAAGGGATCGGTTGTTATCAGGTAAAGGGATCGGCACAAATAGTTTAGATAGGGTGATCGGTTATTCTACTTTGTAATAGGGATCGACTATAGGCCTTGTAATAGGGATCGGTTGTTTTGCATAAAGGGATCGGCTATGGGCACTTAGCTTATTCTAAGCTTTTAATTGAACTTGAAAACCAATCCATATTCACTTGTACGAACAATTAGAACCAATCTCATCCTAATGAACTATAACATATGACGATAGGACTGTTGGAACTGGATCAGCCCGTAGTGGAAGAAATGGGTGAATTTCAAAAATTTTACCATTTTCGATCTTTAATGGGCCTATGAAATCTAATTACACTTAGATCTTACATAAATCTTCCTTTAAATAAAATCATATTTTATTTAATTTAGTGAAAAAATTATCAAAAGGGTTTGAATATTATGTAAATTTAAATGAATGAGTGTATCAGATACACCTACATGCAGTTACTTATTAAAATAAATATGAGAAGGAAACCTTTAGTTTCCTTCTCTAATAGTTATGCAATTAATTAAGGGAGTAAAAACATTAATTGAAGATAGAGAAACCTCTCGTTTTTGTCTCTAATTAGATTGATAATATGTTAAATAAACATATTAACATTTCAAATGAATGTTTTATTAGGAATGCATTAGTCCAATTTGATTTAATTAATTGCAAATGATTCTGAGCACATCACATGCGCCCGTGTGTATAGTGTAAGTGCAACATATAAAAGTGTACAAAGCTAATGTAAACATCATAGGTGTTGGGATTTACACCACAATGGACACATTTCCCATCTATATATGCCTTTGTCGTCCTAAACATGAACAATTTTATTTATTTATTAATATATAAATACATACATATATATACATAAATATATACTGTAAATACACACACACATATACAATTAATGTTTAGCATAACAGTTCAAATAAAATAGATTTCATTTCAATTACAAGCAGTAAATCAAAGAATATTAAGGTTAATGAAAATGGTTTGAAACAGTTGTATAAAGATTCATTTCTTTTTAAGCAGAGATATAATTTTTAATTAGATGGAATTGCAAATCATGGAATATATCATTGATTTAATATTTGATTTCATTTCAATTACTAGCAGTAAATCAAAGAATATTGAGATTAATGAAAATGGTAAACAGTTGTGAAAGGATTCCTTCCTTTTTAAGCAGAGATATAATTTTTAATTAGATGGAATTGCAAATCATGGAATATATCGTTGATTTAATGTTTCCCTTATCTTTTAAAAGAAAGAGTTTATCTTAGAATGATTTGAAACATAACAATTAAAACATCATATTAATTGGATGACAAAGATTATTAATGCGATTATTACCAAATTTTAATTACATAGAAACCCATGTCTAAATATTCAATTGTAAACCTTTTGATATGAAAAACTGAATTATGAATTAAAAAAATCCAAAGTTCAATTATGTTCTATTTTTTTCAAAAAAACTAAATCAAATGACATAGGCATATATAGATTTGAGATAAGAATATCTAGATCTAGATTAAACAAACTTTGTAAACAATCACATATAGTACATAAAATAAAATTAAGAAGGTCTTGATCTAGGTAAATTAGTTAATCAAACAATCATACATGTTACAGAAAATGAGATGTTATAATTCATAACAAAATAGCAGTGAACAAAAGAAAACATTCTATGTTTTAACATGATAGAATAATTGATTCAAGTAAGGGAATGAAGATATTCAAATCAAGGTTCAAATTCACAAGTATAAACAAAAAGGAAAGATAGAGAATAAGGGGATAAGAACAAATTATAAGATATGCAAATATAGAATTATACACACATATAATTACCTTAGGATGAAGCATGTAGAAACACATTGAATGATAGAACACTAACAAGATCTGATTGAACACTCTGTAGATCCAATGATCTTGCCCTTCATCACACCTTGATTTGTGGATTCTCCTCAGATTTCAAACAAATCACCATCCCACTTTGCAAGAGAAGAATGAACCACCGTTTTAATTTAGTTTGATGTTGATTTGAATTTGTTTTTGATGTTTTTTTTGGATGAAGTTTCAGTCATGAATGAATGATAGAGAAGAGGAAGAAAAGAGAACAAAAAAATTCACGTTCTGTTCTCTGTGTACTTTCAAAAATGAGGAGGTTTTGTTTTTAATAGAATTAAAGGAACCTTTTTATAGTCTCCTATTAAAACTTCCTCCTTTATTTCCTCTTTTTAAATTTCAATTAATCTCATTAATTGATTTCCTCCTCTTACCATTATATGGCTGATCCAAGCACATTCCAAATATGGAACTTTTCCAAATAAAAGAAAACAACTTTTATGCAATTATTTTATTATTTAACACATGTTTAAAATTATACCAATATCACATACCGATATATGCAAATATAACTTTTATATATGCATTAAAATAATTACCAACAACATTCAAAACATCAAATAAATTAACAATACATTAGTATTTTATAAATTTTAATTAATTTAATCAGTTTGCAACATTTTACAAACTAATTAAATTGTGTGGTTTTCGAAGAACTCACAAATGCGGTTGAGAGTGTGAATTCAGTCAGCGATTAATATTGAACAATTCAAATATTAATGTTCATACATCACTTAGCAGGTGGTATGACAGTTTGGCTGAATTCATCGCTTATAGGTCTTTTCGGTAAAATCAAATTTTACTTATTATAAGCGGTACATGATAGTGACTATTATTTACACCTATTCTCTTCGTCAAAACTATATCACATTAGGACTTTTGGAATTTGGTAATGGTCAAAATCTAATATCATCCACATTCAACTTTATAGTCCAAACACAAAGTCCTTGGTTCAATAATAACAATTATTATTACCAAAATGCTCTAGCCAGAGACTTTGACTTTGAGTTGACTTGAGTTGACCATGATACTAACCCCAAATAACTTAGGAGATGAATCCTCTCTTGGATAGTGCTTCACTTCTAATACTTCCATTCGACCCAACTATAGTCACTTGATGGAACATCATGCCATGATTTGACTATAATCAAAGCGGAGCTTTCATATTGAAGATCCACAGTATTCTCAAGTCGAGAGAACTGTGTAAATCAGTCACATTGATATTTTTTGTTTTACCTTAGTTATATTAACCAATAGAAAACTATCGAGTGATTCGTTCCATGGTTATCCAATAACTATCAGTACGTAACCCCTAGGTGCCCTTAGTAGTCATGAGTAATACGCTGCCCAACATTTGGAGAGCGTTACATACTCTAGTCTCAATGGATACATCGATATCCAGTCTTGATGCATCTTTACTAGGAACATTTAAAATGGTATATTTGTTTTATTGTGATAAAGTACTCACGGTTACAACACTTTGTAAGTACTATCACAAAATGTACCATTTATGGATTTTCTATTAAATATACTTTTAATTAAATTAATTAATTAATTTAACCACATTATATCAAGTATATAATAGAAAGAAACACCTTTATTGTGAATAAGATTGGTCAACGAGTTATATGTATGTAACAAATTACATAATTGCCCCTAGGGGATATCCCTAACTCTATTAATGACTTGCATCTTCAATATCGAACTCGAAATCGAACGACTAAACTCCTGGGACTTAGAACATGAACTAAAACTTAACGTATGTACTTCAATAATGGACTTCATGCTTTGACAGCCAATGGTCGATCCCAAAGCTTACACAACCGTTTAATCTAAATGCTAGTTGAAATGATCAATGATGACGGTCACTATGGTCGGAATCCAAAGTCACGTAATTACTTTTGCTTTTAATTTTAAACTGTTTATCTCTACACTGTACAACACTGCACCACACTAGCTTACACTTAGCATGGGGGACAGGTAAAATTTTCTAATCTCGATTATCTACTGAGTTTAGTTGATATGGGCTCCAGATGTTTAGATCATTTAATGCCTTCTGGGCAACCTTCTCAACTTAGCAATCTCAGAGTACCGAGTCAAGTTCTGCAATTGTTTCCAGCAGACTCTCACATGGTTGTCAGTTTGAGAAACCGGAGGTTTACGACCAATCGATTGACCTTTTCTCCGATGTTTGTGTCCTTCCGATGGAAGATATAAGTCCTACCCCCGACGCTGTAGAAGGTTCTATATCTCTAGATAACCTAATGGATTCCCAAGCCTCCATAATTGGTGAGGCCGCTCTTCACAGACTATGCTCTAAACATGGGATTCCGTTTGGAGATGTCCTAGTTCCTTCGGTAAATGACAGGGCTCATTTACCCTCGAAGGGATATATGGCATGCAATAAATTCTTTTGCTGGGCCAGTATGTGCCACCTTTCAATTCTTTCATCCGAGAAATGCTAAATTATTTAGGAATAGCTCCTGCTTAGTTGTATCGAATATCTATGCTTTCCTTTATTGCACCTTCTTATTATTTATGGATGTTCTATTCCGCCTGCTAACTCCTGAGGACATCAGGTTTATTTACAACTTCAAACGATGGACATGAAGTCTATCTTACCTTTTCTTGAGCCTTCGCCCAACTGTCAAGTTCTAACTGGTGCTTGAAACAAGCTCAGCATCTTTAAACACGAATGGTTTTTCATTCGTTGCCGCCTGGCTTTGCGAGGCAATGTTTAGAAGGGCGTAAGTGTCGTCTTCACTTTTTTTTTTAATCAAATTCTTTAATCCAAGTCGTATCCTAAACTAATCAAAACTTTGAAAATTTACAGGTGTCCATCCATGTCCATAAGGTGATAGTTTCTCAAGAGCGGTTTCTGCAATTCGTGCCACCCCAGTTGAAGACAGGGACATCAGATCCCTTGTAATCGATGAATGGTTATCTCTGTTTGGGCTGCTAGAAGAAGGTCGCAACATTGGGCTTCCAGGAAGCGTTGTACCACCAAGAAATGTGGCGGAACAAGAAGGCGGTGCTAATAGCCCTATTGTGTCCCTAGTCGAGGGGACTCAGGACGACGCCGAAGAGGGTAATTAGATGTCGAAGCCGACAAGCCTGGAGGCATTGATGCAGGTCCGGGCAAAGCGCCTATAGTCAAACCATCACAAGGCATGCAATCTCACATGCCAACAAGGAGAGGAAAGAAGCTCGCATATAAACTCTGTAAGAAAAAACTGCTAAAGAGGATGAGTTTATAATCATCTCTGTTGATGAAGAGTCTTCCTTTCAGCATCTAGGAAGTTCGATGGAAGGGTTCTCGAATCTCGCGATCCCTAATGATACCATGACTTATGAATTCCCCAACATCAGTATTAGGGGACTCAATTCTCCCACCGGAGTGGTGACTACATTCCTCCCACTAGCAAAAGGGAGAAAACTCCTATGAGCAAGGCTGCAACAACTGGTCTATCGGGGAGACACTAGGACAGTCACAATCACGCGCACTTCACCACATGATTTTCATCTATCTTTTGTTCGATGGTCACTAATTCACTCTTGTTTGGTTTGCTGGTGTGATGTCTCAATCCCATGCTTTTGATCGCTTGAGGAGCTCGTCAACATAATATGGATCTGGTCGTGGTCTAGAATCGAGTAGGTGTAGAGAGAGAGATGACGGCCAGGAAAGAAGTCATCGTTCAAGGGAGTCTTCATCTTTGAAACATAAGTCCCACTCTCAATCGTCTCATCAGGAAGTTCAACCTGATCTTCCTATACATAAAGGCGATCAGACTTCTTTCCATGCTCCTCAAATTGCTGTGCCGCCTGAGCAGTATTCTGGTTCATCTTGTTTCAGACAGTCCAGCGATCGTAGGTCAAGCAAACGCCCAATTGTTTCTTCCGATCTAGCTTTGCCTACTGCAGCTCCTGAGGCTTCCATGGTAGAAAAATTGGCCGAACTTAAGGTCAATTTTCCAAAGATTTGCTTCGACGGGCTTAAGTTCCTTCCTTCCATTCATACAATTCTAGGGAATGCTAAAGCAAGTTCCCTTGCATGCGTCAATGAAATTTTTTTGCGACACGAAACATTCCAACATCTAGCCATAAAAATCTCTGAGGTGTCTATCAAGAGACAACATTAAATCGATCGTCTCAAGCTAGAGGTGATCTATGACAGAGACATAATTAAACATCAAGACAATGAGATCTCGGAGTTGACAACAAAGCTAACCGTCGCAGAAAAGAATGGCAAAGAAACATCCAAGGTAGTTACTTATCTAGAAGTGGCTCACAAAAAGGAACTTGATAGTGCCCTTAACCGCAACGGTGTGCTTGCTTTGGAAAAAAGATACACTGCAAAAGGAGAAAAATATTCTGGCCCACCGCATTGAGGAACTTGAAGAACTCCTAAAAAAGAGAAGGAAGAGAAGCTCAAAACTCAGGAGGAGTCGCAAAGATATTGCGAAGAGGCCGTTGAAGCCCGAGGACAGGAAATTAAGCTTGATGAGCAACTTGCTCAGATTGAAGTCCTCAAAGAAGAAGCAATAGAAGCGGGCCGCAATGAGATTAGAGAGCAGATCGAGGCCCAGTTAGAAGATTCCGAAGAAGCCGATCGAAATGAAATTAAGGAAATGTTCGATCCTCTGATCATTGAATATCATGCTAAAGTCTTAATTCGTCTCGATCCGAGTTTCTTTGGAGAGGGCTATCTTGAATCGCTCGTTGAGGCTTGGAAATACATTGTTGAAATGAAGAAGAAAGCCCTCGATGAAGCTGATTTAGTTGAATAAAAGTTGGTACGGAAGATTCTTCGTAGGGATGAACCTTTAGACCTTGCTGCTGCGAGACTCCGATACTTTGATATTCTAGCACCTTCTGCCAAAGGGAAAAACATTGCTCAGCCTTCGCAGTCCGATCCCAAAGTCCCCCTTCTCTTCAAATAGCCGGAGCGTCAGTTTCTCTTGGACCAAGGCAGGATTTGAGGTATGATCTAAACAGACCCAGTTATCAATCAAAGGTGTTGACTCCTATTCTAGAGGGGAGCACTCCGGCGACAACTGAAAGTTAGCCAGAAACAAGTATCTCGCTTTGTTCTTCGTTATTCTAGAGATTTCGTTCCTCATGCCCAATAGTCACGGGCTAATCTTCTTATTTTTGCGAATCTGCAGGTCTTCCAGGTCCTAGCCAAACTCTAGGAAGCGGTGTCGTCATGGAGCAACAATTGACATCTACTGAAATTCCGACGGCCACCGATATTCCAGGGCCCGATGCTCAAATTATTGGAGTGCTTGATGATGAAAAGGCTGATGACCTGCCACTGCAAGATGAATCAAATGATGTTGTCATTACTGGCGCCACGGAACATACCGATGAGCTTAGCTTAAAAGAGTGCATTGAGAGAGAGGAGTTGTTGAAGAAACAAGCCAAAATTAAACCTGTCGATGTGGACATCGACCATCCAAATCTCGTCCCACTTCAAGTCATTCCACCTGGCGAGTCGATTCCCAAAGAACTCCCTCCAACCTTTGAAAGATCACCTGCCAAGGGCAGCGAAGGATCAAAAAGAAGAACAGGTAGAAGCTCGGGTGGCGCCACTCCCAAAAAATACAAAAGAGAAAAAGGGCACAGGAAATAGCCATGATTCCGGCTTAGTTTGTATATAGCTTGTATAGCCGTTTTCCCTTTTTATTGGCCGTGACTGTGTGGGTACGATCCCCGCTTTTGAATAAACTTGTATCACAATTTTCAAGTTTATTATGCAAATAAAAGTTCTTTATTTTCTGTCGAACTCTTATGTGAATTTTGTCTAAGTAGTCAAGCAATTATTTTTCGTTTAATGTACTTGTAATTCGTTGCTCGTTAATTAGGACAATCGTCCATTAATTTTTACTCAAGGCCTCCATGTGGTCATGGCCTTAAGTTGGATCAAACAATGGGATCGAGCCCTATTGTTACGCCGTCAGATTAAGCGGTTTAAGTGATTACACTCTTGCTCCCAGTCTCGGGTTAACGGAGTTAGGTGGTGGATGGTCAAACTCCAACCTTAGCGAGTTTATACACCTCCTGTCGGTTTCAGACCGAAGTTTATGGAATAGTGAGTGGTCGAACCGCACTCTGGGGATAAGAGTTAGTTGGTGGGTGGTCGAATCGCACCCAACTTGTGTTAATACTCCAGCCCACACTCTAGGGACTTAGAGTTATTTCAGAAAATAATCGGATCGATCGTACTTTCCTTAATTGATTGATTTACCCCCAAGTCTGAGGTTTAACTTAGCGAGCGATCGATCGCATTACAATGCTTTTGATTCATGCCTGTCCCATTGCTTAGTGGGATTAACTTAGTTATCGGATGGTCGAGTCAAATCCATTCCTCGTTAGGTATTCTGCCCATCGGGTTGTGAGCGAGAATCATCAGATGAACGGTCAGACCATGTTCATTTTGTTTAGTTCAATCGTGAACTAATGTGATCAGCTAGCTCTAATGTAACATCCCCTATCTGGAGGCCCGAAGCTAAGTGCTACAGATGCTGCAGTCATCCATAGTATTAACTTCCGGTGACCAAATACGGTAATGTTAATGGTATCCATAATATCAGAAACACTTGAATATGAAATAAAATCATCATAGATTAAAACATTTTTCTAATTACATTTCAAAACAACTTTTCATATCCAAGTTACATAATCCCAAACGTTTCCCAGGTTCAGATCAAATATAACTATTACATAAATACGCCAAGAGCGACATATGAAGATGCCCCCTTGGTTGGCCAGAGTACTAAATAGTCATAACTGACTTAATACAACATAGCGGAATAAAACAAACAAAACAACTCCTAAATAGCTAGCCATCAGCCTCATGCTCGTCTTTAGAAGCTTTATTCGTCCACCTACTAAAACCTGAAAATCCTCAACCCTCAGCTTACTCAAATCAATTTATAGCACCCGAGAGTTTAAGGGGAAAAATATAAACTTTGAGTCAGATATAAAGCCTGGTGTGAAAAATACTCTACATCTCGGTTATACGATATTATGTGAGACCACCCCGCTTAGTGGAATGGGTTTCCCCTCACTAATATCCTTTTAAAATGTATCTTTTGCAAATCTTAATCCTGCAACCAAAACTGGTTAAAACTATAATATCAATATCATGAAAGCATATAAATCGGGTAACAAATGGACTATCTGTCCGAACAATATAGTTTTGTTTGGCTAACTGTTAACCTTTGGCTTACTCGGGCCTACCAGCAAAATAAACAAATAATCTAACTTATGTTAGATACTCGTCTTCTGGACGGTCTGTTTCTAACTTAATTCTCCAAGGTCAACTGATCCTAATGGTTTTTCAGGCTCACCAATAACCTATTTTCTCTCTGTATATTCCTTTCTGTGTGTAACATCATTTTAGTCTTACCAGTGACAAAGCTCTACATACTGGAATTTTGGACTAAATAGCTAGGGGCTAATAGCTAATGTATAGACATGACCCTATACCAGCCCTATCTGGTATTCCAATATCCGAGTCATTTTACTTAGGGTCATCTGCCCATAAAATTTTCCTTGAAAACCTTTTCTCTCAAATTGATTTAAACCTTTAAATCATTCTTTAAACAAGGAAAATATATTCTATGCTTTACTCAAATCACCTTGCCATGTTATATATACTTTACACAAAACTTTGTTGATGAAAACACTTAACCTTTGAAAGTATCCCTTTTGAATTCATTGAAAGTATCCCTTTCGAAACCAAGTAAACCACTTTGACTTATAACCTTAAGCCGAAGGCCAAAACATACCCTTTCGAATCCCTTCATAACAAACCTTTCGAAACCATTGAAAACTTCACCTTCGAAAGCTTTAAAACCTTAGACATCCTATCTTTAAAACACTCAACATTGCCTTTCGAAAACATTAGAAACCTTCCTTTTAAACCTTTTGAAACCATTGTGGAACCATCCCTTCGAAACCTTCATTTAGACCTTTCGAAAGCATTAAAATCCTTTGTAAACATCAAACCTTTCAAAAGCATTTGGGTTCAAGTAAACATGTGGAAACCTTTCGAAACCCTTGGGTTCTACCTTCAACAGAACAAAAGGGTCATAAAAAATCTAAGTCTAAAGCACTCTTCCGAAAGCTATTTCCTAAGTAAAGTAGTGATGGTGTCGAAACCAACCATTCGAAAGCATTGGAGAAGTGGCTAGGTTTTAAAATAAAGTATCCTTTCGAAACCATTTGCTTCAAATGGTAGAAAGCGGCAGCAAGGGGTTTCGACCCCTTCGAAAGCAGTACTTAAAACAAAAGGCGCAACCTCATTCGAAACCTTTCCTTAAATCAATTTGACCCAATTGGAAGCCAACCAAGTCGAAATCATTCTTTTTGAAAGCAAAGCAGGTACATTTCCATTTGAAAGCAAAGTAGCGCTTCGACCCCACTGGAACCCATTGTTTAGACCCAATACCTTCCGCTTATATCCAATTCACTATGTATCAAATCATTGATACTATGTGCATTGGTTTTGTTGGTGATGGAGGTGGAAGTACCCAGTCGGAACCTAGGTGCCGAAAGTGGTGAAACATGTAAAAAGCAAGTTTAAACTAATTTTTAGCTTTTTAAAGTAATCTTTTCAACTAACCTGCCTTGTTTGTCAAAATATTATTGGTTGCTAATTTTCTTTTCTAAAGTACTACCAAAATTTCAGAAATAAACAATTTAAATAATTTATAAAACACCCCTTCTCCTTTTATAAATATATAATACATTTAAGTCCCATACCTTAAATAATTTTATATATTCATTAAAACACTTAGGAAAATTCTACAAAAATTTCTATAAATCATTTTTAATATGTTTTCTAACATATATAAATTTCAGATCCAAAACATATATAATTTAGCTGTAAATTATTTTAAACCCAAATATCCGTTTTCCTCACTAGAAAATTAATATAAAATCCACATTAATTCAGAAAATTATTAAAATTGAAATCCATCTCTAAATATCATTTCTGATCTAAATCTAAAATCGCAAGGCATTTGGATGTCATTTAATAGGGTTTTCTCATTAAAACATATCATAAGATCCATATGAAATACCATAAATCATCAACAAACACACAGATATATATATATATATATCCATTTTGACAATTAAAACATGGAAAATAATGTAACAACCCGGGGTTTTGCACCATTTTATAATCGTCGTTAAACGATTACTCTGATAACTAATTGTTGTTGGAATTTAAATCAAGTTGAAATTCTTTTATAAAAACGTTAATTGTTTTAATCAGTTGTAAATTCTTTTGTAAATTTGTTAAAGAGTTACGGGCTTTTCTTTATTTATTCAGCCCGTTTCCTTTTGTTGAGATAATGGTTGTACTCATCCCTCTTTCATATTCGTTCGCAACCCATTCCCATCTCATTTTTAAAAGGAAAACCCTAATCAACATACGAAAAATAATGGCGGCACGAATTCATTTGTTTTCGTTCGTCCCTCATCTCAAATTAGGGCATGCTCGTTAGTTTCGTTCGTCCCCTAAAATAAGTTGGGCTTTTGTCGATTTCAATTGCGAGATTAGGTTGGTTCTTCGAAGCAAGGTGAGTGTCCATCACTCACATCTAATTCAATTCAATCATTTGAATGTTGTTGGTTTCTCTGTTTTTATGCGATTTTAAAACTGCGATATGGTTCGACTCTTTGCTTGTTTGAGTTTTCTGGCACTGTTGGTTTTCGTGGTCACCTCGGTTTCACTTGACTTCGGTCCTTTGATCTCGTTTGAATGATGTTGATTTTGTGGTTGTCTACATTTTCATGTTTGGTCCGAATTTGGGTTACCCACGGCTTTGTTGATTTTTCGAAATCGAGTTTGACAATGTGGTTTTGTTCGACTTTGTTTATGCGATATTTTGATGCATTGGCCAAGTTTTGAAATTCGACTTCTTTGTTCACTTTGAGGTTGGCCACGACTTGGTTATAACTGTGTTGATATTATGCTTTCGGCCTGTATGTTGACTTCGGCATTGTTTTGACTTCGGCCATGGTGACTTGTGATGATATGTTGTTTTCTGCTTCTACTTGGGTTTGATATCACTAGACTTTGACTGTAATAATATTTGACGTTGGCATTTATCTTGACCTGGTGTTGAGGCCTTTTGCTTGACTGGTACATCATTTTGATGATGATGCTTCTCGGTTGACATGTGTTATTCGGCCACAACCCCGTATTGGTTCGAACTGGTCCATTGATGTTTCATTGATTCACTTGTATTCGAGTTCATTATATGTGTACATCTGTTTCACTGTTTATTATTCTGCATCACTTGTATACCATCTGAAGCTTGATATGCTAGCTTGTAGTTCATGTGTTCACTCTGATGAATATGCAATTGCCACTGTTTGTTTACTTTGATTCTGCTTTGTCGTGTTCATCTGGTTATATGGAGTCAGGTTTCCATTTATGTTTTCACTTTGATATTATGTTGGTTTCATGGTTGAGCTTTGAGTATGTGAGCATTTCATGTTGGCATTGATATGGTGCAGTCTGACTATGTAGTCTTCACTGTAGTGTTGCTGTGTCAATTTGCAAATCAGGTTACATTTGAGGTCTGGTTCATTGACTTGTTTTGGTATGACTGCCCTTGTGCATTGTTTCATTGATCCACCACTTGTTGTTGCCATTCACTTGAATTAGTTGTATTCATTTGTCTTGTTGACATTGTCACCTGTAATTGTAGTATTGCAGTCACTACTTGTGCTGTTCAGTTGAGTTCGGCACTCGCGTTGTCGGTGCTTGACTGTTTAGTCTCTTGGCTAATTGCTTGTTTCAACTGCAGTTTCAATATGCAGTTGTATATGGTGATAGTACTGCCCAGTTTTACAGTGCATTACATTGATGCAGTTGGATTTTTTTTTCTAACTATACCTGAGTTGAATCTAGTCTCAAAGACTTAGGTTCGACCTTTTATTCGGATGTAAACTTTCATTGTGTTTCACTTGCATTATTGTAGTGGCGAGGCAGTACACGCGTGCGTGTACTGCAGCCCTAGCAGAATTGATAGATTTAATTGATATTTCGATTGTTGAATTGTTTCGTTGGTTCAACTCAATATTTTGAAGTTGTATTTTGATTTGGTTTAATCTGATGATTCTGTTGACATCTAATTATCTTTTAGATAAGTTAGATTATGTGTTTTCTAATTATCACATTGATAATTAGATATTTGTTGTTTATGCTGTTTTGTTGGCTTGGGTTTCACTTTGATCTCTGCAGTTTTGATTGCTGTTAGTATTCACTGTTGTGATGATTTCACGGACTGTAGTGGCGAGGTAGTGCACGCGTGCGTTTGCTGCAGCCACACAGAGTTTGGTGATTTAACCACTTTGAGATTTTCTAATTATTTATTTAATAATTGGATTTGGTTGTTAATTGCTTTTTAAGCAATTCTGATGTTTTTAAAATTATCTTCATTGATATTCTTTTCGCTTATCTTTGTTGATGATTTGAATCTGCTGATTTGTGTTTAACACTGTTTAGTGTTATATCTGCCGTTATCCGACTCTCTTATCGAGGAGTCGGATATACGAGATTTCTGTGACTATCGTCTATTTGATGTTGATTATTATTGCTTCTGTGCATTAATAACTGAGTTTGAATTAGACTGACCCGTGTATTATTTTCTTTTGAATGTAATACTCGGGTCAGACCCGAGTTATTTCAGGTTGTAGATATCCTACTTTGAGTTGCTGTTGGGCAATGAAGTCTTTTCACATCTTTTGAAGTGGTATGCATCTTTTTGTGGTAGTCAGTGTACTGATTAGGTTGATATGTATTCATGTACATTAGTTGATAATGTATTTGTATATATAACTTCTAGAGTCGATAGTTGTAGTTGTATCATATGTATTGTGTCAAATGTATTGTAACTGACATCAGTTATATATATATGAGATTTTTGTTATCTGTGTTCTGCATTTTATTATCTGTGTTATTATTATATACATTGTCCTAAACTATTATGAACCGTCGTAGTTCGTTTTATACTAGAATTGGGTATGTCGATGGGAGTAAATAAATAAGAAATGTAAAATGAAAAATATATACCACTCCTATCGAGGTAACCAATACTAGTGTAAGGCCAATTACGGATGGTCGCTCCTATCCAGCCTTATTCTTCATGATAACATACAGTATTTTCCTTTAATACTCTTTGTTATTGTGAGCATAAAGGTGGGGCGTCACAAATAACTTCGTAAAATAATTCGAATTTCATCCTAAAACAAAAACAATAAAAAACATGAGATGTAGTCATTATTCACCTTAGCTTTGAGATTAAGGAGTTGAGATTTGAGAATGAATTAGTGTTGATTTAGCTTCTTCCTTTAGCTTATCATCCTCTTGTTCTTGCTTAATGGTGTCCAGCCTCTATTTTTAATTTTGATAATGAATGTGTAGAATGAACACGCCTTAAGGGTTTAGGGTATTAGAATGCGTCTTTTCCTATTTTGCCCAATATCTAACTTCCCTTATCTATTTCATTCTATTTCATTCTATTTCATTTTAGTTTATTCATTAACAAGGCACATCTACCCCTTAGTTTACACAAATCTCAATCCCCTAATCATTACGTTATTTTATTTAATTTAACTAATTAAATATCCTAAATAATCTTACTCAAAATTAGGGTCGTTACAAACTCCCCTCCTTAAAGAATTTCATCCTCGAAATTACGATAAGGTACACTACACAACAATCAAAAAGGTAAAACATACCATCGAACAAATCAGGATAAGCATCTCTAATCCTGCTCTCAGTCTTCCAAGTACAGTCTCTCTCATCGTCGCTCCATTGGAATTTAACTAATCTGATTGTCTTGTTCCTTAGCCTTTTCTCATCTCTCGCAACTATACGAACTGGCTTTCTAACTATAGTCAAATTTGGCTCTACTACTAAGTCCTTTAACATAGTAGGTGCTATAGTAGTCTCCAGGTCTCTAACACACTTCCTTAGATGAGAATATGAAATACATCGTGAACTCCTGCCAAACTGTTTGGCAACTCTATTCTATATGCGAGTTTCCCGATCCTTTCTATAATAGGAAATGGTCCTACAATTCTTGGTGCCAATTTCCCTAATCTTCCAAATCTGATTACACCTTTCATCGGAGATACCTTAATGAAAACATGATCTCCAACAAAGAACTCTAAGCCTTTCTGTCTTCTATCAACATAACTCTTCTGCCTAGACTGAGCTTCCTTCATCCCAGCCCGAATTAACTCAATCTTCTCTGCAGCTTCCCTAACTAAATTCGAACCAAGAACCAACCTATCCCCGCTCTCTTACCAACAAACTGGAGATTTGCATGGCCTTCCATAAAAAGCTTCAAACGGTGCCATCCCTATACTAGCCTGATAACCGTTGTTATACGAAAACTCGACTAAGTATAAATGGTCTTCCCATGATCCTCCAAAATCTAAGACACAAGCTCTTAACAAATCTTCTAGGATTTTCTTAACTATTTCCGTTTGCCCATCGGTCTGTGGATGGTAAGCAGTACTCAGTTTGAGCTTGGTTCCTAAAATATCTTGTAGACTCTTCAAGAATTCGCTAGTGAATAATGAATCTCTATCACTTACTATACTACTAGGAATTTCGTGTAGTCTAACCACATCCTTCATAAATAACTTAGCCAAAACAGGTGCCATCCTAGTTGAGTTAACTGGAATGAAATAGGCACTCTTAATCAACCTGTCCACTGTGACCCATATACCTTCATTTCCTCTATTAGATCTTGGCAACCCATCTATAAAATCCATATAAATAGAATCCCACTTTCATACTAGAATATCTAATGGCTGAGGTAACCCACTTTGCTTCTAATGTTCGGCCTTTACCTGTTGACAGTTCAAAAACTGCTTCACCTATAGGCCTACATCCTTGTTCATACCTTCCCAGAAGAAACCCCTCTTCATGTTCTGATACCTATGCAGTTAATACCCCGCTATAACCTTGCTATATCTCATAGCGGATTTCTACCGCTACGATTTTTCCATATAGCCCCAAATTAAGCATTTCCGCTTTAAGCCCCGCTATTTTCGCTATATCCCGTTAGTCCCGCTATATTCCGCTATTTCCGCTATATCTTCTTTAAAAGAAATGAATTGAAAAATGGCATCTATACATTATAAAAATTATGACATTAGTTTATTTAATTGAATTTTTAATATATTTTCAGAAATGAAAATACTCTAATATTCTACTAAATTCAATTATGTTATATAACAATTTTACATTTATTTACAGTATATTCACATATGGTTTTATTTAAAATTATTTATGTATTAATTATAATTCATTGAATGTTAATTTTTCATTCAATTACCATTTATATATTTGTAAAAACATTAATTACGAGTTTTATATGCTATTTTAGAGTCATCCGCTATATCTCGCTATATCCTCGTTGTGACTTTTTGCACCTCCGCCGCATTGAATTTGCCGAGCGCTTTAACTGCATAGCCTGATACATCTTAGTTCCTCCCAGATGAATAGTGAACTTTGAACGATGGCATTCCTCCAAAACTTCCTTCCTAATGTCTCCCACATTCGGAACACACAATCTTCCTTTCTTTCTCAACCACCCATTTTGGTAAAGACTGAAATCCTTCAAGTCGTCGCTCTCCGTTCCATCCCTTAACTTCTTGATTCGTTCAACTAATACTGGATCCTCTATCTGTTTAGAAGCAATCCTTTCAATTACTACTGGTCAAACTTCTAAACATGACAACATAACAGTTTCCTTACTAGATCTAGCTTCAGATCTCCACTGTACTCTACATGTCGTTAATGCTTCCAAATCTTTCCACTCAACTATCATCACTAACACTACACTCTGATGTTTTTTGCTAAGTGCGTCTGCAACCTTATTGCCCTTTCCCGGTGTGTATTCAATTCCAAAGTCATAAGCAGCAATAAACTCTAACCATCTCTACCGTCTCATATTCAGCTCCTTTTGATAGAATAAATACTTCAATGGCTTATGATCCGTATACAACTCGAATCTCCCTCCCAAAAGGTAATGTCTCCACACCTTCAACGCAAAAATCACCACAGCTAATTCCAAATCATGTGTTGGATATCTAACCTCATGCGTTCTAAGCTGTCGAGAAGCATAGGTAATCACTTTACCTCTCTGCATTAACACAACTCTTATTTAGTTCCACACACATCTTGTATAAACTACAAAATATTGATTCCCTTTCGGAACAACTAGTACAGGTGCATGAGTCAATAAGTGTTTCAAGCTCTGTAATACTTCCTCACACTTATCGGTCCAAACAAACTTCACATCCTTTCGTGTTAGCTTAGTCATCGGTGCAGCTATCCGTGAAAAATCCTTAATAAACCTCCTATAATACCCCTCTAATCCAAGAAAACTCTTTATCTCAGTCACTGTCTCGGGTCTTTTCCAATTATTCACCGCTTCAATCTTAGTCGAATCTATAGACAACCCTTTCTCTGAGACTACATGACCAAGAAACTTCACTTCCTTCTTCCAGAAATGACACTTTGAAAACTTCGCCTTTAGCTAATTCTGTCTCAGCGTCTCAAGCACCACCCTAAGATGAACTTCATGCTCCTTTTCATCCTTAGAATATATCAAAATATCATCTACAAACACCAACACGAACCTATCCAAGTGCTCTCGGAAAATTTGGTTCATTAAATCTACAAAGAATGCTGGCGCATTAGTTAGTCCAAACGACATCACTAACCATTCGTACGATCCATATCTAGTTCTAAACACCGTCAAAGGAATACTATCCTATACTACTCTAAGCTAATGGAAACCTATTGCCAAATCCAACTGAGAAAATACCTTGGCTCCACTCAACTGGTCGAACAAATCATCAATTCTAGGCAACCTATATCGATTCTTTATCGTCTTCTCATTCAACTTACGATAATTCATACATAACCTCAACGATCTGTCCAGCTTCTTGGAAAACACTATGGCTGCTCCCCAAGGCGAACTACTTGGCTTAATAAAATTCTTGCCTTCCAAATCCACCAATTGCACCTTCAACTTCCTCATCTCGGTAGGCGTCATCCTGCTTGGCGGTCTACTCACTGGTTCTGCTCCAGGTGCTAAATCTATCTGGAACTCAATGGCTCATTTCGGTGGCAATCGTACTACGGGTTCAAAAACATCTACGAATTCTTTAGCCATGAAAACTCGATTCAACTCGTCTTCAACCTCCACAACACCTAACAAAGCATTCACCTCACAACTAGGGTTTTCTATGGTATATACAATCCGATCACTACAGTCAGGGTGTCTAAGCGATATCTTATCATGGCAAAATATCCTAGCATCGTACTTACTTAACCAATTCATACCCAAAATAATTCTGAACCTTACAAAATCAAACACATGCAAACTGAAAACAATGATATGACCTAACAAATCAAACTCTAGGTAGTAACACTTCATCCCAAGTGTCGCATACCCTCCTATCGGATTTTTAACCCTTAAGGAAGTAACTAAGCATGAGGGTTCTAGGTTAAGCTTATCTACCAAACGATGAGATATAAAAGAATGCGATGCATCAGTATCAAATAGAGCGCTAACTAACATACCATGAATCTAAAGCGTATCTCCCAACATAGCTTTTTCTTTTTCCTCTGCTGTTGGCCTTGAGGTAGTTGGCTCCAATGCATACACCTTGCCCTTCCCATTCTTAGCGGGCTCTTTGCACTGGTTCTTGTAATGTCCAATTTGATCGCAGTTGAAATGCCTCACCTCTTTCTTCTACGCAGCTTTCTTTCCTTTGCATGTCTGGCTCTCATGCGCACAGTATCCCTTCTTGTCACACGTAAAGTAGACAACCTCTGACTTTTATTTCTTGGCAGCTCCGCCTTCTGAGCTCCTTTCTTATCGAAAAACTTTCTTTTCTGACTCTGCCCCACCTGGACTTCCTTTGCCTTGTTTCTCTCCAGAAAAGCAAGCATCTCCTCATTCCTCAAAGCCATCTCTACTACAACATCACATGGATCCCTGATATGCGGTACTGTAGCCTTTGTCAACTCAGGCTGCAATCCCCTAATGAACTTCTCATTCCTCTTAATCACAGTGTCTACAGTGGCATAACCATACCTTGCCAATTCCTTAAACCTTGTAGCATATTCCAACACATTCATCTCTCCCTGCTCTAACTCAGCAAACTTTCTAAGCAAGGTAGACTTCGACATCACAGACATGAACCTCTCCTCGAACCACCTCTTAAACTCAGCCCATGTCATCATCTCTTTATTCACTCCAACTGTCACACATTCCACCAGTATAAAGCTGCTCCTTGAAGCTGTCTCAAAACAAACCTTCTCTTCTGCTCGTCATTGAGCCCCAAATCTGCAAAGATTCTCTCACAATGCAACAACCAGTTTTCTACTTCAATAGCATCTTTAGTTCCGATGAATGGCTTTTCGCCCAGCCTAGCTTAGTCTCTACTCAAAATAGCATAATTATTGACCATCAGAGCTTCTTGATTCCCTACTCCAGCATTTCCTCCAACCACTCCAACAGCAACACCCGCCTGCATCACATTAACAAAGAACTGATACATAGCTCCCATGTCTACTTACGGGACTCCATCACCCACATTTCCAGCTTGTGCCTAACCTGGGTTTCTCCTTGTATTTGGTCTGGCATTTACATTTATTGTGGTGCTTCCCCCAAGATTAACTCTTCCACTTCTAGCATTCATAACTATATTCAAGCCTTGTGAGATACAGAAAATAGCCTAAGAGAGATAAGAGAATAGAGATATAGCGTATACTTATATATAGCCTAAGAAGGATCTCCAAAACTATATGGACCCATCAAAGGGATTGCATGGCCCAAATCCCAAGGAATAGGGATCAGTGTCGATCCCTATTTTTAAGGAATTTGGGGGTGAAATCCTTATGTTCTCATGTTGTAATGTGCTTAGCCTTAAAGTTTCATGCCAATTGGATTAGTAAAACTTGAGTTATTACTTGGTCTTTGCTTCAATGTGAGTTGTCTTCTGATTTCAGCCGATCCCCATTGAGGGAAGAGGGCCGATCCCTCTTATTTCATCCTTTGAGGTGCGATCCCTAGGGTAGGCTTCCTAGGGTCCCCACATATTGCTCACAAAATTTCATATGCATTGGACTTATGGATCTTAAGATATTGATTGTTTTTTATTGAATTGCACTTGCTTCCTGAAACATGTCGATCCATATGTTGGAGAATGGTTATAGCCGATCACTCCTCTATATTGAACTATATTCCATACTTCGAACATTCTGCATTGCATATCTCTCATTTGCGTTTGGTCACAGCTTCATATTACCATCTATACTTGACTTATGGACCTTACAATCATCGCTCTGGACTACTGGCCTTGACAATAGTCGAATCTAACTTGTCCAATCAGTTCGAATATAGGCGGGTCAAAATGCCAGATAACAATATCTATCCATTTTTTTAGTGTATTGACATGTAGAAATATGTATTATTTTGAGACATGTATTCTTATGGGATTTGATTTTATAATCTACTATTATGATGTTGGATCTTATGTCATTTTATATGATATACATTTAGTCATCTACATGTTATGTTGATATTATATTTTATATCATTCGGCTGTGAGAATTAAATGAGTAGTGATAAATATGCTCTATGATATTTGTTGATGATTACATATCTTACCCTTAACGGAACGTCGTCCATGTCACTATTGGGGAATTTGGTTACTTGGGTGCGCGGATTCTGGGTGTTATAGGAGGCGGTTCGCTACAATAACGACCTTATTTTTGATATTTCTTCCCTTGATAAAAGCAAATTACATTATATTAAATAAATTAATCATTTTAGTGAGCTAAGAACTTTGAAATAATTTTAAGTGAACAATTTATTAGTAAGATATGCCTAAAATCCATGAGTTCTATCGTGCCTACTTTCTTATAGAGAAGGATTATGTTAGGGTAGTTATTCCTATTGTAAATTACCTTTATAAAACTCATTAAACATTTTCATCAAGTCTTATATTAAAACATGCCAGAATTTATTATCAAACAAAATAGGAAATCCATCTGGTCCAAGCGATTCATCGCTAGGCATATTGTTAATAGCCTTAAAATTTCCTATATTGAAAATAGGATATCTAGTGCTTCTGAAGGGATTCTCATATTTTCAGGATATAAATCTTTCCAACTAGCTTTAATAATATGTCCCTTGTTGATTCCTAAAATATCTTTCTAATAGTTAGTGAAGGCATTATTAAGTTCATTCTGATCAAAGCTTTCCACTTTGTTAATGAGAAAGGAGTTTATAGTATTATTATGCTTGCGCCCATTAGTTTTTTATGGAAAAACTTGATATTCTAGTCTCATTTGTCCATCCGTCGGACCCTAGATCTTTGTGTCTACATCATTTTCTATGTTATGATTTTGTCTAGTTCTTCTTTAAGATTTAAAAGTGCATTTTTCTCAGAAGGGTTTGAGATCCTGGCTTCTCTAATTTATTTAAATTAGAATTTTAGAGAGTAATTTTCCTTTTATAATTATAATATTGCCAAAAATATCCTATTCCCTGTTTTTAAGAAATAATCTTAAGTCCCTAAGTTTATTAACCAATACTTTATCCATATCACTCGAATATTTAAGATTATTGTTACTAATTGGCACCATTTATTTGTAACTAGATCGGTAAAATAAGTTTCTAAAAGCCACATCTTTCAAATCAAAATATTCCATGAGTCAAGTGGTAGTTCGCTGAAAATAAATTAATAAGACAGTGATCTGAATACATAGTTGGAAGCCCACTAACATGCAAAATAAGAAACCTATCTTTCATTTCATCTTTAAAGAAGAAACGGTCAAGGAGCACCCATTAATGGAATTTCTCTTGAGTTTGACCAAATTTACTACCTATTATTAGGTGGTAATTCTATTAAATTACCATTGAATTGGTCGAACTCATCCATTGTAGAAATGTCACCTTCTCTAGAAATCTAATCACATTGAAATCCCCTTAGTACCCAAAGACCTATGGTAAGAATCTAAACTTGAGAAACTCGACACAAAAACTCTCCTATCAATCTTGTCATGTGACCCACAGACATTCAAGACATTTGGTAAAGAATCATCCCTTAGATTCATGAAAATAGGATGCATTGAGTAAACATTAATAACCTATTGAACTAGCTTAACACGGTTACGTTTCTAACCCAACATTAAAGCACTCAAACTACCCCTAGCATGGACACAAACCCAATTACTAATATATAACTCTTTTAAACTTTTATAGAAACAAAATCAGGATGCTCTACTTTAGTGTCATGAAATAAAGTTATTTCAATCTATCCTTTAAGAAAGTTCTAATTTTATTTTATTTAACTAGATTGTTTAAACCTCTAACATTCCAGCAGATGCATCTCATGATATGAGTGATCCGACCTCTCAAGTTCTCGATTTCTAATATGTTCTATATTCGACTTATCTATGTAAAAAACAAAACCCATCTTTCAAGCTAAATCAAACATAACAATAGTAGATATTTCATTCAAAACCATGGAACAATAAGTCCTACCTAAAGGGTTAATCAAATCTATGTAAGAGCCTGAAGCTCTGGTAGTCGAACTAGAGATGCACTGAGAATCCATGCATTCCTTCGAACTAAACTACCAAGCCGAATAGACTTTTCCTAGTTGCAAGTTTTGTAGCCAAATCTTTGGTAGCTTAATCCATACCCCTAATCCAATATGTTAGAACCAACCGAATTGTCCACACATCAAATCAAGCATCAACTTTTGAATCTAAGTGTAAGGAGTCTTGCACCGCTACCCTATCATATAGTTCCGCTTTGAACCACCCTATTAAAACATCAACCCCTCTTCAACATTGATTTCATCCATCTCATTATCAGCTTCACGAAACCTGATTATTGCAACCTGACCACCAACTACGATCCCCTCCTCCTTATCTGCTACTTGTTCGCCATCTATAGCTCAACCCTACTGCTTGCTCTCCTTCGGTCTATTCACTAGTAATAAATCTAGCCTCCGCTAAGCCCTTAACCTCATCTAGTCCTCTTTCAGCCAAGCCTGCAACCTCAACTACACCCAAACAATCATCTCTAGCCACAACCAAAACCCCCTCCCCCTAATTAAACCATTCATCATGTTGGTTTATTGGGCTAGCCCGTAGCAGAGTTAAAGGTTTACTTTAAAAATATTCCTTTATTGGATCTTTAATAGGCCTATGAGGTCTAAATTCATTTAAAACTTTTTTAAGTTTCTTTTAAATAAAATCAATATTTATTTTATTTCATAGGTAAAAGGAGTTTTAAATTTAATTTGAATTCAAATATATAATAATGATCATATCGAATACATTCATATATGTATATAATGAAAATGCAACATATAAGTAGTGTACATAGTTAATATATACATGTACATGTGTTGGAATTTACACCGTGATAGACATATTCACCTTTCATACATGTGTTGGGATTTAAACCGCAACGTAAGAATACATATTTGTTATTTTTGAATGTATTTTTCAAAACCCTACTATATATACACACACATACATTCTTTTATGAACATACACAAACACACTTGGAAAACTTTATTTCAGCAAATAATACTATCTTAGAAAGTTGTAACTAAAAGCTCGAACCTACAAATAGTTGATTATGGCTGAAAAAATAGCTCAGAGGTTAGGAACCCCACCATTCAAGGTATGCTAGAATGGTTCAAGCAATACCTAAGGCTAGTGTGGCAGGTTCTCATTCCTCAATAAGTTACACTAGCGGCACCCATTGCTCCTCACGTTGAAGCAGCACCCCGCCCAATAGACTTCCTCAAAATGTGCAAAGACTTTCAGAATATGGTATGACGGGGGTATACGGGAGCTGAATATTTTGTTGAAATGAAAGCTTGAATTAATAACTGTGAGCGTATATTCCGAGAGTCACAATGGGAAGATCAGATCAAGAGGAGGATGATTGTGTGGCATCAAAAAGGGAGGCACAGGACTGGTGAACCATGGTAGTTAAGAAGAATGCTGAGGAAGGAGAATTAGTTAGGCTTATTTTAGAACTCACTTTGAGTAGCGATTCATGTCCAAAGCTGAAGTAAGTTTGCAACTGGAAAAATTTATACAACTATGGCAAGGAGACTCCACGTTGAAGGACTATGTCAGTAAGTTCAAAGAATTGACTAAGTTTGGATCGAGTTTGATTAACACCCCATAGAAAAAGATTACAAAGTTCGTTGAAGGCCTAAATTTTCCACTTACAGAGCTGCTTTTGACCTAAGTACCCGCAGGCACCACTCATGAGATAATAGCTGAATTGTTGAAATGGCCCTGCTGCAAACTATTGGTACTGAGGATGTAACGATTCAAGATTTTCGACTTCTGAAAATCGACATTAATACGTCCACTGTATCAACTGCCGAGCAATCGAATGCCGAAAAACCGAATTGTTATGGTTAAAAAGAAGAGGTAGAAGAAGACAGAAAGAAAGAAAGAAGAAACAACAAAAACAATATCAGAATCTCACATATCGCAGTGGAACAACATATAATAGATAAATGAATAATCTTTTAAAACAAAGAACTATATCAGTTTGTACATTACATCATCAGAGTCAATATACACACAATACATCAATGGACAGTTATACAAACTTTTCCTCATACAGAATACACAGCGGAATAAATAATATCATATACAAGTGATACGTCTCACCATCCAGCTTGCCTCTAGAACTCCACAGCACTTCTGAAATCCAAAATGACCTGATAACCTAACTCTAGGCTGCCCGTGTGGAAATTTACGGGCACCCAGAGTTAAGGAAAGGAACAATAAACTCCAGGTCAGTCATGGGACTGGTGTGAGAACTTAAAATAGTTATTATCTTTAAAACAACAACAAAGGAAGTAAAAGACATCCGCAATGCTTTTTGGAAAATGAAACTACCATAAGGCCTCCCGCCACACACACAATGCAAACGCAGAATTGGAGGAGATTTCTCCTTATGATAGTCAAACATGCTTACTACGCAAGATCATTTGATTTGATATTATTATTAGTGCATAGTGCAGAAAAATATTTCAAAATTATAATATTAATCTTAGCCAGCATAGACATTCCAAACTATGCCTACTATAGCTACCATCTAAACAGTGGTGACCACCATAAGTAAATGGCAGGTTCTACAACTAAAACCGTACAGGGTTCGTATTGGAAATTGGATTTCCAACAAATAGCCAGGCTAATGAACTTCCTACTGCCACATGGGAACGCCTCTGGATGGACGCCCCGAGAACCTAACCGGATCTCTGCCAACACAAGGCCGGGTTACCTCTTACACTAGGTAACTACTACACGAATATGCCACCCCCGGTCCTTTGGGACCTTTATCCGAGGTGCCTCAACAAAACAACAATCACACAGTAAATGAGATTGGAGTAACCACATAGGTTAAATACCAGGGCTCCATACCTGATACCACCCTTTTCCAGAAGGAAATGACATACCCTAAAGGGAGCGACCCTCATAACCTTGCCGCATATTTCCTGTTTCGACCATTTCCGGGTTGTGAGGTCCGATGAGGTCTCGTCCACAAAGCTACGCTTTACACGAAAGCCATGCTTTGATCAGAAATGATCAGCATCACACAACAACACTTAGCATGCCACACTACCACGTTGGGAGTATATCACTGATAACCTTCAACTACATAACCTCTGAGCTCGTACGTCTCAGAGAAGGGTGTTAAGCTAAGAGAATAAATTCTCCGCCACCAACAGAAATGTATTTGAAAGAAATCTGCTTTATATCTCAAAGTGTAGTGTCAGACATGTAACCATACAAGTTTGTTCCGGGTTCGAACAGAACCGAAGGCACTTCCAAAGAAGCCCTTGCAATCCGGGTATTCACAATCCCGATCGAACTTACCATCACAAAGGAAATCTATATACCGTAGCTAATGGTGCAGAGACAATCGATAGGTCACCCTATCGTTTTCACAAATACCCGGTCTTCACCACCGGTCTTCAAATGTTATCCATATCGTCATATCACTTATTTGGAATGGGTTATATAACACAAAGGTCTTTTCCCGGCTAAACCGAATAGTGAGCACAATATTTAAAACATATGGATATAGGGATTTCAATTAAGTCACAACTTATTACCCAAATCCTTTCCTTTAAATGGTTTAAACAAATTACCATTTCAAATCTTTAAACAAAAATATTTACTTCACAAAGTTTACCTAGTTTCACAAAGATTCATTCACAGATTCCCAAATCATTTCCCATTTCAATTGGATTTACCCATTAAATCTTTAAATCAAGATTTAACTTATAGCTTTCAAAACTATTCACAATTCAAGTCTTTTATAATATAAAAGATACACCATTTAAAATCTTCTTTGATTTCAAGATAAAGCTTAATCTTCTTCACAAAGGTTAATTCATAGCTTTTCCAAACTATTCACAATTTCATTTCAACTTGAAATGTTTCGATACAAATTGGAAATATTTTCACTTTATGAAAGCTATTATTATTTGAAAACAGATAGTTTTCGTTTTGGGAAAAACTGGTTATAATTACACAGGTTAAAGCCATCCAAGTATAAAACTTGAATTTAAATTTAAATTTCCAAAACCATATTTTTAAATGGTAAAAACCCATATAAACACCTTTTATAACTTGCATAATCTTTTAAACCAAAATTCCCAAACTATTGAATTCAATTTCAAGATATTGAATTCAAAATTTAAATCAAATGATTTAAATTCCAATTTTTATTAAGTTATTTAAAATAACTCTTATTTTTGAATCTCATTTCCAAAAACTTTCAATCCCAATTCCAAAACTATTTTTTACTCAAAAATTCAATCTTTAGAATTGTTAAAAATCTGTGACTTAAATGATTTCCACGTGAAATCCACATTTGTGTGTGTATTGTGTAGTGCAAGGGTTCAACACAATAGTGCAACAACATTCAACCATCACAGATCAAATATAACAATATAATTGATAAGCGGTATAAACTATAACGCTTATCTTCATTCACAGATCACAGATATATATATCACAGATAAACAAATTACAGATCACAACACAAATCAGGATATATCACAAAGCATCACATATTAGAGATATCAAATAATTCAACATCCAATAAATCCAAACACCCATAAGTAGGATTAATTTAATTATCTAATTAATTTAAAGTCAGATAAATTTCTACGAATAAATTTTTGCTAGTTATGGTAAATTAAAAATCAATTAATTACCAAAACATTTAATAAATTATCCTTTAATTGATCATAAATTAACCCTTAATTAATAACTAACACTTAATTAATTATCCTTAATTAATTACCAAAACTGATAAAATTTCCTTATAAATTTCCAAAGTTATTTCTTTTTTTAAAAATAAATTTATTTATCTCTTCAAATCTATTTAAAAAATCTAACTTTCAAATAAATTCTTCAACTTATAAATTTTTATTTTCGAAATCCATTTATTAAGCCTTTTCCCCATAATTTGAAATTTTATTCAATATGGTTCAAAAATAACTTTATCTTTTTAAAACTCCTTTTTAATTTATCAAATTCTCAAAAATAAGTTTTAAGATAAACTTTCAACTTGAATTTTTAAAAATCCAATTTTTATTTATTTCCGGTATCCAAGGATACCAAAAATATATTCGGCTAACCTATAGCCTTAAACAATTTCAATCACAATGATAATCACACAGAGATTATAAATAATCAACACACAACATATGAAATAATTTCAAATGTTTGAGGAATCCAGTTGGATCCCTCCAACCTATTTCCCTGCATCCACAGATGTTAGCACAATACCAATTCCACTTCGAGGTGGAATATCGCGGTATATGGGATTTATAAAATATTATCCGCTATTATGCGACGCAATAGGGTCTCATCCGCTATATAATGCGGGAAATCAACTCCAAATACATATATAATACCAATTCCACTTCAAAGTGGAATATCGCGGTATATGTTTTTAATATAATAACCTCCGCTTAATATGCGGCGTATAGGGTCTATTTCAATTCAACCAATCATCAATCATTATCCAAACACACAATCAACACTATCAACAATTTTAAATCTAACTATTTAACATTTAAATCGAAACACAATTCGATTGAGTGAGAAGTTCTCACCTTGAGTTTTCGATATCAGTTGCAGTGTTTCGTTTCGAATAAAATTAAACACACGTTTTGTAACGACCCGCCTTTTTGTACAGTTTAAGTCGACGATCAAACACACACGTCAACTCAAACCATTCAAAATGGAGGATTGTTAATTAGGGGTAAATAAGAAAAGAAAAGAAAAGAAATAAAGGAAATGAAACAACACAGAATCTCACAGCGGAAGGCTAAAGTATGATAATAAAATAACAGTTCATGAAGCTGTTAATTAAATGAATACATTTGAAATGAATACATTTGATTATTATTATACAACATTTATCATAGTTACATACACAGCAAATATCATACAACAATGCAGTGGAATGGAATAAATATAATAGTAGTAGATAATATACCAAATCTTCGTCTCCGTCCTCCAAGGAAATGATCTTCAACCTAAACTGAAATGCTCAGGCTGACCCGAGCGTAATGAAAAGACAAAACACTCGAGTCAGGACTAAAATATCCTTATGAAAGTTAAATCAATCGTAATAAATATGAGTGTAAACGGCGTCAGAGATGTTTACGGGGTTTGACATCTCCTATCCAGTGTCAACGTGCGTGCAATAACTCAAGAGATGTTACGGGATTTTCCATCTCTCAAGGATCCGTTAAACTATCTATATATACAATAAGATACGCTATATAGATAATGTCTAAAGTAAAGTAAAGGTATCAAAATAGTGTTAAGTCAACGCCCATTCGCCGCTTAACACATTTATATTCCCAAGAGCATATACAAGACCGTAGTTTCCCCAAAACCGGAAGTCACCAGAGGGCAATCCATATACTCAAGGTACAAACCATAACGTAGTGGTCGCGAATAGGATAATCAGTATGACAAGGTACATGAGGCGATACCAACTAGGATACTAGTAGTTGCGTGATCCGGACTGATGTTGAGCATAGCCAGCAGCTACCCCAACACCGCGAAACAACACTCCCAAATCAAGGGGTGCACCCAAATCGAATCACAAATGTAATAGATATGGTATCGAAGAAGTGTGTCCGCTAGAGGTGGCGAACCTCAATGGCCCGGCGCGGCTCCTGTTTTAGTCATGTCAGGGGTCATCCAATATCGTTCTCTTTCTTCAGTCAACGCGTTCACCAGACCATCCACTTCATTCTGGATCAACACTCCGCGTATAATAGTTATTAAAGTGGTTTTCGGTATCGACAGAGAGTATGTCCATATCCGATCCCGGTCTCTTCAATAACTACGTATTATTACACCGATGGCTCTTTTACATTTTAACTCGATTCATAATTGATATCAAAATATCATATTCGCTTCAAAAATCAAATCCATTTCAAATATCATCATATCTATTCAAAATGTAAGATTCCGTTTCAAAAATCATTTTTCGCCTCAATATCTCATTTCAATTTCAAAATCATTTCGAATTTCAATTTAGGTTGCAACTTCATTTAACCCAATTCGTATTTAAATTCGAGATTTAAATATAAACAATTCACCTTATTGACCAGCTTGAAAATTTTAGAAAATAGTTTTAAGTAATTTAAAAGTAGTTTAAATAATTAAAATAGTTAAAATAGTTTAATAGAAAATATTTAAATAGTTTAATCGAAAATAATTTGAATATAAAAATGGTTTATATAGTAAAACATTTTGAAAATCAAAATAATTTCAATATTTAAAGAATATAGATTTTAAATCAATTATACTAAAATATTCATTTAAACAAATTCCAAAGTCAAACCGGTCAACTTCCCAATTTCCTACCCAAATCAATTTCAATGTCCATTTCGATTTAATTGATTCAATTCCGATTTCAACTCGAATAAATTTTGATTCCATATAAATTTCGAATTCAATAAACCAAATTCCGTTCACTTTCAATTTCCAATTTCAAATTAATTTCCAATTCCAAATGAATTTAAATTTCAATTCCAAATTAATTTAAATTCCAATTTCAATTCCAAATCCAATTTCAAAATATCGATTTAAACATTGAATCAAATTTTCTTTTAATAACAAATTTTTGAATCCAAGTTTCAATTCTAACTTCAATCCTGAAATATCATTTCATATAACTTTTCTTAGAAATATTCAAAGTTCGAATAAAAGTTAAATCTTTAAACAAATCAATTTTCGACATTCAATCATATTCAATTTTCAAATTTCAAAGTCTCAACTTAATTATTTAACAAAATTCCTTTAACCAAAATTCATTTCAACATTCCAAACTCAATTTTTCGATGAATTCAATTTCTATAAATCGATTTTTATTTATAACTTTTATATCAAAACATTTAAATAAATTTCAAACGACGATTTCAAAAATTATTAATTTAGCCAAATTCAGTGTCCGTATATAATTTTCTATCCTATGGCCAAGTGATTATTTATTTCAATTAAATGTCAGGGATGAACATATGTCACTTAAATTAAATCACAGTGTCATGTGTATGCATAACAGTATATATATAAACAAATAAACATCCAAACATTCAAACATCAACCAATGACATCCATCACAATACATCATCCAATAGTCAATACAATTCATGGCAGTTTCATAGTTATCAATGTCAGGTGATTCAATCGCAATTCAATTTTAATTTCAATTTAACTGGCAATTTAATTTTCAACGGTTAATTCAAATGACAATCTATTTGACAATTAAATTTTATAAAACAACGACAAATAAAATCATAACACTTCATAATGTCAAATTTAACTAGCATAAAGATATTTAGTACGTTGTGAGCGTTATAAAACACTCACCTTGATTTTACGATTTAAATCAAATCGAACGACGTTCGATTTACTCAAAATTTTCTCTAGCTCCAAATGATTCTGATCCAGTTGCATAGCGTAGTGCTCGTCAATACGAGTCCAACGGAAGAAACGTTGTCCAAAACGGACCTCGCATGCAAAAGTTATAGCCAAAATACGAACGTCATTAGCGGGATAATTAAATAAATAATTAACTTCACTAATTATCAATCAAATCCTACCCTATCTTCTCCAATTCGAATTGCCTGTAGCCAAGAAAAACATGCCGTGCAAACCCATGTCCCACCGTGCATTTCAAACCGTGATACGGAGCTCCGGTTGACGAAATTCGAATCCGTCTTCAGCGACGAACTCTCCTTCACGATCTCCACCTCCCCGTACCATCAACATCAAGCTCGGCCACCACGTGGAAGTCGCGACCTGGAGACCCCCTGTACGAACGCGAGCAGGTCGCGCGTCCCAAACCATAGCCGCACGCCACCAAAACATGCTCCGAGATGCTATCTTCGACGACGAGTTCAAATCAAAGCTCCGTTTCGCGAATCGATCGCTAGATCCCTCGATTTCCCAAACCCTAGATCGCCACTATGAACGGCCTCGACCCCAAACCTTGCCGCACCCAGCAAAGAGCATATCAAATTGAAGCACTCGATGAAGTAGGAATTTTAAAACTGGTTTCGTGATTTTTAGTCGAGTAGAAATGGAGTTATGATTTTTCAAAGTTTCATCATTCATTTTATTTTTTTTTTCTTCTTTCCTTTCTGCCATTTGCGTGTGGAACAAAGGAGAGGGAGACGTGAATGAAAAGCTACAGGGACAATGTAGAGTTTACAGCTGAAAAGAAGGGTTGACCAGTCAAAATATAAAATTTAAACCGATTTAAACGAATTTCTATGCGTTTTGGCTTGCCCCGGACGAACGGTAAATCCGTTTGACTTGAAATTTGAAATCTTACAATAATGTCACATTACGGATCCGATGAAACTGGTTTCGTCGAAATCCGAGACCGTTTTAAAAATGACTATTTTAACTCGTTAAATTAATATTAAAACAATTTCGATGCGTTTCGAGCTGCCACGGTCAAACGACAACTCCGATTGCTACGAAAATTGAAATCCGATAATAATAAATTATTACGGATCCAATGGAACTTGTTTCGTTCAATTCTGAGACTGTTCAAAAATTAGCTATTTTACAATCGATAATTAAATATTAAAATATTCAATTTTCCCAGTTCAACTTAAAATTCAATTTTAAAAGTTCTATAACATTTCTATAACTCCAATATGATAAGATAAAATTTTACAAATCATTTTTAATCATATTCAACTCGATTTTCAATTATTTCTGAAATTTAACTTATTAAATCATTGATTTAATTACCTAATTAAATCCAATATTCGAAAATAAATTATTTGACTGTTTAATTTCAATATAAAATTCCCAATTTTAAATTATTAACTTTTAAATCAAATTTCAGTTGTTCACAAATCCTATTTTTAAATTTCACAGTAATTAACAATCTTTTACAATGCAGTTTTCCATTATAAATCCAATATAAAAGATTATATTAGATTCAGCCTTCAATTATATTGTAATTCAAATTCAAGTTATTTAATTCCAAATGAATTCTTTTATTTCGATTTACACTTTCATTATTGAATCAACCATTTACTTATACATTATTATCAATGGTTTATAATTCATTTACTTCCATTTTCTACAGTTATCATCTTATTTAAATTCACAGTAATATTAAACTATATTCGTTTACGTTGATTTCCATATTATAACTTCAATATTAAATGTAACATTTATTTATCCTTTGTTTACAATCGTAACCAATTTGGTTTACAATCCCATTCAATTCATTATCTATATTCACTACAAGTTAACATCCATATTTGATTTACAAATAAGTTATTTCAGAATTCCGTTTTGTATTTTAACTTGAAATTCACATTTAACAACACAAAATTTTATTTCCTTCGGATTTTTTTTCTTTATCCAAAATTTTCATTTTAATTCGTATTTTTAAAGTGTTAAAAATACGGGTCGTTACACGTTTAATTTTACCCGAAATTATCACTAGCTCAAATAAATCCCAATCCAGCTCCATTGCGTAGTGCTCGTCCATACGGATCCAACGCAACTTGTTTCGTTAGAAACGGACCTGGTATCAAAAAGTTATGGTATTTTAAACGTTGTACAAATTTATAATATAATAATTTCAACTTTTATTTTAATTTTTTTTTAAACCTTGAAAAATCATAACCGTTCGTTTCCCAATAGCAGATCATGGCTGGTGCTCCTTTCTTCCCCCCTCACGCAAATGCCAGGACGTGAAACCCATCTTGCCGCCAAACTTCTACGAATTTTCGCAACCTCCACACGACCCTAGGGGTCGATCAACCACCACCCAAGTGTTCGCCTACTCGAGCTTCACCCACGGCTACAACATTAGGGAGCTCGGCCCCCTATGCTTCTCGGAATATGTAAAAGAACGCACGCGTTTAAACACAAATCATCGTCGATCCGTAGCTTGAAATCCAATCTCGCCCGTATGGATTCGAAGATCTCGCGATGCTCTATAACTTTGTAGTTGATAATTTTTAATGAAGGTGAGCGGATTAGAAGAGATTAAGGGAAGAAGGTTGAAACGTTTCAGCCATTGAAATAGCTAGGGCCGGCGGCTATAACCTCTGACCTAGGGTTTGTGCAAAGAGAAGAAATGTAGGTCCTTTTATAGAAAATTTGACGAAACACTATTCACTCGAAATTTTCCAAACTCCAAACGAAGCGTGCCGGCTGACATTTCAAAGGTTTAAACCGCATTCCGGATACAATGGAACGTGTTTCGGGAGCTAATTTGATCATATGTGCGAGTTACGGAAATAAACGATCAAATTTAAATTAAATCGATTAAAACGATTTCTATGCGTTTTGGCTTGCCCGGGACAAACCGTACGCCCGATTGACACGAAATTTGAAACCTTACAATAATTTAACATTATGGATCCGATGAAATTGGTTTCGTCGAAATCCGAGACTGTTTGAAAAATGACTGTTTTTAGTCGTCAATTAAATATTAAAATATTCAATTTTCACAAATTAATTTTTAATTCAATTTTAAAAGTTCTATAACATCATTCTAACTCCAATATGATTTACTATGACTTTATAAATCATTTTTAATTACATTAAACCCAATTTCCAATTATTTACGCAATTTCAAATATTAAATTGTCGATTTAATTATCCAATTAAATCTCTATATTCGAAATTAAATTTATTCGACTTACAAATCTTACTTGTTAATATTTAAAATCAATTAAATATCTGAATTTCAAATGACAGAAATTTTGGGTCGTTACAGAGGAGGAGAAGGTAGGGCCGGCACAAAATCAAGATTGAGCTAAGAAAGGATGATTTTTAGCAGATATGAAGGCCAAGGGAAGGATCAAGAAAGGAGATGCAACATGCCGTAGATGTTAGGAAAAGAGACATGTTGCTAAGGAATACAAAGTGAGCTTGATAAAGGAAGAGTTCAAGGGAAGATGCTACCATTACCATAAGGAGGGATACTACAAGAATCGATTTCCAAAATTAGAAAATGAGGTACAAAGTGGGCAAGCTTATGCCATTAAGGCTGTATCTATCTCAAGTAGACCTCCTCTTGGAGTCCAAGGAAAAGCTACATTGGAAGGTACAACTATTATCTTTAGAAATACTATTCGTACTTTATTTGACTTGGGAGCATCACATTCGTTCATAGCTAGAAATGTAGTCAAATCTTTGAGTATAAAAACCCAAGTTGTCACCAACCCTATAGTCGTGTAAAATCCTATATATGGATCGACATACCTTTCTTTGATTTATAAAGACCAATGTATGGATATATATGTAACATAGATTTTACATATGATGCGTATGTTCTTGGTTTTGAGGGGCATGAACTTATCCTAGGGATGGATTGTTTATCTTACTATGGGATTATCTTAGATTGTGATAGGAGGCTCATTTGGTTAAATAGTTATAAGGGACGAGATATTACTATTCATTGTACACTCCAAAACTCAGTAGAGTTAAGTCATATTTATATTCTCTTAGCCTATCACAAGATAAGTGCTTATCTGTGCCCATAGTCCGAGACTTTCCAAACGTTTATGAAGAAGTCTTTGGTCTCCCACCATGAAGGAAGATTGAGTTTAGGATTGATTTGGAGAAGGACGCTAGACTGTCGTGCTGCCATTAAGACATATGGCCCCAAAAGAAAGGCGAGAGTTAGACAAGCAGGTTCTGAAGCTGTTGCAGAAGTGTTTAATCGCCGTAGTACTTCAGAATGGGGAGCACCAGTTGTCTTCGCCATTAAGGTGGACGACTCTTAAAGGCTATGCATTGAGTATCACGAGCTTAGCAAGTTGACCAAGAAAATTAGGTATCCCTTACCTAGAATTGATGACTTATTTGACTAGCTTGTTGGAGCAAAAATCTTTTCTCAGTTGAACTTAGCCATTGGATTCCACCAACTGAGAATAGCTGGGGATAGAAGACCGCTTTCTGCACTCTAGATGGACTGTATGGATAGGAAATGATGCCTTTCGGGTAGACAAATGCCCCTGCATAATTAGTAGACTTGATGAGTAGAGTCTTTAGAGGGCAACTAAACAAGTTCATCATAGTGTTCGTAGATAATACTCTAGTATTAACTAAAAGTGAAGCTAAGCATGAAAATCACTTAAGGGAGGTACTGGGGACCTTGAGAAGGCACCAACCAAAAGCCAAATTCTCAAAGTGTTGCTTTTGAAGAAGGAGGTGTGAGATTTCTCGGTCATATTGTTTTGAAGAAAGGATTGTCCATGGTCTTGCAAAGGTGTAACCTATTCGGGACTGGAAGATTCCGAAGAATGCCACGAAAGTTAGGAGTTTACTTGGGCTGGCCGGTTATTATTGGAAGTTCATCAAGGACTTTACCAAGATAACAGTCCCACTAACTCGCTTAACGAAGAAATATCTAGTTTTTGCATGGGATGAGAAATGCACCGAAGCATTTGAGAAGCTGAAGGAGCTGTTGACTAGTGCACCAATACTTACAATTCCGGATAGGATGAAGCCATTCACTGTTTATACTGACGCATGCGGGACGTTGTTAGGAGTTGTTCTTATGAAAGAAGGTAGAGTGATAGCCTATGCAAGCAGGCAGTTGAAGGACCATGAGAAGAGATACCCAACTCATGACTTGAAGTTAGCAGCTATCATTTTCGCTTTGAAGATGTGGAGATACTATCTTTTGGGAGAAAAGTTTGATTTATTCACCGATAACAAATCCCTTAAATACCTATTTTCCCACAAAGTTTTGAATCTTAGCAATAGAGGAGGATGAAGTTTATAGCAACTTATGACTTTGAGATATAGTATAACGTTAAAAAAGGGAATGTTGTTACCGATGCCCTTAGCCACAGGCATGCTGCTCTTGGTGCCATTTATTGGAACTGGGTTAGCTTGCATCGGAGAAAAAGAGAAAATTTCGAAAAATTTCCTATTTTAGATCTTTTGGGCCTATGAAGTCTAAAGGTTTTATTAGATCTAAATCTAATATTGTTTTTAATAAAATCATATTTTAATAATTATGACATTGTTCTCTAATTTAGTTAAGTGTGGAATGTAAAAGGGTATGAATATATCAAATATATTCATTTTATTATATGTTAAAATAATTAAACAAGGACAAGGTGTAATTAATAGATGATAATATATGTATACATGTAGGTAAGAATAAGTTGAATGGTTATCACATAGGAGTTAAAAGGGGAAATAAATAAATGATGATTGATACAATTTCCCTTTTGATAGACTTGATTAATGCAGGATATAAATGACAATCAATAGGTATCATAATATAAGAATATAAATGGTCAACAATTAATTGTATGTATATATATGTCAAATAAATTAGATAATGACATGGTGTAATTAACATATGATAAGATATGTATACATGTAGGTAAGAATAAGTTGAATGGTTGTCACATAGAAGTTAAGAAGCGAAATAAATAAAGGATGACAAGGATGATTGATACAATTTCCCTTTTGACAGACTTAATTAATGCAGCATATAAATGACAATCAATAGATATCATAATAATAGTCAACAATAAATTATATGTATATATTATTGCCTCATTTAAATTAAAAGAAAAGAAACCATTTCATACTATGACAATTTGAAAATAGAAAATAAATTTTATATGAACTTATGCATGTAGATCTAATTATGTATATATGATTTAATCAAAACTTTCTAATAATTCAAATTAGATACTTATTGCAATTAATTTTAAAACTTTGATTTGCTATCAAAATCCTTTTATTCATATGTAAATATATAATGTAATACGAGTACAAATAATACATACATACATACATACATATAAACATTAAAATCTAAAATTACACTTTGTTATGAAAGATTAAAACATAGATCTACAATTAAAACATTGTACTAATTCTATACAAATTTCAGTTTAAACTTTAAAATATAATTTAATCAATCAACATGAACATGCAAATTTTCAAATCTAAAGAATTGGACTTTAAATTGAATGTTAAAAACATAAATCTAAAAGAAAACATTGTATTTCAACATATACAGATTTAGCTTTAATTTAACAAAATAAAGAAGAACAATTAATTAATTTGAACATGCAAACTTCAAATCTAAAGGATTACGCTTTAATTTGAATGTTTAAAACATATATCTACACTAAATATTGTTTAAATCGTAAACAAATTTGATTTGTCAAAATAAAAAACCCAATAATTATCATTTAACAAACAATTCAATCTTCATAAATAATTTTATTTAAACGAGACAATGGTACATACAAATTATGATAATCAAATTTTATTTTCATCAAACGTTGCATCAAAATCATTATCCATATAGCAAAGGATACCTTTTTACCAAAGCCTTAAAGAACACCTTGAAAAAAGGAATTCTCTTATTGAAACCTTTTCCAAATCAAAAGGGTGCAAATCATTGAATTGACGACCTTCAACTATTAAATAGTAATTGGATCTTGAATTTTATTTGAGAGCTTTTTTCATTGGAGAGGGGATTAATTTTCTACCATTAAAATGATGAAGAAGGAGCCTAAGAAAAAAGTGAGATCTAATTAGGTTTAGCGATCTTATATATGTTGACAGAAAAGAAAGAAAGGTGGATCTAATCCTATATCTCTTTCCTTCAATCTCAACCATCAAAACCAAGCCCCTTTAACCCTCATACCCTATCTGCTTATTTCATGTTTGTAGGCGAAAACTATAGCCCTTATAATATGCATCAAACCCATTTATGCACATGTAAAAATAATACACAATTAAATCCAATTCAATCACTTATCAATATCGCATATCGATTGATATATTCATGACTATTATAAACATATCTCGTAATATTTATTTCTCAATTCATATTCAAATTTATAATCAATATTTCTTAATAATAATTAATTTAATTAATTTATAATAATTATAAACTAATTAAATCATTTGGTCAAATGAGAATTCATTGTTTCGGTTGTGTGACTCATCAGGTGTAAATTTGGTCAGCGATTAATATCGAACTATTCGAATATTAATGTTCATGCGTCACTTAGTAGGTGGTGTGGCATTTTGGCTAAATTTATCACTTACTTGGTTTCGATAAAATCTAATTTCACTTTGTTAAGCGTTACCCGGTTTTGACTTTTATTCACAACAGTTCTCTTCGTTAAAACTATATCACTTTGGACTTATGGAATTTGGTAGCTATCAAAATTCCAATATCGTCCATATTCAACTTTATAGTCCAAAAACAATCCTTGGTTTAATAATAACAATTATTATTAACTAAACTAGTCTGGCAAGAGATATTGACTTTGAGTTGACTTGAGTTGGTTGTGATACTAACCCCATTTAACTGAGGAGACGAATCCTCTCTTGAATAGTGTTTCACTTCCAATACTTTCACCCGACCCAACTATAGTCACTCGATGAAGGTTGTGCCATGATTTGACTATAATCAAAGCGGTGCTTTCATACTGAAGGTCAACAGTATTCTCAGGTGGAGAGAATTATGTAAATCAGTCACATCGATATTTTCTGTTTGACCTTTGATATATTAACCAACAAAAAACTATCGAGTGAGTCGTTCCATAGTTATCCAATTACTATCAATACGTAACCCCTAAGTGTCTCCAACAGTCATGAGTAATACACTGCCCAATATTTAGAGAGCATTATGTGCTCTAGTCTCGACAAATACATCAATATCCAGTCTCGATGCATCTTAACTAGGAACATCTAAAATGGTATATTTATTTTCATCGTGATAAATTACTCATGGTTACAACACTGTGTAACTACTATCACAAAACATACCATTTATGGATTTTCTATTAAATATACTTTAAATTAAATTAATTAATTAATATAAAACATTATATCAAGTATATAATAGAAAGAAAACACCTTTTATTTTGAGCAAGATTGGTTATCAAGTTAGATATATGTAATAAATTACACAATTGCCCCTAGGGCATACTCCTTACTCTATCAATCTCCCACTTGCACTTGAGCTCAACTATGGAATCCTATTCCAACTTCTCCAGTCAATTTCCTAAAAATCAATTGGGTCAGTCCCTTAGTGAATGAGCATGCTATTAAGCTTCAATTATCTACTCTATCAATCAACCCTCTTCGACGTTGATAAACTACGTTTATCATATGGAACAATTCGGAGTATGTCTCTCAACTTCTAGTGATCTCTAAGATCTTTTACCAACTATATCGTGATATTGTTATCATATAACAATATTATGGAATCCTCAACATTTGGAATCACCCTCAGCTCAGTTATAAATTTGTGCATTTATATTTATATAGTTTGCTTTTATTGTGGCATTATTCAAGGCGATTTAAATAGCCTTTTTCGTTGAATCAGCCATAGTCTTTCATTTGGAACATTTCCAACTTAGATTCTTAACATGAATTTATTATCAACATATCATACTTAATATTACTTATGAACTTTGAGTCTAACGCTCCTTCATAAGGAGTTTGTTGTTTTTGTAAATAATTCTCCAATATTTTATAAATACACGAGGATACCTCAAATAACCACTTAGTGGTATCTATTTGGATTTGATATTTGCTTTATGCATCAAATACATAAACAAATCATGATATCGTAGACAACATAACATTATGATAATTCCTATTCCCAATATGTAAGGAATCCTTCTTACATGTTTTGTATCAGAAATTTTAATGAGGTGTCTTTGCATATCGTTTTAGGACATTCCCAATACCTTTTTTTTAAGAAAACGAGTGATCTTCTATTAGTAGAGGAGAGCGCTTATAGGACATTTCCAATATATTTTATACTTACTACAAAAGCCATCACTCACAAATCCAACGTCGAGTATCAAAACAATTAAGGCTGATTTTAGCATAAGTACATCGTTGAAAAATCAACAAAGTGTTGTTTATAGTTTAGAAAATATCAATGTACCTTTTAACGTTCTTTCTTATGAACACATACTTCCTCTGCATTTTGATCAATAATAAAACTATTTGATGTTTCTATCAAAACACTTGTTTAATTTTGATGCTTTTCTGAATGATAATTTCATATCTGTTCTCAGATCGTATCTGAAAATTCACAAACTCAATATTGCTTCCACTGACTTCGAGACACTTTGGTTATTATGTGTAAATAGTTTACTCTAAATTATTATTTAGAATTTTCCGTTTCACACATACATAGTGTAACGACCCGGAATTTCACCGCTTTAATTTTGGAATATTTAATTGATTTTAAATATTCAAATAATAGATTTTATAACTAAAAATAAAAATATTTTAAATAATAAATAATGATCATGAAATAGTTTTCAAAATTTGTTTACAAAAATATTTAGTTCGAAGAAAAATCGAAAATGTGACCGGAATTCGTTTTCCGAATTTTCGACTTTTTGTCGAATAAAAGTTGTCGATATCGTTGTGAACTCTTTAGTATACGTATACACATTTGTAAATAAGTTAGTATATGTATATATGTGTGTATTAGTGTATGTATATATGTATTCATACCTAAGTATATAAAGTTTAAAATAAAAATATAAGTGTCACATCATCGGAAACATTTTGGCGACTTAAGTACAAATCATGTTAAAAACATGTTCGCTCATGGGGTTTTAAGGGGGGACAAGCTTGTAGGCATTGGAAACATGGAGGAGACAAGGGTTTAAGGTGGAAAAAAAGAGTGGAGGGTAAAGGACAAGGGCATTTAGGTAATTCATGTTTTCTCTTTCTTACAAATTGCCCTTCATTTCTTCAAAATTTTCCTTCGTTTTATTTTATCATATATTTTTCATCTCTTACTCTAATGGAGAAATTCTTTTATTAAAACCATAGAAACTTCTAGTGGCTACAACTTTCATATGTACTACTTCTTCAAATTTTGAGCATAGCCATGTCAAAATATCATTTCTTTGTAGAGTATTTTCGGACCCATATTTTCAAGTCCGAAAATACCTCTTCTTCTTTTGACCATATCTCCCTCAAAACAGACCCAATTTAATTGATTCTTTCTTTGAAATAGAGAAGAGAATTTTAAAGAATTTTTCCTTTAGAAACTTTTCCAAATTCCACTAGTAACCTGTCCAGAAATCAGTTGGAAAATGACACATTTTTGGGTTATTTTTGATAGCTTAAGGTGAGAAAAGTTTTACTTTTCTTACTAAAGTTTTAGCTTTGGATGTTGAAAATAACCATTGTTTATTTGTTTAAATATGACGCTTACTTTGTGGATGTTATATCTGACTTGATTTATTGGAATTTAGGGTTGAGTTGTATGTATACATGTATTGTTTGTGTATGTGGTATGAAATGTTGATTTGCAAGCTTGGAAATGAAACTAAAGGTTAGTAGAATGAAAGTTAGGATCTTGCTAGTGTATGTTATGATGACACATTTATGTGATGCGTTCATGCTTGAATTCCTATATGTTAAAGAACTTAGCATTTAAATTGTTTGTGTGGCGACATCGAAATCCCTTGTATAAGTGGTTTCTTTTCTTACTTTAAATTGCTAGGAAGCTTTATAAAAGTTTTAAACCTCACTTTTAGTTTCAAACTTTATTCATAAGTTATAAAGATTAGTTTAAGAATTAAAGATAGAGTTTTGAAAGCTATTTAGAGTAAAAAAAACAAGATTTAAAATTTTAGGTCGAATAGCGATAGTCGCTATAAAAGCAGTTCGTGAAAAACGAACTCTTTTTGAATTTAAAATATTTTAATTTAAGTATATTTTTGAAAAGTGTTTTTGAAAACTTAATATAAGTTTTTAAAAGCAATTATTACCGATTGATTAATTATTTAATTATTTATTTAATTAATGATTATTTAATAATTAATTAAGTAAGGTAATTAGTACTTAATCATCTGTTAATAAAGAAAATTAGTACTTAATTATTAATCAAGTAAGTTAATTATAATTAGTTAATTAATTAAAGATTGTTTATTAATTAATAATTTGTTTAAGGATTAATTTGTGTTTAATTATTAATTAATGATTAATAGTTATTTATTTATCTAACAAAGGTTTAATTAATTACTAGTTAGGTTAAGATTTAATTAAGATTTAATTATTTTTAATAAAGGTTTAATTATTATTTATGTTTTAATTAAGTATTATTTAATTATTAATTGAGATCAATTAACAGATAATGATTTATTTAAAGATTAACTATTTTAAATAATATTTAATTATTATTTAATTAATAGTTAATTATTATATAATTATTAATTAAAGGTTTAATTATTATTAAATAAAGAGTTTAAATGTTATTTAATTATTAAAAATTTTTTTTAAAGTTTAAACCATTTCCAAAAGATCGATTTTGTTTTGAAAGCAAACTCTCTTTTAGAGAATATTTTATCCAAGGGATTTTCTTTGTCGATTACCCTTAAGTAACCCCAATTAAATATGAAACCCAATGACATATGTTTAGCAGAATAAAACGCCGTTCTGCTAATTAAATTGTAATTGACATCTGTTTAGCATAATAAAACAACATTCTGCTAATTAAATTATATTTAACACCTGTTTAACAGAATAAATCCGAGTTCTACTATTATATTGTTTTGAACATTAAATTGTATAGAAGCAAATTTATATTTGATAAGAGATGTTTTGTATATATGCATAGTTGTTATTTTCTTTTGTATATATCCCCATACTTAGTTTAAATAATGTTCGAATGGAAACATTATCCCCTTTGAAGTATTTTGTTAAACCTTGTGCATGGATTTTACAAAGATAAATAATTATTTAAATAAAGATGGTTTAAAATAAATAAATTATTTCAATAATAAGGTTTTAAAATTAATTGATTATTTTAATAATAAGGATTTAAAATTAATTAATTATTTTAATAATGGTGTTTTAAAATAAATGAATCATTTTTCTAATCATGTTTTAAGGTCAATTTATCACTATAATAATAATGTTTTAAATTTAAGTAATCATTTTGTTAATGATGGTTTAAGATTAATTAATCATTTTAAATAATGAGTTTTTAAAGGTTAATAAATCATTTATACTAATAAAAGTTTATAGTTAATTAACCATTTAACCAGGATGATTAAAGTTAATTAATCATTTTAAATAGTGTTTGTTTTGAAGCAATGAATTGGGATTAAAGCTAATTAATTATTTTAAATAAAGCTGTATGAAATAATTAAATTTTAAAATTTAATTGATCATTTTAAATAATGATATTGAAGTAATAAATTTTGGTTTAAAGTTAATCATTCATTTTGATAAAGTTGTTTAAAGTTATTACTTTTAATGCGAAAGCCTAGCACATGTTAGTTTTAAAAGTAAAGTTCGATTTGGTTATGGAAAAGTAGTTCCGTAAACAATATCGCTTATATGGAAAGGATTTAGTAATATTTTTAACATTAAACGTCGAGGCATGGACTTTCTATCTCGAAGGTTAAAAATGTCATCAAAGCAATGCCTAGAAGTAACACTACCTCAACTTGCCTGCTTCATTTCAACTAAGGGATAACACTTGCTTGGAATCGATGAGTAATAGTAAGAATATGAAATTTGATTTCCATGTACGATCATTTTTAATTATCCCCGTTAGTTGATTTATTAACTATCGGTTCAGCTTTCTTCATGGTGTATCGTCACCATAAAAACGATTTGTTGTTCTTTTGAGCTTTGTTATCTTTTTTCGGAAGTGACTAAAACCAGAAAGCGAGTGGGGGCCAAGTTATGTGGGGTTGCTCCCATTAAGGTATATTCGCATCCACTCTAGATTGGATTCGGTTTGTGCATTAAGATGTTAAATACTAGGATTCTCGGTAAAGTTGGCGGGGTCCGGCTTGGAGTTCCCGAGAGGTGTCGCAAGAAGGTGACCCTCTCAAGTATATTTCTAGAGGTATACTTTCGGCACAGGGGGGCGCACCCTCCTAGTCATTTGTTGGAAAATTTCTCTATTATTTCCTTTGATTCCAAGTTTTTAAGTTAACTTTTTTCTTAATTACACCGGGAAGTGTTGAGAGCACTTCACGATGTTTAATTATTCGCACCCATAGTTGAGATTGGAAATTGTTATTGTGAAAGGAAACCCGTTCCGCAGTTGGCGGCATGGTCCCACATATATTGTGGTAAAATTCCTTTCCTTATTGTTAGTTCAAATCATTGAATTGTTTTCTTAATTGCACCGAGAAGTGAATAAGGTTCTTCTCGATGTTTAATTATTTGTGTTCATTCTTTAAGTTTTGATTTTTATCTGTCTATGCTTATTTATTTGTGTTTGGATTGTAGTTCTGATTTGTTTCCAATTTCTTCATCTATGAATGTTGATCTTGTGAGGTAAAAATCCATTCTGCATTAGTGGCGTGGTCTCACAGAATTATTATATCTTCATCCCATTACTTGAGTTTTCTCTTGCTGGTATTACCAGACTGATCTGGATGTTATTTTATTTTAACGGTCGGGTCAGCCCGAGCATATTTTCCAGATTAACTTCAGATTGTTAGAACCTCTAGTTTATGTTTCAATGACAAAAAATATATAATCATACACACACACACACACTCACACATTTTATCAAGATTACATGTATATACTACAAGAAGACATCATGTTCGAAGATATTAAGACTCAAAGACAAACGAAGATCTATCAACCATACTATAGTTAGTAAGGTTATTCTACTATAAAAGAGTCTTAGATAAAATGTTGCTAAGGTCTACTTGAGTATATATGCACACATGATCATACACAAATTCAAATACTTCATAATACAGTAAAAAACTGCATTTATTAACCATTGACGTCTGAGGTAAAACCACAGACGTCTGAGGAAATACTCGGGAAAATAAATTTCTGAAGCCATAGACGTCTGAGTTTTTACCACGGACGTCTATCTTCTGAAAAACTGCATATTTCTGAATAGACACTTCTGTTGAACAAAAAGAGATTACCTCTTCATCGAAAGGTTGAAGCATTTAAAATAAATAAACCTTATCTAATAGTAACAACTCTTCATTTGCATCCTTTCGAATCTATAAATACTACCATGATTGAGATTTAGAGATTAACTGAATCGAATTAATTAAATCTACTTTCTCTTGATTTCTTATCACTCTCTTGTGCATACATTGCTTATATACTCTCAATCTATTATAACCAAAATATAATTTTGGTTAAACCACTTCCTACAACTCAAAGCATTCATATTCACATGCTCAAAGGAGATCATAGGAAGATTTGTACTATTAGTCAAAAACTGTGTTATTTGGAACACAAGATTGTCAAAGATATACTTTTTTATTAGCATATTCCTCCGGGCGAAGCGAGTGTTAGTTGGTTAAAGGAAATACTGAAGGGGAGCTTTGAAACTAGACGTAGAATGGGAGGTCCAAACCAGTACAAAATATCTGGTGTGATCGCTATTATTTATCTTATATTCAATTATTGTTCTCTGCTTAACATAGTTAGTAATATACACTCATAGACATATATATATATATTACGTTATTTATAAAGATCCTATAGACTTTCAATTGGTATCAGAGCAAGGTCATTTCAATCTACAGTAACACGTAACTGAAAAATCAATAAAATGGCAAGCACATTTCATGAAGGTCAATCAACTGCTCGTCCTTCACTATTTACTGGTTCTAATTATGCTTATTGGTCAACATGTATGTGAATTTTTATGGAAGCAAATGGCTTAGAAATATAGTTAGCAACTCAAAACAAATATGAAGCACCTAACACCGATATTAGCATATGAACTGATGCATAAAAAGCATAGGCAACTAACAATGCCAAAGCTATGAATGTATTGTTTTGCTCACTTGACAAAAATGAGTTTTCACGTGTCACGCTTTGAAAGACTGCATATGATATATGGCATACTTTACAAGTCACACACGAAGGCACAAATAAAGTCAAGCAAACTAGAATTTCAATTTTACAAAACCAATTTTCATCTTCCAAAATGAGAACAAGTGAATCAATTATTGATATGTATGCAAAGTTTCAAACCATTCAACACGATCACATGACATTTGGAGTCAAATTCATAGATTTTGATTTAGTCGTGTGAATTTTAACCTCTTTGACAAATGAATGGGAAAGAAAATTTTTAGCCATCGAAGAAGCTAATGATCTTTCTCAACTTAAAGTCGAACAGCTAATAGAAAATTTGATGTCATACGAAGCTAACTTGTAGGGTAAAAAGGATCAAAATCATGAGAAGAAAACATAGCATTCCAAGCAAGTAACGAAGATTCAGACTTAGACGAAGAGGAGATTGTTATTATTTCCAAGAACTACAATAAATTTAAGAAGTTCAATAAGATGACCAAATTTCAAAATGCTGACAAACCAAACTCCCCAAATCAAACATCGATTAAATGTTATGAATGTGAAAATTTTGGAGACATGAAGAAAGATTGTCCATAGCTCAACAATGATAAAAGGAAAAGCAAATTCGAGAAACTCAAGAAAAAGAAAAGAGCTTTTCAAGTAACATGGGATGATTCGAATTCATCTTCTTCTTCAAATAATGATTGTGAAAGCGATTCGAAACAAGCAAATGTGTGTTTTATGGCTAACACTGATGAGGTACGTCCTGAACTTACTTATGCTGAAATAATGGAAATAAGCATTGAATTAGATGATAAATATAGAGAAACAAAAAAATTAAATAAAGAATATGTAGGAAAGTTAACTAGATCAGAATTAGAAATCGGATTATTAAAACATGAAAAAAAATTTAGAAGAAGAATTAGAAATTGATCAAGAAAAATATGCAACATTATTATCTCAAAGTGACAAATTACTAAATGATTTAGAAAATTATAAGTTAGAAAAAATTAATCTAGAAAACGAAATACTAGAATTACAAGCAAATTTAGATTCTAGAAATATTGAAATTTGTGATCTTAAAAGTAAATTAGATAAAGTAACAAATAATGTGACAAAATTCAACAAATGAAAACAAAATTTATAAAATTTGATTATGATATTTAAACCATTTGGAAATCGAAATGGATTAGGTTTTAAAAATAAACAAAAATCAAAGAAATATAGCACATCATACACAAAATTCAAAAAACTAAAGATAGAAACCAAGTTTAAGAATTCATATACAAATATGGTCAAAATATGGATTCCAAAAACAAATAGTAAACTAATTAGACAAAAATATATTGATGAATATTTACAAAAAGTTGTATGTAACAAAAATTACATTTCTAAAGGGACCAAATCATCATGGATATGGCTACCTTCCTCCACTAACATGTAGGACCCTAATCAAAGAAGGTGGGTAGCAATTAAATTTTTCTTATTTTGCAGGTACCCAAAATTAAAATAAAGAGTAAAGAGAAATGGATACTCAATAGCGGTTGTTTTAAGCACATGACTGGAAATGCTAATATGTTAGCAAATATAACATATATCGATGGTGGCACTGTAACATTCGGAGATAACTCAAAAGGATTTGTCATCGTCACTGGAGAAGTCATCACTATCAGTATTTCTAGCTCTCCTATAATTACTAATGTTCTATTGGTAGAAAATTTGAAACATAACTTATTAAGCATAAGTCAATTATGTGATAAAGGATTTAAAATTGATTTCGAGAAAAATAAATGCAATATTTTTTATCAAAATAAAAATTTAATTTTTGAAGGATTTAGAAATCGAAACATATATGTTTTAAACATGAATGTCAAAAACAACACAAATTTATGCTTAGCCGTGAATAATGATGATCCATGGTTATGACATAAATGATTTTGCCATATAAATTAAGAATATCAACAAACTAGCTAAAAATGAATTAGTTATTGGATTACCTAAAATCAACTACAAGGTTAAAAACCTGTGTGTCGCTTGTCAATTTGGTAAATTAAAGAAAAGCTCCTTTAAATCTAAAAAGGAAATTTCCACAAAACAACCTCTCGAATTACTCCATCTAGATTTATTCGGACCAACTCAAGTACGTTCAATAAATTATAATAAATACGTTTTTGTAATTATTGATGATTTTTCAAGATATACTCGGACATTATTTTTAAAACATAAAAGTGGCACTTTTGAAATGTTCAAAAAAATTCTAAACGAATAAAATAATTAAGAATTTAAAAATAAAAAATATATGAAGTGATCACAGACGTGAATTTGAAAATGAACTATTTACAAATTTTTGTAACAAAAAGGGAATTAGTCATAATTTTTCGTTTGCTCGAACACCACAACAAAAGTGTTATAGAAAGGAAAAATTGAACTTTACAAGAATGTGCACGAACTCTACTAAATAGTAGTAACTTACCAAAGAATATTTGGGCCAAAGCTGTTGCTACTACTTGTTACGTATTAAATTGTGTAACACTTAGACCAATGACTATAAACACATGCTAAGAAATATTTTTTAACAAGAAACTGAAAGTATCATATTTTCGTGTATTTGGGTCAAAATGCTTCATATTAAACACTAAAAATTATCTAGGAAAATTTGATTCTAAAGCTGATGAAGGAATTTTTGTTAGCTATTCAAATCGAAGCAAAGCATATAGACTCCTTAATAAACGAACAAATATTATAGAAGAAAGTCTTCATGTCTCATTTTACGAATACTTTAAAGGTAATAAAAATGACGATGACGAAGAAATTATAAATAAAACTAATATACCTATAAATGAAAATAAGAATAATAATGTCAATAACAATAATGATAATATGATAACACCATCACATAAAACCATCCTATTAATAATATTATTGGAGATTTAAATACACGAGTATCAACCAGAAAACATTTAAATCAAATGAGTCATGTTGCATTTATATCAAATTTTGAATCGAATTTTTTTAAAGAAGCATCAAAAGATGATTTTTTAAAGAACTTAATCAATTTGAAAGAAATGATGTTTGGGAACTTGTACCAAGACCAGACAATCAATCTAGAATTGGAACGAAATGGGTTTATAAAAATAAAGCAGACGAAAATAGAAATATTGTACGAAATAAAGCAAGATTAGTAGCTTAAGGATATAATCAAGAAGAATGAATTGATTACGATGAAACATTTGCTCCTGTAGCACGTCTCGAAGCAATACGAACATTACTGGCTTTTGCATGTCATCATAATTTTAAACTTTTTCAAATGGACGTAAAAAGTGCATTTTTAAACGAATTTATAAAAGAAAAAGTGTATGTTGAACAACCTCCTTTATTTGTTTACGAGAAACATCCTGATCATGTACTTAAACTTAAAAAGGCCTTATATGGACTAAAACAAGCACCTCATGCTTGGTATGAAAGCTTAAAAACTCATTTACAAAGTTCCGGTTTTCAAATTGGTAAAATTGATTCCACTTTATTCATAAAACAAGAGAATAATAATATTTCAACTGTACAAATATACGTTGACGATATTATATTTGGATCCACTGACGAAAAATTATGCACTGAAATTTCTAAAATAATGAAAGATGAATTTGAAATGTCACATATGGGAGAATTAAACTATTCTTAGGACTACAAATAAGACAATAAGAAAATGGAATTTTTATAAATCAAGAAAAATACTATCAAGATTTATTAAAATGTTTTGGAATGGAAAATATATCAAGTAAACCAACTCCAATGAGTACTACACTACATTAAGATAAAAATGAAAATGGAAAAGATTTCGACCAAAAATTATATCGAAGTATGATAGGATCTCTGTTATACTTAACAACTAGTAGACTAGATATTATGATGCGTGTATGTTGATGTGGTCGTTTTCAAGTACAGCCACAAGAATCACATCATCGAGCGGTAAAATGAATCATAAGATATTTAAAAAATACTAGAGATTACAGACTTTTTTACCCAAAAGGAAGCTCGTTCGAACTCGTGTCATATAGTAATGCTGATTCCGGCGGTTGTAAAATAGATAGAAAATCATAAGTGGCGCATGTCATTTTATTGGTCAGCCTTTAGTTTCATGGTTTAGTAAAAATCAAAACTGTGTTTCGTTCTCGACATGTGAAGCCGAATACATCTCAGCGGCTTTAGCATGCTGCACAAGTAATCTATATGCAACACACACTTCTAGATTTCAGTAAAATCATAACAAAATCTCCTATATATTGTGATAATACAAGTGCCATAGATTTATCAAAAAATCCTATTAACCTTTCTTGAATAAAACATATAGATATTCGTCACCATTTTCTATGAGATAATGTGGAAAAAGGAATTATATCACTGGAATTTGTAAATACCGAAAATCAAATAGTTGATATTTTTACTAAACCATTAAGTGAACTAACTTTTATTAAATTAAGACGAGATCTAGGAATATGTTCTTATAGTGAATTGGTTAATTAAATTTGTAGGATTTGTTTTGTACACTTAAAAAATTTTGGGAAGAAAAGCTCAATAAAACTACACAGATAAAAATTTATACACTTAGATTAATACAAACCACATAAAACTTAACTACCCTCTGTTTAATGTTATATGGTTAAACTTATTTTCCTCAACCAAACTTCTAAGTATAGTAAAAACTTTCTTTTATAAATCAGCTTGTTTTCCTCCTAAATACAAATAGTTTATTAAGACAAATATTACTCAAAAAATGTCTTTCGATCACGACTCCACCTACTCAACTATCGACTATAAATTACCCTCATCGGTTAGCACTTAAGTTTCACCAACTAAATCTACAACTCCATCAATTCGCTCAGCCTCTCTAAATATTGTTGCATCACCTACATATCACACTGGCTTTTCCCCTAAGGAAAAGAAAGCCAAACGGTCAAGTGATCTGCAGTCAACATCTCTCATCGACAAAGTCGATGAAATATATCACTATCAACAAGAAATGATGGGAGTTCAATGTGAAATGTATTACGAGCAACAACATCAAGGATCTCATCTAAATTTTCTTGAAAAATGTATTCTAGAAATTTTTGGTCATTCACCAACAAAAAATTGCATACATCCAAAATCTCCTCAATTAAAAGAAACTCCTATAAAAGCGTATAATATTAATCCAAGAAATCTATGCAAGCCAAGACCATCCAACCAAGATTGGATTGACACTCCATCTCGTCCAAGTTGGTCCCCACTAAAGCCATTAATTGACGACACAAAGGTTGAACCGATTTCATGGGATATACAACAAATTAAAAACTCTAACCTCTCTGACAAAAACTAAATTTATGCTAAGCATTAAAATAAGTTTCTTTTGTAATTTTTGATACATATATTGTTTTAATTCTCTTGATATTTCAAAAAAATGATTGACATTAAATTTTAAGCATACTTTCAGAAAAATACATACCACAGACGTCTGTGACACTACCACAAAAGTTTGTTGGGAACTCAAAAATGTGTGTCATATCTCTATGTTTATTTTTCTAAAACCATAGACGTCTGTGGAAACCTCAAAAACGTTTGTCATATGTTTCTGTTTATTTCTAACTAAAAGCACAGACGTCTGTGCCACACCCACAGATGTCTTCGCTATTCCAAAACCCTATCTCTAGTAGTCATATATATATATATATATAAGTTTTCCCAATATTACCTTCTACCACCAAATTACTTTCCAATTCTAAAACCCTAGCCTCCATCCAATCTCTATTTTCTCACTAATATCCCTAAACCAAAAAATCTAGTTAACAAACATTCCAAGAAAGGTCAATTATCCTCTTCTCACAATCTCTTAGTTAATGATGCTCTCATTCAAGAATGGCTTCGAAATAGCACGATTGCCAACATGCGATTTGACGAGCTAAAACAAAGAAGCTTCATTCTGGGCCTTTTTATAGATTGTGCAAGTTCGGAGAATATAGCATTCAAGCACTTACTGTCGCCTCCGAATGTCGGGATTTAGTCAATTTCAATGAAAATGAGGTACAAATCGACCAATTAGCTATCTTTCTTTTCTACGCCAATTTATGTAGTAGTGATATATGGACTACTGAGAATGATGATGGTTGGTTATGGATGAGTGTTTACGGACATGCTCTAAAAATTAGCATCAAAAACATTGGACGTATACTTAATTGTTCTTCGTCCGGGGTCGATTTGGAAGAAATTCCCAACCACAGAAACTTGCCACGAGATGAAATAACTCATCTTATTTGGGAAGGTAGGATGCCCCAGTGGAAATCCGTAAATTCATCTACTAACGTCCAAAAGCTATATTATTAAATCGTATGATAATAAATACGATAATTCCACGTCTTGGTAGCCATAAACAAATCTACGACAACGATCACAAAGCTCTTTATGCTATTTTTGATGAAAAAAAATTAATTGGGCTAAATTCATTCATAATGAAATTAAAAGCTTTTGGTCTCATCATCGACACACTATTATCTATGCTCTATACATTATGCGTCTCTTAAATGCTCTTGGGGTACCTTTCTATATCTCTCATTTGGAAGAATTCCCCGTTAAAGAAAGCGGTATACTGTTTTTATCGTTGATGCATCTTCCCGAATGACCACCCCCAGGAATCTCCCTTGAACAATGGTCCTTACAATAGCAACAACAAAAGCATCATGGTACTTCTCCCACTACTACTCCTCAGCAAAATTACTCACCTCATCCTTCACAATCTACATCCTCCCGTCACGCTACCGAATATTATTGGGATTCTAAAATACAAAAAACCGTAGGATCGATTTCATCCTAGAGGGGGGGTGAATAGGGTGATACCAATGAGTATAAAAATTTATTGCAGAAGTATATAAAATAATTTCAACACAGATCACAATAGAATAATAGCAGTACAGATAATGACAGAATATAAAAAGCAGAAAATAGAACACACAGATTTACCCAGCTTCGGCAAAACCCTGCCTACGTGCTGCTCCCAAGGTTTCTACTAGAAATTAAGTATTCAGACGCTTACTCACGTAAACTCACGACACCCACTATCAACTAACCTAACTCTACGCTCAAAACCCTGCCACAACTCAGCCTCTGAGTTGTGAATTCTCGAACTACACCACCGTAATTCATCCCCTAGTCACACGACTATAAATTACAAAAGATTAAAGCAAAAATACAAATTTAAAAACAATTAAAAACAAAACCCTAATTTTAAAATTTGCTTCGACAATCGACCGCTTCTTCAATTCGCTCACAGCTCCTTCAATTTGATCGAGTTCGGTATAAATTGGTATGTGATTTTAAGCTCTTTGCTTTATTGGTTAATTTCCTTCAACTCGATGATTTCGTTGCCGATGATGTTACATTTATATAGGATTCAAATTCCTATTTTCTCGTTCATCTGATATTTTGTTCGGCCACTTGATTATGTTTGAATGACTGTGATTTTTATGACTTGTTCAAATTCGTATATTTGATTGCTTGTTTCTCACGGCTTGATTTCTTTCGTGGCCACCACGACTTGTTTGATTTCGGACTTGGTTCACTCTTTTTTCCTTGGTCATCACGGTTTTGATTTTGCTGGCATTTTTGGTTCCGTAAATTTCTGATGACTTCGGCATAGTTGTCTTTGACTTGGTTTGGGTTTGAAACTCGAACTCTGTAGCTTGTTGGAGTTTGACTTTGATTGTGTTCGTGGTTGACTTCGGCCATTTGAAAATATTTTGATTTTCTGGACTTTCTTTATGATAAACTGCTGCTTTGGTTTTTGTAATGATATTTTGACTTTGTTTGAAACTCTATGTCCAGTAGCTTGGTTCTTTGGTCTCTGACTTTGTCATGTTCGACATGTGTGTTCATGCCTGTAGTTTCATACGTATCACTGTACATGTTGTTTACTTCACATTGTCCGGTCTTGTTTCACTTCACTGTTCACTGTATATTCATTGTTGAGGCTGTTGTTGACTGATCTTTGCTTGCATCTGTAGTGTTGCAGTGTTGTTTCATTGAGTCTGTACATTCATGTTGTATTTGCATGCCAGATTCACTTGAGTCTGGTTGTCACTGCTGTGTGGTTCGATGTACTTGAATATGTACTTGTTTGTCTGGCCTCTGGACATCAGATTTTTCATTTGCTTGTATACTTCATGTAGAGGCTGCACTTGCTTACATTGCTGTTTTTGTTTGAAGTTGCACTGGGTTTGTTTGTTCATTATTCCGGTTGACATGTGCACACCTTGTGTACCATCTGGAGCTTGTTATGATATGCTAGCTCGAGTCATGTAGTTCATGTGTACTTAAGTAGTGCCTCTGTTCATTACATATGACTTTGAGTCTTCTTGCTTTGCATTGTATTGTTGTCACATGTGGAAACTGCTTGTTTTATTTGCTGCCTGGTCTGGTATACATATGCACTGCTCACTGGTCTAATCATGCTACTTGTATGTGGTCTTGTTGATATTGTCTGCATTGGACTTGTATGCTCGATATGCTGGCTTGAGTCCGTTACCTTGATTCACTGTATATTGATTCTTATGCAGTCAGCATTTGCTTGACTTGATTACTTGTTTCTCTGACCAGTTTGGGTTCAAGTGTACTTCCGAATTTTTGGTCGAGACTGTGTTGTATGTATCTTGACCCATAGTTTTGTATTGCATCTGAGTTGAATCCAGCTTAAAGCTCGGGGTTGACCTTGTGCTCGTGTCGTGACATAATATTTATTTCACTTGAGTTGAACCCGGCTTTTGATTGGATTTGACCTTGTGCTCACCTGTCCCTATAACTTCATTAAGTGTATATCGGTGTGCACGGCCTTGTGGCATTTACAGTGATACACTGTGCATGTCACAAGCTGTTCGTGTGTGATGAATTAAATGATGACGAACAACCCAAATAACTGGGGCACATAATATTTTCAAAAATCATTTTATTTTACACTGCAAAAATATTTTCTTTTCAATTTTACTACGTTAGTGTTTATTTTGCAGATTGCTCAGATGCGGGATTCAATCTGGAATAGAGTTGAAGATAAATATGAGTGAATGAGCGATATGTAGTGAGGACATTTGTAAATTGAAATGTATTGCAATTGCAAATTGTATATATATAGTGAGAGCTCAAATTTGTACTATTCAAAATTGTAATAAATATTTGGTTGAATAAAATATCCTTTTGAATTTAAATTATGTGTTATTTATTTTATTCAGCAAATATTTATTTAATTACGTGAAAAATAAAATAGTATATTAACAAATACAGTTAAATGAATATATGTTTATTATCATCAAACAAAAATCATATACTCGCATATTCAACAATCTCCCCCTTTTGATGATAACAAACATATATTTAAGATTTTGAATTTATTAAATGTATTTGATCATTCAATTTGCTCCCCCTATTTGAATGCTCCCTCTCTACACACAGCTCCCCCTTCATATATGCATAAAAATATTCAAATGAGCCTTGATGCAAATATAAAATATTTGACCTTTATTTTCCAAAATCTTAACTTTTCTCTCCCCCTTTTGTTATCAGCAAAAGAGTAATAGTGTCAGAAAAAATAGAGAATAAAGTGATAGACATTAATACAGCATTAAAACTCAATCGAGTATAAATATTAAATTTCAATAAAAAATCAAACAAATATCATAAATACTCTATTTGACGCATATTCCACTTTAGAATGATATGGATGATGTCATCATATAAAACCATATAGTTGTGTCTATTTATGGTATATTTATTTCAGGAATTTGAATATCTACTAACCATTTATAACCATTAGGACTTTTAAATGAGATTAGTAGTATTTCAAATTTTTATTAAAAAAATGAATTCAAGTATCTTCTAACCACGCATAACCGTGAGGACTTTTAAATAAGATTAGAATCAATTTAATCAATTAATTTTGATATGCGTTCCATACATGCATAATCGTGAGGACTTTTAAATGAGCATGGAAGCACATAATCAAAAATTCCAAGTAATTCACCCATGCATAACCGTAAGGACTTTTAAATGAGAGTGAATACTTAGGATGTTTTTATTTGTTAAAAAAATATATAATTAATTGAAAAACGAATGATTTACCATTTTAAATACCACATATTGACAACTATATTGGATTTTTATGAGTGATGGTTGATAGAAGTATGATAGAAATAGAAATGGTCATGGAATTTTTACCAAACAAAACATTTTATAACTCTTGTTTAAATTTCTAAAGAAATTTACTAAATACACTGTTTCAAGTTATAATATATGATCAATATCAACACTCATCACTTTTTCAATCACTATTTATCCTTTTGATAATCAGTAGGGAGTCAGAGTAGTCATTTTAAAATCAAATTCAAAAATAATTATAAAATCAAAATTTCCAAAATGACTAATCTGAAACAAGGTCAACAAAAATGATTTTCTAGAAGGGGTTTTATAAGTAAAATGTCTGCTATTTGAAAATTATTTGAAATGAAAAATATGCTGATATTTTTTTTGAAAAACGATGCAATTACTGAATGTCTCAACATAAGTCACGTTCCACCAGGAATTTTTCTATCAACTAGATTACCAGTGTAATCTGCATTTGAATTTCTCTTAGACTCAAGATTATCATTAATTGAATGTTATAGACCAAACCGTGAAGTTGCAACAATTTCTTGAAATCATTTTTAACAGCTTTTAAATGAAGTTCTCTTGAATTTGAATTGAAGCCGTGCAAATAAACAAGCAGTGAACATAGTGTCAAATATATCCACTTGTATCAAGAGTAATAAATAAAACACCATCATTAGTCCAAAACAAAAACTATATGAACTGGTTCAAGAATGAAACGATGATTCGTCAACATTTTTGCACAAATCAGAATAAAAATAAGAACAAGTCAAATAAGAACATATCAAATAAGAATAAGTCAGAATCAAATCAACATTTATTTCATCATCACGTAACTGGCTGATTTAATTCAGATTACGGTGCAGATTATCACATTTAATATATCGTTGAAAATAAATATACCATTACAAGTTTTACCTTTACGATAATTTTTCATTGTTGCCCATTGTGATTCTGTCACCTTTATACTAGGCTAAGGAACTTTGATTTGATGCCCATTGTGTTTCTGGAACAGCCAGAATCCAGATAACATTGTTGTTGTTCCTTAGCCTGCCACCACACCTACACGAGAAAATATTTTTGTGACCTATTTGTTTTTATAGGTCCATGGTTGTTAGTGGCAACAAATTTTGAAAAATAATTTTGTGGAGATCCAAAACTATTTATATATGTCCCTTTCGGCACCCAGATTTGTTTGAATTTGAGGGATTTTATGTTTGTGCCTTTTGGAACCCAAATTGGAATAGTTTTCACATGTTTGGGTCTATACCAACAAGTATTTTGACTGTGTCCAATTTTTCTACAAATTGTGCACTCGGATTTGACTTGATTAATTTTGCTTTTAACAGGTTCAGATTGATTATACCCAAGTCCTTGTCTATATGTATTAGCATTTTGTTTTCCTATTAGCATATTTAGTGATCTTTCACTTTTGGAAAATTTTCCTAAAGTTGCAGACAATTGTTGGACATGTGTTTTGAGAGATTCGTTTTCGTGCAATAATTGTGTGCACCTTTTAATAGAATTTTCTCTCCTAGTATTTTCACTTTCTTTCAAAATCAGAATTTCATTTTCAAGCGATTTAATTTTAATTTCTGATTTTTTAATTTCTCCTTCGAATGTTGGACACTTATCACACTTAGGGTTCTTGCTTTGATAGTTTTTAACCAATTGATCAAGCTGTTTATTTAAATCTATCAATGTATCTCTTTCTGATTCAATTTTAGCGTACTTCTCCCTAAGTCATTCAAAACAGCCATTTACTTCATGGAAATATATAAGTAATTCCGAGTGAGTAAGTTTTGATACCTCGCTTGGCTCATCATCGTCGCTATCAGTTATATTACCTCGAAGGCACAGATCTGCTCTTTCACTCTCACTGCTAGTGCTTTTATAATCACCATCACTTTTATTCCACGTGGCTGCAAAACTTCTTCTTTTTTATTTCTTTTCTTGGTCGAGTCAATTTCGAGGACAATTGGGCTTAATGTGACAGGGTTTGTTGCACTTGTAACAGATGATCTCCCTTTTTCTGTGTTGTCTAGTGCTTTGACTATTCTGCTTTTCAATTTTTGATTTAGAGCTGGATTTCTGTATTTGCGGTTCCACTTTTTGAATCTCTTCATTAGTAACGCCAGGTTAGCTGCTTCATCATCATCATCACTACTGCCTTTTACCAATCCTGTTAAACAAGTTTCTTTAACTGAGTCGATTTTTGAGGATTTCTCATCGTTGTTGACTTTTGCACCATATATTGCACCAAAAGTATTCCAGATTTCCTGTACACTTTCACAATGAGAAATAAAGTTAAAATTATCTTGATTAACATGGGAATATAGTATGTGCATAGCAATAGCATTAATCGAAGTGATTTTCTCATATGTTATATCACACCCACTTTCAATAATATCCCGACATTTAACATTAACAGATTTTAAATAAAATTCCATTTTTAATTTCCAATTCAAAAAATCGGATCTATAAAAAACAGGAGGAATAATATTGGACCGACCCTCAGTAAAAGCATTAAAAGAAGCCATTTTAAAATTTTAAATTTGTAAAACAAAAATTGGTTTTTGAAAAATCGGATTTTTAAAAAAACAAAAATGGCTTTTGTCCTAGCTCTGATACCACGTGTAGGATCGATTTCACCCTAGAGGGGGGATGAATAGGGTGATACCAATGATTATAAAAATTTATTGTGGAAGTATATAAAATAATTTCAACACAGATCACAACAGAATAATAGCAGCACAGATAATGATAGAATATAAAAAAACAGAAAATAGAACACACATATTTACCCAGCTTCGGCAAAACCCTGCCTACGTGCTGTAACGACTCGGATTTTCGCGTTCGAAAATCAACATCCGTACTTCACATTGTACTAGAATGCCGTAGATTCGACCGTTCAAATCCGATTCGCCGGAGCTATAACACAATTAAGTAAATAACACAGCGGAAGAAAAGAATAATACATTGATATATAATATCTGATACAACAGAGTGATACAATGAATATCAATATACATCAGAGATATGATACAATAAATAGCAGCGGAACAATATCAATAGAAATGATAACTCCAAATTGATCTTCAGATAAGAATGAATCCACAACTCCAAGATAAGCAACTCCGATGAATGAACTAGCTCCAGATAATCTACTAAACCTGAATATCTGAAAAACCTAACTCTAGACTGCCCGTGTGGAAAATGGTGGGCACCCAGAGTTTAGGAAGGGAACAATAAACTCCGGATCAGTCATGGGACTGGTGTGAGCAACAAAAACAGTTTATCTTTAAAACAAACACAAAAGGCTTTTAACATTGAAACCCGCAATGCTTTTCGAAAATGAAACTACCATAAGACCTCCCACCACACACACAATGCAATCGCAGAATTGGAGGAGATTTCTTCTTATGATAGTCAAAAATGCTTACTACGCAAAATCATTCGATATTATTATCATTAGTGCATAGTGTCGAAAACCATTTCGAAAATATAATATCAATCTTAGCCGGCATACAACATTTCATCGTATGCCTACTATAGCTACCATGTTCAATAGCAGGTTACCGCCACATTCCATAGCAGGTAATACAACTAAAACCGTACAGGGGTCGTATTGTTTCTTTGGATTTCCAATAAATGATCAGGCTAAGGAACTTCCTTACCGAAATAGAAACGCCTCTGGAAAGACGCCCCGAGAACCTAACCGGATCTCCGCAAACAAAAGGCCGACGCTACCTCACGCTCTAACTGAGCTGTAACTAGGTAACTAACACACGAGTCATGTCATCCCCCGGTCGTTACCGACCTTTATCCGAGATCCCGAAAACCAACAAAGCAACATCATACAGTAATAAATTACCGTGTCCACACGAGTTAAGTATCTGGGCTCCATACCATGATACCACCCTTTATCCAGAAGAAAATGACATACCCTAGGGGCGCTACCCCTACAAACCTTTGTCGCAACATTCCTGTTTTGACCATTACCGGGTTGTGAGGCTCGACGAAGTCTCGTCCACAAAGCAACGCTTTTTCACAAAGCCACGCTTTTTCACAAAGCCACGCTTTTTCACAAAGCCACGCTTTTTCACAAAGCCACGCTTTTTCACAAAGCCACGCTTTTTCACAAAGCCACGCTTTGATCAACAAATGATCATCAGCACTTCGTATGCCACATTACCAAATTGGGAATGTATCACTAGTAACCATCAACTACATAACCTCTGAGCTCATACGTCTCAGAGAAGGGTGTTAAGCTAAGAGAATAAATTCTCCACCACCAACAGAAATGTATTTGATAGAAACCAGCTTTACATCTCAAAATGTAACGTCAGACACACATCCATACAAGTCTGTTCCGGGTTCGAACAGAACCGAAGGCACTTCTCACGAAGCCCTTGCAAATCCGGATAATTTCCAATCACGTCCGGACTTCCCGTCACTAAGGGTGATAAAACCTCTATATCGGGGATCAGCCGATGTAGAGTAACTCGACGGTAATCCTTCCGTTTTCAAAAATATCCGGTCTTCACCACCGGTCTTCAAATGCTATCCATATACGTCGTATCATTATTCGGAATGGGTTATACGACACAAAGGTCCTCTCCCGGCTAAACCGAATAACGAGTGTAATTAAAAATCATATGGATACTGGGGTCTCAGTTAAATCACAGCTTAAAGCTTAAAACTTTTCATTCGAATGGTAAAACAAATTACCATTTCCAATCTTTTAAACAAAAAGATTCATTTCAAAAACCTTCAATGGTTTAAACAATTTCCACGCTTTAATCTTTTAAAAAAAAGATTTAATTCACAAAGTTTACTCCGTTCACAAAGATTCATTCATACAATTCAAATAGATTTCCAATTCAATTGAATTAACTCGTTAAATCTTTAAGTCAAGATTTAACTTATAGCTTTTAAAACAATTCCATTTCAAGTTAGATTAATTCATCCGGTCTTTGAAATCAAAGACTCATTTCATAGTTTTCAAAACATTTCAATTCTATTTCAAACTTGAAACCGTTTAACACAATTTGGAAATCCTTTACTTATGTGAAAGCTTTTACTATTTGAAACAAATAGTTCCGTTTCGGAAAATCCAGTTATATTTACACGAGTTAAAACCCCTTGAATTAAAATTCAAATTCCCAAATCAATACCTTTAAAATGGTTTAACCCAAATATAACTTATACAGCATCTTTAATCCCTAGTTTCAAATCATAGGATTCAATTTCAAACTTGAATTCAAATTTAAATCAGATTATTTAAATTTCAAGACTCGATTAAGTTATTCGAAATAACTTTTATCTTTGAAATTCCATTTCAAAAGCTTTTCACTTTAAACCCCAATTTCCAATTTCAAAATCAATTGAAATTAAAATTTCAATTTCAAAAACATTAAATTTACACTATCTGTGACTTAACCGATTCCCACGTGAAATCCATATTTGTGTGTGTAAAAGTGTAGTTCAGGGGTTTTACACACAATAGTGCACAACATCAATCATCACAGATATATCGATAAGCGGTATAATCGATAACGCTTATCTTCATTCACAGATTCATAGATAAAATAAATTTATCAGTCACAAAGATTCACTATTACGATTCGATGTGGGTTACGGATAACCAACTGGAATCCGACTCCCTGTCGCATCGAAATTCAAGTGTCGTTTTATGGGTCAAGGGTTTCATATTCACAGTAATATATCACAGAAACAGAAATCACAGATATATATATCGCAGATAATCAATTACAACATAAATCAGGATGTATCACAAAGCATCATGTATCAGGGATATCAAACAATTCAACATTCACTAGAATCCAAACATTCATAAGTAAGATCAATTAATTATCTGATAAATTTAAATCAGATTAATTACTTATGAATAAATTACTAGTCATGGTGAATTAATAATCAATTGATTACAAAACATTTAATAATTAATCATTAATTAACCCTTAATCAATAAATTAACTTTTAATCAATTACTCTTAGGTAATTACATTTATTAATTAATCACTTTAATTAATTGACCTTTAATAAATTATTCTTAAATTAATTACCTTAATTAATCACATTAATTAGTTGTTCTTTAGAGTAATTAACCTTTAATTACTTTGATAAAAAAATTATTTCATTAATTAATTACAAACCAATTAATCCATTTATCTTAATAATTACATGAATTACATATCATAAATTCAAATTTTCATTAAGATAAAACTTCTCTAATCTATACATTTGAAAACATTCATTTCAATTTCTACCTTTGGATTTCATTTTAAATTTGAATTCAAAAATTAACCTGGATTCACTTCAATATGGGTTTAATAAAACTAGTTTACAATTTAAAGTTTCATTTGAATTAAAAAAAAAACTCAAACAAACTGCTGCCAGTTTTTCTCAAAGCCTGGAACAATCCACTGACTCGAGACAACCCAACACCGCTTCGAGTCCTCCAGGCCAAATCACGACATCGTCTTCGAGTCTCCTCCAAAACCAACCCGAGCCCTTTTTTTTTTTACTTTTTTTTTTCTAAGTACTACTCGTAAGACCCCTAAACCACCTCGAGTCAAAACTCGAGCTCGAACCCTTACTCCCCGAAGCTTGCTTCGAGTTTTCCCCTGGACCTTCCCAAATTCCACCACTGACACCCAAATGAGCACGTACACGTGCACGTTCAACTTCGCCGTTTCTGGTCGGTGATGCGACCACCAGTGAGTCGCCGTCCATCCCCCAAAACGTAACGAACGCCCAGATCTCAATTTTTGTTTCGAAATCGCGAATCGAGCATTGCGACCCAACCATCATCAGGAACGCCATCCAATAACTGCCTCGCGCCACCACCTCTGGCCGTTATCGGCCACCAACTTTGACCCGAAGCCTCGCACACGTGCTACGCTTCGATTTTTCCCACCGACGTGAAGTCCGATCTCTTGTGGATGGTGCAGTACCGTGGTTTCTAGCGTGAACGAAAATGGGTTCTTAAACCCTATCTTGATCTTGTCCCCAAAGTTCTTGCAATAAATAAAATTTTCAACATTTTTTCTAACATCTTTGAGTTCCAAACTAGCTTCACACGAAATTACAACATCCAAAATTCATTTGATTACTAGGATTTGATCAAAAAGCCTATCCTATTAATTTATGAACTGCTCAAAGCATACATCACTAAAAATTCCCATTCTTGTTTTTTTTTTTTTAAAATCTTATCTTACAGTTAGGATTCAAGTTATGCATTTGAATTAGCATTTTACAGAAATCAAATTTATCAAAAAAAAACTCTTGTTTGCCTGTAAACTTGATCCCAGAGCATAGTTCACTATTTTGTTTTAAAACAATTTTAAAAGTCCTGACTTGAGCTTAGACATCTCGCTTTGTCAAAAAGATAAAATAAATTAAAGCTTAATAATGATTGATGAAATAAACTCGAATTTGAATAAATATTTAACCCTGTAATCAATAAACAGGGTAGTAAAGTATGCAAAACATCCTATATATATTCACAGGATTATTTTCAAAGATAAATCACAACAACACATATTATCAAATGAATAGCCTATACTGTTGTGATTAAAACTTAAACTTGAAAGTGTATGTTTACTCACAGGTAAAGGAAACAAAGAAGGTTTGCTCACCTGTCATGATTCGAAGAACAGAGAAGCTTGGATTTGCCTGAATTTGAAAACTGGAAACTTGAAAAGCTTTAAAACTTGAGACTTTGAATTTGCTAACTGAACTTCTCTGTCTTGTTGAGTTGCTTGATGTTGAAGAATGTTTGCTTAGGTTTTTTTTTTTTAAATGAAGTTTTTATCTTGGTTTTATTTAGTTCGAACTGAATAAAAAGATGATAGGGGAAATAGCTTACAGGTTGATATATACAACCAGTTACAGGGTATCACATACTTTATGCAAAATAGTGTACAAGTTGTACAAATTTTCAGAGATAATTTTTAGTTTGGAGGCTGAGATTATAAGTTTACGTACTAGAGAAGATATTTGCTTTACTATCATAAATGCTACTGTACTTAATATGCTCATTTCTCCTTACAGCCTACATATATTTTTATTTTGTTGTCCTTAAGTCTGCATACCCATTTCATATTCGAGCCATTTGTTTTCATAATTATTCTATGCAAGCTTTTCTAACAAGTTGTTATTATTTTTGACTTTGCAGATTTTTATTAGGGGCTGGCCAATCTTCTTATGTCCTATACAAATATATGTTACTGGTTTAAAGGCAAATGAATGTAAGTGGATGTTATTCTAACATGTTGCTTGATTTATTTTATGGTGTATTTGGTTTATGATTTACAAAGTTATAAAAATTCAACTTATTATAATTTCTCATATATATTTATTTTATAATCCATTTATTTACAATTTAAATTCAAGTCAAAATATATATTATCATATATACAATATTTTTAGATTTTAATTGATTTAACATAGAATTCATCTGGAGGGGAAACTCGCATCACTTTATCACTTAATTCTACAAATTTTAATTCAAAAATACAATTAATTATTAATTTAAATTCATAAGAAATCCGGGGTCGTTACAAACTTCTCCCCTTAAAAGAATTTCGTCCTCGAAATTACCAAGGAGACACAAAGATAGATGGAGAATATTTCACCAACTCAAATTGAACATCTATTCTGCATTCGGCTTACCAAATCAGAATATCAATAACAGATACAAGAACGAATCTGTTTAACAATCAACAAAATACTCGGGTTATCCAGATCTACGAAATATGAAGTGGCATCGGTTAGTTCAAAAGGATAACTTAACCATTCGTAGAATATACTGGGACCCAAAGAATAGATAGATATATGGATATCATTTCAAAAAATTTAGTTTAGAAACTAAATTATACCTATCAATCATAGCAAACAAAACAATCAATCCATCCAAACAAACAATTTTGGCTCAGTTGGAGTTTATGTCCCATTTTTATATATCGAATTTATTTCTGGATCTACCAGAAATCATGGAAGAATTGAGAAAAGATGACGAACAAAGAGATCGATAGAGAAAGGATAGACAAAAAGATTGCTTCCTTGTTGTTACAGAGTATTGACCATTTCTAGTCATATTTCCCTGTCCCCTATCTCGTCTTCTTCTCGCACTCATACTCACTATCAATGGATAGTAAGAGAATTTACTAAGGCGTTCAAACGGATATCTGAGGAATACTCATTCTAGGGTATACTTCACCCTATCTCTAATGAGCTACTTAATGTGTTATACTCCTGAGCTAAAGTTCAACCTTAGCTCTGATACCACTTGTAACGACTCGGATTTTCGCGTTCGAAAATCAACATCCGTACTTCACATTGTACTAGAATGCCGCAGATTCGACCGTTCAAATCCGATTCGCCGGAGCTATAACACAATTAAGTAAATAACACAGCGGAAGAAAAGAATAATACATTGATATATAATATCTGATACAACAGAGTGATACAATGAATATCAATATACATCAGAGATATGATACAAGAAATAGCAGCGGAACAATATCAATAGAAATGATAACTCCAAATTGATCTTCAGATAAGAATGAATCCACAACTCCAAGATAAGCAACTCCGATGAATGAACTAGCTCCAGATAATCTACTAAACCTGAATATCTGAAAAACCTAACTCTAGACTGCCCGTGTGGAAAATGGTGGGCACCCAGAGTTTAGGAAGGGAACAATAAACTCCGGATCAGTCATGGGACTGGTGTGAGCAACAAAAACAGTTTATCTTTAAAACAAACACAAAAGGCTTTTAACATTGAAACCCGCAATGCTTTTCGAAAATGAAACTACCATAAGACCTCCCACCACACACACAATGCAATCGCAGAATTGGAGGAGATTTCTTCTTATGATAGTCAAAAATGCTTACTACGCAAAATCATTCGATATTATTATCATTAGTGCATAGTGTCGAAAACCATTTCGAAAATATAATATCAATCTTAGCCGGCATACAACATTTCATCGTATGCCTACTATAGCTACCATGTTCAATAGCAGGTTACCGCCACATTCCATAGCAGGTAATACAACTAAAACCGTACAGGGGTCGTATTGTTTCTTTGGATTTCCAACAAATGATCAGGCTAAGGAACTTCCTTACCGAAATAGAAACGCCTCTGGAAAGACGCCCCGAGAACCTAACCGGATCTCCACAAACAAAAGGCCGACGCTACCTCACGCTCTAACTGAGCTGTAACTAGGTAACTAACACACGAGTCATGTCATCCCCCGGTCGTTACCGACCTTTATCCGAGATCCCGAAAACCAACAAAGCAACATCATACAGTAATAAATTACCGTGTCCACACGAGTTAAGTATCTGGGCTCCATACCATGATACCACCCTTTATCCAGAAGAAAATGACATACCCTAGGGGCGCTACCCCTACAAACCTTTGTCGCAACATTCCTGTTTTGACCATTACCGGGTTGTGAGGCTCGACGAAGTCTCGTCCACAAAGCAACGCTTTTTCACAAAGCCACGCTTTTTCACAAAGCCACGCTTTTTCACAAAGCCACGCTTTGATCAACAAATGATCATCAGCACTTCGTATGCCACATTACCAAATTGGGAATGTATCACTAGTAACCATCAACTACATAACCTCTGAGCTCATACGTCTCAGAGAAGGGTGTTAAGCTAAGAGAATAAATTCTCCGCCACCAACAGAAATGTATTTGATAGAAACCAGCTTTACATCTCAAAGTGTAACGTCAGACACACATCCATACAAGTCTGTTCCGGGTTCGAACAGAACCGAAGGCACTTCTCACGAAGCCCTTGCAAATCCGGATAATTTCCAATCACGTCCGGACTTCCCATCACTAAGGGTGATAAAACCTCTATATCGGGGATCAGCCGATGCAGAGTAACTCGACGGTAATCCTTCCGTTTTCAAAAATATCCGGTCTTCACCACCGGTCTTCAAATGCTATCCATATACGTCGTATCATTATTCGGAATGGGTTATACGACACAAAGGTCCTCTCCCGGCTAAACCGAATAACGAGTGTAATTAAAAATCATATGGATACTGGGGTCTCAGTTAAATCACAGCTTAAAGCTTAAAACTTTTCATTCGAATGGTAAAAAAAATTACCATTTCCAATCTTTTAAACAAAAAGATTCATTTCAAAAACCTTCAATGGTTTAAACAATTTCCACGCTTTAATCTTTTAAACAAAAGATTTAATTCACAAAGTTTACTCCGTTCACAAAGATTCATTCATACAATTCAAATAGATTTCCAATTCAATTGAATTAACTCGTTAAATCTTTAAGTCAAGATTTAACTTATAGCTTTTAAAACAATTCCATTTCAAGTTAGATTAATTCATCCGGTCTTTGAAATCAAAGACTCATTTCATAGTTTTCAAAACATTTCAATTCTATTTCAAACTTGAAACCGTTTAACACAATTTGGAAATCCTTTACTTATGTGAAAGCTTTTACTATTTGAAACAAATAGTTCCGTTTCGGAAAATCCAGTTATATTTACACGAGTTAAAACCCCTTGAATTAAAATTCAAATTCCCAAATCAATACCTTTAAAATGGTTTAACCCAAATATAACTTATACAGCATCTTTAATCCCTAGTTTCAAATCATAGGATTCAATTTCAAACTTGAATTCAAATTTAAATCAGATTATTTAAATTTCAAGACTCGATTAAGTTATTCAAAATAACTTTTATCTTTGAAATTCCATTTCAAAAGCTTTTCACTTTAAACCCCAATTTCCAATTTCAAAATCAATTGAAATTAAAATTTCAATTTCAAAAACATTAAATTTACACTATTTGTGACTTAACCGATTCCCACGTGAAATCCATATTTGTGTGTGTAAAAGTGTAGTCCAGGGGTTTTACACACAATAGTGCACAACATCAATCATCACAGATATATCGATAAGCGGTATAATCGATAACGCTTATCTTCATTCACAGATTCATAGATAAAATAAATTTATCAGTCACAAAGATTCACTATTACGATTCGATGTGGGTTTCGGATAACCAACTGGAATCCGACTCCCTGTCGCATCGAAATTCAAGTGTCGTTTTATGGGTCAAGGGTTTCATATTCACAGTAATATATCACAGAAACAGAAATCACAGATATATATATCGCAGATAATCAATTACAACATAAATCAGGATGTATCACAAAGCATCATGTATCAGGGATATCAAACAATTCAACATTCACTAGAATCCAAACATTCATAAGTAAGATCAATTAATTATCTGATAAATTTAAATCAGATTAATTACTTATGAATAAATTACTAGTCATGGTGAATTAATAATCAATTGATTACAAAACATTTAATAATTAATCATTAATTAACCCTTAATCAATAAATTAACTTTTAATCAATTACTCTTAGGTAATTACATTTATTAATTAATCACTTTAATTAATTGACCTTTAATAAATTATTCTTAAATTAATTACCTTAATTAATCACATTAATTAGTTGTTCTTTAGAGTAATTAACCTTTAATTACTTTGATAAAAAAATTATTTCATTAATTAATTACAAACCAATTAATCCATTTATCTTAATAATTACATGAATTACATATCATAAATTCAAATTTTCATTAAGATAAAACTTCTCTAATCTATACATTTGAAAACATTCATTTCAATTTCTACCTTTGGATTTCATTTTAAATTTGAATTCAAAAATTAACCTGGATTCACTTCAATATGGGTTTAATAAAACTAGTTTACAATTTAAAGTTTCATTTGAATTAAAAAAAAACTCAAACAAACTGCTACCAGTTTTTCTCAAAGCCTGGAACAATCCACTGACTCGAGACAACCCAACACCGCTTCGAGTCCTCCAGGCCAAATCACGACATCGTCTTCGAGTCTCCTCCAAAACCAACCCGAGCCCTTTTTTTTTTACTTTTTTTTTTCTAAGTACTACTCGTAAGACCCCTAAACCACCTCGAGTCAAAACTCGAGCTCGAACCCTTACTCCCCGAAGCTTGCTTCGAGTTTTCCCCTGGACCTTCCCAAATTCCACCACTGACACCCAAACGAGCACGTACACGTGCACGTTCAACTTCGCCGTTTCTGGTCGGTGATGCGGCCACCAGTGAGTCGCCGTCCATCCCCCAAAACGTAACGAACGCCCAGATCTCAATTTTTGTTTCGAAATCGCGAATCGAGCATTGCGACCCAACCATCATCAGGAACGCCATCCAATAACTGCCTCGCGCCACCACCTCTGGCCGTTATCGGCCACCAACTTTGACCCGAAGCCTCGCACACGTGCTACGCTTCGATTTTTCCCACCGACGTGAAGTCTGATCTCTTGTGGATGGTGCAGTACCGTGGTTTCTAGCGTGAACGAAAATGGGTTCTTAAACCCTATCTTGATCTTGTCCCCAAAGTTCTTGCAATAAATAAAATTTTCAACATTTTTTCTAACATCTTTGAGTTCCAAACTAGCTTCACACGAAATTACAACATCCAAAATTCATTTGATTACTAGGATTTGATCAAAAAGCCTATCCTATTAATTTATGAACTGCTCAAAGCATACATCACTAAAAATTCCTATTCTTGTTTTTTTTTTAAAAAAAAATCTTATCTTACAGTTAGGATTCAAGTTATGCATTTGAATTAGCATTTTACAGAAATCAAATTTATCAAAAAAAAACTCTTGTTTGCCTGTAAACTTGATCCCAGAGCATAGTTCACTATTTTGTTTTAAAACAATTTTAAAAGTCCTGACTTGAGCTTAGACATCTCGCTTTGTCAAAAAGATAAAATAAATTAAAGCTTAATAATGATTGATGAAATAAACTCGAATTTGAATAAATATTTAACCCTGTAATCAATAAACAGGGTAGTAAAGTATGCAAAACATCCTATATATATTCACAGGATTATTTTCAAAGATAAATCACAACAACACATATTATCAAATGAATAGCCTATACTGTTGTGATTAAAACTTAAACTTGAAAGTGTATGTTTACTCACAGGTAAAGGAAACAAAGAAGGTTTGCTCACCTGTCATGATTCGAAGAACAGAGAAGCTTGGATTTGCCTGAATTTGAAAACTGGAAACTTGAAAAGCTTTAAAACTTGAGACTTTGAATTTGCTAATTGAACTTCTCTGTCTTGTTGAGTTGCTTGATGTTGAAGAATGTTTGCTTAGGTTTTTTTTTTTAAATGAAGTTTTTATCTTGGTTTTATTTAGTTCGAACTGAATAAAAAGATGATAGGGGAAATAGCTTACAGGTTGATATATACAACCAGTTACAGGGTATCACATACTTTATGCAAAATAGTGTACAAGTTGTACAAATTTTCAGAGATAATTTTTAGTTTGGAGGCTGAGATTATAAGTTTACGTACTAGAGAAGATATTTGCTTTACTATCATAAATGCTACTGTACTTAATATGCTCATTTCTCCTTACAGCCTACATATATTTTTATTTTGTTGTCCTTAAGTCTGCATACCCATTTCATATTCGAGCCATTTGTTTTCATAATTATTCTATGCAAGCTTTTCTAACAAGTTGTTATTATTTTTGACTTTGCAGATTTTTATTAGGGGCTGGCCAATCTTCTTATGTCCTATACAAATATATGTTACTGGTTTAAAGGCAAATGAATGTAAGTGGATGTTATTCTAACATGTTGCTTGATTTATTTTATGGTGTATTTGGTTTATGATTTACAAAGTTATAAAAATTCAACTTATTATAATTTCTCATATATATTTATTTTATAATCCATTTATTTACAATTTAAATTCAAGTCAAAATATATATTATCATATATACAATATTTTTAGATTTTAATTGATTTAACATAGAATTCATCTGGAGGGGAAACTCGCATCACTTTATCACTTAATTCTACAAATTTTAATTCAAAAATACAATTAATTATTAATTTAAATTCATAAGAAATCCGGGGTCGTTACACGTGCTGCCCCCAAGGTTTCTACTAGAAATTAAGTAGTCAGACGCTTACACATGTAAACTTGCGACACCCGCTATCGACTAACCTTACTCTACGCTCAAAACCCTACCACAACTCAGCCACTGAGTTGCGAATTCTCGAACTACACCACTGTAGTTCATCCCCTAGTCACATGACTAGAAATTACAAAAGATTAAAGGAAAAATACAAATTTAAAAACAATTAAAAACAAAACCCTAATTTTAAAATATTAAGCCCAATGAAAACCGACCCAAATAAAAATACAGAGATAAACTATTTATCCCCTTTTTATTTTATCTCTAACCGGTCGTATATTTTGCTTGAGAAATAATGTTTGCTTCCTTTTGCTTGTTCGTCTTCGTTCGTTCCTCTTTCAGTTTTTAGGGCTTTGATAATTGAATTAGCCGATTGTTTGTTGGTCGATTACAATGACTCTTCCTCTGATTTGCTTCGGCAATCGACCGCTTCTTCAATTCGCTCACAGCTCCTTCAATTTGATCGAGTTCGGTATAAATTGGTATGTGATTTTAAGCTCTTTGCTTTATTGGTTAATTTCCTTGAACTCGATGATTTCATTGCCGATGATGTTACATTTATATAGAATTCGAATTCCTATTTTCTCGTTCGTCTGATATTTTGTTCGGCCACTTGATTATGTTTGAATGACTGTGATTTTTCTGACTTGTTCAAATTCGTATATTTGATTGCTTGTTTCTCACGGCTTGATTTCTTTCGTGGCCACCGCGGCTTGTTTGATTTCTGACTTGGTTCGTTCTTTTTGCCTTGGTCATCACGGTTTTGATTTTGCTGGCAATTTTGGTTCCGTAAATTTTTGATGGCTTCAGCATAGTTGTCTTTGACTTGGTTTGGGTTTGAAACTCGAACTCTGTAGCTTGTTGGAGTTTGACTTCGATTGTGTTCATGGTTGACTTCGGCCATTTGAAAATATTTTGATTTCTGGACTTTGTTTATGATAAACTGCTGCTTTGGTTTTTGTAATGATATTTTGACTTTGTTTGAAACTCTATGTCCAGTAGCTTGGTTCTTTGGTCTCTGACTTTGTCATGTTCGACATGTGTGTTCATGCTTGTAGTTTCATACGTATCACTGTACATGTTGTTTACTTCACATTGTCCGGTCTTGTTTCACTTCACTGTTCACTGTATATTCATTGTTGAGGCTGTTGTTCACTACTAGAAATACTGGATTTAGTGACACTATTTTTTGTGATGGAATTGTCCATTGCTGATTTGCGACGGATTTCCTACAGATAAGCCATGACATTTATTTGTAAAATAAAAGTTTGAAAGTAACAAATAATAGTGACGGAAATCATTCTGTGGCAAATCCGTCGATAAATTGCAGCGGATTTGCTTCGGACTGCTAATCGTAGCAGAATTTGGCACCAAAATTCAATAAAATGTGGCAAAAGATTGCCATTGCTATGCCATCACAAATTAGCCATGGATTTGCGATGGAATTTAAAACCGTGGCTAAATTTGGCAATAAAATATGGAGGGAATAAGAATAGTTGGATGAAATAATTCCATGGCTATTCTATCGCAAATTGGCCACGGATTTACGACGGAATTTAAACCGTGGGTAAATTTGGCTATACAATATGGGAGGGAAATGTGAATAGTTTTGTGGAATATTTCTATGGCTAATCCATTGCAAATTAGCCAAGGATTTGTGACGGAATTTAATACCGTGGCTAAATTTGACTATAAAATATAGAGGGAAGTAGGAATGGTTGAAAGCAATAATTCTGTCGCTAATCCATTGCAAATTAGCCATGGATTTGCGATGGAATTAAAAAACATAGCTAAATTTTTATTATTTTAGTTTGTTTAAATTATTTTAAAAAAAAATAGTTTAATGAATTTATATTAGTTATAAATTATGAAATGTAATAAAAATTAATTTATATTATATATAAATTAGGAATAATAAATTTTTATTGTTTTATTTTTTCTAAATTTTTTTTAAATAATATAGTTGGTTTGTTTTTATATTTTTAATAAATAGTGATCAATTTTTTTGGATATATATAAATTATTAATAATTATTTAATTTATTGTGTAGTATTGTTTGAAATAAACGGTATATCTTATTTGTGTTTCCTCTTCCCTATTAAATTTCCTAATATATAAATTATGAATAATTATTTAAATTGTCCATGGGGTGGTAACCGCTGACGGCGGTCGACTTGAACGACAGACGTCCCGAATGGCGGTCGACCTATCGATCCACGTGATTGTAATATTAATGGTAGGATCAACCATTTGTTATTTATTTTGAAATAAACTAAAATTTTAAAAGGGATAATTTAAAATGACAGCTTCTAGTTTCTAGTTTTGTACCGTTTGAAATAAAATAGAATTGTTTACCTACATCATTTCTAATTTTCATACAAATTGGAACTAATCAGAAAATAGTAACTTCAATCGGTGATCCATGTGATTGTAATATTAATGGAAGGATCAACTTATGATCCATGTGATAGTGATATTAGCCGTTAGATTTGATTAGCTGTTAGATTCGATGGGTTCACATGGCGGTAAACTTATTTTCATTGGGGAAAAAGGCGGTTCATCTCTCACCGCTTCACAAGAGCTCCAAAACAAAATTTCAACCCTTTAATTTCGTTGTCATCAATTTCAATCCCCAAAATTCAATCCCTAATCGCGCTATCGCTATTTCATCTGTACGTAAAATTCGGTGCGTTGTCATCAGTTCCATATGTGATCAACCCTAACATCTCTTTTGTCGAACTCTACTTCTGCTATCGAATTTAAGGCGTGTGAAACAAATTACCTTCATCATCGCGAAGAAGATCTGCCAACATCGTGAGAACCTCAAAGCCCGTGAGCTTCATTTTTTCAGTTCTTGTTTTTATGGTATTTTGAAATGATTTAGATTACCACTTGACTCTTTATCAAGAATTAAATTGAATCCGTATGACCATTTGATTTTATTGTTAGAATTCGTTAGAGACTTTGTATATCTAAATTTGTTAGAATTACTCCATATGAGCATTTGATTTTGAAATGAATTAGTTCTTGTATTTTGAAATTATAGGAAAATATATATATCAAGAAATTTATACATATCAATCACTTAATTCAAATTGAAAAGAACATTGTATTTGGTTGGAGATGCCATTTGTAACAGATAAAACACGTTTCTGTTTACATTTTCTTCTTTCCCCTAGTAGATGGTAAAAACTGGAACCGCACAGTATGTTCATCGTTGCTTATGCTATTCACTTTGCCATGAAAACCACCTATTATGTTATGCATACTCATCTTGATTTATATACGTGTTTAGTAAGTTCGTTAAGATTTGATAATAAGGCTAATGCATAGTGGAATATATCGAGTCCACCCATGTTATCTCCATCCCCTCCACTCCTATCGAGACCACCCATGCTCTTGCACCACCCCCACCACCACCACTCCCATGTCCTGTAAATGTAGATGCAAATGTGGAGAATGATGATCCTCCGCTAGTTACCACACCCAGTGTAGGGAGATTGTATGTCAAAGTCATACGAAACAAAGAGGGGTATGTTATTTTAAATTTATATGTTTTTAAATTACAATACATAATCAATATTCTCACATTTCTCATACATATATGTAGACATCTTGCACTTAGTCCGTCTTCGGTGCATGCTACAAAAATCACTGAGTGGATAAAAACAAAGAATGCGTGACTTTTGGGCTGCTAAGTGGAAGGATGTAGATGTTGGCAAAAAGAAAGCCTTATTTGCCGACTACATGGTAATTATCTCTTTTTTTAGTTTGTCATCACTAGCACAGATTTCTTTAAGCAATTTGCAGTGAAAGAATGAGCTTTATCTTTTAATATGCAAATGAGTAGAACTTTATCTTTTATGCTTATGATTTCTAAAACTAAGCAGTAATATTTATGAAATGGATTTGGGGGAAGTTTATCCTGAATTATTGGTCAAAAAATGACAATTGTTTGCTGTGTTTATTTCTGAATACTGATGAACTTGAAACATAACTCTTTACTATGTTTAAAATCGTGTGTTAGCTTTGTAACTTGAATACTGGTCCCAACTTCTCTAACTAACTACATCCCATCTGAATATTAGAACTTGACCTTTAATTAATTAAATCTTTACTATGTTTTAAAAGCTGCTTGCCATAAACAATCTAAATTTATTTTATAATCGACTGGGACAAAATGAAACTGCCAATTTTCATGTAAGTTGAGTAAATTAATTTTAAAAACTGCCATAAACAATCTAAATAATACACTTTATTTCTAGGCACAAGTCTACTAACCAGAGCCAGAGGATTTCACTATAGCTATGATGAGGGAGGCATGGAATAGAAAAGCCATGAGTCGATATGCAAGTATAGTGTATGACATGAAGAAAAGATACAATGACAAAAGAGGACGACCACCGTATATACTAGAGGTACAATGGAAATGATGGGTTGAATATTGGAAGCTTCCAAAGGTCATATCAAAGTCTGAAAAAGCCTCGATGTGTCATAAAAGCAACCCACGATTACATACCGCTGGTTCGATATCTATGGAGGAGACTGCTTCTAAAATGGTAATATAAATGATATTTAAATATATGATAGTTAAATAATATAACTACCACAAAATATTAGGCATTATAAGCATATTTTGACATCTTATTTTTTGGACATATTATCTTTTTAAGTTCTAAAAGCTAACAGCTTAAAAGAATCAAAGATTGACTTAAAAGACTAGCTCTGTCTTTCAAAATGTGTGACATGTAACAAACAACACGTGAATATGAATAACTTATTTAATGTTGTATAAAACAGAGTTTGGAACTTGGAAAGCCGGTGTCAATGTTCGATGTTTTTAGAATGACCCATATGAAAAACAAGAAAGAGATAGCGACTGCAGAGAATTCGGCAACCGTTACGGAGCAGCAGGTAGACTCTAATGCTGAAAATTTTAAGGTAATAATTTTGGTTTTTATTGGTAGAGATTGGAATGCCTTAGCCAACGTTGTGCAACACCTGTTTATTTTTTATGTAAATTAATACGATAATTTATGCATTTGTAGGTCAAATACAAAGCTGCATATGATAAGTGATTGAATGCTATTAGAATCGAAATGGAAGAAGAGGTGGTTGTGCTTCCACCAGAGCAGGAGATTCAGGTTTTCATTCTCTCGTTCCATTAAATGCAAAAGGACGTGCATATCCTATTGGCAGCCTCCCCGATGATGTAAGTAAATTAAGCAGTAATATCTTTTAACATAGATAGTAATTTTATTTTGGTAAGTAGATATGTAGAGTATCTGTATGTTTTCGTATTTTGAATCATCCTTTTAACCAAAAACCTCTTCACCAATTTGTTTTCGTATTTAACAAAGATGTTAACTGGGAGCTAAATACAAAGATGTTAACTTCTTAACTCCTTAATGCATGTATAACATGCCACCAACTTCTTGTTTATTAAGTAATAATCACTTCTTCAAAATTATAGGTGGGTTCTACTACACAAGATGGAGGTTGACATATAGTAGCAGTGGCAGTCATTCATATGTTTCAACAACGATGGATCATATGTCATCCAAGTTCCATGCAATGGAGGAGGAGGTAGAACGTGTCAACGTTAAGCTCGAGGAGGAGCGTCTAAGATTTGAACATGAGCGTTTACGAATGGAAGAGGAGCGTCGAAACGAGACAGAGGCATTTGAGTGAAGAATGACTCAAATCGAGCAAAGATTGTTGCTACCTTCTCTTCCACCATGATTTCGTCTATTGAGGGACTAACATAAGTATTTATTGACTACTTCATGTATTATTATTGCACTACATTAGTTTTTTGGTTCAATATAAGTATATGTACTAGTGTTTAGGGGCTACCGTATGTTTATTGACCATTTCATGTATTTTTGTTGTATTACATTAATTTTTTTGGTTGTGTAATAGTATACATTATTGTATTCTCGAGGTGTTATGATTATCTTAGATTGTATCATGTATTTTTCTTATTTTGATAAATAAATATATATATATATATGCATATTTTTGGATCATATGATGATTAGATCAAGTAAAATAATAGAATTGATTTTTCAATGGATTTGTGATGGATTTGCATTGATGATTATGATTTTGTAATGAATTTGTGATGGATTTGTGTTGATGGTTTCATGATTTTGCAATGGATTTGTGAAGGATTTGTGTTGATGTTTTAATGTTTTTGCAATGGTTTTGTAATGGATTTGCGTTAATGTTTTAATGTTTTTATGATGGATTTGCTATGTTAGTTTTAAAATATTTTTTAGAAATGATCAAAATAGTGACGGATTTGCAGTGGAATTCCAAACCAAGTCTATAATTTGTCATATACAATTTTTCCACTGCAATTCCATCACAAAGTAAAATGTTGAAAACATAATAAATTCCATCGCAATTCCATCACAAATTCCGTCACTATATTTCAGTGATGGATCTTGTATGCGTTCATTGAGGCGGAAAATTCCATCACAAATCCGTCGCAAATATGGGATTAGTGATGGATTTGTGATGGATTTTGCCGTCACAAAATCAGCTTTTTCTGGTAGTGGTTGACTGGTCTTTGCTTGCATCTGTAGTGTTGCAGTGTTGTTTCATTGAGTCTGTACATTCATGTTGTATTTGCTTGCCAGATGCACTTGAGTCTGGTTGTCACTGCTGTGTGGTTCGATGTACTTGAATATGTACTTGTTTGTCTAACCTCTGGACATCAGATTTTTCATTTGCTTGTATACTTCATGTAGAGGCTGCACTTGCTTACATTGCTGTTTTTGTTTGAAATTGCACTGGGTTTGTTTGTTCATTATTCTAGTTGACATGTGCACACCTTGTGTACCATCTGGAGCTTGTTATGATATGCTAGCTCGAGTCATGTAGTTCATATGTACTTAAGTATTGCCTCTGTTCATTGCATACGACTTTGAGTCTTCTTGCTTTGCATTGTATTGTTGTCACATATGGAAACTGCTTGTTTTATTTGCTGCCTGGTCTGGTATATATGTGCACTGCTCACTGGTCTGATCATGCTACTTGTATGTGGTCTTGTTGATATTATCTGCATTGGACTTGTATGCTCGATATGCTGGCTCGAGTCCGTTACCTTGATTCACTGTATATTGATTCTTATGCAGTCTGCATTTGCTTGACTTGATTACTTGTTTCTCTAACCAGTTTGGGTTCAAGTGTACATGCGAATTTTTGTTCGAGACTGAGTTGTATGTATCTTGACCCATAGTTTTGTATTGCATCTATGTTGAATCCAGCTTAAAACTCGGGGTTGACCTTGTGCTCGTGTCGTGACATAATATTTATTTCACTACAGTTGAACCCGGCTTTTGATTGGGTTTGACCTTTGTGCTCACCTGTCCCTGTAACTTTATCAACTGTATATCGGTGTGCACGGCCTTGTGGCATTTACAGTGATACACTGTGCATGTCACAAGCTGTTCGTGTATGATGAATTAAATGATGACGAACAACCCAAATAACTGAGGCACATAATATTTTCAAAAATCATTTTATTTTACACCGCAAAAATATTTTCTTTTCAATTTTATTGCGTTAGTGTTTATTTTGCAGATTGCTTAGATGCTGGATTCAATCTGGAATAGTGTTGAAGATAAATATGAGTAAATGAGCGATATGTAGTGAGGACATTTGTAAATTGAAATGTATTGTAATTGCAAATTGTATATATATAGTGAGAGCTCAAATTTGTACTATTCAAAATTGTAATAAATATTTGGTTGAATAAAATATCCTTTTGAATTTAAATTCTGTGTTATTTATTTTATTCAGCAAATATTTATTTAATTACGTGAAAAATAAAATAGTACAATAACAAATACATTTAAATGAATATATATATATATATGTTTATTATCATAAAAAAAAATCATATACTCGCATATTCAACAGAAGCTTGCATTGAACCAATGCAAAACGAATCTCTTCGTGATTAAGCACTTAAAAATCAAAAGCTAATCACGGCCAACTAGCGGGCTTTGAATAAAAAGATGACCGGATTGGAACGTTCTTTTTCGACAAGGATGACTAAAATGGAAAAGACTTTGGAAAAATTTGTTTCCACTTTAGGGAAGGTTATGAGAAAATTCTGTGGCAGAGCGTCCTCTCGCTCATCATCCTCACCTTCACCTACACCACCCTCTCGAGCATATACGCCAGTTTATTGCTCTCAAGCTTCTCCTGAAGGAACTTCTCACGACAGAGGCAACAGAGGAAAAACTATTGTGCAAGAGCAACCTGAAGAGGAAAAAGAAGACAGTGATGATATGTACGTATCTGATACTCCGCAATTTCAACGTCAATCGTATATGGCATTTCAAGTACTCTCCATTCAAGAAGATGAGGAGTACAATGACCAAACACAGTGGCCAGGCACATATGAACATGATCCTTCATCTTATTGCGAATACTATGAAATTATGGAGGCCTATCTTACTCATCGAATCGGTACAATTAGCATTTTTTAGTTATTTTTATTTATGCTTATGCTTGTCTATTTAACTATTTACCTCCTACTACATTAGTCTCCTTTTCCATTTAAACCTACGTATTTAGTTTTGAATTATCTGTTATCTTATTTATAACATGCTATTAAATGTCTATTTAACATTTCTGTTTAGGTCTTATACCATTCCTTCCATTTTGATAACAACAAAAGGAGAGGAATTTATGCATAGGGGAGACAAAGCTTACTTTATGAATAAATAATTATAATAGTTCTTCCAATTTGATTGTATAGTTGTAATCATCAAAAGGGGGAGAATGTTAGAACCTCCGGTTTATGTTTCAACGACAATAACTATACAACATATAAATATATATATATATATGCACATTTTATCAAGATTACAGGTATATACTACAAGAAGACATCATGCTCGAAGATATTGAGACTCGAAAACAACGAAGATCTATCGACCATACTATAGTTAGTAAGGTTATTCTACTATAAAAGAGTCTTAGATAAAATGTTGTTAAGGTCTCCTTGAGTATATATGCACGCATGATCATACACAAATTAAAATACTTCACAATGCAGTAGAAAACGGCATTTACTAACCACAAACGTTTGAGGTAAAACCACAGACGCCTGAGGAAATACTCGGGAAAATAAATTTCTAAAGCCATAGACATCTGAGTTTTTACCATAGACATCTGTCATCTGAAAAATTGCATATTTCTGAATAGACACTTCTGTTGAACAAAAAGAGATTACCTCTTCATCGAAAGGTTGCAGCCATTAAAATAAATAGACCTTATCTAATAGTAACAACTCTTCATCTGCATCCATTTGAATCTGTAAATACTACCATGATTGAGATTTAGAGATTAATTGAATTAAATTAATTAAATGACTCTCTCTTGATTTCTTATTATTCTCTTATGCATACATTGCTTACATACTCTCAATCTATTATAACCAAAATATAATTTTGATTAAACCACTTCCTACAACTCAAAGCATTCATATTCACATACTCAAAGGAGATCATAAGAATGTTTGTACTATCAGTCAAAAACCATGTTATTTGGAACCCAAGGTTGTCGGAGATATACTTTTGTATTAGCCCGTTCCTCCGGGCGAAGCGAGGGTTAGTTGGTTAAAGGAAATACCGAAGGGGAGCTTCGAGACTGGACGTAGGACGGGAAGCCCGAACCAGTATAAAATATCTGGTGTAATTGTTTTTATTATTTATAACCTAGTTTACTCGCCATGGCTGAATGGAGTAAGCAATCTGCCACAGGTTGTTGTTGCATCCAGCATAGTGCAACACAAAGGCCTAGGTATGCAGATTATATTCAATTATTGTTCTCTGCTTAACATAGTTAGTAATGTACACTCACACATGTATACATATAAGTTGTGTTATTTATAAAGATCTTATAGACTTTCACAGATGCTTTGGAGTTCAGGAGACGAGCTGGATGCCTAAGACGTATCTATTTATTTCTTTGTATTTCCGTTGTATTGATTGTTGAATTTATCAGCATTTGTAAGGATAGATTGTTATAACTGTCTAGGATGATAATAAGAACAGGCTGATAATAGGATAGTGTACTCTGATGATTGTTTATAACAAAGTTCTTTCTTTTGTAAAGACTTGATATATATATATATATTATTTTACTCATCACGTTTTTATGAGATTATGTTCTGTCTTCTTCTTTCTTCACCCCAAACGACCTATCTTTCAGACACTTAAATGATCGGCACACGAATACCGAGGATGTATTAAGTGTCGTCTTTAGGTGTAAGAAAGGCAGATCGTTACACATACCAAAACATAAAGTCATACTGTGCGATTATTTTGTGAGTAAAATACGAACCTACTTGAGCACATCGAATGTTGAATATGTTACATTAATTTCAACAATTGAAGCTTACAGTATTATTTATATCAATATTGCTTACTATATTCCAACTGCATTTGTTTTTCTCTTAAAGTCCAATTTGTGGCCAATGGATTATATCCCTTTGGGTACGACTTTCAAAATCATATGTTGATAATGTACTTGAAATCTATTTCGGATTTTTTCATCGTACTATATGATAGAGTCAATACTCTTAATGGTTCAATTAACTACCGAGGATTAACTATTCTCGACATTTATAAGAAACTCATAGTTTCTCTTCAGTCTATAAGAATACTTATTAGACATTCTAATGTGTTATGTTTATTTAGGTTTGACTAATTTCATTTCATCCCTTACAGTTGGTTTTATCATTGGATAATATCTAAATCCATTTTATACCAATAATTTTTTAAAGAAATTCCTTCGCTACGAAGTTGGTATTTCTTGAAACAACGGCTGTTTCTCAGTGCAATGAAATGGGATTTCATAAACATTTTTATAATTTGCTTTATATAAAACTGGTTTTGCATTAGTTTACAGTATACTTATATTCATAATATAAATTAGTCATCTAATAACTATAGTTTCCAAAATTCTTTTTAGACAATTCATATAAAATCCCTTGCATACAACTATTACGTGCAGTTTTTCAATTCACACAACCTGCCAACTACTTGGCGTAGGATATGTTGGGGTTTCTAATAAACCTTAATCTTGTATGATTTTGTAAACCATTCTTTAAATGAATTAATTTAAATTTTTGCACTACCCTTAAGTATACAACCTTATAGGAAGAAGTTAATCTCGACTTCACTCACAATTCATCGTACTTTATGCAACAAAGTTCGATTACTACTTATCGATACATCATTATGTATTATAGAGGGAGTGACTTTTGAGATTGAATTTATTATTTATTTTTAGGTATGTTTAGAACCTTTTCCAATATACTCGGCTATTTGATTAAGTCGAATCATTTTATTATATTGCACTTTATTTTATTTACTTTCATTTCATATTCTATGATCTTATCATAGACATACTACATGTGTATCAAATACATATTTCCACGTCGGTGATAAATCATCAATGAATATAACTAAGTACATGGAATAGATTTGGTATTAATAAGCTTATGATTGCATACATCAATATGTATTAATTCGAAGGTTCATTAACTCTTATGATGCAAATGTGTGCACAGGCCTTAATTGTTTGAGATATAAGTAACCAATATCATATGATTCATAATCATATTAAAATAAAATTTCTCAAAACTACGGCTTAGTCTATAATTCCAAAATAATTGTAAATAATTTTATATACTCATGTATTTTCAATTGCATCACTTTTGTTATAAAAAAAATACCACATTATATATTTATTTCGTAATGAATATTCATAATATCCTTATTGAAATATAACTATGTCTATTTTTCAATCGACATAAAAAATAGTCAATATTTCATAAATAATGTTTGGTATGTTTTACGGAAATAATTTTTGTAACTTGACGCAATCAATAAGTATTATATGGCATGCTCCCACTATTTCTATCATTACTATAATAGCGTACCGAATACGGAGGTCCACCATCAATTTAATATAGACTATTTATTTCATATACATCAACATGTTTACAGTAGAGAGTTCTTTGATCAAATATCTTAAACACATAGAAATAAATCTTATAGAAAACAATTTTCTATACAAAATTACATTTCGGAGTAGAAATCACATTTCTCATTCCAATGTTAAGTATCATATCATTATTATTACAATTCTCATTTCTAATGTTTCTTTATGAAGCAGATTTGACCATTCACTCTTTTCATCCCAACTGTACCTTAAATCACATTTACTCTTATGCATTCATTTTCCTTTCTAACTGGTCAAACCATTCAAAAAAAACACTTACTACAACATCATAACGAACTCTTTACATAAGCACACTCGATCATCCTTAACATTTAAGGACATCATATATGATGCATTTTGCATAAACGGATCAAAATGACATTTCAAAGAACGAGTCCTCAGATTTATCTTGTAGTTTTGGTCTAGTGTTACATTTAACACAATGTGATCTTTATTGTAATCAATCAAATTGAGTACTCGATCTCATAGTATGGTTTATTTGTTCGCTTCGAAAGAACTAATTTCATTGAAGTATCGTACATTACGAACTGTGATCGTTCACCATAGAACACTTACAAGTGATAGTATATAAATCAAACATTCATAGTCTTGTATTGCTTTTGAGTTTGGAAATCATAGAATGCAAACACGATCTCGACCAAGTAAACATGTGAGCGATCAAATTACGAACGTGTTAAGTAGTTGTAAAGTTAGGCACTTGCATGAATATCATAACTTTCACATGCAATAAGCATTTATTAGTAAGTATATTTTATATTTCTATTTATCAATCTTCAATTATGTTCATTTGTTTATCTTAATTGATAAACATTTTATCAATCATTTAAATGCACAAATTTATCAATGTAGATTATTGTAACATTATATAGCATATGTTCTTACAATATTAGAAAGGACAAATGTTAGCATTTTATTTTTCTAATAAGGCTCCTACTAGTCTTTTTTGTTTCTGCAAACCTTAAGTGAAACATAGAAGTCTTTTGACTTCACTAATGGGTGTTATAACTCGTGTTCCTTAGAATTTTGACCCTAAGGAAAGCTAAACAAATCATAGGTCAGCATATGATGGATAACACTTTATTGGTTGTATCATAGACAACTCCTACCCTATGGTTCTTTGTCCTAATCTTGCCTTAACCTTAAGGAAAGATTAATAAGTAAAGTGGAACTATTCACTCTCGGACCTATCATTTCTCCATGGCCTAAGAATAATGCACATACCTTGAGAAAAGCTCAACAAATATGTGCAATTATCATACTTCGTCAATTCAATATATTAATAGTACTACACATAACATCCCTAGTTTGAGGAAATCTCAACGACTTAAGAGTATGGAAATGATATATTAATATATAAATGATAGAGGACAACTTTATATTAAAGATTCATAATCTTCAATTTAGTAGATCGAGTGATATCGATTTATGGAATAATATATTTTGTATGAAATACCCTCATGATGCAAGCGTTGGACACATCTGAAATCATGATATATGTATTATACGTATGTATTTATTTCTTAAGCATATTCACAGCTTTTTTAATGTTCCACCTTTAATTTATACACTCATATTATATAAGTTTCGTTATTACTTATAACTTTTATATTTTAATTAACTTGTATAGTAATCTTATGTATAACATTATATTAACTAAATCTTATTCAATTAATTTTAATTAATTAACTCTTTAATTAATTTTATATTAGTATTCTAATACAACTTTTATATTGGACATGTCTACTATAACCTTTACAGTATATATTATAATCTTTATAGCATATACTATAACCTTTATATTATAACACATATATCTTATATATGTGTATTTTTATTTATTTAATTAACCTTTAATTTATTTATTTAATTAACCTTTAATTAAACAATTTTAATTAAATTATATTAATTTCAAAATTTTATCTTATATACATACATGTATACATATGTTATCTTAAACACTTTAATATAACATAACATATATCAATATATATAATACATGCATATAAGTATTAATTAATTAATTTTATTCATCTTATTAATAAATTTTAAATTTCAAAATTAATATTTAAATATTTTCAAACATTTTGAAGACTTATGTTGTATTATAACTTTTATAATAAATATGTTTTTATTTAAAATTAACTATTAAATTTAAAATATTTAATTTTCAAAATAATTACGAAAATTAGCCTAAGGCCCAGTTCAAATTTGGCCTTTTCTATTAGGGGCAATCTTTGGGTTCATTTCGCCTTTCAGGCTAGGCAGGTAATCAGGTTGGACATGCTACTTGGCTATCTAATTCCAATCCGAGACATTACCTTTCTAGACACCGTACTAAGTGGACAAACGTAATTAGGTAGCCCTAAAATGACTTATTTAGACCACATAGGCTATTAAGCTCTGATAAAATTGTCGAAACTGGGCCAGCGTGCAGCGGAGAAAAGGGCGACTTTCAAAAATTCCCTATTTTAGATCCTTAGGGCCTATGAAGTCTAAAGGTTTTATTAGATCTAAATCTAATATTGTTTTTAATAAAATCATATTTTATTAATTATGACATTGTTTTATAATTTGTTTAAGTGTGGAATGTGAAAGGGTATGAATATATCAAATATATTCATTTTAATTATATGTCAAAATAGTTAAACAATGACAAGGTGTAATCATTAGATGAAAGATATAGATACATGTAGATAAGAATAAGTTGAGTGGTTATCACACAGGAGTTAAAAAGGGAAATAAATAAAGGATGACAATATGATTTATACAATTTCTCTTTTGATAGATTCAATTAGTGCAGCATATAAATGACAATCAGTAGGTATCATAATATAAGAATATAAACAGTCAACAATAAATTTTATGTATACATATGTCAAAATAATTAAATAATGGCAAGGTGTAATCAATAGATGATAATATATGTGCATACATGTAGGTAAGAATAAGTTGAATGGTTGTCGTATAGGAGTTAAGAAAGAAATAAATAAAGGATGACAAGGATGATTGATACAATTTCCCTTTTGATAGGCTTAATTAATGCGGCATATAAATGACAATCAATAGAAATCATAATATAAGAATATAAACAGTCAACAATAAATTGTATGTATATATTATTGCTTCATTTAAATTAAAATAAAAGAAACTATTTCATACCATGAATTTTTTTTGAGAAAAATGTGTGATCCTCTAGAATAGAGGAGAGCACACATGTAAATATGTATATATCACAGAAGACAAGGTGCTGCCAACATGCCTGGCAGGTAGCTAATTATAGTACAAATAACGAAGAAAAGAACTCAGGTACACCTAGAATGAGCTCTGGCAAGGCCACTGCCCGGTATTGAAGTGTTAGAAGTACCTAAAAAACTATGAAGCAACTCAACGCCAATGATACTAGAAGACAACTCCATCTAAGAAGGAAACTCCACGCTGTAGACTCAGAAGAACTGGAAATGTGAATGATCTGGAATGAAAAACACCACTCTGTAGAATCGGTAGAACTGGAAAGAGCGCCTCGCTGAAAAATGAATCATCCAGAAAGTAGAACGCCACACTGAAGATGTAGAAGAACTGAGAAGAACTACTCACTGCAAACAGCAATCCTACCATCAGCAATCCTGCGAACCTACAAAAAGAATCTAACACCATTTCTGGCCAAAACCTGTAACTGTAAAAGGAACTAAAAATATTTATAAGAATAATACACATATATGTATATAAATGAAATTTATATACATATAATGTGATATCCCGGAATTTTGGGCAATATCAATTTAATAATCTGTATTAAAAATTAAATTGATTTGATAATCTTTGATAATAAAATTTGAATTTAATTTAATAATCTAATTAAATAAGTATTTAATTAGTAATTATATCTTTTAAAAGCTAATATAAATTGTTTTCTATTTATAAAATATATATTAGTATATATTTAAATAGGAAGTCCTTGAGTTTAAATTAATAAAGGGATGTTTTCAAACTTATAATATATATGCATGTATATATTATGATTTGAAGTTGTAAAATTTAGTATAAGTAATTTATTAATAATAAGGTAATCTCTTTTATAAATTTATTTAAAATTGATAAATGTGTTATTTTCAAACAATATTAATAATGTATTGTTTTTATAAATAGATTTTAATGTAAATAGAATTGTTATTTTTAAATTGAATAAGTAGTTGTATATGTATATATAACTTGACTTTTTAAATTGAATCTTAGGATTTAATTTGATTTGAATTTGAATTTAAAGTTTTGAAATTCAAAGATAGATATTTTAAATTGTTTTGGATTTTAAAATATATGTATAAACTTTTATTTATAAATATAATTAGTTTTGTTTCTTTAAAAAGTAATTTATATATAGATAAGTATTTAATAAATAAAGAAAAAGGCTTTTATTTACTTTTAAAATAAATAAAAATAAGTAAAATTACTTGAAAGACAAGTGTTAATATCTAAAGGCTTTGTTTTAACATGTGTAAATAAATGATCAACTCTAATGACAAGTGTCCTTATTTATTTTCATTTTCTTTTATTTTTATAAATCACAAATTTACTTATATATAAACATATGCATTTCTTCACTTCATTTCTTTCTATTTTCTTTTCAAACCAAGAGAAACTCAAACCCTTTTCAAATGCAAATCTGAAAATCAATATAGCTTTCAGATCAGAACTTATACAAATCAAAAATTAGTAATCAACTCTTCAAACCAGAAATTATCAAAATCAAATCCCTGTAATACATTTCCAAATCAAAGTCTTCAGCCTGAAATTTCTTTTCAAACCTGGAAGCAAGCATGCAGTTTTAAAATCATAAATTTTAGTTTAGTAATGAAGGTGCAGTTCTGGTTTTAACTAAAAATGAAATTTTGGGTAACTCTGTTGATCTCGGTGGTTTGGAATGTTGTAGTTTTCAGTAATGGTAGTGGGATGATCAGTGATGGTAGGAAAATTGTCAAGAAGGTGTTTAATTCATTGAGGAGGTAGCAGCAGTTGATTCTTTTCTAGAACCCTAGTTTTAACTAGTCTTGATAATTTGATCACCACGGTTTCTCTAGTCGATCGAGTGCAAAAGGGTTTTGAGAGATGAAAGCTTGGTCGTTGACGAGGACATGGCCGGAGTTGCAGAATTTACGGTGGTCGGAGTCTCGAGTACGAGGTGGTTCCAAGTTTTTTGATGTTGTTCCAGTTTTGGCTTTAAGGCTCGATTTTGATTTCGATTTAGTTTCGATGTTCGAGTGGTTGGATTCTGGTGTAGGGATGATCGTCGTCATGTGGGGATACTCATGGATGGTCGGAGGTGGTGGAATCTCTGGTGCACGTGCACGGTGCAAGTGGAAATTTCTGGTGAAGTTGGGTGATAACAGAGGAGTGGTACTCGAGTTTTTCTCGAATTGTTTCGTGAGATGCTCGAAGCGTTTAGGGTTTCGACTCGAAGTTTTTAGTGAGGGCTCGGGTTAATTTTGGTTTCAGGTTTAAAACCTGATCTGTTTTAAAAATTTAAAACTAAGTTTAAAGGGTTAAGTAAAGGTTTCAACAAGTTTTAAATCTAAATTCAAATCTAATTCAAGTTTAAATCTGTATCTCAGTTGAAATAAAAGAAAGTTTTTAAATTAAATTATTTTAATAACTTTAATTGTTTAAAATGTATATTAAATGGTTAGAATTTAAAAGTAAATTTGATTTAAATTCTTTAAGTTCTTTTATAAGATGAGTATTTCTTCAACATATGATTTTAAGAGTTTGTAAATGGATTTTAAACTTTGTTAAAGTTAAATTTTTTTATTCATTTTAAATCTTATATTTGAAATGGAATTTAAAAGTAAATTTGAAAGTTAAATGTTTTCAAATGTGTTTTGAATGATAATTATCATTAATAAGGAAATGTTTTTACAAAGACTTAATGATTTGTGATAAATTAAATTAATAAGGTAAATTAAAATGGATAATTAATTAATTCAATTAATTAAAGATTTAGGATAATTAATTTGTAATTAAGGATTTAAATTAATTTAATTAAGGTTTAAGATTAATTAAATAGAATAATTAATTTGTAATTAAGGATTATAAATTAGAATATTAATTAATGATTAATTAATGAAGTAATTAAAGATTAATTAAGTTATAGTTAACACTTAATTAATTAAATAATTAGAGATTAATTAATTGATTATTAAAGATAAATTAATTTGAAATTAATAATAATTAATCTAAGTTAATTATTTAAGAAAGGTAATTAAAGAGTTGTTAATAGTTAATGAAGGTCATTAACTTGAGATTATTTAATAATTAATTAATGTGATTAATTTTGATAATTAATTAGATTAATTACTTAAGGATAATCATTTATGGAATTGTTTAAGTGTAATTACTAAATGAAAGTAATTAAGGAATTAATTACTCATTGTAATTAGTTTAAGTTAATTTATTAAGTTTAATTAATTTAGAATAATCAATGGATGATTTGATAAATAATTACTTAATGTAATTAATAAGTATGATTATTTAGGGAAGTAATTAATAGATAATTACTGGAAGTAATTAATTGAATGGTAATGTATTAATGGAAGTAATTTGAGTTTAATTACTTGTGAATTAATCAAGGGATTAATTAAGAAATTAATTAAGGAGTAATTAATTTAGTTAATAAAACTAATTAAGGGTAGTTAATTACTGAATGAGATTAATCAAGAGTGATTAATAAATGTGGTTTAATTAAAGGTTAATTACTTAATGTAATTAATTTAATTAGAGTAATTAATAATTAATTTGTAATTAAGGATCATTAAGTAATATGATTAATGATGTAATTAAGAATTGATTAATTAAGAAATAATTAATAAATGAAGTGATTAATTAATGTAATTAATTAAGGATTAATGTAATTAATTATAGTTGATTAATTTAATTAATTATAGTTAATTAATTAATGAAGTAATTAAAGGTTAATTACTATAAATGGTTAAGGATAATTAATTTGAGTAATTAATTAAAGGATAAATTACCTGAATGCAATTACAGGGTAATTAGGGGATAATTAATTGATTTGAAATTAATTAATGGTTAAGTAAGCAGGATTTATAGAATGAAGTAATTAATTTAATTTACTTTAAATTAATTAGAGATGATATAAATCATTACTTATGGATGGATGAATAATATTGAATGCTTTGCATTGTTTGATATCTCTAATGAGATATGTGCTGATTTGTGATATGGATGTTTTAGTTGAATTGTGATGATAATATGGATTATCTGCTTATATTGATAATGTTGATTATCTATTGTGATATTGTGAATTATCTATCTATGTGAATATAGATAATGAATTAAATTGTTTTAACTTTAAAACAACTTGGCCTTAAAAGATACATTTTGGATTTTGATGAGACTGGGATCGGGTTTCCAGATTTGGATATCCGAATACCACATTGATCCAAATTAACGATAGGTCGTGAATCTCAAGTGAAGATGAAGATTCAGAGTGCAAGGGTTATTGTCGTTAACTCTGAGGGTGATTCCAAAATGAGTGTAACGAGATAATGCCTTCGGTTTCGTTCGAACCCGGAACGAACTTGTATGGATTGAATGCTTTCAGAACATCGTCAGGTGGACGATGAGCATTCTAAGAGATGTGTTCTCTAAAGGTAATCGTAGCCTCAAGCCTCATCAACCGGGAATGGCTAAAACAGGGGAGGTGCAGCAAGGTTAGTGGGTAGCACCCAAGTAGGACAAGATTACCTCTGTCTAGATGTCCCTTATTATTTCGGTTTAGTGTGCGGTTGGTCATGACAACCGTGGGGTGTCTTGTGCAGGAATTATCCAGTAAGGGATGTTCCGACCTTGTGTTGCAGGGGATTGGGAGTGATCCTCGGTACGGTGATCTAGGCCACGTACTGTGATGGGCGGTACCCCAGTAGCCCTGCCATTGTATGGAATCCAATCTCCAATAAGTGATCTCGGACTTGATTGTATACCTATGTATGCTGGAATTTAATGAATGTAACAATTTCGGCTATGTGAATATTTATTTGAGAACCCTAGACCCTATTGTAATATAACTGGATTTCCTATAAATGTTTTGGTTATCGTAAGGTAAAAACTTTTCCGTGTTTATGTACGGGAAGTCTTACGAGATACCTTTTCTTTCAAAGGTTTTTCAAAGTTAAGCAACTTTAACCTGTTACTCACACCAGACCCATGTCTGACCCAAGTGTTTATTTTCTGTTTTATAAACTCTTGGGTACTCAATTTTTTACGAGTAGCCAAGGGATTCAGGTTAGCTTTGACGAATTGTGGAGGAGCAATGGAGTAGGAGGCTTCAGCGTTGTAGATATAGATAGTAGTGCCGCTGTGTTGATCTTTGTATTGATCTCTGTATTGTATTGAGTTGTAATAACTAGACAGGTGTTTATAACTGTCTAGTATGTGATGTATAATCTGTGTAACTCTGATAGTCATTGTATAATATGTAATACTTATGTTATTAATATAATTTATTCGTTCCGCTATTGAGATTCTGATGTTGTTTCTTTCTCTCTTCTCTTCTTTTCTCTTTTCTATCCCTTTCTTTCTTATTGATGATGCGTCATTCTATGGAATGAAGGGCGGGTCGTTACATATATATGTATTAATGAAATAAAAGTAAAGATACAAAAGCTAAGATAATAGGACAAAATACAATTAAAATTAGAAAACAGACTAAAAAAATCCATGATCAAAAGAAGTTAAAAATCTATAAACTAAAACTAATTAAAACTTATCTTTATGCTCCTTTGATCAAAAGGATATTATGATAATCAGTGAAATCATCATTTAAGTTTGAAAAAATGTTAATACTACAATTATTTATTTCAAAAATATTGTTTTTATGTTTAAATAACTTAATATTATTACTAACCTTATTAAGATATTCTTTAAAATGATTATTTTTAGCTAATTTATATTTAGGATTTGAGATCCAATTAAAACAAAATGAAGTTATTATAACAACCAATTTATTATAATGACTATTATTATTATTATTAAAAAGGCTCTGGTTTCTCTCAAACCAAATATACCAACAAATTATAATGAATAAAGTATCTAGTAAAATTCTATTTTCCGTTTTGAACTTTAATCTTAAATTATTCCAATAATATTCGCAATCGGTAACTTTAGTTGTAAGATTAAAGTTAAAGATTTTGAGAGTATTATTCAGAATGTAGTAAGTATCCATGCAATCATAGTATATATGTTTAATACCTTCAAAATGCAGATTACAAAATAAGCATTTATTATCAATTTGCATATTTTTTCTTTTTAAAAATTCTATAGTAATTAGTTTTCCATGCATGATTAACCACATATGAATTTTAGATTTGGGAGGAGCATTTGTTTTCCAAATAAATTTAAAAGATATATTAGCTACACTCGAGAAACTAAGAAATTTGTAAAAAGAATTAGAAGTAAATTCTTACTCTTATCCCATTCCCAGCTAATATTATCATATTTATTATCAATATTATATAGATTCAGTCTAACATAAAGCAAAGAAAGTTGCCTATGAGTTGTATCTACTAAAATTCTATTAAAACTAAAATTCCTAGGGGGTTATTTTCGAGAGAAAAAACATCTATAATTAAAGCATTCTTAAAGTTACAAATTTCGTAAAGCTCTTTAAATTCAATCCTAAGAGGGATAACAGAAATCCAACGGTCATGCCAAAAAGAAGTACTATTTCCTGAATGAACTTTTGTATTAGTACCAAGGTTAAAAATCTCATGACATTTTAAAATTGATTTCCAAAAATTAGACAATTTGTTTATATCTGTAGGAGTAATTTGATGTAAATTATTACTACCAATATAGTAATGTTTAGTAATAATTTCTTTCCAAATAGAATTATCATTTATATCCTTAAATTTCGATAACCACTTTCCTAGTAAAGACAAATTCATGTTACGCAAACTAATGACTCCTAATCCACCTTCCTTCTTGGATTTACAAACGGTTTCCCAATTTACTAAACATTTAATACTACTGTTAGAGTTGTCCCCACTCCATAAGAAGTCTCTTCTTATTTTATCAATTTTGTTAATCACCCAATCAGGAAAAAGATGCATAGACATCCAATGGATCGGAAGAGCTGATAAAACAAAGTTTATAAGAACTAATCTACCCGCCTCGATAAAAATCTCCCGTTCCAATTAGAAATCCTATTTTTAATTTATCTATGATAATAAGCAAATCATCATGTTTAAGTTTAGTTGGTCTAATCGGAAAACCAAGATAATCAAAAGGAAAATTCATAGTTTTACAATTAAGCCTATTAGCAACTAAATCTTCAACCTTTTCAAAATCATTTAAAACTAAAACCAAATTTTTATCAAAAATTATTTTTAAACCTGAAAGAAGTTCAAAACTATATAATATAAATTTAAGGGTAATGATATGATTAGGCAAATGAGAGGTAAATAGTAAGGTATCATTCTCAAATTGAAGGAAAGATAGACCATTACGCGAGATTTCACTACCAACACTCCCCAAAGATTCATTATCAATCGCTTTTTTAATTATCTTAGCGAAAACATCTGCGGCTAAGTTAAACAAGAGAGGCGATAAAGGATCACCTTGCCTTAATCCTCGTTTGGATTGAATTTTATTACCTAAAATTCCATTAACCATTATACTGGAGTTACCAGTTTTAAGTAAAGTCATAATCCAGCTAATCCATCTGACTGAAACCTCTAGCTAATAAAGATCAACTAGAAAATCCCAATCAACCGAATCAAAAGATTTCACGAAGTCCAGTTTAAGAAGAGCACAGGTAATGTTATTTTTACAGTAGTGATTAATGTATTCTTGAACAACGGCCACTCCATCTGTGATATTTCTACCCTTAACGAAAGCTGTTTGTGAACAACAATTAAATCATTCATTTTCGTACTAAGTCTATTAGCTAAAACTTTTGAAATAATTTTAACAGAGCAGTTAATTAAAGAAATAGGTCTAAAATCTTTTAGATTATTAGCACCGATTTTTTTGTGTAACAAAATTATATTTTGCAAAATTAAATCTTCCTAATTGTAATTTACCATTATAATAATCATTAAACATGCTTATTAAATTGAATTTTAAAACATCCCAAAATAATTTGTAAAATAAAATAGGGAACCCATCTGGGTCCGGCGCTTTATCACTAGGCATGTCATTAATAGCTTTCAAAATTTCCTCTTCAGAAAAAGGATTATCAAACTCAGAAAGGTCAATTCTAGAATCAATAGGATAAATATCATTCCATCTAACGTTAATTCTATGTTTATTCTTAGTACCAAATATATCTCTATAATAATCGGTAAAAGCCATATTAAGATCCTTTTTATTAACGAATTCTACATTATTCACAAAAATTGAATTTATCGTGTTACTACGTTTTCTACCATTTGCCATATTATGAAAAAAATTGTATTATTATCACCTTCATTAATCCATTGAATTCTAGATCTTTGTTTCCACATAACCTCTTCCTTTTCTAAAATAGAACTAAGCTCTTCTTTTAAATTAGCGAGAACGTTACGCTCACCTAGATTTAGTTGTCTAGTTTCTTCTATCTTGTTTATTTTAAGCATTTCAGAAAGAATATTTTCTTTTTTTATTTTAATACTACCAAAAACATTCTTACTCCAAATCTTTAAAAAATTCCTAAGAGCTCTAAGTTTTAAAATATGTTTTTTTTCAGAATTACCCATATTTCTGATATTATAAAAATTCATAGAAATCCATTTATTTTTAATTAGAGTTGAGCAATTGGATTCTAATAACCACATTTTTTCAAAATTTAAAATATTTAATAATGTTCTTGTGCTGATCACACGTAAGAATTATAGGACAATGATCGGAATAAGTGTAAGGCAAACCCGAGACTCTAAAAATAGGAAATTTATCCTCGATTTCATCACTGACGAAAAATCTATCTAGAAGGGCCATTAAGGGAGCCTCTCTAGTAGTACTGCAAGTGAATTCTCTATTAGAAAGAGGAATTCAATCAAATTAGAATTAATGATAAATTGATCAAATTCTTTCATTGAAGAGAAATCACCTTCCCGAGGTGAACGCTCTCCTAAAAAACACGTAAAATTGAAATCACCTTCCAAAATCCAAGAACTAGGAGCTAATGATCTAAAATCTAAGCATTCATTCCATAGAATCCTACGACCGACTTTTGCGTTTGGCCCATAAAGATTAGATATATTTAAAATTGAATTGTCACTAAGATTGATGAGAATAATGTATAAAGAATGTTGTTTAGAAATACATTGAAGTAATTTAAAAGAATTATCCCGCAATCCTATAAGAAAACCTCCGGATGTACCAACAGAAGGTAAACAAGCCCAATTCCTAAAGTGATAACCACCTAATCGTCTATAAAAATGAATGTCGGGACATTCAATTTTGGTTTCCTGTAATAGTGCAATGTCAACAAAATAATCTTTAAAAAAGTTTTAATTCTATCACATTTATTTAAATCATTCAGACCTCTAATATTCCAACTAATAATTATGACGCGCCACCCTGAGACCCACATTAACAAAGAGTATTACTGGGTAATACTGTCTGCTAATGCAGAGAATAAGGCTGGTTAGGAGCGACCATCTATAGCCTTGTCTTAAATATCTATTGAATCAGAAGGCACGACAAGACTGTTCTTCTTACGAAGACACCCATGGGAATCAATGCTGAACTCCCGCAACTCCTCATCATGAGACTCGGACTCACAAATCTGGATAAGGTGCACAAGATCGGGATCATGCTGCTGAGCATCGGCAGTACGATTCAATAAACTGGGTCGAGCTTCCAAATTGAATAATAAAATAGGAGAATCAGAAGATGGAGCTCGATCACGAATATCACAAAGGGATAAGGTCTCTAGAACATCCCACTCGGCTACATTATAGAAACAACAGCCGAATATTTGCGACTAAGCGCATCAGCAACACGATTACCCTTACCATAGGTATACTAGATATCGAAGTCATAGGAGGCAAGGAACTCGAGCTAACATTGTTGCCTAATATTGAGCTCCTTCTGAGTGAATAGATATTTCAAGGACTTGTGATCGGTATAGAGAATTAAGTGCTCGCCTAATAAATAGTGTCGCCAAATCTTCAAGGCGAAGACAATGACAACTAACTCGAGGTCATGAGTGGCATAGCTAACTTCATTCGGTCGCAGTTACCTAGAAGCATAAGAAACTACCCGATCCTTCTGCATAAGCACGACACCGAAGCCACAATGACTAGCATCGGCGTAGACAACAAGATCTTGGTTCCCTTCGAGGACCACAAGAATAGGAGCATTAGTGAGAAGCTCCTTTAACTGCTGAAAAGAAGCTTCACACTTGTCAGACCAAATAAATCGAATGCCTTTCCGAGTAAGGCTGGTAAGAGGAAGCACAATGCGGGAAAAATCCTTAATTAATCGGCGGTAGTAACCCGCCAATCCAAGGAAGCTGCGAATCTCATGAACATTCTCAGGCCTCTTCCAATTCTGGATGGATTCGATTTTTGAAGGGTCGACTGAAATACCTTCGGAGGAAATAACGTGGCCTAAGAACTTAACCTTATTCTCTCAGAAGTGGCACTTGGAGAATTTGGCTTTAAGCTGATGGTGACAAGAGTACTCAAGACAATTCTCAAGTGATTGGCATGCTTGGCTTCAAACTTAGAATAAACAAGAATGTCGTCGATGAACACAAGGACGAACTTATCAAGATATTCCCGGAATACTCGATTCATAAGATCGACAAAGAAAGCAGGAGCATTCGTCAAACCGAACGGCATAATGAGCTACTCATAAGATCCATATCGAGTGCAGAAAGCTGTAAGAGGAATGTTATCTTCCGCAACTCGGAGCTGATGAAAACCAGTGGCAAGGTCGAGCTAAGAAAAGACCTTAGCACCACTCAATTGATCGAACATGTCGTCGATCCTAGGAAACGAATATCTATTCTTGATGGTCAACTCGTTAAGCTTGCGATAGTCGATGCAAAGCCTAAGAGTTCCATCGAACTTCTTCACGAAGACGACCGCGGCACCCCATGGTGAAAAACTGGACTGAATCAACTGCTTGGACTCAAGCTCTAAAAGCTGCTTCTTGGGTTCCTCATTTTCCTTTGTAGACATCCTCGTGGGAAGACGACTAACTGGCTGCGCGCCAGGAATGAGATCAATGTGGAACTCGATCGCCCGCTTGGGTGGTATACCCGAAACTAGCTCAAATACATCAAAGAAATCACAAACAACAGGTATACGAGATATATCATCATCATCTTATGAGTCTATGGAATATAAAGCCATTTCAGAATTTTCCATATTCCGAAGAACAAGTGATAGCAGAGCAGACGAATTTGGATGTCGAAGATATAAAACTCTCTTAGAACAAATAATCCTGGCATCGTATCGCATTAGCCATTCCATACCCAAAATCATATCAAAACCCAAATAAGAAATAACGTGCAGATTCGCACGAAAAGAAAATCCACATAAAACAATCTCAACATCATCACAAAGCATGCTAAGGGTTGCAGATCCCCCGATATGAATCGCAATCCTCAATGAAGTAACAAGACTTGAAACATCCAAAGAAATAGCATCAACGAGCTCTTTCGATACGAATGAATGCGACACACCCGTATCGAAGAGAACTCGAATAGAACGATTATGGAATAAAATAGAGCCTTCAAGGATAGAAGGAGATGTACCTCTGCACTGAGAAGACCCTCCAGAAGCATCCACTACATTCAGCTTGCCAAACTGGGTACTCGGAGCAATAGGACAAGTGGCAACTCGATGACCCTCCTTCTTGCAATAGCAACAAATAATAGGCTTAGGGCAGTCACGGATCATGTGGTCAGGAGAACCATAATTGAAACACCCCTCCTAAGTAGGAGATGTTCAACTAGGCTGAGAACTAGGACCAGATCCAACGGGTTTCTTCTTCTTGGAAGGGAAAAACTTCGGCTTATGAAATGGGAACTTCTTCTTATTGGGGTTATTGCAAACCTCAACCTCATCACCACTCTCGCACTCTTTCTCGAAGTCTTCAAGATAAAGCGCCGAGTCAACTAACTCCTCGAAAGAAAGCTTAAGCTGGAGCATCAAAGACTTCTTGAGATACTTCTTAAGACCAGAGGCAAACTTCATATTATTCTTATAGGAAGTGCTAATGTATTCAAGACCATACTTAGATAAGGCCTCGAATGATGAAACATAATAAAAAACGGAGGACTTCCCTTGCTTAAACTCGAGGAAGCGACGGGCCAATAAAGCTTTCTCAGATTCAGGAACGAACTTGAGCTTGAATCGTTCCCGAAACTGAGTCCAAGAAAGAGTAGACTCCTCGAGCTCGGCTATGTCGTAACAGTGAAGGGCACGCTCTTGCAATAGGCTAGATGCTATAAAAACTCTATCGTGGTCAGAAAGATCCATGCGAGAGAAGATGCGCTCGCACGTACGAATCCAAGCTTGGACCTCAAGAACGGACTCGGAGCCTTTGAACAGCTTTCCTCCAAGATAAGAGAAATCAATGCACAAATGCGCAAAGACAGACTTGCGCGGAGGAGATGCTCGAGTAGGAGCTGGAGGCCGAGTGCTCCTAAATAACTCCATAAACTAATCGGCAGACATATAAACGCCGCCCGGATGCGAGCCGCTGGATTGCCCAGCATCCGAGCGTCGTCCTCTGCCTCTTCCATCCATTAGCTGAAAGTTAAGATAAGATAAAGATTATTCATAGGGTAGATATCATTAATTCAATAAGGAATACTATAGAATTAAAATGCATTCCTAGACGTATTCCCAAATTTCTATCTACCCCAAAGGACACAAAAAAGGTCAAAGGCACGATGATTAAGGGATTCATAACACTTGTATAACACTTAGATGTACTGTAATATGTGCTTCTGTTCTGTGTTTATCATATTTTGTTCTGAACTCAGCTCTGGTACCAAGCTGTGATGCCCCACCCCGAGACCCACATTAATAAAGAGTATTACTGGGTAATATTGTCTGCTAATGCGGAGAATAGGGCCGGTTAGGAGCGACCATCTATAGCCTTGTCTTAAATATCTATTGAATACGTCGACAAATGCTATATATATATATATTTTCTATCTCAAAGGATCAACATATCCAATAAATACTTAATACAAAGCCATAGGTGGCTATAGGATCTATAAGAACAAAATACAACAACTCAAATGCAAACACATCACAGAACAGTAGATCATCACATATATATATATATATATACATATACAGATACACCACAGAATATACAAAACGATACATGTCAAGTGGTATAGCAACCACAATATACAAGCGAGTCAAAAGAATATACTATCAGAGTAACAAAACAAAATGGACTACACAAAAGGCTATATAAAAAAGAACTAGCAGAATAGTCCATGCGGAAGTAGAATAGGATAAGTCCAAATGTACCTAACCTGAAATACCTCGGTCTGACCCGAGTATAATTACACGAGTCAGTCAAGCTAAACAAATCAGTTTACAAGGATAAGCGATAATATGAGCAAAAGGACAAGGTGATAATATGCCCAAGTAAGAAGGGACAATTTAAAGTGTATAGTTACTTCATATGATAAAGGGTATTACTACACAACATATAATCTCAAAAGAGATGGAACAACCCATAAAATGCTAAAAGTAGCGAGCCTCATATCATCGGCACATAAAACATCAATTATGGTTTAGGGGAAAAACCTAAACCCGCCAAATCGGCAATCCAAAACATGCACAAAGAGATCCCATCTCAAACACGCCATAAGGAAAATAGATCTCCAAAGAGGAGAATAAAATCTCAAGTAAACACCAAAAGGAAAATCTTAATAACCCCAGTGTAGGCAACACAAGTCTTAAAAATAGAACTCACAAGAGTTCAAATTCCCGTGAGGTAATCACCGTATATATATATATATATAATATCCCAAATGGCTCAAATGGCCAACAATAAAAAGGCGATACGCTTGGGAAATCACAAACATCAATGAAATCATCTCAAAGATATAGCACGTGCTTATGGCCGAAGCCTGCCAAGTACTATTCTCTCAAATAAGGCGCCACGTCTCTTAGACAAACGTCCCGAAAGACAAATAAATACGTCTCTTAGACAAATGTGACGCCCCACCTCTATACCCATGCTAACCAAGAACACTACGAGGTGGTGCTGTCAATTAGCACAGAGAATAAGGCTGTTGAGGAGCGACCATCTGTGTAATTGCTTTGTGCGAGTACCGATATGCCAGATTAAAAATATAACTTTTCATCTCAAGAGGAAATCCGACATACAGATACAAACTCAAAGCTACTACACAGTGGCTATATGGACCTCGAAAACAAATATAGAAATAAGCATAACATAAATCAGTCACAGGCAATTCATATCACAAAGGCGGAAATAGATATGAATATAACACATGAAAGTGTACGTCAGAGTAGTGGTCAAATAAGATACACAATAACACAAAAGAATAGATACACGTGCAAGACAATAGAATATGTATACATCAAGGAGTATAATCTCAAATGTATACAACAAAAACTACTAAACTAGAGTAGTTAGCCAAAAGTCAGAAGATGGCTCCAGATAGGAAGTCAAGCAGAAGCACCTGCAAAATCTCAGTCTGACCCGAGTATTATTTAAGAAGAAAATAATAAACAGATCAGTCTAGCTATAATTATCAGATAAAATGAGATAAGAAGAGATATAATAAAAACGTATGATAACCAAGAATGTCATACTGCGACAAGTCTACATAGAAAATCAACTAAAGGCATACAATATCTCAAGAATCTCATAGCATCAAAAGATTGTCATATTCTTTATTTAATTCACCAAGCCACAATAAAATGACATACTCATCAATGTCAATGGTAAAAGCTGGTGAAATATAAATACCAGAAATCACAACAAGAAATCCAGAAATCACAAGAAAAGGATGGCCAATCCCAAACAGGAGCATGAAAGCCGGAACATTGACGCAGTGCAAAAGGTACGTCCAATGAACCGGAAAGCCGAGACATCGATGTAGTACAAACGGTACATCAGATGAATCGAACATTGACGTAGTGCAAACGGTACGTCCAATGAACTGGAAAGCCGAGACATCGATGTAGTACAAACGGTACATCAGATGAATCGAATATTGACGCAGTGCAAACGGTACGTCCAATGAATTGAACATTGACGTAGTGCAAATGGTACGTCCAATGAACCGGAAAGCCGAGACATCGATGTAGTACAAACGGTACATCAGATGAATCAAATATTGACGCAGTGTAAACGGTACGTCCAATGAATTGAAAAGACAATGCAATTCAGAACATTGACGTAGTGCAAACGGTACGTCCAATGAATTGAAACACATTAAAAGTACTTGGGTTGCCAGCCCACAAAGAAATGAGACGGAGCTCAATAAAATGAAGTACAGTCCTTCACATGGACAAAGAGACATCGCACATTGCTAGTCTAAACCATAAAATGATCATCATCGATCATAAAGAAGTGTCGATTACACTAAGCTAGTAAATATATGAGTTTAGCTTCATGTCCCATAACCACTAGCTTAACTTAAATATTTACGAACAAACTGTAGATCTTCACTAGGAAATTGTCACAAAAGGGTTCAATCGAACAAGTCCAAGAGCTAACCGATGAAGTGAACGCAAGCGTTTCATACCACTCGTTTTACTAAGTCGTTTAAGTCGATTTCTCATCTGAGTGAAGTAAAGGCTTGTATATACTAGTAGATTGGAAATCGGTTTGAGAAAACGAACTTTTGATATTTAAAATAGTGTTGAAATCGCTTTGATAAAAGAGTTTTGATATTTACTACTAGTATTGAAACCTTCATTTCTTTAAAGTGACAAGTCACAAAACGATTGTTGAAACAAATCGAATCACATAAATTCACATTCGAAGACGTGAATAAAATCCAAAGAAATCGATATCAAATCTATCCAAATGGATATTTCCAATAATTCCCAAAGAAAATGTCATCAAAGTGGAAGTTCTGATGAATGTTTTTCAGATAAGATCCCCTACGAAAAGGGATACGGGGTTCGACCCGACCTGCCCGGTCAGGTCGCGGGGGTCCAGGGGGCAGCGCCCCGTCCAAAACGGTACGACCTAGTGGAGGCAAGCGACCAAGCATGATATGGAAAGACTGGGAATTTCCAGACGTCTGAAGGGTTGGTCCAGACGTTTGGATTTAGTCTCTGGAAATGTTCCAGAAAACAATCCAGACGTCTGAAACCTAGAATCAGACGTCTGAAAGCATTCAGACGTCTGGGGAAAAGTCCAGACGTCTGGATTTGGTTTCTGGAAATATCCCAGGAAACCAACCAGACGTCTGAAAACATAAATCAGACGTCTGACATCTTTTCAGACGTCTGGAACAATAGTTCAGACGTCTGAAATTAGTCACTGCCCTTTATATTTTTCTGCCGTATGTTATTTTTCACCAGGAGGGAAAACCAGAACTTTGGCATTGACCTCTAGACGTCTGAACACCCAATCTGGGCAGAAATTTACCTAGGCCAAGATGGCCAAAACGTTATCGGAAGCGATCGAGCAAGCAATGACAACTAAGGATTTACGTCAAGCGACAACCCGACCTTAAAGGCTGTTCGATACACTCCGAATATCAATGTCCAAATGTCCATAGAAGGATTTTCATAAAATCGGACCCAAAACACCAAAATTGAAGAATTCGCAAAACTAATTCAAATCACAACAAGTGAACACGAAATAGATGATAGGAATTCATACCTAACAACAAAGATAGATATATACAAAGATGTGAGATAAAAAACTCACCTTTGAACCCAAACGAATGAAGAAGATGCTTGAAGACAAGGGAGGATCAACCACACTTCAATCTCAACACAAGAAGCATGAATCTAAGCTAAAAGAGAAATATTTCCCAAATTAGGTTTAGGAATTTTCTGAAATCAAAGAGAGATTGTGTTGGAGAAGAAGGAGATGAAGCTTACCAATGGGTTCTCTTTGAATTTGGAGCAAGAACTTGATTTTGCAAGAGGAACTAGGGCATGGAGTTTTAATTTCCCATCTCTCCCACCATTTTTTCTTTGAAACTGAAATGAGGAGGAAGTGAGGGAGAATGGGGAGAAGTGGTTCAGATTTGGGGGTTAAGTTGGCAAAGGGGCTGAACTTAAAACCAAACCCAAAGTGCAAATGGTTAAATTTTTGACTAGCTCCAAACATATCAAAGTTTATACTCAAAAAGGTCGCAAACGGCATTTTGAACTCAATGGAAGTGGTCTCGAATCCTAATTTGACAGTTTGCAAAAAGTAGCTTTTCGGACCTCAATCCGATTAACGATTCTATATTTAAATAAAAATATTTAAATTTGCAATCGATAAATATGCGGGTTGTTACAGACTCCCCTCCTTAAAGAAATTGCGTCCTCGCAATACTTAAGAAGAAAATAAAGAGTAACAACCATAAAAGCATATCAACACAAAAGGAAATTTGAAATAAGAAGTTCACCATAAAGAGCACGAAAGAGTAAGTCCGAACGTGTTCGCTCGATGAATTCTCTGGATTCCTAAGAGAAATCCTTAGGATTTAAGAACCATCAGACTTTCACAAAAAGAACATCTTTGTTTCGAAGGTACTCAACCCCCGAAGAAATGATGCGAATAGGATGTTGCTCAAAAGTCAAATCTGGTGAAACTTCAATCACTACTATAACACCAAGCTCAAGAATAAAAATCGGAAACCTTAAGGCATTTCCGTAGTAGAAAGACGTAAGAAAACATCGTGAATACAGAAAATTGAACCGGTGCAACTGCGTAGTACAAAAACGGTGCGCTAGAGAAACGAGAAACTCGAATAATTTGGAACAACGGCATAGTACAATAACGGTACGCCAGATGAACCAAAGCTCAAATAATTCAGAACATCGACGTAGTGCAAACGGTACGTCAAATGAACCGAACACCATAAAAGAACATCGGACGCTAGTCCATAAAAGAAAAGAGATAAAGCTCAATAAAACGAAGTATATCAAAACGTTCGATGGACTTGATAAAAAGATAATTCCATTCAGACATCATCAAAGAATCAACCACTTGTTGTTTACAACAAAGTGCATTGGCAACACGGTTCCCCTTTCCGGGAGTATACAAAGAATATCAAGGTCATAAGATGTAAGGAACTCGATCCAATATTAAGTTCCTTATGAGAAAATAAATATTCCAAAGATTTATGATCGAGGCGGAGAACAAATTTCTCCCCCAAAAATGATGATGCCAAACTCTAAAAGCAACAACAATAGCCGCGAGCACTAGATCATGAGTGGCATATCTAGTCTCGATCGGCTTAAATTATTTAGAAACGAAAGTGATAGCACGTTCTCTTTTGCAAGAGAACGGCACCCAAACCAATACGATTAGCATTGGTACTAAAGATAAAGTCTTGGTTCCCATCGGGAATCACAAGAATAAGAGTATCGGAAAAGAGTTCTTTTAAATAACCTTCATTCCCGAAAAGCTAAAACTTTTTAAAATTACAATTATCTTTATGTAATAATCTTTTCAGAAAAACTTTTATTTTATAAGTCAATTTACTGTGTCTGATTGTCTCATCAAAGCATTTAGGAAATTCCTATCGATAACGTTGATCAAGCGCATCGACCAAAATTCTTAAAGCACTCAATGGGAAATACAATCACAAAATCATCTTCAAGATAATAAACATGTTTCTTCAAAACTTTTAAGAATATTCTTTGTTTGCTTAAAGAACAAAAATCCAATTGTATTCATAAATAAATCTTATGAAAAAGATTTGCAAAATTTTAAATTACTATTTTCACCCAAAATCAATGAATACAAGAATGGTCTCATCGAAATATTCATAGAATACTCGATTTACAAAAATGGATGAAATAAACTGGATAAACTGAATGACATAACAAGTCATTCATAAGAATCATAACAAGTGCGGAATGCGGTAAGTGGATGCTAACTTCCGCAACTCGTAGCTAAAGAAAACCGATGGTAAGGTCGAGTTAAAAAGACCTTATCACCACTCAAGATATTGCTTAGGTGATAATCCTAAGACAAGCTCAAAAATACCGGAAATTCTCAAACTACATGAATGAGAGAAATAACACTTTCGTCATCATGTGAGCTTAAAGAATAAAATGATGCCATCAAATTGGAATCAAAATCACAAAGGAAAAACAGAAATCTGCTTAACAGATTGAAAATGTCGAAGATGAATAGTCCACACGGGACAAAGGATATGGCTTCATAAAAATTAAGTCAATCCTTACAAAAATCAATTCTGAAGCCTAAGTAAAAATCAGCTCGGAAAGATAAATCACATAAAATAATTCCGACATCAATCAAAAAAACAAATTGAGTGTTGCGGATCCACCAATCCGGATTCGCAATCCTCAAAGAAGTAATCAAGCCCAGAAATGTCTAAAGAAAAAGAATCACAAGTACTTTTGATATAAAAAAAATGATGAGATGAAACCCATATATAAAAAAAACTCGAATAAGACAATCACAAAATAAATGTCATCAAGGATAGAATGGATACCTTGACCAAGAGAAGTGTCACTAGGGGCTTGAACAACATTTAGCTTTCCCTCTCTCTTGTTCGGAAGTTTGGGGCATGAAGATAAAAGATGTCCTGAACCTTTGCAATAACGACAGAAAAATGGTTTCGGGCACTCATTTGCATAGTGTTCCGTAAGGCCACAATTGTAGCATCGTCCACGACTAGAGGTAGGAGTCTTTGCTACCGAAGATTCTTGCTTCCCTTTCTTGTCGGAAATTGGATTGGGGCCTTTGAACTTAATAGGCCTTTTTATGTTGTTGTTGAAGTTTTGTTTAGCACCCACAACTTCAACATCACACTCTCTATCGGCCTCTTCAAGACGAAGAGCGATATCAATAAGCTGATCGAAAGAAACTTCCAATTTTAGAAGTAATGGCTTTTTGAGATTCTTGTTCAAGCCATAGACGAATCTCTGGTTCTTCTTCAACGGGGTGTTAATGTATTCAACCCCGTATTTGGAAAGAGATTCGAAAGATGCGACATAGTCTGTCACAGAAGATTCACCTTGAACAAGGTCGATAAAACGCCGGGCCAAGGTTACTTTTTCAGCCTCCGGCACAAATTTCAATTCGAATCTCTCCTGGAATTGCTCCCAAGTGAGATCCGCTTCAATGATTTCAGAAATAAGAAGATCATACCAATCCAATGCTCTTTCTTGGAGCATGCTAGAAGCCACTTGGACTCGGTGGAGATCAACAAGATTCATGCGAGAAAAGATGCGGTCGCATGATCTAAGCCAAGCTTGGATTTCAATGACACTCTCGGATCCTCGGAATGGCCTTCCACCCAAATCGGTGTAATCTCTACACAAGCGTGCAAAACCGGATCTAGGATGAGTTGGCTCTGGAGTGGGTCCGACGGCTTGAGCATTCTTTACAATATCAAGAAGTTGCTGGGTAGACATAAAAACTCCATCCTGGGGAGTAGCACTAGATTGACCGGCGCTGGAACGGCCAGGTCTAACCATTTCTCTTCTCTAAGAAAGAAAGAAAGAAGAGGAAAAAGGTTATTCTCAAAATGACTATCAAGCAACCTTGATTGATAAAACAAGGAATGATAAAAAGAAATAGGATAGAATGGTATGAAGACCCGAATTAAATCCTATGGCACGATTCCTAAGAGAGACTTAGGACAATGATCCTTGCTAGATTATTCTACATTGTTCCGAAGTTTAACTCTGATACCAAGCTGTGACTCCACACCTCTATACCCATGCTAACCAAGAACACTACGAGGTAGTGCTGTCAATTAGCACAGAGAATAAGGCTGTTGAGGAGCGACCATCTGTGTAATTGCTTTGTGCGAGTACCGATATGCCAGATTAAAAATATAACTTTTCATCTCAAGAGGAAATCCGACATATAGATACAAACTCAAAGCTACTACACAGTGGCTATATGGACCTCGGAAACAAATATAGAAATAAGCATAACATAAATCAGTCACAGGCAATTCATATCACAAAGGCGGAAATAGATATGAATATAACACATGAAAGTGTACGTCAGAGTAGTGGTCAAATAAGATACACAATAACACAAAAGAATAGATACACGTGCAAGACAATAGAATATGTATACATCAAGGAGTATAATCTCAAATGTATACAACAAAAACTACTAAACTAGAGTAGTTAGCCAAAAGTCAGAAGATGGCTCCAGATAGGAAGTCAAGCAGAAGCACCTGCAAAATCTCAGTCTGACCCGAGTATTATTTAAGAAGAAAATAATAAACAGATCAGTCTAGCTATAATTATCAGATAAAATGAGATAAGAAGAGATATAATAGAAACATATGATAACCAAGAATGTCATACTGCGACAAGTCTACATAGAAAATCAACTAAAGGCATACAATATCTCAAGAATCTCATAGCATCAAAAGATTGTCATATTCTTTATTTAATTCACCAAGCCACAATAAAATGACATACTCATCAATGTCAATGGTAAAAGCTGGTGAAACATAAATACCAGAAATCACAACAAGAAATCCAGAAATCACAAGAAAAGGATGGCCAATCCCAAACAGGAGCATGAAAGCCGGAACATTGATGCAGTGCAAAAGGTACGTCCAATGAACCGGAAAGCCGAGACATCGATGTAGTACAAACGGTACATCAGATGAATCGAACATTGACGTAGTGCAAACGGTACGTCCAATGAACTGGAAAGCCGAGACATCGATGTAGTACAAACGGTACATCAGATGAATCGAATATTGACGCAGTGCAAACGGTACGTCCAATGAATTGAACATTGACGTAGTGCAAATGGTACGTCCAATGAACCGGAAAGCCGAGACATCGATGTAGTACAAACGGTACATTAGATGAATCGAATATTGACACAGTGTAAACGGTACGTCCAATGAATTGAAAAGACAATGCAATTCAGAACATTGATGCAGTGCAAATGGTACGTCCAATGAATTGAAACACATTAAAAGTACTTGGGTTGCCAGCCCACAAAGAAATGAGACGGAGCTCAATTAAATGAAGTACAGTCCTTCACATGGACAAAGAGACATCGCACATTGCTAGTCTAAACCATAAAATGATCATCATCGATCATAAAGAAGTGTCGATTACACTAAGCTAGTAAATATATGAGTTTAGCTTCATGTCCCATAACCACTAGCTTAACTTAAATATTTACGAACAAACTGTAGATCTTCACTAGGAAATTGTCACAAAAGGGTTCTATCGAACAAGTCCAAGAGCTAACCGATGAAGTGAATGCAAGCGTTTCATACCACTCGTTTTACTAAGTCGTTTAAGTCGATTTCTCATCCGAGTGAAGTAAAGGCTTGTATATACTAGTAGATTGGAAATCGGTTTGAGAAAACGAACTTTTGATATTTAAAATAGTGTTGAAATCGCTTTGATAAAAGAGTTTTGATATTTACTACTAGTATTGAAACCTTCATATCTTTAAAGTGACAAGTCACAAAACGATTGTTGAAACAAATCGAATCACATAAATTCACATTCGAAGACGTGAATAAAATCCAAAGAAATCGATATTAAATATATCAAAATGGATATTTCCAATAATTCCCAAAGAAAATGTCATCAAAGTGGAAGTTCTGATGAATGTTTTTCAGATAAGATCCCCTACGAAAAGGGATACGGGGTTCGACCCGACCTGCCCGGTCAGGTCGCGGGGGTCCAAGGGGCAGCGCCCCCGGTGGGGTGCTGGGCAGCACCCCGTCCAAAACGGTACGACCTAGTGGAGGCAAGCGACCAAGCATGATATAGCAAGACTGGGAATTTCCAGACGTCTGAGGGGTTGGTCTAGACGTCTGGATTTAGTCTCTGGAAATGTTCCAGAAAACAATCCAGACGTCTGAAACCTAGAATCAGACGTCTGAAAGCATTCAGACGTCTGGGGAAAAGTCCAGACGTCTGGATTTGGTTTCTGGAAATATCCCAGGAAACCAACCAGACGTCTGAAAACATAAATCAGATGTCTGACATCTTTTCAGACGTCTGGAACAATAGTTCAGACGTCTGAAATTAGTCACTGCCCTTTATATTTTTCTGCCGTATGTTATTTTTCACCAGGAGGGAAAACCAGACATCTGTCATTGACCTCCAGACGTCTGAACACCCAATCTGGGCAGAAATTTACCTAGGCCAAGATGGCCAAAACGTTATCGGAAGCGATCGAGCAAGCAATGACAACTAAGGATTTACGTCAAGCGACAACCCGGCCTTAAAGGCTGTTCGATACACTCCGAATATCAATGTCCAAATGTCCATAGAAGGATTTTCATAAAATTGGACCCAAAACACCAAAATTGAAGAATTCGCGAAACCAATTCAAATTACAACAAGTGAACACGAAATAGATGATAGGAATTCATACCTAACAACAAAGATAGATATAGACAAAGATGTGAGATAAAAATCTCACCTTTGAACCCAAACGAATGAAGAAGATGCTTGAAGACAAGGGAGGATCAACCACACTTCAATCTCAACACAAGAAGCATGAATCTAAGCTAAAAGAGAAATATTTCCCAAATTAGGTTTAGGAATTTTCTGAAATCAAAGAGAGAATGTGTTGGAGAAGAAGGAGATGAAGCTTACCAATGGGTTCTCTTTGAATTTGGAGCAAGAACTTGATTTTGCAAGAGGAACTGGGGCATGGAGTTTTAATTTCCCATCTCTCCCACCATTTTTGCTTTGAAACTGAAATGAGGAGGAAGTGAGGGAGAATGGGGAGAAGTGGTTCAGATTTGGGGGTTAAGTTGGCAAAGGGACTGAACCTAAACCCAAACCCAAAGTGCAAATGGTCAAATTTTTGACTAGCTCCAAACATATCAAAGTTTATACTCAAAAAGGTCGCAAACGGCATTTTGAACTCAATGGAAGTGGTCTCGAGTCCTAATTTGACAGTTTGCAAAAAGTAGCTTTTCGGACCTCAATCCGATTAACGATTCTATATTTAAATAAAAATATTTAAATTTGCAATCGATAAATATGCAGGTTGTTACAACAAACATCCCGAAGGATAAATACATCGCAATGACAAACGTCTCTTAGACAAACATCCCGAAGGACAAATGACCCGAAGGTCCAGTACTGGCAAATACGTCTCTTAGACAAACGTCCCGAAAGACAAATAAATACGTCTCTTAAACAAACATCCCGAAGGACAAATACATCGCAATGACAAACGTCTCTTAGGCAAACATCTCAAAGGACAAATGACCCGAAGGTCTAGTACTGGCAAATACATCTCTTATAAAAATGTGTCACAAACTCTCGGATAGGAACCCGAACAGTGTTAACGTGTGTCCCATACCACACGTTCGCACTAAACGGTTTACTGACCGCTAGTAAATTTCACACTCAAATAAAAAGTTTACCTCATCTCATCGGTAAACTCAACCCGAAGGTCAAAACTATCAAATGGACGAGTCGGGAATTAACCGATAAGATAAACGCACGTGTCCCATACCACATGTTTTACCAAACCATTTAATTCTCCTTCTCATTCGCTCGAATAGTGCAAAAATGTGTAATATATATATAAAATAATTTACTTTGGAAAACAAGCTTTGAAAACCAATTTCCGAAATCAATTTGAAACCCATATTCGAAAATTCCCTTATTATAGCGAATAAATAGATTCTACACTTGAAAATACTTTAAAATATTATATAATAATTATTTTGAAATTTCCCTTTATTTTAAAAAATCATTTCAAAAAGATTCGGAGAAAACCGTGCTCGAAAACGAATGAAAATAAGGAAAATCACTCAAACCGATATTCGAATTTAAATTCAAAATAATTCAAAATTTGAATTTTTAAATCTCCAAAATTTGGCTAGTCTATTGATAGACATCATGGCCTATAATCATCATCAAAACATCACGAATATAGCTGGAAAAATAAAGCAAACGAAAGTCGAAAACATCAAAACACAAAGGGGACAAGGCAACATTTTGCCTCTAGCCAGGTCGACATGGAGGTCGACCTCCTTGGTCCCTAGGTCAACCGTATGATCAACCTAGGAGGCACTGGGTCGACCTACATGTCGACCCAGGGAAGGTGGCAGTCGACCTGGCATACGGACTTTTGTTCAAGGTTGATTTCTGAGCTCCGTATTGATATTCAAGCACAGATTTGAGCATTCAAACGACAATATTTTGCAAACAAATTTTACAGGCATGAACTACTACAACTGAACTACCAATAGAAAGAAATTTTGTAGTATTTTGTTGCCGGAATCAAAAGATATAAGCATGCAAAGAAGCGGTATAACACAGTTTTACAGAAAAGAAAAACTGTCAACAGAAAACGACTATAGTAGCTTATTTTGCACAGATCAAGCAGTTAGCATTTTTGTTTTTGCTAGATTTGTGAGCTTATCAACTCACCTTGCTTATTTGTTGCAAAAGCTCGGATTTTTGATAAAAGGAGGAAGCTTTGCTTGAGATTATAAGCTTTGAGCACCTATAGAGAACAATTACAGAACATGCAAACCATATACAGTAAAAAAATTAGAAAGTTTCTTACTATAAGAGGAATTTGGTGATGAAATTGTATGATTTAGAGTTGTATACCTTTTATTATCTCTAACTTGCAAAAAGGCTTTAATTTTGGTTGAATTTAATTGAAGATTGAGCTTGATTTTTGAATTTGAGAAGTTTGGTTTACTAACTTTGCTTTTAGGCTGAAGGAGGAAGAAGTTAATAAGAATGATTCTTTCTCCTTCTTACCAGGCCAAGGCTAAATGGGCTGAGTTGGATTTGAAAATAAAAAGAAATAATATGGTTTAGGCTAAAAAAACCAACACTTAACAAAGAAATATGTGTATATATCACATATACACAAATAAAAATTCATTTTCTTCTTATTTACACAAAAGAAAAATATAAAAATTTGCATACTTGTAAAATAAAACATTTCTTACCATGTAAAAAGATTAATTTATATTTTTAAAACATTTTTATTATTAAAATCCTTTATTTAACAAAAATACACCATTTACTCAAATAAATGAATAAAACATTGTTTTTAACTTCTAAAATTCCACAAAATTTATTTTCTCACTTAGAAAAATATTTCAAACCATTATTTATAGCCAAAACTTATTTTTGACCCAATTTCCATCTTTTATTTCAATAAACCACCTTTAAAAATTACACACTTCTTTTAAAAATTATTAAAAGAAGCTAATGGACAATAATTAATATAATTATTGTATTTTCACTAAAATGAAATCATTTTCATTATTTAAAGCCCATATTCCATTTATTATCACTCCAAATAAAATAAATAAAGCTTAGAATTTCATTTTCTCATTTTAAATTCCAAAATCCATTATTTATTCCCAATAACAATTAAATTTCTCCAATTTTAATTTAATTTACAATATTAAATTATAACTATCATTATAATTCAAAAGGTAATCTCCAAACCATGGTTGTTACAATAATCCTCATAAATCAACATATCTAACCCTTTCAACTTTCCTACTTCTAATGTAAGCAGAATCTAACTCAAAGTCAGTAAAAACAAAAGCGGTATTCCTAGCTAACTGACAAAACTCGGTAGAAGACAAACTACCTAAAGCATAAGAAGAATAAGTACTGCCTAAATCTGAAGTCATACCAGAGCCTGAATTTGTAGTGCCACTTGAGGCACTCGAATCAAGTAACTCACCCTTAGCCTGAGGTTGACTACTACGGAGCCTGGGACTCCAATGAACAGATCCACTTATAGCAACAGATTTCCCTCGCCTACCTTTCTTAGCCGATGAAGATAACGAAGAAGATTTGCTGCCAATACTAAAATCACTGATACTAGCGAATGACGTGCGTGTTGTATGTTGCAACATAGAATCTGCACCATCTCTACTCTCTAAATCAACAACTCTAGAAGAAATAAATTTTCCAACCATTTTATTTTCATTAAAACTGGACCCTACCATGCCGTCAACACATTCTTCTCTACAGCATCCATAAATTGGATTTCATTTCTTATTTGAACCACCTCCACCTCCGATCGAAGATCCCCAACACTAGAAATAACATAACTGTTCCCATCCCCAAAAATAAGCATTTTAGAACTTGAATTAGCAATTAAATCCATCCCATCCATGAAATTAACTTTCTCACAGTATTTATTTTTATCATCAGTCTCCTTTACATTCAACAATCCTATATCAGAAATCTCATCTGAAGTATTTGTTGATGACTGTAGTAAATTATCAGCAGCTGAATTATACAGACTATCACCAGTTTGAATTCTAACCTGATCATTAACTTGAAAGCCCACATCATTTTTGAAAACCACAGATATAGGTTGAATATCAACCATATCAATAACCGTATGACTTACTTCCCTGTTATCAATAACCGTATCACTGTAAGGACACTTCAATTCAGATACTCTGTGCATGTCACTCCCATTCTTCAACATACCATGACCATCCAATCTATAACCTGTCAATATATCACGCAAATCACTACCATAAACTGACTTAGCTTTAGAAACACAGCTATCAATGAATATATCTAAATCTTCAAAAGCAACTATATCCTTCATTTCTTGATAACTACCAGTAGACATTAAGGATTTAACATTAGCATTTTGGAATTCCTCTGCTTGAGAAATAATCACCTCCACCCCTGAATCCAATCCATTATTCAACTGGTTACACAAACCAAAATTTGATGTATCATATGACTTGAGCAATTTACTACCTGAAACCTCCTCAATTACCAAGCACTTGGATTTGGTATTTTTATTTACTGAATCATGAATTAGATCAGAGCAATAGAAAGTATCATCCGAATCAACAAGACTATCAAAGCAATTAGATGTATCAATCTTCATACACTTCTTCTTACAACCTTTAGCCTTAAGCTTAATGTTCTTATAATGTACAAATCTATGATCTTCCTTCTGCACACTATTAGCTTCTTCTGCTACAAGATATGATACTCCTTTATGGCAGTTAGAATTCATGTTTAACACCATTATCTCAGGGTCAAAAAACAGTGGATCCGAACTAACGAAATCAAACTAATCATCGGTCAATAGCCCCAAATTATCATCAGTCGAATTGCAAGAATAAATTTATAAACCATTCGAAAGAATATCTTCATCACCAGCACTCTCATTTCCTTTCGAATAAGGTCAGAATCTCCAAAATAATCAAGTAGATCACCGAATTTCTCTCTATACTTACTACTTATATTGACTTCGTTTATCACATTAAAGTGTTTGAATAAATCCACTAACAGTTTAATCCCATCATTTCTCTGTACCCACAGATTCTCCAGTAAAATCCGCTTAAGTTTCATAATCTTTAGCACAAATTGAAATCCATGATCGTTTAAAGAAAGAATTCCCCTATTCCCAGTAAAAGAATTCTCATATGTAAACTTGTCAATGGAAGATTTAGATTTCTTCGAGCAATTGAATTGTTTGTGACCAATGAAACCACACTCAAAACATCCGATGGGATCGCGACAAGAATTAGCCCAGTGAGATAAGCCTCCGCAACTAAAACTGTATTTCTTCCCTCTTCTAGAATCGATCTATCTCTTAGTTGTAGAATTGCGATAAACTGAATTAGATGCGAGAATTGAAGATGCCTTCAAAACTTGGGCGTACGAACGATTATCAATAGGAATGAAGCCAGCGAAGGAATTTGAGTTGAAAAGATTTTAATTAGGATTCATGGAGGAATAAGATGAAGACGTAATTTTCTTGATCGAGAAGGAATTTTATTATTTCATACCATGACAATTTGAAAATAGAAAATAAATTTTATATGAACATATACATGTAGATTTAATTATGTATATATGAGATTCAATCAAAACTTTCTAACAATACAAATTAGATAGTTATTGCAATTAATTTTAAAACTTTGATTTGCTGTCAAAATCCTTTTATTCATATGTAAATATCTTATGCAATACAATGCAAATAATACATATATATATATATTCAAATCTAAAATTACACTTTGTTATGAAAGATTAAAGCATAGATTTACAATTAAAACATCGTACTAATTCTATACAAATTTTAGTTTTAACTTCGAACTATAATTTAATCAGTCAACATGAATATGCAAATTTTCAGATCAAAAGAATTGGACTTTAAATTGAATGTTAAAAACGTAGATCTAAAATAGAACATTGTATTTCGACTTATACAGATTTAGTTTTAATTTAACAAAATAAAGAAAAACAATTAATTAATTTGAACATGCAAACTTTCAGATCTAAAGGATTACACTTTAATTTGAATATTTAAAACATAGATCTACACTTAAATATTGTTTAAATCATAAACAAATTTGATTTATCAAAATAAAAAAACCCAACTGTATCATTGGACAAACAATTCAATCTTAATAAACAATTTAAATTAAACTAGATAATGATACAAACATACAGAATATGATAATCAAATTTAATTTTCATCAAACATTGCATCAAAATCATTATCTACATAGAAATGGGCATACTTTGTTACCAAAGCCTTAAACCATACCTTGAAAAAAGGAATTCTCCTATTGAAATTTTTTCCAAATCAAAGGTGTGCTAATCTTTAAATTGATGACCTTCCACTATAAAATAGTAATTGGATCTTGAATTTTATATGAGAGTTTATTTTTGTTGGAGAGGAGATTAGTTTTCTGCATTAAAATGATGAAGAAGGAGGCTAAGGAAAGAGTGAGATCTAATTAGGTTTAAAGAGCTTATATATATGGACAGAAAAGAAAGAAAGGTGGATCTAATCCTATATCTTTTTCCTTCAATCTCAGCCATCAAAACCAAGCCCGTTTATCCCTCAAACCCTGGCTACTTATTTCATATTTGTAGCTGAAAATTAAAGCCCCTATAATGGACATTAAACCCATTTAAGTCCATGTGAAAATATTACATAATTAAATCCAATTCAATCGCTTATCGGTATCGTATATCGATTGATATATTTATAACAATTATGTACATATCTTGTAATATTTATTTCTCAAATCATATTCTAATTTATAATTAATATTTTATAAATATTAATTAATTTAAATAATTTATAACAACTATAAACTAATTAAACCATTTGGTCAAAGGAGAATCCATTGTTTCGATTGTATGACTTATTAGGTGCAAATTTGGTTAGCGGTTAATATCGAACTATTCGAATATTAATGTTCACACATCACTTAGCAGGTGGTTTGACATTTTGGCTAATTTGTCGCTTACTTGGTTCCGGTAAAATCCAATTTCACTTTGTTAAGCATTACCCGGTTGTGACTTTTATTCACAACAGTTCTCTTCGTCAAAACTATATCACTTTGGACTTATGAAATTTGGTAGTGGTCAAAATTCCAATATTGTCCATATTCAACCCCATAGTCCAAAAACAAAATCGTTGGTGCAATAATAAAAATTACTATTAACCGAACTACTCTGACCAGAGATTTTGACTTTGATTTGACCTATGATACTAACCCCATATAACCGAGAAGATGAATCCTCCCTTAAATAGTGTTTCACTTCCAATGTTTCTACTCAACTTAACTATAGTCATTCGATGGACGCCTTACCATGATTTGACTATAATCAAAGCAGAGCTTTCATATTGAAGATCAATAGTATTCTCAAGTCGAGAGAACTATACAAATCAGTCACATCGATATTTTCTGTGTAACCTTAGTTATACTAATCAACGAAAATCTATTGAGTGAGTCGTTCCATAGTTATCCAATAACTATCAGCACGTAACCCCTAGGTGCCTCCAGTAGTTGTGAGTAATACACTGTCCAACCTTTGGAGAGCATTACGTACTCTAGCCTTGACAGATACATTTATATCCAGTCTCATTACATTTTTACTAGGAACATTTAAATGGTATATTTATTTTCATCATGATAAATTACTCACGGTTACAACACTTTGTAACTACTATCGCAAAACATACCATTTATGGATTTTCTATTAAATATACTTTTAATTAAATAAATTAATTAATAAAACACATTATATCAAGTATATAATAGAAAGAAAATACCATTTATTTTGAACAAGATTGGTTATCGAGCTTGATATATGTAACAAATTACATAATTGCCCCTAGGGCATACCCTTAACTCTATCAATCTCCCACATGCACTTGGGGTCAATTATGGAATCTTATTTTAACTTCTCTAGTTGGTTTCCTCAAAACCAATCAGGTAAGTCCCTTAGTGAAAGGGTATGCTATTATGTTTTAATTATCTGCTCTGTCAATCAACTCTCTCCGACGTCGATAAACTACCTTTATCATATGGAACAATTCGAAGCATGTCTCCCTAATTCTAGTGAGCTCTGTTATGAACTAATTTGTGATATTATCATATTATAACAATATATGGGATTCTCAACATTTGAAATCACCCACAACTCAGTTATAAATATATGCATTTATATTTGTATACTTCGCTTTTATTGTGGCATTATTCAAGATGATGCAGCTAGCCTTTTTCATTGAATCAGCCACAGTTTTTCATTTGAAACATGTCTAACTTAAAGATTCTTAACATGAATTTATTATTAACATATTATACTCAATATTACTTATGAACTTTGAGTCTGAATACTCCTTCATAAGAAGTTCGTTGTTTCTGTAAATAATTCTCCAGTATTTCAAAAACACACAAGAATACCTCAAACAACCATTTAATGATATCTATTTGGATTTGATATTCTCTTTATGTATCAATATGCAAAAAAATCACCATATTGTAGACAACTTAACATGTACGATAATTCCTATTGCCAATACATAAGGAATCTTTCTTACATGTTCTGTATTAAACGTATTAATAAGGTGTCTTTGCATATCATTTTGGGACATTCCCAATATCTTTTATACTTACTATAAAAGACCACTCACAAATCCAACGTCAAGTACCAAAACAACTAAGGCTGATTTTAACATAAGTACGTCATTGAAAAATCAGCAATGTGTTGTTTATTTATAATTTAGAAACATCAATGTTCCTTTTAATGTTCTTTTTTATGAACACACGATTCCTTTCATTTTGATCGATAATCAAACTATTTGAATTTTTTATCAAAACATTTGTTCAATTTTGATGCTTTTCTGAATGATAATTTCGTAACCATTTGTTAACCCAAAAAATGGATCAACACCCTGGATCAAGTGTGAAAACACCAGTGCAGATAATCAGCATCACAAATATCAGATAAACAATAAACAAACTATAGAAGTAAGAAAAGCGACACAGAATTTTTATAGTGGTTCGGCTGACTCTGGCCTACATCCACTTTAATCAGTCTTTATTATGATTATACGAGTTGAATCTCTTTGGATATCAACTAGTTAGTCCTGAGATCTAAGTAACAATGAGTTAGAATAAGTCACAAGTTCAAGGGTTGACTGGAGAATCACAGTAACCCCCCCATTAGTGACTGTTGTGAGGGAGAAGAAAGTTGAAGAAGTAAAGGAATTCTAATAGAGTAATGGTAGCTCTCTCCCAGGAAAAGATCCATCTCTAGTTGCCGGTATGTGAGTATTTATAGGGGAATTCAGTGAGTATTGGGCTAGAAGTCCAGTTGTTATGCCAAGTCATCACCGAAAATCGCAAATCAATCTGAGTCATTTCTATGGATCGCTAGCTATCCATAAGGGATGGACTACTAGCTATCCATCAACTTAGCATATTTTTCTACGAGAAGCCTTTACAAAGTGCTACGAAGGAGCTCGAAAAGTTTGAGGGCGACCCGACCTATCTTGATGGATCGCTAGCTATCCATAGGGGATGATCGCAAGCTATCCATCCACTTAGCATATTTTTGAATGATCTTTGTTTGGTTGTCTTCCTATCTTCTATTTAAGTGCCTTATCCAAATATCAAGTCGTTTGGAGTTAGTTTGATCATCCGTCTTCATGGGTCATCTAGTCCAGAAGAATCATCCATAACTCATTCAAATCTAGATAGGTCTCTAGCGATCCATCTAGTTAGGTCGTTAGCGATCCATCAAATTAACTCCAAACGAACTCATTTTTTTGTGAGCCTTCTTCTATATTTTCTAAATGTTCTCCTAGAATTTAAAGTCAATCCGACTTCGTATGAGTTCTGTAGGTCCATTTTAAGTTAGCTGCTTTTGGTCAAACAGCTTGAATCAGATGAGTCTTCACTTCTCGAGCTAGATTGTTTGGCATGCTATGAAACTTGGCTAGCATCTCTAGGGAAAATATTAGATCATGATGCAAGAGGATTGGAGGATCCATGAGCGAACCTTATGGCTCTTGTTTTGTTCCCTAGAGTTTGATTCATATTTCCTGGAGATCTAGCTATCCCTTGTTGTTCCATCCTCTGGAAGAAGCTACCCATCATCTCTTGTTGCCTAGGCAAGATCCCATCTTGCATCTCCTTCATCATCCTTTTCGTTTCTTTTCTAATCACATAGATCATGTTGCCTAGGCTTCGGTTGACTTTCTACAGCTCTAGATCTAGTATTAGGTCTACTCATCTTCTATAAATCTTAGATTCAAACTTTCGTTCTTCAGATCTCGTTCAAGGTACTCAGTGAAAGCACCAAAATGTTAACCCGAAAAATGGATCAACGCCCCGGATCAGGTGTGAAAGCACCAGTGTAGATAATCAGCAGCACAAATCTCAGATAAACAACAAATAAACTATAGAAGTAAGAAAAGGGACACAGGATTTTTATAGTGGTTCCGCTGACTCTGGCCTACGTCCACTTTAATTAATCTTTATTATGATTATACAAGTTGAATCTCTTTGGATATCAACTAGTTAGTCCTTAGATCTAAGTTACAATAAGTTAGAATAAGTCACAATTTCAAGGGTTGATTGGAGAATCATAGTAACACCCATTGATGACTATTGTGAGGGAGAAGAAAGTTGAAGAAGTAAATGAATTCTAGTAGAGTAATAGCATCTCTCTCCCAGGAAAAGATCCATCTCTAGTTGACGGTAGGTGAGTTTTTATAGGGGAATTCAGTGAGTGTTGGGCCAGAAGTCCAAGTGTAGAAGTCCAGTTGTTATGCCAAGTCATCACCGAAAATCTCAAATCAATCTAAGTCATTTCTATGAATCGCCAGCTATCCATAGGGGATGGATCGCTAGCTATCCATCAACTTAGCATATTTTTCTACCAGAAGCCTTTACTTAGTGCTGCGAAGGATCTTGGAAAGTTTAAGGGCGATCCGACCAATCTTGATGGATCGCTAGCGATCCATTGGGGATTGATCGCTAGCTATTCATAGGGGATGGATCGCTAGCTATCCATCCACTTAGCATATTTTTGAGTGATCTTTGTTTGGTTGTCTTCATATCTTCTATTTAAGTGTCTTATCCAAATATCAAGTCGTTTGGAGTTAATTTGATCATCCGTCTTCATAGGTCATCTAGTTCAGAAGAATCATCCATATCTCGCTCCAATATTAATGCGATCGAATGAAACTTTGTACGAACACTCAAGGTGTCAGGGACCAACCATAAAAATTTGAGGTGGTGGGGATACTATGGATGGGTCTCTAGCGATCCATCTAGTTAGGTCTTTAGCGATCCATCAAATCAACTCCAAATGATCTCATTTTTGTGAGCCTTCTTCTATGTTTTCTAAATGTTCTCCTAGAATTTAAAGTCAATCCGACTTCGTATGAGTTATGTAGGTCCATTTTAAGTTAGCTGCTTTTGGTCAAACAGCTTGAATCAGATGAGTCTTCACTTCTCGAGCTAGATTGTTTGGCATGCTATGAAACTTGGCTAGCGTCTCTAGGGAACATATTATATCATGATGCAAGAGGATTGCAGGATCCATGAGTGAACATTATGGATCGCTAGCGATCCATAGCCGGTGGATCGCTGGCAATCCATCATCTTGGCCAAATTTTGGTTTCCTCATCTTGAGTCTTTCTTCATTCCTTCTTCTGGTCCTCTTGGTTTATTCTTATGTTGTTTTGACTTGTCGTTGATGTTCTGACTTCCTTTGAATTCCATTGGATTAAAAAACCCAGTTAACACTTGCCCTCCAAAGTACCCCTTTTGGATGAAAGGCGTGCTTTGCTCCAGAACAAGTTCCTACCTCCAATCTTTGATAATTGAGCTTTCTAGCTGCTTTAGCCTTGGTGAATCGTCCAGTTCCTTCGAATTCTCTTTCCAATCACAAGTCATTTCAAACCCATTATATCATAGGACTTTAACTCTGCTTAGGGGTAATCTATACGTCACAATCATTCTGATTTCATTCGGAGTTATTACATCACATATCTCTCATTAAATCACATGTTTCCAATTACACCACATATCTCTATTTACATCACATATCTCTAATTGTCCCGTGTTCATTCGGGATTTACATCATTATCATTTTGCTTCTCATTCAGAATTGTCACGTCATATATCAAAATCACATCATATATTAAAAACATCATGTGTTATCCAGGATTTATCCATTATATTCTATTTATAAGGCATTCAAATCCTTTTTGCAAAGTCAAATCTGCTTTAAGGTTCGATCTCTCCGGACCATCTAAGTTTAATGTGCGATCTTTCCGGATTGTTTGATGTTTAGTTTAGAGGATGATCTCTTCGGGTCGTTTGTTGGTTCAGTTCAGGGGGATGATCTCTCCGAATCATTTTCTTATTAAGTTAAAGGGGATCAAGTAAGCCCATCCGTTCACTCTCCGGTGAGGGGGCTTACTTCTTGCACTCTGGTCCTATCTCTCCGGTCGAGACTCTATGGTGTTCGATGTTCAGGGGGATGATCTCTCCAGATCATTTTCTTATTTAGTTAATGGGGATTAAGTAAAACCATCCACTCACTCTCTAGTGGGGGGACTTACTTCTTGCACCCTGGTCTCGTCTCTCCGGTTGGGACTCTATAGCATTCAATATTGTACAAATCCATCCACTCGCTATTTGGAAAGGGGACTTGCACCTTGTACTCTGGTCCCGTCTCTCCGTTCGGGACTCTACGGCATTCAAAATCAATCATCACATTAAATATGGATTTTAAAAAATTCAAATTTCAAATCAAAGCAAATATCCTGAATGTTTATCCCAGACATCTGACTCAGAGTGTGGCAAGGGACCAATTTAGGTTTTATGGATGTCCAAGTGGTCTGAGATTATAATCCTAAGGAATCATCCCAGATATCCGACTCAGAGTGTGACTAGGAACCAATCTAGGTTTAGCACACGTCTAAGCGGTCTGGGGTCATTGTTGTCCTAAATAGTCATCTCAGGCATCCAACTCAGAGCGTGCCTAGGGACCGTTTGGGATTCCATACACGTGTAAGCGACCTGAGGTTATTGAAGGTAGAAAAAGCAGAAGACGGAGAGTAAGGGATGAACCTACCCCCTGCTCCAACTGTGAGCTTCTGGTTTTAGCTCATGCGGTCATGTATTCGTACTCTGATTTGCTACTCTAGCTCCATCGTCGCTCGTTCCAAGCGTTAAAGCTTATCCAAGATCCAAATCTGCCGTGCCCCAAGTCATGTGGGCATTATTTCATTTTTTTTCTCTAACTCCAGATGCTCCTACATTGGGTCATATTGTTGATTCTAGCGTTGCCCCCAAGTATCGGTTGCTCAGGGCGCGGGGGCAAGACTCTACCTTGTTCTAATCCAACTTCGGTGGCTCTTGTTTTGTTCCCTGGAGTTTGATTCCTATTTCCTGGAGATCTAGCTATCCCTTGTTGTTCCATCCTCTGGAAGAAGCTATCCATCATCTCTTGTTGCCTAGGCAAGATCCCATCTTTCATCTCCTTCATCGTCCTTTCCGTTTCTTTTCTAATCACATAGATGGGTTGATGAGAAATTGAGGACACCTCTTGGCTGCCCCCGGGCTTCGGTTGACTTGCTACAGCTCTAGATCTAGTATTAGATCTACTCATCTTCTCCAAATCTTAGATTCAAACTTCAGTTCTTCATATCTCATTCAAGGTACTCAGTGAAAGCACCAAAATGTTAACCCGAAAAATGGATCAACGCCCTGGATCAGGTGTGAAAGCACCAGTGCAGATAATCAGCAGCACAAATCTCAGATAAACAACAAATAAACTACAGAAGTAAGAAAAAAGACATATGATTTTTATAGTGGTTCGGCTGACTCTGGCCTACGTCCACTTTAATTAATCTTTATTATGATTATACAAGTTGAATCTCTTTGGATATCAACTAGTTAGTCCTTAGATCTAAGTTGCAATAAGTTAGAATAAGTCACAATTTCACGGGTTGACTGGAGAATCACAGTAACACTCCTTGATGACTATTGTGAGGGAGAAGAAAGTTGATGAAGTAAAGGAATTCTAGTAGAGTAATAACATCTCTCTCCTAGGAAAAGATCCATCTCTAGTTGCCGATAGGTGAGTATTTATAGGAGAATTCAGTGAATGTTGGGCCAAAAGTCCAAGTGCAGAAGTCTAGTTGTTATGCCTAGTCATCACCGAAAATCTCAAATCAATCTGAGTCATTTCTATGAATCGTCAGCTATCCATAGGGGATGGATCGCTAGCTATCCATCAACTTAGCATATTTTTCTACCAGAAGCCTTTACTTAGTGCTGCGAAGGATTTCAGAAAGTTTAAGGGTGATCCGACCTATCTTGATGGATCGCTAGCAATCCATTGGGGATTGATCGCTAGCTATTCATAGGGGATGGATCGCTAGCTATCCATCCACTTAGCATATTTTTGAGCGACCTTTGTTTGGTTGTCTTCGTATCTTCTATTTAATTGTCTTGTCCAAATATCAAGTCGTTTGGAGTTAATTTGATCATCCGTCTTCATAGGTCATCTGGTTCAAAAGAATCATCCATAATTCGCTCCAATATTAATGCGATCGAATGAAACTTTATACGAACACTCTTGAGGGTGTCATGGACCTACCATAAAAATTTGAGGTGGTGGGGCCCACTATGGATGGGTCTCTAGCGATCCATCTAGTTAGGTCGTTAGCGATCCATCAAATTAACTCCAAATGATCTCATTTTTTTATGAGCCTTCTTCTATGTTTTCTAAATGTTCTCCTAGAATTTAACGTCAATCCGACTTCGTATGAGTTCTGTAGGTCCATTTTAAATTAGTTGCTTTTGGTCAAACAGCTTGAATCAGATGAGTCTTCACTTCTCGAGCTAGATTGTTTCGCATGCTATGAAACTTGGCTAGCGTCTCTAGGGAACATATTTGTAACAACCCGACTTTCCAGTCCGGAAAATCGAACCATTTGTGTTAAAGAAGAAGAGGTAGAAGAAGAAGAAACAGAAAATCAACAACAGAATCTCACATCGCAGCGGAATAAAATATAATATATACAAAACAGATCTTTACTCAAACAGAAAAATATATCTGTTTATACAATATATCATCAGAATACATCATCAGAGTACATCAACATCCATAACATACAACTGAATACACAGCGGAAAAATAATAGCAAGTACGGAAGTACGTATCGGCATCCAGCTCGTCTCCTGAGCTCCACAGCATCATATCCTGAACCTGTTTATCTCGGTCTGACCCGAGCATCATATAAAACAATACCCGAGTCAGTCTGGAATACCAGCGTGAGAAAATCACACTCAAATTGATTATTTAAGTTTCAAAAATCCTTTTGAAATAAAAGCATCTCGTAAGACCACGCCACAAATAAACATGCCGGGTTTTTACCTTACGATAGCTAAAACACTTTTTATACAAATCCTCTGATATTATAATAGTGTCTATTTACAAATACTTATTAAAATAGCCGAAATTGTTACATCTATTAAATTCCGGCATACTAGCCACAAAGTGGGTAATACAAACAAAACTCGTACAAGGCACGTAGGGAGAATGGATTTCCAACGAATGACTAGGCACTGGGGTACCACCTGTCACAGTACGTGGCCTAGATCACAGTACCGAGGAGTACGCCCGCTCCCCTGCAACACAAGGCCGGAATCATCCCTTACTGGATAATTCCAAATAAAATCACCCCACGGTTGGGATCAGCAACCGCACCACTAAGCCGAAATAAAGGGACATCTAGACAGGGATGACCTTACTCTCAAGTGGGGGCTACCCACGAAGCCTTGCTGCATAACCCCTGATTTTCAGTCATTCCCGGTTGATGAGGCTTGAGGCTAAACGATACCTTTATAGCACATATCCCTTAGAATGCCCATCGTCCACCTGACGATGTCACGAAAGCATTCGTCCATACAAGTCCGTCCCGGGTTCGAACGGAACCGAAGGCACTATTCCTACTACATCCATTTTGGAAATATCCTCAGGATTAGTAGCGACTAGCCCTTGCACTTCACAGCTCCATCTTCGACTCCGAACACGTTACACGAAACGTACAAACCGGATCGAAGTGGTATTCGAGTCTCCAGACCTAGAATCCTGGTATACGGAAACTCGATCCCGGTCTCTTCGAAACGATCAACGCATTTGGCCAATATTGATAGTCGGTTATTTAACTATCAATTAACATCCACAAGCAACCATCACACAATAAATAATTCCCCACATTATTTATTTGCCCAAATATCTTTCCAAGATATATTTCCAAATTTTCAAAGCTCATTTGAAAACAATTTCAAATAGTTTCCGCTTACGGAATACATTTCCCAAATAATTATTTCCACTGAATCACCAAGTACAAAATACTTTTAATTTTAAAATAATTTAAAAACACTTTATTTAAATATACTTTATAACATTGAAATTTTAAAACTACTTTAATACTTTAAAATAAACCACTTTATAAATATAAGCTAACTTTCTCTTTTTAAAACATAATAGCAAATCTCTTTTATATAATTACTACAATAATAGATTTTTGAAACTACTTACTTTAAAAAGTTAACATTTGAAAATAATCAATTTTCTAAAACATGCTTTTTAAAACATATTAAAACTTTTAACTTATATTTAAAACTACCTTGAAAACGTACTTGGCTATCCAGAGAAATACACTTCTCATTTCCATCCTTTAAAAATAAATCAACATTTATTTTAAACCAATTCACATCCCTTTATAAATTCCCACCTTGAATTTATATTTTCTAATATCCACTGATATTTTATTTTACTTTATAAACCCAGTTTATAAATTCCAAAATCTCATTTCTCTTCTAAAATTCCAATTTTAAACAACTAAATCAATTTCCAATTGATTTCCCAATTTACTCTACTTACTTTGAAATAAATTTCCTTTGCTACTTCATTTATTCCAAAATACATTAACCTTTAGATTTTTATTCCTTATTACGAGTTAAACCCCTTTTTACCAATATCAATTACAGATTTCCAAAACTCCTTATTTATTCTTTAATTAACTTTAATCCTTAATTTCAAAAATAACTTCTTTTATTCTTCAAATAATATCACTTAAGTATAGAATTTATTATCCCTTGTAGATTCAAAATCCCCTTATTTCATATTTGTTAAAATTCCAAATCACCTTATTTTTATTTCAATTCGTTATAAATTTTATCCCAATTCCTCGAATTATTTTACTTAAACTTTTATTCCTTTATTTCTTTTCAAAAATTCAATTCCATAGATTTTATAATTTATTATACTGGACAATCCAAATCAACCACATCATCCAATAAAATCATCACATGATATCAAATATTCAGAACACAGAATATTAAATAATCTAATAATTTTGAGGAATCCAGTTGGATCCCTCCAACCTGTTTCCCTGCATCCACAGACGTTAGCACAAAATAAAATACCAATTCCACTTCAAGGTGGAATATCGCAGTATATGGGATTTATATAAATCATCCGCTATTATGCGGCGCATAGGGTCTCATCCGCTATACAATGCGGGAATATCAACAATTCCAATATATACATATGCCAATATGTATATATTGCTATATACTACTATATATAATATAGCACATCCAAATCAATTCACCCATTCAATCAATTATTTAAATTTAACCATTTAAATTTAAATTCAACTGAGTGAGATTAACTCACCTTATTCCATTTGCATTCCACTTCCAATATTGCCTTGGTTTCTTGATTTTTGACCTTGAATAATATTACGGAATTTATTAATATGTAATTTAATTAGATAATTAATTCCCATAGATTTTATTTAACAACTTGTTAACCTTTTAAAACTAACTCCCGAAAAGTAACCTAGTTTATTTAAGCCAATTTCTCCTAAAATAAATAAATTTGGAGTTACAAAAAAAAAAAAAAAAAAAAAAAATCAATTCGGTAATCTTCCATATACACTACTGAAAATAACCAAGTAAATTCAAAATGTACATATGTGTATAAATATATTTACTTGATAAAACAAAACTATTGTCTGCCTTAACTGAAAATTTGAATTTATTTTTTTCTTCTATCCTATATATATATATTTAAAATAGAAATCTGATTTTATATAAACTGCTCAGCATTTAAAATCGCTATTTCTCCAAAGTTTTATATTTATATTAAACAGTATTTCCTTTCTAACCTTACCGTAACATATATCCTTCTATCTACATTTTCTGCTACGTGTATATATACACATATAAAATTTAAATTAAATTTAACTAAAACGAATACCTTTATCCCCTTCTCTGCCGAAATCGACGACTCAGACATTCGACCGCCACCCAAACTCGCTCATCGATTCATGAATCCAGATGAACATCGCCACGACCTCGAAATTGCACGCCGCCCAAATCACGATTCGTCACGATGCTTGATCCACCGAGACAGGCTTCGACCGCCTCGTTTCCCCATGGCAACGTCGCGAAACCCTCCAAGTTGTAAATCGAACGAGCTCGCAGCCTCGCTTCCAGATCGAAGCCCATCGAAGACTGCGACGTGCTTTATCTCCAGACCCACGCGCGTACGAATGCCTCGCTTCCTAAGGTTGAAGTCGTCACCGCCTAGTTTCGCGCCTACCAGGTCGAAATTAATTAGCAGTGGCAGTAAAGAGATTGTAGCCTGTCTTCAAATCAGCAGTAGAAATATCGCGTAGGAGGCAGAGATGAGTCGCGGTGGCTGATGGAATAGCTGAGTATGTAGCGGCAATTATTTCGAAGGCGTTGATTTGAGAAACCCCAATCTCTTTGGGTTCAAGCATCGCAACCATGGAGATTGCTATTAGCCGTGACTTGAAGTAAAGTAGATTTTATTTTTATTTTTGATTTCACAGAATGATGTTCGGTTCAAGATAAAAAGAAAGGGCGTGATATTTTGAGAAGGAAGTGGCGTACAAAAGAAGGCTTCAGAGATATTTTTTACTTTTATTTTATTATTATTATTATTATTATTTTAGTTGAAGGAGACTGTAAAGTGAACGGCGTGAATTTGGGAACGTATTTGATTTATTTGACAGGAAGATAGCGTATACAAGAAGCTTGATAGATTAATTTAAATTCCAGATTCAATATTTTACCCAATTTCAATTGTTAAATCCAATAATTGATTATCCAAAAATTATCCAATAAATATTAATATTTGAAATTCGAGTCAAAATTTAACTTTTGAATATTTAAAACAAATTAAATATTCAAATTTAAAAGTCCAAAAATTCCGGGTCGTCACATTCCTCCCCCCTTAAAAAGAATTTCGTCCCCGAAATTACTAGTTAGGGAGAATGATTCAATACCCGTTAACTATTCCTCAAATCCAAACAGTTTTAACACTACCCAAACAATCTTTTATTAATGATACTCTAATCATCTTTTAACTTCCCAACTTATTCATAAGTTTCAACCCATATCACCTACTTATCAATTCAAATTTAAATTTGAATTTAAATTTTTGAATTATCAAAATTTTCCAAAATTTTTCTAACTCCCTAAATTCCCAAAAAATTTCGCCAGCGTCTCCTTTGCGCGGCTAGCTCGGTACAACTACAAAATGGCTCTACGGCCTCCCAATCTCAAAAAGAAAACAAAAAGCCAAGTGGCTGGATCAAAAACCCAATCAAATTTCATATAGAAATTCAAATACATACCTTTTTGTCGGGCCATTAAATTTATCTTTTAAAATCAAAATCCCAATCTATCCATTGCTTTTATACACCTGTATATCCTACTAAGCAATAATATTCAATCACAATTCCAAAGTCATTTTATACTTTCCTTTACAAATTTTCAATATTGTTTTACTTAAGCCCGTACGATGCACATATATCATCCGTACGCAATATCATATTTGATCGCTCAATCGATCACACAATTTCACTTCCGAACTAGTATCGTCCACCCGACTTCCTAGTGCGGACTCAGATCTGGTTTCTTGATCAGAAACCGTCATTCTCCTTGCATAGTCACAAACTATGATAGAGAATTTCCAGAATCAATCAACAATCCATATCCAGGTTCGCCGTTGAAAATCGAGTGAAAAATCCCAACTCGGATCGGTATAATTACCTCGAAATTCTGTGCTCGAATCCGGATCAAATCACTATGCGAATAAAATAATATACGTACATCCTACGTATAAATTCCAATTGATTATCAGTTATATCAATTTCCTTTTTATTCACATTCATTGATTGTTATTCACTTATCACACTTATCCCATTCACATCTTCAAATTTTAATCGTCATTCAATTATTCACCTAGAATAATTTTCCTCCATACCAAATTTACTTAAGAATTCATTATTCATTTCTTAAGTCCAATATAAATATTTTAAATACTTCTTATATTTATCTTTACTTTACTATTGAAGTGTATATTCATTCCTATTCACCTTTGCTTTTACCATTCTACTTGAATTAAATTTTGCTTCCATCTTGAACATTGAATTAGTTGCACTTACTACTTAACTTAAATCTCTATTAAAGTTTATTTGCAACTTTACTTCCTTCAGTTCCTTCGATTTTACTTACTTAACATTCATATTTAAAATAGATTTAAATGTTCAATTTCAACTTTATTTGTTTAACCAATTTAAATCATTTTCTAACTCCCGAAATTTACGGAAAATTTTGGCAGAGTCTCCCTTGTACGGAGGGACTTCTGCGATATCGCAGGATGCACAAATATATATATATACATCGGCCTCAGGCCGGAAATCATAATATATCAACATAAGCAGTTCATATTTCCTATTTTGAATTTTTGCGTAAGCGTACCTTATTTTTAGCATTTTTAAAGCAAGCGGCTTACTATATAGCATATTGCGCAAGCAAATACAGCCTAGCAGCTTCCAAACACCTGTACTTACTCAACTTAAACAGGTAAGTGACCAATACACAAGGTTTATTAACATTTTACTTAATTACAATAGCTAAACGCAAGTACAACATAGGCAATATACCCAAAATAACTTTCAAAAGCAATTTAGAGGGTTTCGACACCTATTTCAATTACATATTAATAACCATTTAAATTGATTCCTCTCAATTTACATTTAATTCCTTTCTTTTCAATTTATTTACAACCATTTATTTAGCTCGAAACAATCCAGACTATTTCATTCAATCATCAATTCTCAAATTATTTAAACCATTTCAATTTGAGCTCACCATCATTCAATATTTACTTGAGTTAACAACTAAAGTTCATTTCTATTGCAGTTCGCATTAATTTATTCAATTAGCCCCTTTAACTCTGAATTCAATATTTTGTTAATTGAATAGTATTCAAAGCCATTATTCATTCATACTTACTTGGATTTCATTTGCAATACAAACCATTATTACCTTAATCAAATTTCCATTTTGTTTAACACATTTCCACATATATTTAATGCGTTGATATCCCAAGTCGAATTTTTATTTGATAACTCAAGTTCTGATTCTACTATTTACCTTTAATTCACCATCCAATTTTTATTAACTCACAATTCATATAATCGAGTTAAGTTTCATTAACATACTTATCAAATAATTTATTTAGATAAACAGCTTACTTTCAATTTTTAAACCAATATTTGGTTTTATCTCAATAAAAACTACTACATCATCTTTCCTTGAGTTCAATATTATTTTATAATTCCAGTTTGGATTTATTCATTTTTAATAAAACAAACTCATATTCAATCCAATTGATCTCGAAATCAATTTTATTTTACTTCAATTAATTGGCTTATACTCTAACTTATTATATTATTTTTTTCTTACTTCAACCTTTTGTAAGTATCCAAACTTTATTTATTATCCCATAATCATTTTAAATAAAGTTCCAGAGCTTTACAAATTTTCAAAATTTCAAAATTCCCTTTGAAATCAACTATATCCCAAAATTCTTTGGCAATTCAACTATTCCTTTGAATTTTCAAAACCAAATCCAGTTCGCAAACAAATCCCATTTCAAACAACTCGGTAACAATTTCTCTCCTAGAAACTCGAAAATGAACATCGATGATGCTGCAGTCATCACCGAAGTTATTTTCCAGCGACCGAAAGAGAGTTAAGTGCTTTTATCTCTTTAAAATCCCTCCAAATATTTTTAAATCCCAAATCTCTCCAGATTTCAAATCCAATTCAAAAATATTTCCGAAATAATGTCACCATTATTTCTCCAAACCCCTTTGAAAACCATTTCCAACTCAAAGGAATTTTAATCTTCACAAAATTCCAAATTTAAAACCCATCCAGTTTTATATCCATCGTTACTCTGGAATTTTATCTCATTCCAATTTTAAATATTTCTCTAGGACTTCATCTTAATTTCCATTATATATGACATTTAGTTTACATTTACATATCTCGTTTGTATATGAAGTTTATTTCAACTTATAAATTACATTTATAATTTATATTCTCAAATTTTATTTTATTATAAATTATTCTTTACTTTGGTTATAAATTTCAATTTCTAGTTAAGTTTCCATATACTAATGATAATAATTTCCTATTATCACTTCTAACATCCAAACAACCATATATATATTAACTAGAAATAGCTTACAAAACCTTTCTTTTTATACAAAAATAATTTGGGTAAAATTATTTCATTTACCCCATTTTAAAACAATACTGTGTCGAATTGTTCTATACAAGTGTTTAGAGATCCCTATCAATGTTCTGGCGTCCCACACATCGACCAGAATCCATAAACTACTCAATAAACCAATCAACACAATATAAAACAATTTTATATTCACTAACAAATACGCGCTCATATCTATTAATACTCTCAAAATTCCCACCAGAGCCAAGGTTGTCGCCAGCCTAAGCTCTGATACCAACTGTAACAACCCGACTTTCCAGTCCGGAAAATCGAACCATTTGTGTTAAAGAAGAAGAGGTAGAAGAAGAAGAAACAGAAAATCAACAACAGAATCTCACATCGCAGCGGAATAAAATATAATATATACAAAACAGATCTTTACTCAAACAGAAAAATATATCTGTTTATACAATATATCATCAGAATACATCATCAGAGTACATCAACATCCATAACATACAACTGAATACACAGCGGAAAAATAATAGCAAGTACGGAAGTACGTATCGGCATCCAGCTCGTCTCCTGAGCTCCACAGCATCATATCCTGAACCTGTTTATCTCGGTCTGACCCGAGCATCATATAAAACAATACCCGAGTCAGTCTGGAATACCAGCGTGAGAAAATCACTCAAATTGATTATTTAAGTTTCAAAAATCCTTTTGAAATAAAAGCATCTCGTAAGACCACGCCACAAATAAACATGCCGGGTTTTTACCTTACGATAGCTAAAACACTTTTTATACAAATCCTCTGATATTATAATAGTGTCTATTTACAAATACTTATTAAAATAGCCGAAATTGTTACATCTATTAAATTCCGGCATACTAGCCACAAAGTGGGTAATACAAACAAAACTCGTACAAGGCACGTAGGGAGAATGGATTTCCAACGAATGACTAGGCACTGGGGTACCACCTGTCACAGTACGTGGCCTAGATCACAGTACCGAGGAGTACGCCCGCTCCCCTGCAACACAAGGCCGGAATCATCCCTTACTGGATAATTCCAAATAAAATCACCCCACGGTTGGGATCAGCAACCGCACCACTAAGCCGAAATAAAGGGACATCTAGACAGGGATGACCTTACTCTCAAGTGGGGGCTACCCACGAAGCCTTGCTGCATAACCCCTGATTTTCAGTCATTCCCGGTTGATGAGGCTTGAGGCTAAACGATACCTTTATAGCACATATCCCTTAGAATGCCCATCGTCCACCTGACGATGTCACGAAAGCATTCGTCCATACAAGTCCGTCCCGGGTTCGAACGGAACCGAAGGCACTATTCCTACTACATCCATTTTGGAAATATCCTCAGGATTAGTAGCGACTAGCCCTTGCACTTCACAGCTCCATCTTCGACTCCGAACACGTTACACGAAACGTACAAACCGGATCGAAGTGGTATTCGAGTCTCCAGACCTAGAATCCTGGTATACGGAAACTCGATCCCGGTCTCTTCGAAACGATCAACGCATTTGGCCAATATTGATAGTCGGTTATTTAACTATCAATTAACATCCACAAGCAACCATCACACAATAAATAATTCCCCACATTATTTATTTGCCCAAATATCTTTCCAAGATATATTTCCAAATTTTCAAAGCTCATTTGAAAACAATTTCAAATAGTTTCCGCTTACGGAATACATTTCCCAAATAATTATTTCCACTGAATCACCAAGTACAAAATACTTTTAATTTTAAAATAATTTAAAAACACTTTATTTAAATATACTTTATAACATTGAAATTTTAAAACTACTTTAATACTTTAAAATAAACCACTTTATAAATATAAGCTAACTTTCTCTTTTTAAAACATAATAGCAAATCTCTTTTATATAATTACTACAATAATAGATTTTTGAAACTACTTACTTTAAAAAGTTAACATTTGAAAATAATCAATTTTCTAAAACATGCTTTTTAAAACATATTAAAACTTTTAACTTATATTTAAAACTACCTTGAAAACGTACTTGGCTATCCAGAGAAATACACTTCTCATTTCCATCCTTTAAAAATAAATCAACATTTATTTTAAACCAATTCACATCCCTTTATAAATTCCCACCTTGAATTTATATTTTCTAATATCCACTGATATTTTATTTTACTTTATAAACCCAGTTTATAAATTCCAAAATCTCATTTCTCTTCTAAAATTCCAATTTTAAACAACTAAATCAATTTCCAATTGATTTCCCAATTTACTCTACTTACTTTGAAATAAATTTCCTTTGCTACTTCATTTATTCCAAAATACATTAACCTTTAGATTTTTATTCCTTATTACGAGTTAAACCCCTTTTTACCAATATCAATTACAGATTTCCAAAACTCCTTATTTATTCTTTAATTAACTTTAATCCTTAATTTCAAAAATAACTTCTTTTATTCTTCAAATAATATCACTTAAGTATAGAATTTATTATCCCTTGTAGATTCAAAATCCCCTTATTTCATATTTGTTAAAATTCCAAATCACCTTATTTTTATTTCAATTCGTTATAAATTTTATCCCAATTCCTCGAATTATTTTACTTAAACTTTTATTCCTTTATTTCTTTTCAAAAATTCAATTCCATAGATTTTATAATTTATTATACTGGACAATCCAAATCAACCACATCATCCAATAAAATCATCACATGATATCAAATATTCAGAACACAGAATATTAAATAATCTAATAATTTTGAGGAATCCAGTTGGATCCCTCCAACCTGTTTCCCTGCATCCACAGACGTTAGCACAAAATAAAATACCAATTCCACTTCAAGGTGGAATATCGCAGTATATGGGATTTATATAAATCATCCGCTATTATGCGGCGCATAGGGTCTCATCCGCTATACAATGCGGGAATATCAACAATTCCAATATATACATATGCCAATATGTATATATTGCTATATACTACTATATATAATATAGCACATCCAAATCAATTCACCCATTCAATCAATTATTTAAATTTAACCATTTAAATTTAAATTCAACTGAGTGAGATTAACTCACCTTATTCCATTTGCATTCCACTTCCAATATTGCCTTGGTTTCTTGATTTTTGACCTTGAATAATATTACGGAATTTATTAATATGTAATTTAATTAGATAATTAATTCCCATAGATTTTATTTAACAACTTGTTAACCTTTTAAAACTAACTCCCGAAAAGTAACCTAGTTTATTTAAGCCAATTTCTCCTAAAATAAATAAATTTGGAGTTACAAAAAAAAAAAAAAAAAAAAAATCAATTCGGTAATCTTCCATATACACTACTGAAAATAACCAAGTAAATTCAAAATGTACATATGTGTATAAATATATTTACTTGATAAAACAAAACTATTGTCTGCCTTAACTGAAAATTTGAATTTATTTTTTTCTTCTATCCTATATATATATATTTAAAATAGAAATCTGATTTTATATAAACTGCTCAGCATTTAAAATCGCTATTTCTCCAAAGTTTTATATTTATATTAAACAGTATTTCCTTTCTAACCTTACCGTAACATATATCCTTCTATCTACATTTTCTGCTACGTGTATATATACACATATAAAATTTAAATTAAATTTAACTAAAACGAATACCTTTATCCCCTTCTCTGCCGAAATCGACGACTCAGACATTCGACCGCCACCCAAACTCGCTCATCGATTCATGAATCCAGATGAACATCGCCACGACCTCGAAATTGCACGCCGCCCAAATCACGATTCGTCACGATGCTTGATCCACCGAGACAGGCTTCGACCGCCTCGTTTCCCCATGGCAACGTCGCGAAACCCTCCAAGTTGTAAATCGAACGAGCTCGCAGCCTCGCTTCCAGATCGAAGCCCATCGAAGACTGCGACGTGCTTTATCTCCAGACCCACGCGCGTACGAATGCCTCGCTTCCTAAGGTTGAAGTCGTCACCGCCTAGTTTCGCGCCTACCAGGTCGAAATTAATTAGCAGTGGCAGTAAAGAGATTGTAGCCTGTCTTCAAATCAGCAGTAGAAATATCGCGTAGGAGGCAGAGATGAGTCGCGGTGGCTGATGGAATAGCTGAGTATGTAGCGGCAATTATTTCGAAGGCGTTGATTTGAGAAACCCCAATCTCTTTGGGTTCAAGCATCGCAACCATGGAGATTGCTATTAGCCGTGACTTGAAGTAAAGTAGATTTTATTTTTATTTTTGATTTCACAGAATGATGTTCGGTTCAAGATAAAAAGAAAGGGCGTGATATTTTGAGAAGGAAGTGGCGTACAAAAGAAGGCTTCAGAGATATTTTTTTACTTTTATTTTATTATTATTATTATTATTATTTTAGTTGAAGGAGACTGTAAAGTGAACGGCGTGAATTTGGGAACGTATTTGATTTATTTGACAGGAAGATAGCGTATACAAGAAGCTTGATAGATTAATTTAAATTCCAGATTCAATATTTTACCCAATTTCAATTGTTAAATCCAATAATTGATTATCCAAAAATTATCCAATAAATATTAATATTTGAAATTCGAGTCAAAATTTAACTTTTGAATATTTAAAACAAATTAAATATTCAAATTTAAAAGTCCAAAAATTCCGGGTCGTCACAATATTAGATCATGATGCAAGAGGATTGCAGGATCCATGAGCGAACCTTATGGATCGCTAGCGATCCATAGGTGATGGATCGCTAGCGATCCATCATCTTGGCCAAATTTCGGTTTCCTCCTTTTGAGTCTTTCTTCATTCCTTCTTCTGGTCCTCTTGGTTTATTCTTAAGTTTTTTTTACTTATCGTGGATATTCTGACTTCCTTTGAATTCCATTGGATTAAAAAACCTAGTTAACACCGTTCTTGGATCGTGTTCGAAAATTCACAGCCTCAATATCGCTCCCACTGACTTCGAGACACTTTCGAGACACTTTGATTATTATGTGTTAACAATTTACTCTAAATCATTATTTAGAATTTTTTTGTTTCATCACATACGTACCAAAACATGAAGTCATACTATGCGATAATTTTGTGAGTAAACTCTGAGCCTATTGAGCACATCGAATGTTGAATCTGTTATGTTAATTTCAACAATTGAAATTTTCATTATTATTTATATCAATGTGACTTGCTATATTCCAATTGCATTTGTCTTTCTCTTATGACATATTTGTGGCCAATGGATCATATCCCTTTGGTTACAACTTCCAAAATCATAAGCAAGTGAAAAAAAGTTTCACTTCCTTCTTCTTTCAAGGCCGAGCCTACCTTGTGTATTAAGGGTCCAAGACTACATCTTTTACTTAGAAATGGAAGTGCTAGGTAACACCCTAAGTTAGCGAAGGTTTGGATAGCTTTTGGTGAGTAAAACTACACCTTCTTAAACCAAGCTTATACTATGTTAATATTATGTTAATAATCTATGAATTCTTGTTGTATATGTGAAGTGATGTTTTGGTTGTTTGTTTGTTCATGCTTTGAAAAGTTGTCGCATTTGAAAATTAGTAATCATGTGGTTAGCTATATGAAAAGTTGGTAGTTAAAGTTAATATAATTATTAGTAAATACTTATTACATGTTGTATCATCATTATTTACCTTGTATTGTACTTAAATCATTGCTATGTGATGTTTGGTTTTATGGCTAATGTCATAAGTTTGTTTGCCGAATTGGTCGTATAGCGATAGTCGTTATATCGGCATTTTCGGAAAATTACCTTTTATCAAAACCGTTTGGTTTCATCTTCGTGCTTGGAATTGTTTTACAAGTTAAGCAAGATTTTGATTAACGATGTTTTCAAAAGTAATTAACCATTTTAATATTGATTATTTAATTGAATTAATTACTTAATTAATAAGGATTAAGGTTAACTTTACTTAGTTGATGCGTTTTAAATTTAACTAATTACTTGGTTAATGATTGTTTAAATTAATTAATCATTTTATTTAATGATGTTTAAATTTAATAAATCATTTTATTTAATGATGTTTAAGGATAATTAATCATTCAACAATGATGAATTAAAGCTAATTAATCAATCTGCTAATGATGTTTTAAATTAATAAATCTTTTAATAAATGATTTTTAAAATTTATCAACTTGTTTTAACTCTAATTAATATTTCCTTTATTGATGTTTATAATTAATAAATAATTTTTAAATAATGAGAATTAATTATTCATTTATTTAATTTAATTAATTATATCTAAATTTATTAATTAATTGAATTAATGATATTTTAAAGGTGATTTAACCTTTTATTTAAAGGTTATTGGAGTTAATTTATTAACTTAATTTATGAAGTTTCAAAGTGAATTTATCAAAGTAACAAGGATGTTTTGACTTTGTTATTCATTTAAATAATGATAATTAATTAATTGTTATTAATTAATTAATTATGTTTTACTAATTAATTAAATTAATAAGGTTTAAAAATGGTTACACTTTTTATTATTTAAAGACATTTGAAGTTCAAAAATCAAATTGTGTGATGAACTTTAAAGTTAATTAATCAATGTAATAAGGATATTTAAGTTATTAAATCCTTTTTAAATTGACGTTTTGAAGTTAGCTCTTTTAACAAAGTGTTTTAAAGGTAATACTTATAATGTGAGGCCAAGCAAGAATTCAGGTTTTTTTTAAAAGAAAAGGTTTGATTCGTTTATGGAAATGAATTAATTTCCGTAAAGCGATTCACTTATATGGGAACGATATATTTGTATACTTAGCACTAAACGTCGAAGAAGTAGACTTGTCGCTATTTCGAAAGTTAAGAATAATCATGAGATATGACTTTGAGGTAACACTACCTTGACTTGTCTGATATTATTGTTAACCAAGAAATAGTACAAGTTGGAATTCGATGAGTGGTGATAAGTATACAAGAATTAATTTCCATATACGATCATTTTATATCCTCGTAGTTGGTTTTTCAGCTATCGGTTACCTCGGCTTCTTTATTATCGTCATTCTAAGACGATGTGTTGCTCCATTGAGCTTTGATACCCTTCGTCGAAAATGACTAAAACTAAAGAGTGTGGGGGGGCCAAGCTATGTGGGGTTTCTCCCATTATGGTATTTTCACATTGTAACATTCCCTATCTAGAGGCCCAAAGCTAAGCGCTACAGATGCTGCAGTCATCTATAGTATTAACTTCCGACGACTAAATACGACTATGTTAATGGTATGAAACAAATCACAGATTTCAAAATAGAATTTTCCATTACATTTCAAAACACATGTTCCATATTCATTATACATAATCCCAGAACGTTTCCTAGGCAATGGTAAAATATACTTATTACAAAATACACTAAGAGCGACATATGAAGATACCCCCTTGGATGATCAGAGTCATATGGTCATAATTGACATAATACATACTCAATGGAAATAAATAACAAAACAAAGAACTGCAACTTCTAATAGCTATCCGTAAGCCTCATGCTTGTCTCCGGTAGCTTTATTCGTCATCCTACTAAAACCTGAAAGAACATCAACCCTCAGTCTACTCAAATCAATTTTGAGCACCCGAGAGTTTAAGGGAAAACATAAACTTGGAGTCAGACATTAAGCCTGGTGTGAGTAATACTATACATCCCGGTTGTTAATGTTAAGTGAGACCATGCTGCTTAGCGGAACGGGTTTCCCCTCACCAACATTTTTTTAAAATATATCCTTTGCAAATCTTTCCTGCAACCAAAAGTGGTTAAATACTGTAAAGCATTATTATGTAAACATACATATCAGGTAATAGAAGAACTGTCTGTTCAAACACTTTAGTTTTCTTTGATTAACTATTAACATTTGACTGACTCGGGCCTACCAGACAATATAAAAAAAATCTAACATCTATTAAACACTCCTTTTCTGGACGATCTGTCCTTAACTATTTGTTAAATACTTCTCTTCTAGATGATCTGTCCCTAACTTAACATCTCCCTGGATCTCCTGATCCTAAAGGCTTTCTGGCTCACCAATAACCTATCTGTATACAAGCATATATTCCCTTCTATGTGTAATCATAAGTTTAGTCTTACCAGTGACAAAGCCCTACACACTGGAATTTTTGGACTCAATTAGCTGGGACCAATAGCTAATGTATAGGACGCGACCCTATACCAGTCCCATCTGGTATTCTAATATCTAAGTCATTTTTACTTAGGAATCCCTCCCATAATTTTCCTTAAAAGCCTTTTTCAAAACGATTTAAGACCTTTAAATCAAACTCACACTAGGAAAATACATATACACTATGCTTTACTTGAAATCACCTTGCCATGTTTTATATACACACACACACACACTTTACTCAAACCTTAGTTGATGAAAACATTTAAACACTTGAAAGTACCCCCTTTTGATTCAATTGAAAGTACCCCTTTCGAAACCACTAAAAGCATCTTCTTCGAAACCAAGTAAGACTCTTTATTCATCTAGGCCGAAAGGCCAAAAGATTCCCTTTCGAAACGATATATAAATCCTTTTGAAAGCATTGAAAACCTTCCTTTCGAAAGCAATAAAACCTTAGGCATCATATCTTAAAACACTTTAAAACATTGTCTTTAAACCTTGGAAAAACCTTCCATTTCAACCCTTTCGAAACCATCAGAAACACTACCTTTCGACTCCTTTGAAACCCTTTGGGGAATCACCCCTTCGAAACCATTTAAATATCTTTCGAAAGTATCAAACCTTTAGAAACTCAACCCTTTCGAAAGCACTTGGGTTCAATTTAAAACATGTGGAAAAACACCTTTCGAAACCATTTAAGTCGAAATCATTCTCTTTTGAAACCTTTGGGTTATACTTCAATCAGAATAAAAAGGGTAATTTAAAACATCTAAGTCGAAAGCTTTCCTTTCGAAACTTGTTCCTAAGTGAAGAAGTGATGGTGTCTAAACCATCCCTTCGAAAGCATTGGAGAAGCGGTTAATTTAAAAACAAAGTATACCTTTCGAAACCATTGACTTCGAAAGGTAGAAAGGCAGCAGCTAGGGGTTTCGATCCCTTCGAAAGCATTACTTATAATAAAAGAGCGCAACCCATTCAAAACCTTTCCTTTAAACACTTGACTCGGTCGAAAGCCAACCGAGTTGAAAGCTATCCTTTCGAAAGCAAGGCAGGCGCTTCTTTAATTTTAAAACAAAAAGGCGCTTCGACCCTTTCGGAACCCCTTGGTTTTGACTTTTACCTTCCGCCCTTTGTCCAATTCACCGTGTACCAAGAGGTTGATACTATGTGCATTGGTTTGTGGAAAAAGGCGGAGGGTCATAGTCGAAAGCTACCTAGGCGAAACCAAAAGAGGCGAAACATGCTTTTAACATGAATTTCTGATTTTTAACCTTTTTAAGTAAATTTTTTAACTAACCTGCCTTATTTGTCAAACTCTTATTGGTCGCTAATTTTTCTTTTCTAAAAGTGCTGCCATAATTTCAGAATTAATTAATTTAAATTATTTGCAAAGCACCCCTTCTCCTTATATATAAAACATTTAAGTCTCATACCTGAAATAATTTTATATATTCATCAAAAACACTTAGGAAAATTCTATGAAAATTCCAGAAAATCCTTTTCAATATGTTTTCTACCATATACAAATTTCAGATGCAAATAACTATTTATAATGCCATAAATAATTTATAACCCAATAAATCATTTTCTTCACTAGAAAGTTAATATAAAATCCACATTAATTCAGAAAATTATGAAAATTGAAACTCATCTCTAAAATATCATTTCTGATCTACATTTAAATTTTCAAGACATTTGGATGTAATTTAATAGGGTTTTCATATCAAACATATCATAAAAACTAATATGAACATGTATAAATCATCAACAAGCATATATAAACTTTCAATCATCCAAAACATGGCATTATCATGCAAAATCATTTCGGGTTATCCTTAAATCCAAAAATGTAAGAAATATGGGATGTAGTAACCATTCACCTTAGCTTTGTAATTAAAGATGTGAGATTTGATCTTGATTATGTTGATTTACTTCTTCCTCTTGAAAATCCTAGCTTTATCTTCTATTGAGATTGAAAATGGTGGCCGGCCTTAGAGTATTTTTTCTTGAGAAAAATGAAATGAACGTGTGTTTGATTTCCTAAGGGTTTAGGGTATAAGTTCATCCTATTTCCCATTTTTCCCACCCTTATTTCCTAACACCTTTATTCATGCTATCTCATTTTGATTTAAATTTAGCATGGCACGGCTACCCTTAGCTAAATCAAATCTCAATCTATTAATCATCTTGCATTATTTTATTTAGCTAATTAAATATTCTAAATAATGTTACTAAAAATTTGGGGTGTTACACACATCCAATCTAGATTGGATTTGGTGTTGCGCATTGAGATGTGAAGTTCTCGGATTCTTGGTAACAGTTGGTGAGGTCCGGCTTGGTGGTTTCCAAGAGCCATCGGAGTTCTTAAGTATATTTCTGGAGGTATACTTTCAGAAAGAGGGCACACCCTCCTAGTCATTGTTGGAGATTTTCCTTATTTGATTCGAACTTTTGAATCTGTTTTCTTTAATTACAACGGGAAGAGTCAACCGCTCTTTACGGTGTTCAATTATTGGTTTTGACCATTCTATCGAGTTTGGACTATTCTCTTGTTTAGTCCATTCTATCGAGTTTGGACTGTTGTCTTGTTTCATCCATTCTGTCCAGTTTGGATTTTTATTCAGACTATTTCCATTCTTTCAAGTCTGAATGTTATACTAATTATGCCCATCATCTATGTTTGGATGTATTCCCTATTGTTTATTTCAATTTGTTATGTTTGGTTGTTGTTTATGTGGAAGAAAACCCGTTCCGCATTAGCGGCATAGTCCCACATGTTATTGATTAGATACACTATAATTTATTTTATAGTTTTACTCATACCAGACATTTTGTTTGACCCGAGTTGTTTATTTTCCCTAAACTCTCGGGTACTCAATTATATTTGGGTAGTTCGAGAATAGCAGGTTTTCTTTGGAGCTCTTTGAAGACGGTAATCGAGCAGGCGGCTCCTTAGTTATCTAGTTATTTATTTCCACTGTATGATTATGTAGGTGTATTATGTATCTTAAAAATGAAAAGTCAGAATGTATAGCTATCAATCAGTTAGGTGTTGTATTTTTTTATAACTTTGATAACTCCTTATAAGGAGTAACCTTTTGTACTATATCATTTTATATTATATGTAACCATTCTGATGTGTGGTTTATCTATTCTGTCTTGTTCTGTTCTTTATTTTACCCTAAGACAACTTATCTTTCAGATGCTTGGGAAACGACACATGAATACCAAGGATATATTAAGTGTCGTTCCCAGGAATTGGAAAGGTGTGTCGTCACAGATGATATTAGAGCTTAGGTTTAGTGAACCCCTAAGCCCTGGTGGGGTAAACTCTCTAAGGATAGGATTAGTAATATCCTAGGATAAGTCTAAGAGTATAAGTATATATTGAGTGCGTATTTGTTAGTGTTATAAAAATGTTTTATATTGTGTTGTTTGATCCATTGAGTGGTATATGAATTCTAGTCGATGCGCCTGATCAGCGTTATCGATAGGGATTCCTCAATACTTGAACAGATCTACCAATACAGTGTTGTTTTAAAATGGTAAATGAAGTAATTTTACCTAGGAATATTATATATATAAGAATGATTTTCGAAATTAATATAGTTGAGTTGATTGTTTAGAAATGATAATATTTTATTATTATCATTTAGGATTTGTTTAGTTATGCTTGCCAGTTTGAGCATTAACTATTGTTGAATAAGCACATAAGAAATTTTCCTTAATAAGGTATAGGTTAGGTAAATAGGAATTAGGGAACCTTGAGGACAAACTCCATGTGAATTAAGTTTCACGGTTTGACTATAAGGTGTTGGGCGAAAGGGTTAAGTTAAAAGCCATCTTTTAATAACGTTAAGCTAAAAATAAAAATTTAATAAATAGTTGTTTAATATTATGTGAATAGAAGGATAATGCATTTATAGGATATATATAAGAAAATTTAGTTATAATAAAGAAGAATTATATAAATATAAGTTAACCCACACCCATATTTACTATATCATATATGTGATGCTATAAACTATTGTTGGTTTCTTGGATGATAGTTAGATTTGTTTGCTTGATTAATTGAAATTAATCTGGATATTCCATTTAAACAGTTTAAGTGCCGTTATAGCAATTTCCGCTATACCGTCATTTATTAAATATCATCTCTTAACCCTCGTGTGTGTTTGAACTTGAGCTTGTGTTTTCCCAAAAGTAGATGTTAAAATTCATTATCATTTTGATTAATGATATTTTAAATTAATTTACCATTTTAACTAATGATGTTTAAAATTAATTAATCTTTTTGGTTAATGAGATTTGGATTTAATTAATCATTTTAAGTAATGATATTTAAATTTAATTAATTATTTTAATTAATGATATTTGAAAACTAATAATCATTTTAATTAATGATATTTAAAAGTAATTATTCATTTTAATTAATGATTATTTGAATTTAATAAATCGTTTGATAAGTAATATTTTAAGTTGGTTAATTGATTTAGTAAGTGAGTTTAAAATAAATTAATTGATTTGATGAAGTTTTGGAAGTAATTAACTATTTTATTAAAAATAATTGATTTGTTTATTAAAGAAAATTGTAAATTTGATTAATTATCTTTTGGGATAGTTAATATTGTTTTAGATTTAAAAAAGATATTATAAATGTGATTTATTATCTTTAAGGATAATTCATGTTATTTTAAATTTAATAAAAGAATTTAAATTTGATTTATTTTCTTTGGAAAATTTATATGGTTTTAAGGTTTTAAAAAGAATATTATAAATCATCCCCCAGGACAATTAACATTGTTTGGAATTTATAAAATGTATTTAAATTGTTTTATTATCCTTTGAGATAATAAATAGGTTTTAAATTAATAAATGATGGTTTTTAACTGAGAACTTTTAAATAGAATTTTTTATAAATAAAGCTAAGTGTAAATTGTTTTGGGATTTTAGTAAACGATGTTTAAAACAACATTTGTTTTGACCCTTATTTTAATACACTTAGTATTATAAATTTGTCTTTCCAAATAACATTTAATGAGTTTTTGGAGAGTTTAAATCCTGAAATTGTTTGAAATGATTTCAAAAGATTTTGAGAAAAGTAATAGCATTATTATTTCGAGATATTTCTAAAGTATAAATATTTTAGAAAAGAAATTTTAAGTAGAATGCTTTTTCTTGGAATAATTCAGAGGACAATATTTCGATTAGTTTTATGGTAATCTGAATAATCTTCTAAGTGACGATCAGATGTTTCTTAGGCGAATGTTGTGGAGCACTTAGTAAATTATTCTCTTTATCATTGTGCGATCGAAAGGAATTCAAATCTGAACGAACCCAAAGTGAGTTTTAATAAATAAATTGTTTGAAGTTATTTCATAAAAAAAATATGTAATATGCTTTCAAAGATGAGTTTTGAAATTTATAACCGGGGATTTAGTCTTTAAGTTCCCTAAAAGGGAATTGATTTCCAAAATAAAAAGTATTTTTGATAAGAGATTGTTTTGATAAATGAAATTTACCTTTAAATAATATAGGAAGTAATTTAACACTGATTTAAATGGGATAGATTAGATATGAAGGTTTTGATAACGTTGTTTTATCAAAACCATAAATATCATTTAAGTATCTAAGAAGTGTAAACAAATTGGAGTTATTGGGTCAATCCATAAACATGATCCATTATAACACCTTAATGTGAAAAGGGAAGAAGGTTTTAATAGACATTGTTTTATTAAAACCGCAGCTTTTGTTTAAAACATGTAAGTAGTGTAAACTATTTGTTATTTTGAGTCAACCCATAAACATTATCCATCTTAACACTCTAAGTTAAAGAGGTCGAGAGGTTGACTCGGTTTTAAAAGACCTAAATTTTGGTTTGATCTTTACCTAAATTATGAAACGCTTAATAAATTTTATGTTTTGTATATACTCTTAGGATTTAGAAGCATATTATATGAGTAAATAAAGTGGAATAGGTTATTATTTGGTGTTTTATAAATAAAGGACTTTATAAAATATTTTAAACTTAGATGAAAATTTACAAAATAATTCACAAACAATTTTGGTATTGAATAAAATATTAAATGCAAATTTATGTGATTTAGAAAGATTGGTGTAGTCAAGAAACCAATAATTTTAGAGTATAACTTTCAATTTTGTCCGAGTAAGTTTGGATAATTTTCTAAGAAATAACCAAAGGCTAATGAGCAAAGAATGGTATGCTTAACAATTATCTATATTTGGGAAATCGGGAAAGTTTTGGACCTAAGTTAGGAGTTTGTTGTTAATCTTTTTACATTTTAAATAATGTTGAATGTTAGATTTTTTTTCTTTATGGAATTTGAATGATTGATAGTGTTAGTGTATTCCTTTACGGAATTTGGTTGATTTGATTTAATTGAATTTGATTGATTGATTGTGTAGTCTAATGTACCATAGTTTATAAAGTTTAGAGAAAAAATTATAAACCAAGGTTTTTGAATTATTGTTTATTAGGACTTAAATCCCAGTGCTTTTGAAAATGTGATTTTGGAAATTTTTTTGGAAAGAGATAATAATTATTCACTCTAGTTGTTGTATTTGGAGGAACCAGAATACCATTGGATGCTCCATGTTGTTTTGATTCTAGAGTTTTACATGTTTTGGTAGGACGACCCCCTCCTAGTTATTTTTTTGGTTTTAATACATTTCTTTTTGAAGAAATTTGAAAACAAATTTTTGAATATAAGAGCCTGGACATTTAGTTCTAAATTTACCTTTTGATATGATTGGATGCACGGAATTTTATTTCAGGGTATTCTTTTAATTGGGTTGCATATTGATTTATATCATACTAGTTTTTGCTGGATAAGTTACATCTGATTAATGTATTAGGTATTTCTATGATAGTTTGTTTTCTGGGATAGGATTGTGGTAAATTTCAAGGATGAAATTCTTTTAAGGGGGAGAGTGTAACGATCCAGAATTTCACCACATTAATTTTTGAACATTTAGTTAACTTTAAATATTCAAATAATAAGTTTTATAATTAAAATAAAAATTCTTTTAAATAATAAATATTGAAGATAAAATAGTTTTCAAAATTAGTTTACAAAAAAATTTAGTTCGAAGAAAAATCGAAAATGTGACCGAAAACCTTTTTCTTGAATTTTCGAAGTTTCATCGTATAAAAGTTATTTGAAATGTTGTGAGCCTTGTTTATATTTGAAACAACATTTAACGGTTTAAATTAGTTAGTACATATTGGTATACACATAGGTATATATACTTAAGTATATACATGTATATATTAAAAGATGCCTTAAGAGACAAGATTTGACACTTTGGCGACTCGAGTACAAAACATGTTTAAACATATTATTTTTTTGACATGATGATGGGGGGACAAGATGGAGGCTGAAATGGCATGTGTGGTGGAGGGTGTTGAGGTGGGAAAACAACGTGGAGGGTAAAGGACAAGGGGTGTTTAGGTAATTTACATTTTCACTTGCTTATAAATAGCCTTTCATCTCTCTAAATTTTCCTCTTCTTCCACTGATCAGATCTCTCTCATATCTTATCCAAATGAAGTTTTCCTTTTTTTTTAAACATGTCAAATTTCAGTGGCTACAACTTTTATCTTGATTACTTCTTCAAATTTCAAGTATAGCTATGTCAAAATATCAATTGTTTACATAGTGTTTTTGGATCCAGAATATCAAGTCCGAAAATGGTCCTTTTTCTTTTGACCATATCTTCTTCAAAACTAATTGTAATCGAGCGATTCTTTTTTTTTTAATTGTAGAGAAAGAATTATCTAAAACTTTTCCCTTACCACTTTTACAAAATACGAGAGCAAATAGTCCAAAAACCAATTGGAAAATGACATATTTTTGGGTTTATTTTTAAGAGCTCGATGATTATCCAAAGTCACTCCACCTTACCAAAACAAGTTTCACTTCCTTCTTCTTTCAAGGCCAAGCCTACTTAGTGTATTAAGGGTCCAAGACTCCATCTTTTACTTAGGAATGGAAGTGCTAAGTCATACCCTAAGTTAGCAAAGGTTTGGATAACTTTCGGTGGGTAATACTACACCTTCTTAAACCAAGCTTATATTATGTTAATATTATGTTAATAACCTATGAATGCTTGTTGTATATGTGAAGTGATGGTTTGGTTGTTTGTTTGTTGCTTGCTTTGAAAAGTTGTCGCATTTGAAAGTTAGTAAGCATGTGGTTAGCTATATGAAAAGTTGGTATTTAAAGTTAATATACTTATTAGTAAATACTTATTACATATTGTATCATCATTATTTACCTTGTATTGTACTTAAATCATTGCTATGTGATGTTTGGTTTTATGGCTAATGTCATAAGTTTATTTGCTGAATTGGTCGTATAGCGATAGTCGGTATATTGGCACTTTCGGAAAATCACCATTTATCGAAACCGTTTTGTTTCATCTTCGTGCTTGGAATTATTTTACAAGTTAGCAAGATTTTAACGATGTTTTAAAAAGTAATTAAACATTTTAATATTGACTATTTAGTTTACTTAATTACTTAATTAATAAGATTTAAGGTTAACTAATTACTTAGTTACTGATGCATTTTAAATTTAACTAATTACTTGGTTAATGATTGTTTAAATTAATTAATCATTTTATTTTATGATGTTTAAATTTAATCAATCATTTTATTTAATGATTTTTAAGGATAATTAATCATTCAATAATGATGAATTAAAGCTAACTAATAAATTTGCTAATGATGCTTTTAAATTAATAAATCTTTTTAATAAATGATTTTTAAAATTTATCAACTTTTTTTAACTCTAATTAATCTTTCCTTTATTGATGTTTATAAATAATAAATCATTTTTAAATAATGATAATTAACTAATCATTTATTTAATTTGATTAATTTATTTATTTAAATTTATTAATTAATTGAATTAATGATGTTTTAAAGGTGATTTACCCTTTTTAATTAAAGGTTATTGGAGTTAATTAACCAACTTAATTTATGAAGTTTTAAAGTGAATTTATAAAAGTAATAAGGATGTTTTGACTTTGTTATTCATTTTAAATAATGATAATTAATTGTTGATTAATTTAATTAATTATATTTTACTTATTAATTTAATCAATAAGGTTTAAAAGTGGTTTACCCTTTTTATTATTTAAAGACATTTGAAGTTCAAAAGTCAAATTGTGTGATGAAGTTTAAACATAATTAATCAATGTAATAAGGATGTTTTAAGTTATTAAATCCTTTTTAAATTGATGTTTTGAAGTTAGTAAACTCTTTTAACAAAGTGTTTAAAGGCAATACTTGTAATGTGAGACCAAGCATGAATTCAGGTTTTTTTGAAAGAAAAGGTTTGATTCGTTTATGGAAATGAATTAATTTCCATAATGCGATTCACTTATATGGGAACAATTTATTTGTATACTTAGCACTAAACATCGAAGAAGTAGACTTGTCGCTTTTTCGAAAGTTAAGAATAATCGTGAGACATGACTTTGAGGTAACACTTCCTTGACTTGTCCGATATTATTGTTAACCAAGAAATAGTACAAGTTGGAATTCGATGAGTGGTGATAAGAATACAAGACTTAATTTCCATATACGATCGTTTTATATCCTTGATAGTTGGTTTCTGAGGTGTCGGTTACTTCAGCTTCTTTCTAATCGTTATTCTAAGACGATGTGTTGCTTTGTTGAGATTTGATATCCTTTGTCGAAAATAACTAAAACCAAAGAGCGAGTTGGGCCAAGCTATGTAGGGTTGCTCCCATTAGGGTATTTTCACATCCATACTAAATTGGGTTCGCTATTGCGCATTGAGATGTGAAGTACTCGGATTCTCAGTAACAGTTGGCGGGGTCTGGCTTGGAGGTTTCCGAGAGCCATCTGAGTTCTCAAGTATATTTCTAGAGGTATACTTTCCGAGGGGGTCTCACCCTCCTAGTCATTGTTGGAGATTTTACTTATTTGATTCGAACCTTTGAATCTGTTTTCTTTAATTACAACGGGAAGAGTCAACCACTCTTCACGGTGTTCAATTATTGGTTTTCACCATTCTATCGAGTTTGGATTGTTATCTTGTTTATTCCATTCTAACGAGTTTGGACTATTGTCTTGTTTTATCCATTTTGTCCAGTTTGGATCTTTATTCAGACTATTTCCATTCTTTTAAGTCTAAATGTTACACTAATTATGCCCATCGTCTATATTTGGATGTATTCCCTATTGTTCATCTCCATTTTGTTATGTTTGGTTGTTTTTTATGTGGGATAAAACCCATTTCGCGTTAGCGGCATGGTCCCACATGTTATTGATTAAATACACCCTAATTTTTTCTATAGTTTTACTCATGCTAAACAATTTTCAGACCCGAGTTGTTTATTTTCCCTAGACTCTCAGGTACTCAATTATAGTTGGGTAGTCCGAGAATAGCAGGTTTACTTTGGAGCTCTTTGAAGACAATAATCGAGCAGGCGGCTCCTTAGTTATCTAGTTATTTATTTCCGCTGTATGATTATGTAAGTTTTTTTTGTATCTTAAAAATGAAAAGTCAGAATGTATAGCTATCAATCAGTTAGATGTAGTATTTTTTATAAATCTGATAACTCTTTAAAAGGAGTAACCTTTTGTATTATATCATTTTATATTATATGTAACCATTCTGATGTGAGGTTTATCTATTCTGTCTTGTTCTGTTCTTTATTTTACCCTAAGACAACTTATCTTTCGGATGCTTGGGCAACACCACACGAATATCGAGGATGTATTAAGTGTCGTTCTCAGGGATTAGAAAGGTGGGTCATCACTTTAACTCTTATACTTTCATTTTCCTTTCTAAATGGTCAAACCGTTCAAAAGAAAACCCTTACTACAACATTACAATGAACTCTTTACAAAAGCGCACTCGATCATTCTTAACATATAAGGACATCATATATGATGCACTTTTCATAAACAGATCAAAATGACATTTCAGCGATTGAGTCCTTAGATCTGTCTTATAGGTTTGGTCTAGTGTTACGTTTAACACCACAACACCAGAATTGATATTTTGTAACGGTTATAACCATTACAAATCAAATTCCCGACGGTTATAACCATTGGTAATTGGTACGTGGTAAATTTTGTAACATATTTCCCAACGGTTATAACCGTCAGAATTTCTGTATTTCCAACGGTTATAACCATTAGAAATTTCATACTTTACTAATGTAATTTCCAATGGTTATAACTATTGGAAATACAGAAATTTTCCAAGGGTTATAGCTGTTGGAAAATATGTCACTAAGAAAGTAAATCCCAACTGTTATAACCCTTGGGAATTCCTTACACACATAGGTAAATACCAAAATTCTCAACACTTATAAGTGTTGCAAATTTGGTATATCTAACAATCTCTCATTCAGCATCTTATAGTATCATCACATGTTATTTCATTTAGCTATACAAATTCAAATTATAGCAATAACAAACATGAAACCAAATTTCAAAACTAACATATCACTAAATTTTAAAAAAATATCAAACATACTAAATAGTTCATATCAAATTCTACAAAGTTCATTGTGATAACTTCAAATTTCACTACTACAAAATATCTAGAAGCTTACAAATAACGAATGCGACACTCCGGCCAAACGACAAAACCACCATCAACCAACTCGGACAATGTATAATGACCATTTTGAGGCACATCACAAAGTGTCTCCTTTGGATTGAGAACATCCTCCACCTAAATAAATTTTCAACTTCCATGCTTTCCTTCTCTGTTTCGAGGCTTCCTTTATCAATATCCGCATCCAACAGCAACTTCTGGCATTTAATTTCACAACCTGCATATATTTAATGCAAGTAGGATTTATTTCTATACTAAATGAATATAATGATATCTTACTGATTAATTTTCTTCTATATTGCAGCAAATACATATATTAGAATGGATAAGCACTAGACGTATATAATGCCTGTAGAACCTGATATTGTAAGGAAATCCAATCCAAAACATTTTTAAATGTAGTTGATAAGCTTGGGTATAAATCAAGAGAGTTGTTAACCTAAACCTAAGAAAAGTGAAGAAAATAATAATCTAACTTTGTTACCATCGCATGATGAAACTTGTTATAATACAAACTATACTACTTCTTGGCTTCTTTAACAGACGGGCCTTTATAACCAAACTTTTCATCTGTTTCTTCCATAATTCTATCAAATTATAAATACATAGAAGAGTTCATGTAGTTTAATATAAGGGTGACACAAGAATAAAACAGAAATAACTTAGTGTTTGCGCCAAAAAATGGTCACAAACACCTAGTTGTATGTGAAAGCACTAATTTAAGTAAAGGAATACACGAGGTTTATAGTTCGGCAAACTCCGGCCCACGTCCACTCCAATAATTTTTTTTAATACCGTAAGATTACAAGTATAGTTGATTTTGCCATAGAAAATTAGTAGAGGAAGAGATAAGAAGTGATGAAGGAGAGCCAGCCAAAAAGTCCTTTGCAATAAGCCAAGTCTGATGTATTTATAGGTGAAGACGTGCACGGATCATGCTGAAATTTCGATAGAAGAACCTCCAGGCCCATATAACCCGACCCACCAAATTTGGGATCGATCGGATACCAAAACTAATTTAAGCTGATCGTTCCATACTAATTCCAATGGGGCTGCGATCAGTTTTATGGGGTCTCCCATGCCTCTAGTCCATCTGTCCATGCTCCCAAAGTTTCGCGAAATTCCGACTTACCATTTGTGAGGTATAGATCGATCTTCGCTGTTTTAACTAGAAATTGGATCATGTGATATCATTCCATGATTCATCCTTTTGAGCCGCGATTGATCATGTGGGTTCCACATGATGTTATTTACTTGCTCCCCAAATTTCATGCAATTCCGACGATCGTTTGTGAGATATCGCATTTTCCGTAAAACTATGGATCGTTATGCTGATTTGTACAATCGTTCCAATAACGATCGGCTTATTTTCCAAGATTTCATCCATTTGAGCTGCGATCAATCATGGAAGCGCTCCATGATGTAAGATACTTTCTCTCCAAATTTCGTGCAATTTCGACATACCGTTTGTGAGATATCGCATTTTTTGTAAAACTATGGATCGTTATGCTAATTTGTACGATCATTCCAATAACGATCGACCTATTTTTCAAGATTTCATCCTTTTGAGCTGCGATCGATCATAGGGGTGCTCCATGATGTAGGATACTTGCTCTAAATTTCGTGCAATTCTGACGTATCGTTTGTGAGATATCACGTTTTCTGTAAAACTATGGATCGTTATACTGATTTGTACGATCGTTCCAATAACGATCGGCCAATTTTCCAAGATTTCATCCTTTTGAGCTGTGATTGCTCATGGAGTTGCATCATGATGTTAGCTACTTGATCTCCAAAATTTTTGCAATTCCGACGTACCGTTTGTGAGATATCGCGTTTTCCGTAAAACTATTGATCGTTATGCTAATTTGTATGATCGTTCCAATAACGATCGGCCTATTTTACAAGATTTCATCCTTTTTAGCTGCATTCTATTATGGGGGTTCTCATGATGTAATATACTTGCTCTCCAAATTTCGTGCTATTCCGACATACCGTTTGTGAGATATCGCATTTTCCGTAAAACTATGGATCGTTATGGCTAATTTGTACGATCGTTCCAATAACGATCAGCCTCTTTTTCCAAGATTTAGGATTTTTGTCATGTGATTATTTTTGTGGGCTCCACTCTTCAATATAGTGATGCTTTGAGAGTCTCAGGTGCATTAGTTTTGTAGATTTTGAGATATTGATCGATCTTCGTCGATTTACGCTGTTTTATGGATCGTTCCCGATCGATACATATAAATTCTTCCTTTGCCCATAATTCATGCATATGAACTCCGATTGACTTCAAATTTGAAAAGTGGCCTCACAGGGCCTTCCTTGTCCCTTCGTATTGATTTCACTTTGATTGGGAGCTGGTCCGAATCCGTCCAACTATTGTCCATAGTTCCAAATATAATCGATTACTGAGCCTGATAACCGTCTCTCCATACTTCCTGCCATGATGATCATAGAAGCCATTTAGCCAATTTTTATGATATACTGCCTGGCCAAAGGGCGGTATAACACTTAGTATTGATGCTAATGACAATAACCTCTTCTTTGTCATTAGAAAAACTTATTGTACTTGTTCCCCTTTCAGAAGCTTTCATATAGAACTTGAATTTCCTTTCACAAATAAAGGCAAGGACAAAAGAAAATGAATGGTCATTGATGATTTGTTAGATGTGCTGCATTTTCCATCAAATATATTGCTTATGCATTTGAAAATAATGAACCCTCTGCTTGTAATGGAAGGAGTGTTGCTATACATACATATATGAATAATCGTTATGGTTAAAATCATGTCCAAACCTAAACAGTTGATCATTGTCCATATGTGTGATGCATCACGCAGTTAACATAAAACAATTTTTGAAATATACTAGAATGCGAATACAGACAAAATTGTGTTCATTAATTGACAGCCTGCTTGCCTTCTTTTTATCGAAGATCACATTTTTGAATAAAACATACGGTAAGAGTAAGCAATGCACATCTTAATTTCTTCACTATGAAATACTATATACTAAGATATTTATAGTTGAAAATCAAGCACTTCTCTCCAAATACCTAAGGCTTGTACTACAACAATGTACCACCACCCTACGTACCCAATTTCAAAAAACAAATATATTACACCAATTTCAGTTAGTTAATAATAAATAGCTAATACTAACCTTTAGTCCCCTTCTTTTGAAATGATCAAATTTAGTATTCAGATTGAACATTCCATCATAACCTTTATATGGCTGCGGAATTAAACAAAAAAAGGTTTGGTCATGTTAAAAATTTTAGTTAGCATCTATAAATAATCCTATTTAAACATTAAGTACAAATACATACATGAAAATCAAATAAATCAGCTTGGTCCTTCAATGGTTGCACAGTTGGAAACAAGTTTGATGTTGGGATAAGCTTTTCTAAATGCATCGTAGAACTGCGGATATACAACATCTGAGAGCAATATATAATCAATAAGAACAAAATTAATTATTTCTTAATAAATACTGCATTTCATTAAATGAAAAAACTATTTTGTTAACAATATTTAAGTTAAAAAAACAGATGTAACTGTGTAATATTTAAAAAAATCTTCATAATGTTGATTATGATTTTGTGAATCTATGAAACTCATTTCCAACAGAAACACATTTCATGGTAAATGGTTCAAGGTGACCTATTTCTACTCTCACCGAACCCCATGTTGAATTAATGCTTCCAGTAGTAAACTCAACACCATCCAGAGCATCTTAACAAGTAAAATATGATTGTTTATCAATTAATGGCATAATGTATGTATTATTTATAACCAACATAACTTGGGTATTAAGATTGAATGCGTACCTACACATATTTATAAACATCTTCGGGTTTTATAAGTGGAAAATTATCTCTAAATAAATACCACTTATATACCTTTCATGATTCTCAAATCAGTCTTCTATGTCTAGAACAATGAATATTACTATAAGATTATTGACTACGACTTAAATAAAACATTGATTTATGCAAGAGACAATAATTTAGCCTCACATTCAAAAACCAACATATTTAATCAAAGACAAATTAGCAAAGCAACTAAAACAAGCAGAAATACATATGCATAATATATATAAGGGTAAAATAGACATTTACGTGAAAGGTACATAATAGCTATACCACAAATAGAACTATGGAAAAGTAGGTTAATCTCAATATATTCATCATGTTTTTCTCCCTTTATTTTATCAGTGTTATATATACAAAATTCACTACAGATTCATATAAAATCATTTCCAAAACATAAATAGATTCTATAGTTCATTTGGTCTGTCATATAACTGAAAGTTTGTTGCTGATAAATAGGGAAATCAATCAAAATGGAAGTGACAATTTGAAAGCAAAATGAAATTTTGTTATTGACAACAATATACAGATTCTATAATTCATTTGGTTTGTCTATACAAAACATTTTGTTCAACTAGATTTCAGTAAAAAAAATGTCGCGAGCTCACGAAGACAAAGTTAGAGAGCAACAAGAAAATAAAGCGGTCGGATTTTATGAAAGGCATGGTTAAAAGCCTGAAATTTTCAAGTGAGTTTAATACATTTCCTTCACACGAATGGCCTTGTATTATGTAATAATTCACGAAAAAGAATGAATTGGGAACATATACTATTGTCGCACCTCTCTCTCCAAATTAATATTCTTAGTCTCTTATTCCAATTAAATGGTTTAACTCAGAAACAACAGGCGAATGCACAATATACCTAATTTTGAAAAATAAATTAAGGTTGAAGTAATCACCTGATTTGAATTTGGAAACTAGTTTGCAGTTAATTGCCGAAATAGAACACAACCCTAATCTTCCTTCATCTTCGTCAAATTTGTAGAACGAAGGGCAGAGGCGGTAGTAGACGGTGGAGGCATGGTACAACAAAAGGGCAGTAACCCTAGAACGAATGAAAAAGGAAAAACAAGAAAGGATGAAATGTTCATCGTGAGGAATGGAATAAGCAACAATAGAAGATAAATTTACAATCATATCCAATTACTTTTAATTATTTACGAAATTGCTAGATTTAATAAAAATTATAACTGTGATAAATGGTCATGATGGAAATAACCATTAGAAATTTATAACGGTTAATATCATTACAAATTGAAAGCGGAAAAGTGTTACAAAATGGGCTGTTTGGTGTAGTGCACAATGTGATCCTTATTGTAATTAATCAAATTGAATACTCGATCTCATAGTATATTTTATTTGTTCACTTTGAATGAACTAATTTCATCGATGTATCGTAGATTATGAACTGTGACCATTAACCATATAACACTTATATGTGATAATATGGATCAAATATCCATAGTCTTGTATTGCTTTTGAGTTAGCTCATAAAATGTAATACACGGTCTCGACCAAGTAAACACGTGGGCGACCAAATTACGAACGTATAGTAGTTGTCAAATTGGCACTTGCATGGATGTCGAAACTTTCACATGCAATAAGCATTTATTAGTAAGTATATTTTATATTTTTATTTGTCAATCTTCAATTAAGTTCATTTGAATATCTTAATTGATAAACGTTTAATCAATCCTTTTAAATGCACAAATTTACCAATGTTGATTATTATAATATTATATAGCATATGTACTTACAATATTAGAAAGGTTAAATGCTATTATTTTATTTTTCAAAACATAGAAGTCTTTCGACTTCACTAGTGGGTGTTAGGACTCGCATGCCTTAAGATTTTGACCTTGAGGAAAGCTCAACAAATCATAGACCGGCATACGATGAATAACTCCTTATCGGTTGTATCACATACAACTCCTAACATCTGGTTCCTTGTCCCAATCCCACCTTTACCTTGAGGAATGCTCAACATGTAAAGTGGGACAATTCACTTGGACTTATCATTTTACGATAGCCTAAGTATAATGCACATACCTTGAGGAAAGCTCAACAAATATGTGTAGTTATCTTACCTCGTCTATTTAATATATTAATAGTACTACATATAACATCCCTACCCTGAGGAAAGCTCAACAACTAAAGAGTATGCAATTAATCTATTAATATATAAATGATAGCGGACAACTTTATATTAAAGATTCATAATCTTCAATATATTAAATCAAATGATATCGACTTAGGGAATAATGTATTTCTTATTAAACACCCTCGTGATTCTAGTGTCAAACACATCTGAGATCATGGTATACGTACTATACATATGTATTTATTTCTTAAGTCTATTTAGGGTTTTTTTGACGTTCCAACTTTAATTTATACACTCATATTATATAAGTTTCATTATTATATATAAATTTTATATTTAATTAACTTATACAATAATATTATGTATAACATTATGTAAAATTAATTAACACTTTAATTAATTTTATATTAGTATTCCAATACAACTTTTATATTGGACAAGTCTACTATAACCTTTATAACATATACTATAAAGGTTATAGTATAACACATATATCTTATATATGCGTATTTTTAATTAATTAATTAATTATTTTAATTAACATTTAATTAATTATTTAATTATTTAATTTTAATTAATTTATTTAATTAAATAATTTTAATTAAATTATATTAATTATGAAAATTTATCTTATATACATACATGTATACATATGTTATCTTAAACGTTTTAATATAACATAACATATATCAATTTATATAATACATGCATATAAGTATTAACTAACTAAATTATTAAATTAATTTATTTTATTGATCTTATTAATAAATTTTAAATTTCAAAATTAGTATTTAAATATTTTCAAATATTTTGAAAATATCATTATCTTTTCAAACATTTTGAAGACTTATATTATATTATAACTTTTATAAAAAATATGTTCCTATTTTAAATTTAAATGTTAAATTTAAAATATTTAATTTAATTTTCAAAACAATTATGAAAATTAGCCTAAGGCCCAATTCAAATTGGGCCTTTTCTAATAGGGGCAATCTTTGGACTCACTTCACCTTTCAAGCCAAGCAAGTAACCCGGTAGGACAAGGTACTTGATTACCCAATTCAAATCCTAGAAATTGTCTTTCTAGACACGATAATAAGTGCGCAAACTTAATTAGTCAGCCCTAACATAACTAATTTAGACCGCATAGGCTATTGGGCTCTGATACCATTGATGGAGTTGGGCCAGTCCGCAGCGGACAAAATGAGAAACTTTCAAATTTGTTCCTATTTTAGATCTTTAAGGTCTATGAAGTCTAAAAGTTTTATTAGATCTGAATCTAATATTGTTTTTCATAAAATCATATTTTATTAATTATGACATTGTTTTTCATAAAATCATATTTTATTAATTATGACATTGTTTTATAATTTAGGTAAGTGTGTAATGTGAAAGAGTATGAATATATCGAATATATTCATTTTAGTTATATGTCAAAAAAATTAAACAATGACAAGGTGTAATCAATAGATGGCAAGTTATGTATACATGTAGGTAAGAATAAGTTGAATGGTTATCACATAGGAGTTAAAAAGGGAAATAAATAAATAATGACAAGGATGATTGATACAATTTCCCATTTGATAGACTTAATTGATGAAAAATATAAATGACAATCAATAGGTATCATAATATAAGAATATAAATGACCAACATTAAATTGTATGTATATATATGCGACGACCCATAATTCGGAAGGTTTAAATTGACAATAATCCATACATGTCCAACTCAAACAATCCAAAACATAGATAATCATTAGGGATAATTTAGAAAAATAAGAAAAGAAGAAAAGAAATGCAGAATCTCACAGCGGAATGACAAAATATAATAATCAAGTAAACAGTTCATGAAGCTGTTTATACTATACATTTGATTATAATTTTACAACATCTATCAGAGTTATATATACAACGGAATAATAGAATAATGCAGCAGAACAATAATGTGGTGAAATAATATTAGTAATAATAATATACCAAATCTTCGTCTTCGTCCCCTAAAGAATAATCTTCGATGCGTTGAAAATTCAAGGCTAACTCGAGTGTAATGAAAAGACAAAACACTCGAGTCAGGACTAGAATATCCTTATGTGAGTCAAATAAATATCACGTATAATAGGAGTGTAATAGCATCAGAGATATTTACAGGGTTTCACATCTCCTATCCAGTGTATAACAAGCGTGTAATAACTCAAGAGATTTTACGGGATTTTCCATCTCTTAAGGATCCGTCAAAATATCAATACATAGTAGAACACGCTATATAGATAATGTCTAATCAGTGAAATAAATATTTTTCTTAGCATCAAGGCTTTAAATTAATCCCCCTTAACATGTTTTTGAGCATTGTCGTACAGTTTGTATATAACGCCCCAGTAGCACATCAGAGGATAGGGATGTGCCGTGATACGACAACACTAAACCAAAGTCGTAGTAGTCTCGTCTAGGGATAAAAGTATGACAAGGCACATGAGGCAATTCCCAAGGTAGGATACTACCAGTTTGGGTCGCAAGGCTGGTGGTAACGCATCCTAGCCATGATCTCCCACCGTGTCTATCCATCCCATATCGAGTCTGTAATATCCCGGAAATTTTAACAATATCAATTTAATAATCTGTTAAATAATTAAATTGATATTGATGATCTTTGATAATAAGATTTGAATTTAATTTAATAATCTAATTAAATAAGTATCAAATATGTTATTTTCAAATAATAAGTATAATGTATTATTTTTATAAATATGAATGGATTTTAAAGGACTATGGAATTGTTATATTTTTAAATTGATAAGTAGTTATATAAGTGTATATATATATAACTTAATTTTTAAATTGAATCTTAGAATTTAATTTGATTTGAATTTGAATTTAAAGTTTTGAAATTCAAAAGAATAAATATTTAAATTGATTTGGATTTAGAATATTTGTATAACTTTTATTTATAAATATAATTAGTTTGTTTGTTTAAAAAGTGATTTATATATATAGATAAGTATTTAAATAATAAGAAAAGGCATTTTATTTACATTTAAAAATAAATATAAATATGTAAAAATTACTTTAAGGACATGTGTCTTTATCTAAAGCCTTGTCTTAACATGTGTAAATAAAAGATAAACTCAAAATGACAAGTGTCTTCATTTATTTTTATTTTCTTTTATTTTTATAAAATCACCAATTTACATATATATAAACATTGTGTTTCTTCACTTCATTCTTTCTAAAACCTCTTTCCCTAAAACTAAAATCTGAAATCAGTAACCACTTCTCAAACCTTTCTCTAATCTAAAATCAAAAATCTAAACTCCTCAACCAAAAACCAGATTCAACAACCTATAATCTCTTTCTTCAAATTCAAAAGAAATCAAATCCCTGTAACCAAGTTGCAATCTGAAATCTAAAGCCACTGCATTTTCTCCAATCTGAAACCAAAGCCTGTGATTCATTTTCATTTTCAAAAAGCAAACCTGGAATCAAGTTTAAAAGCCTGCTGCAATTCTTTTCATCTCTGGAATCAATTCAAAAGACAGTCTGCATTCTTTCTTCAACCTGGAAGCAACATGCATGTAGTTTAAATCAAGTTTTAAGCCCAGAAAATTCAAGTTTTAAATCAATAAGCAAAAGCAAGAGGCATTCAAGTTTCTCAGTTTCAAAAGCTTTTCAAAATAATAGGCTCTGTTCATCTTTAAACAGGTGAGTAACTTCAAATTTCTTAACTTAAGAAGATCTGGTTGCATGATTGATTAGTATACTTGTGTGTATAATTTTAAATGCATTACTGTATCTATATATGACTGTGAATGTATATGAACTTATATATGCCGTGAATTTGTCTGCCTGTGCTTGATGTTTTTTTTTAAAACTAAGATTTTGGTAAAAAAATACTTTACCACTTAATCTGATCTTAGTTAGGAACTTATGTTTAAACAAAAGTAATTTGTTTAAGATGGATTTATGTTTAAAATTTTTAATTAAGTTAAAATAATCCTGGCACTGTCTTTGGAAAATCAAGATACTTGAACAAAGCCTTAAATAAGTTAAAATTCAAACTTCCTAATTCGTGAATTCAGGTATATAATCTAAATCCTCATACCTTAACATGATTTTTAAAGTTAAAATCATGATTTTTAAATAGAGGAGGGGAGAGCAGTTTTGGTTTGTTTGAATTGTGTATTCTGGGTTGTTCTGGTTGATCTAGATGATCGGAGTGGTCGGAATTTTGGATGGTGATGGAGGAGCGAACGAAGGTTCTAGGAAAAATATCGGGTAGGCGGCCAAGGGATGGTGGCGATGGTGGTTGACCTTTGAAGTTTGTAGCCCTAGTTTTAAGGTTGATCGGAAATGTTGCCATCACGAATACTCTGGTGGTTCGAGTTCCACTGGGCTTAGGGATTTGGAAGTTGGGATGTTGACGAGGTGGTGGCCGGAGGGTCAGGCTTTCAGATGATCGGAGAGGGGAGCACGAGATCTATTCCAGGCTTTAGTAGTTGTTCCAGTTTTGGTTTTTAAACTCGAATTTGATTTCGAGTTTGTAACTTCGATGTGATGATCGGATTCTGGTGAGAGGGTGGTCGCCGTCTTGCTCGATGGTGTGGTGTTGACCGGAGATGGTCGGAGGAACTGTGCATGTGCACGGTGCATATCTGGGTTGATGAAGATGTTTGAGCAGGAATGGGTTCTGTTTTTTTACTCGAGTCGAATTTTGAGTTGCTCGAAGTATTTTGGGGTTTGGCTCGAAGCATTTCAGGGATAGCTCGGGAAATGTGTAGTTACAGGTTTTCTTTAAACTTGTCTGTTTAAAATGTTATAATGGTTTAAAAATTTGTAAATAAAGATTTAAACAATGTTTTAATTCTAAGTTTAAATCTGGATTCAAAATCTAAATTTGCATCCTAGCTTTGAAATGAAATAAAGTTTTGGAAATGTATGGTTACAAGTTTTGAAATCTGTCAGCTTTTTAAAATTTAAAAATGAATAGGTAAATGTAAAACAAAGATTAAACTAAGTTTTAAATCAGTTTTTAAGTATGATTGCAAAATTTAAAATGGAATGTATTGGTAAGTTTAAAGGTAAATTATTTTTAGAATGTTTGTTAATGATAATTCAATCATAAGTAAGAGTAATGTTTATCTTAAAGTTAATTAGGATTTAATGATTTACGATTCATTTAAATTATTAAGTTAATTAAAATGGATTAATAAATTTAATTTATAATTGGATTAATTAAGTAATTATGAGTTTTAAACCAATTAATTAAGGTTTAAGTTAATTATTAATTAGGAAAAATTAATTTGTAATTAAAGATCATTAATTTGATAAGACTAGATTTTAAATTAATGGTTAAATGTTAATTAATCAGGTAATTAAAGGTTAATTAAGTTGCGGTTAAAAACTTAAATTAATTAAATAATTAGTGGTTAATTAATTGGTTATTAAGAATAAATTAAATTGTAATTAACATTGATTAATCTAAGTTTAATTTCTTAAGGAAAGAAATTAAGAATTGTTAATAATAGATGAAGATCAGTAACTTAAGATTATTTAATAATTAATTAATGTGATTTATTTTAATAATTAATTAGATTAATTAATTAAAGATAATCATTTGTGAAAATGTTTAAGTGTAATTACTAAATGGAAGTAATTAAGGAATTTATTACTTAATATAATTAATTGAGTTTAATATGATTTGTTTAAGTTAATTAATTAAGTTTAATTAATTTAAATTAATCATTGGATGATTTGATAAGTATAATTATTTAAATGTAATCAATGAAGTAATTAATGGTAATTACTATATGTAATTGATTTAAGATGATTTAAGTATGGAAGTAATTTGGATTAAATTACTTTGTGAAATTAATCAAGGGATTAATTAAGAAATTAATTAAGGAAGTAATTAATTTAGTTAGTGAAGGTAATTAAGGGTAGTTAATTACTGATTAAAGATTAATCAAGGTGATTAATAAATGTTGTTTAATTAAAGATTAATTACTTAATGTAATTAATTTAATTGAGTAATTAATAATTAAGTTGTAATTAAGGATCATAAATTAATATAATTAATGATGTAACTAAGATTGATTAATTAAGTAATAATTAATAATTGAAGTGATTAATTAATGTAATTAATTAAGAATTAATGTAATTAATTATAGTTGATTAATTTAATTATATTATAGTTAATTAATTAATGAAGTAATTAAAGGTTAATTACTATAAGTGGTTAAGGATAATTAATTTAAGTAATTAATTAAAGATAAATTACCTGAATGGAATTAAAGGGTAATTAAAGGATAATTAATTAATTTGTAATTAATTAATGATTAAGTAAGCAGGATTTATAGAATGAAGTAATTAATTTAATTCATTTTAAATTAATTAGAAATGGTATAAATCATTACTTAAGAATGGATGATAATATTGAATGCTTTGCATTGATTGATATCTCTGATGAGATATATGTTGTGTGATATGGATGTTTAGTTGAATTGTGATGATAATATGGATTATCTGATAATGTTGATTATCTATTGTGAATTATCCTTCTATGTGTATAAAGATAATTGAAATGAATTGTTTCAACTTTAAAACAACTTGGCCCTTAAAAGATACGTTTTGGATTTCGATGAGACCGGGATCGGGTTTCCGTATACCGAATTTCCAGGTCTGGAGACCCGAATACCACATCGATCCAAATTAACGATAGGTCGTGAATCAAGTGAAGATGAAGATTCAGAGTGCAAGGGTTATTGTCGTTAACTCTGAGGGTGATTCCAAAACGAGTGTAACGAGATAATGCCTTCGGTTTCGTTCGAACCCGGAACGAACTTGTATGGATTGAATGCTTTCAGCACATCGTCAGGTGGACGATGAGCATTCTAAGATAGATGTGTTCTTTTTAAAGGTAATCGTGACCTCAAGCCTCACAACCGGGAATGGCTAAAACAGGGGAGGTGCAGCAAGGTTAGTGGGTAGCACCCAAGTAGGACAAGATTACCTCTGTCTAGATGTCCCTTTTTATTTCGGCTTAGTGGTGCGGTTGCTGATCCCAACCGTGAGGTATCTTATGCGGGAATTATCCAGTAAGGGATGTTCCGGCCTTGTGTTGCAGGGGATTGGGAGTGATCCTCGGTATGGTGATCTAGGCCACGTACTGTGACGGGCGGTACCCCGGTAGCCCTGCCATTGTATGGAATCCAAAATCCAATAAGTGCCAACGGACTTGATTGTATAACCCACTTTGTGGCTAGTATGCTGGAATTTAATAATGTAACAATTTCGGCTATTTCATATTTACTTGAAAACCCTAGACCCTATTATAATACAATCGGATTTCCTATCAAATATTTTGGTTAGCGTAAGGTAAAAACTTACCCATGTTTATTTGTGGGGAGTCTTACGTGATACCTTTGTTTTCAAAAGGTTTTGAAGTTAAGCAATTTAAACCGTTTACTCACACCAGACCCATGTCTGACCCAAGTTGTTTATTTCTGTTTTATAAACTCTTGGGTACTCAAATTTTTACGAGTAGCCAAGGGATTCAGGTTAGCCTTGACAAATTGTAGAGGAGCAATGGAGCAGGAGGCTTCAGCGTTGTAGATATAGATAGTAGTTTCCGCTGTGTTGATCTTGTTTAGATCTTTGTTTTGTATTGAGTTGTAATAACTAGACAGATGTTTATAACTGTCTAGTATATGATATGTAATCTGTGTAACTCTGATAAGTGTTGTATATGATACTATGTAATATTTATGTGATATAATATATTTTGTTCGTTTCCGCTGTGAGTATTTGTGTTTGTTTCTTTTCTCTTCTTCTCTTTTCTACTTCTCACCCCTTTCTTTCTTATTAACGATGCGACTTTCTATGGAGAGAAAGTCGGGGTCATTACAGTGGTATCAGAGCTTAGGTTGAGAGAATGCTTAAGCTTTTGGTTAAGTGAATAACAGAACACTAGGTTGAGTGAATACCTAGGTTCAGAAGGATTGTTCATTAGAGATAGGATCTGTAGCAACCTGTTTGAGTCTGAGTGTATATATATATACGAGAGCGCGTATTTGTTAGTTATATAAAATGGTTTTATATTGTGTTAATTGATCGGTTGAGTGGTATATGGATTCTGGTCAATACGAGTAGCTAACGTTATTGATAGGGATCTCTAAACACTTGAACCAGGCCAACGGACACAATATTGTTTTAAAGAGGTAAATGAAATAATTTTACCAGAAATAATTTCTATATAAAGAGTATCATTTTAAATATATATATATCTATTCTACCTATTTGTTGGGTTACCCATACAGGTTTTCCAATATAGGATATAAAGGTAGATAGGGTAGTGGTGTGTGTAACACGACTACCAATGGTTGGAGTTTGAATGTTGAGGTTGGAAGTGTATCTGTCGAGACTGTAGACCCAATACCGTCTCGAGTAAGCTTTGCTGTGTTGAAGGATTTCATCGATCTCCGAAGGAAACTGTAATGGTTCGGAGTTTATCTTTGAAGTATGGATGAGTAGAGTTGGATCTGTCGGTTGAACAGAAGCGAGTGATGGTACCTTGATACCTCAGGTAATAGTAGCTGTATGATGAGATACAGTGACGATGGATGTTCCCGAAGATGTTTTCTTTGGAACAAGATTAAGGAAGTGTGAATGCTTCGGTGTTGTGGCTGAGTTCAGCATGAAGTTTCTGCTTTGGTTTGGAGTCCGAGTTTCTCGAAGAGTTTTGGAAAAGAGCATCAGTGTCAGCAGTGCAGCTCGGAGTATTCCGTGATGGTAGGAAGTTTTCTGGATGAGCAGTTTTTCTGGAAGTGAAGTTCGGAAGCAGTAGAGTAGATCCATTTCTTCGATGGATCGGATAGTTAAGTATGAGCTGTTCTGATTGTGTAAAGAGGAACAGTTTTTCTTTGGAAATAGGTTGGGTTGATCGCAAAAGTGACTTGCGATAGTTTGAGTGTTCTCTTGGGTTGTCAAAATTTTTCTGGATGTCTTCAGAGAAGTCAGAAGTTGTCCACATCTGAAGGTTGAGTTTTCTTATCGACTGGATTCCATGAGTGATATCGGTGGTTCAGTCTAGTGGAAGGATGTTTTCCTAGAGATAGAGTTTGGTGAAGCAGCTCAAGTTTTGATGGAGTATCTGAGTTTTCTTTATGGATCAGTCAACCTTATTTCTAAAATATGTTGTTCAGTTTGTGCTCGTGTTCTTCATCGGCATTTTCATTCTACCTCAGATCAGAGTTGAGCAGCGAAAGCAGTTTGGAGTGTATCTCTGGATAGGAGAAGTAAGTTTGGAATCTACTAATGTTGTGAAGTAGAGTTGTGTTTGGATCTCGTCTGTATTCTGATTTGGATAAGTGTTTGGACTTCTGAATTGAATTGTCAGTTTGGATAACTGGAATTCATTGAGTTTTACGTATCTCTGAGGGAGTACGTATTTGATCTATCTCTGGTTTTAGAATCTGCAGTTTTGGGAAGTTTGGTAGTTGAGTCAGACTCGTCTGTAGTCTGATATTCTGTTTAGTTCTGCAGATCTAGATGAGTAGGAGATCTATAGCTTAGTAGTTTAAATTGTTTATAGAGCGAGTATCCCGGTATATATATACTTGGGGAAACTCGAGGAATTTTATCTAGAATTTAGTCTAGATAGTTAGAATTGTTTGATTGAATGATTTGGTTGCTATGGTTGCTAGCATATGGATGATAGTATATGCTTGTGTTTTGAATTTAAAATCTTTAATAAGATTATTAAATTACCTTTGTTTAAATTTCGGGGACGAAATTATTTTAAGGGGGAAGGAATGTAATATCCCGGAAATTTTAACAATATCAATTTAATAATCTGTTAAATAATTAAATTGATATTGATGATCTTTGATAATAAGATTTGAATTTAATTTAATAATCTAATTAAATAAGTATCAAATATGTTATTTTCAAATAATAAGTATAATGTATTATTTTTATAAATATGAATGGATTTTAAAGGACTATGGAATTGTTATATTTTTAAATTGATAAGTAGTTATATAAGTGTATATATATATATAACTTAATTTTTAAATTGAATCTTAGAATTTAATTTGATTTGAATTTGAATTTAAAGTTTTGAAATTCAAAAGAATAAATATTTAAATTGATTTGGATTTAGAATATTTGTATAACTTTTATTTATAAATATAATTAGTTTGTTTGTTTAAAAAGTGATTTATATATATAGGTAAGTATTTAAATAATAAGAAAAGGCATTTTATTTACATTTAAAAATAAATATAAATATGTAAAAATTACTTTAAGGACATGTGTCTTTATCTAAAGCCTTGTCTTAACATGTGTAAATAAAAGATAAACTCAAAATGACAAGTGTCTTCATTTATTTTTATTTTCTTTTATTTTTATAAAATCACCAATTTACATATATATAAACATTGTGTTTCTTCACTTCATTCTTTCTAATTTTCTTTTAAAACCAAGATAAACTCAAACCTCTTTCCCTAAAACTAAAATCTGAAATCAGTAACCACTTCTCAAACCTTTCTCTAATCTAAAATCAAAAATCTAAACTCCTCAACCAAAAACCAGATTCAACAACCTATAATCTCTTTCTTCAAATTCAAAAGAAATCAGATCCCTGTAACCAAGTTGCAATCTGAAATCTAAAGCCACTGCATTTTCTCCAATCTGAAACCAAAGCCTGTGATTCATTTTCATTTTCAAAAAGCAAACCTGGAATCAAGTTTAAAAGCCTGCTGCAATTCTTTTCATCTCTGGAATCAATTCAAAAGACAGTCTGCATTCTTTCTTCAACCTGGAAGCAACATGCATGTAGTTTAAATCAAGTTTTAAGCCCAGAAAATTCAAGTTTTAAATCAATAAGCAAAAGCAAGAGGCATTCAAGTTTCTCAGTTTCAAAAGCTTTTCAAAATAATAGGCTCTGTTCATCTTTAAACAGGTGAGTAACTTCAAATTTCTTAACTTAAGAAGATCTGGTTGCATGATTGATTAGTATACTTGTGTGTATAATTTTAAATGCATTACTGTATCTATATATGACTGTGAATGTATATGAACTTATATATGCCGTGAATTTGTCTGCCTGTGCTTGATGTTTTTTTTTTAAAACTAAGATTTTGGTAAAAAAATACTTTACCACTTAATCTGATCTTAGTTAGGAACTTATGTTTAAACAAAAGTAATTTGTTTAAGATGGATTTATGTTTAAAATTTTTAATTAAGTTAAAATAATCCTGGCACTGTCTTTGGAAAATCAAGATACTTGAACAAAGCCTTAAATAAGTTAAAATTCAAACTTCCTAATTCGTGAATTCAGGTATATAATCTAAATCCTCATACCTTAACATGATTTTTAAAGTTAAAATCATGATTTTTAAATAGAGGAGGGGAGAGCAGTTTTGGTTTGTTTGAATTGTGTATTCTGGGTTGTTCTGGTTGATCTAGATGATCGGAGTGGTCGGAATTTTGGATGGTGATGGAGGAGCGAACGAAGGTTCTAGGAAAAATATCGGGTAGGCGGCCAAGGGATGGTGGCGATGGTGGTTGACCTTTGAAGTTTGTAGCCCTAGTTTTAAGGTTGATCGGAAATGTTGCCATCACGAATACTCTGGTGGTTCGAGTTCCACTGGGCTTAGGGATTTGGAAGTTGGGATGTTGACGAGGTGGTGGCCGGAGGGTCAGGCTTTCAGATGATCGGAGAGGGGAGCACGAGATCTATTCCAGGCTTTAGTAGTTGTTCCAGTTTTGGTTTTTAAACTCGAATTTGATTTCGAGTTTGTAACTTCGATGTGATGATCGGATTCTGGTGAGAGGGTGGTCGCCGTCTTGCTCGATGGTGTGGTGTTGACCGGAGATGGTCGGAGGAACTGTGCATGTGCACGGTGCATATCTGGGTTGATGAAGATGTTTGAGCAGGAATGGGTTCTGTTTTTTTACTCGAGTCGAATTTTGAGTTGCTCGAAGTATTTTGGGGTTTGGCTCGAAGCATTTCAGGGATAGCTCGGGAAATGTGTAGTTACAGGTTTTCTTTAAACTTGTCTGTTTAAAATGTTATAATGGTTTAAAAATTTGTAAATAAAGATTTAAACAATGTTTTAATTCTAAGTTTAAATCTGGATTCAAAATCTAAATTTGCATCCTAGCTTTGAAATGAAATAAAGTTTTGGAAATGTATGGTTACAAGTTTTGAAATCTGTCAGCTTTTTAAAATTTAAAAATGAATAGGTAAATGTAAAACAAAGATTAAACTAAGTTTTAAATCAGTTTTTAAGTATGATTGCAAAATTTAAAATGGAATGTATTGGTAAGTTTAAAGGTAAATTGTTTTTAGAATGTTTGTTAATGATAATTCAATCATAAGTAAGAGTAATGTTTATCTTAAAGTTAATTAGGATTTAATGATTTACGATTCATTTAAATTATTAAGTTAATTAAAATGGATTAATAAATTTAATTTATAATTGGATTAATTAAGTAATTATGAGTTTTAAACCAATTAATTAAGGTTTAACTTAATTATTAATTAGGAAAAATTAATTTGTAATTAAAGATCATTAATTTGATAAGACTAGATTTTAAATTAATGGTTAAATGTTAATTAATCAGGTAATTAAAGGTTAATTAAGTTGCGGTTAAAAACTTAAATTAATTAAATAATTAGTGGTTAATTAATTGGTTATTAAGGATAAATTAAATTGTAATTAACATTGATTAATCTAAGTTTAATTTCTTAAGGAAAGAAATTAAGAATTGTTAATAATAGATGAAGATCAGTAACTTAAGATTATTTAATAATTAATTAATGTGATTTATTTTAATAATTAATTAGATTAATTAATTAAAGATAATCATTTGTGAAAATGTTTAAGTGTAATTACTAAATGGAAGTAATTAAGGAATTTATTACTTAATATAATTAATTGAGTTTAATATGATTTGTTTAAGTTAATTAATTAAGTTTAATTAATTTAAATTAATCATTGGATGATTTGATAAGTATAATTATTTAAATGTAATCAATGAAGTAATTAATGGTAATTACTATATGTAATTGATTTAAGATGATTTAAGTATGGAAGTAATTTGGATTAAATTACTTTGTGAAATTAATCAAGGGATTAATTAAGAAATTAATTAAGGAAGTAATTAATTTAGTCAGTGAAGGTAATTAAGGGTAGTTAATTACTGATTAAAGATTAATCAAGGTGATTAATAAATGTTGTTTAATTAAAGATTAATTACTTAATGTAATTAATTTAATTGAGTAATTAATAATTAAGTTGTAATTAAGGATCATAAATTAATATAATTAATGATGTAACTAAGATTGATTAATTAAGTAATAATTAATAATTGAAGTGATTAATTAATGTAATTAATTAAGGATTAATGTAATTAATTATAGTTGATTAATTTAATTATATTATAGTTAATTAATTAATGAAGTAATTAAAGGTTAATTACTATAAGTGGTTAAGGATAATTAATTTAAGTAATTAATTAAAGATAAATTACCTGAATGGAATTAAAGGGTAATTAAAGGATAATTAATTAATTTGTAATTAATTAATGATTAAGTAAGCAGGATTTATAGAATGAAGTAATTAATTTAATTCATTTTAAATTAATTAGAAATGGTATAAATCATTACTTAAGAATGGATGATAATATTGAATGCTTTGCATTGATTGATATCTCTGATGAGATATATGTTGTGTGATATGGATGTTTAGTTGAATTGTGATGATAATATGGATTATCTGATAATGTTGATTATCTATTGTGAATTATCCTTCTATGTGTATAAAGATAATTGAAATGAATTGTTTCAACTTTAAAACAACTTGGCCCTTAAAAGATACGTTTTGGATTTCGATGAGACCGGGATCGGGTTTCCGTATACCGGATTTCCAGGTCTGGAGACCCGAATACCACATCGATCCAAATTAACGATAGGTCGTGAATCAAGTGAAGATGAAGATTCAGAGTGCAAGGGTTATTGTCGTTAACTCTGAGGGTGATTCCAAAACGAGTGTAACGAGATAATGCCTTCGGTTTCGTTCGAACCCGGAACGAACTTGTATGGATTGAATGCTTTCAGCACATCGTCAGGTGGACGATGAGCATTCTAAGATAGATGTGTTCTTTTTAAAGGTAATCGTGACCTCAAGCCTCACAACCGGGAATGGCTAAAACAGGGGAGGTGCAGCAAGGTTAGTGGGTAGCACCCAAGTAGGACAAGATTACCTCTGTCTAGATGTCCCTTTTTATTTCGGCTTAGTGGTGCGGTTGCTGATCCCAACCGTGAGGTATCTTGTGCGGGAATTATCCAGTAAGGGATGTTCCGGCCTTGTGTTGCAGGGGATTGGGAGTGATCCTCGGTACGGTGATCTAGGCCACGTACTGTGACGGGCGGTACCCCGGTAGCCCTGCCATTGTATGGAATCCAAAATCCAATAAGTGCCAACGGACTTGATTGTATAACCCACTTTGTGGCTAGTATGCTGGAATTTAATAATGTAACAATTTCGGCTATTTCATATTTACTTGAAAACCCTAGACCCTATTATAATACAATCGGATTTCCTATCAAATATTTTGGTTAGCGTAAGGTAAAAACTTACCCATGTTTATTTGTGGGGAGTCTTACGTGATACCTTTGTTTTCAAAAGGTTTTGAAGTTAAGCAATTTAAACCGTTTACTCACACCAGACCCATGTCTGACCCAAGTTGTTTATTTCTGTTTTATAAACTCTTGGGTACTCAAATTTTTACGAGTAGCCAAGGGATTCAGGTTAGCCTTGACAAATTGTAGAGGAGCAATGGAGCAGGAGGCTTCAGCGTTGTAGATATAGATAGTAGTTTCCGCTGTGTTGATCTTGTTTAGATCTTTGTTTTGTATTGAGTTGTAATAACTAGACAGATGTTTATAACTGTCTAGTATATGATATGTAATCTGTGTAACTCTGATAAGTGTTGTATATGATACTATGTAATATTTATGTGATATAATATATTTTGTTCGTTTCCGCTGTGAGTATTTGTGTTTGTTTCTTTTCTCTTCTTCTCTTTTCTACTTCTCACCCCTTTCTTTCTTATTAACGATGCGACTTTCTATGGAGAGAAAGTCGGGGTCGTTACAGAGTCAAAGGGAGTTTATCCCAAAATCAAGGTGCACCAATTGAAACCAACATCAAAAGTGATAGTATAGACCAAGTCCAAGAAGAAAATCAAAGAACGGATGTCCGCTAGGGGTAGCTAGCCCACTTGGCCATGTCAAGCCATCCTGTATTAGACATTTCAAATTGGCACAAGTGTCGGGGTCTATCCATCATCGTTCTCTTTCTTCAAATCCAAACGTCATTTTACACACCGGTTGGTACTTCTACATTTTGAAAACGATTCATAATTGATATCAAAATATCATATTCGCTTCAAAATATTATTCATTTCAAAATCATCATATTTACTTCAAAATATCATAATTACTTCAAAACTTAATTCGAATTTCAATTTAGGCTATAACTTTATTTTAACCCAGTTCGCATTTAAATCAACGATTTAAATGTAAACAGCTCCCACTCTGACCAGTTTGAATTTTTAGAAATAGTTTGAATAATTTTAAATAGTTTAAAAATTTAAAATAGTTTTATATAAAATATTTTGAGTATTGAAAATGGTGTATATAGTAAAATAGCTTGGAAAAATCAAAATGATTTGAATATTTAAAAAGATAGATTTTAAACAGTTTATATTAAAATAATTTATTTGAAAATAGTTTCAAAGTCAAACTGATTCAATTCCAAATCTTCCAACTCAAATCAATTTCAATTTCCATTTCAATTTAAATGGATTCAATTCTGATTTCATTTCGAATTAAATTCGATTCCAATTTTAATTCGATTTCAATTTTTTTTAACTTCAAATTCGATTCAATAATTCGAGTCAATGGTTTAAATTTTAATTCAATTCTAATTTTAAACCATTTCAATTTATATCAATTCTGAGTTCACTTTCAGAATATCGATTTAAACCATTTAAATTAAACTTAACTTCGATGTTCAATTTAATGTTCAAATCTCTAAAATAATTCAATTCCGAGTTCAAATTTGAAATATCCATTTAAATTACTTTTGCTTGGATTTATTACAAAGATAGAATAGAAGTTAAAATCTCATAAACAAATCAATTTCCATAATTTAAGTCATATTTCAATTATAACTTCAAATTTCAAATTTGATTATTTAAACAATTCCTGTTAACAAATTTCAATTTCAACATTTCGAGCTCAAGTTCGAAAATAATTCAATTTCCATAAATTTGATTTTTATTTCTTTGAATCAAAATCATTTAAATAATTTCAAACCAAAAATTTTAAAATCATTTAATTTAACCAATCCAGTGTCTATATATAATTTTCTATCCTATGGCCAAGTGATCGGTTATTTCAATTTAATTTCAGGAATGGATGTATATCATTTCAATCCAAAATAAATGTCATAGGTATATATCATTTCACCCTATTTCTTAATTTATTCGAAATAATTCAGATAGCAGTTTATATGATGTCAATGATATATAGGGTGATAACAAGAATATATAAAAATAAATAAACATCCAAATCATCCAAAATATCAACCAATAACATCCATCACAATCAACATTCCAACCAGTCAATATATCACAACAGTTGACTAGTTATCAATATCGGATGTCTAACTGGCAATTTAATTTCAATTTCAAATTTCCTATCAATTTAAATTTCTATTAGTTCAAATCATCTCAATTTAAATGTCAATTAAATTTACTAAACAACAGTCAATAAACATAAATCACTTCATGATTTTAATTTAACTAACATAAAAATATTTAGTACTTCGTGAGCATTATAAAACACTCACCTTTATTTGAAACTAAAAAAATTTCATCTTCAAATAAATTCCTATCCCATTCCATGCCATAGCCTTCGTCGATACGACCACAAAGCGACTCGTTTCACTCGAAACGGACCTCGTATGCAAAAGTTACGAATTTATTAATATCGATATAATTAAACATAATTAATAAACTTAATAACATAATTAATCTAAACTAATACCTCTCTGCTTATCTCCTCAGCCGCACGCGAACTCTCTTCTAGGCCCGAACCCTACAAATCGCGATGCTCGTGTGTGTGTGTGTGTGTGTGTGTGTGTGTGTGTGTGTGTATGTATATGTTTTTAAATACGATCGTCGACGCCAGAGCCTCCATCGCCAACGCCGCCGACGTTCCCCAGGCCTCCACCATCAGCGTGTACATGCCCTCTAGTATCCAGCGCATGCGAACGACGAAGCACCAAAACCTAAATCCACTGTTCGAACGCGAGCAGATCTCGCTACCCCACTTAACTCGCGCACCACCTCCTCGCTGAACGGAGCTCGATCGGAGCCCTTAACGCGTGCCTCCATTTATTTATTTATTTTCATTTCTATAATAGGCGGGATTTTAATATGGGAAGGGAGGTATGGGAGGAGACATGAATGTAGGCGGAGGGTACGAAGTGTTGAGAGATGGTAAATATATATATGATTATAATTTGAAAATATCTAGCTTCTTAACGTCCGAAATTCTCGAGCTCCAAACGAAACATGCCGCCTGGTGTTCTGTACGTTATACCCCTATTCCGAACGCAATGGAACTAGTTTCGAGGCCTAATTCGATCGTATGCAGAAGATAGCTTTTCAAATCAAATTATTTTAATTAATTTCTACGCGTTTCAAGCTCGCACGACCAAACGATAAGTCTGATCGCTACGAAAAATGAAATCCTACAATATTTCACTATTACAGATCCGATGAAACTAGTTTCGTCGAAATCTGAGACAGTGCCCAAAAAGACAATTTTTACCCGTTAATTAGAACAAGTAATTTCCAAAATAAAAAATTTCACTTTAAATTCAATTTAAAATTTTAAAAATCTTCATTCTTATTGAAATATAATTTAAATCAACTTCCGATGTCAATTTCATTCACATTAAATTTGGGATTCAATTAATTAAACAAGTTCCAATATTGAATTTAAACAATTTAATTATCCTATATTAAAATCTCAATGAATTTTAGTTATTGACATTCAACTTATTTTCATCTAAATAGTTCAACATTTATTATTCAATTCAAGCTATTGATTATAAACACATTCAATATATTAAACTTCATTCTAATACTTGTTATTTCCAAAATCTATGAAATTGATTATTCAAAATTTTATTCAAGTTCATATTCAATAAATTACATAAATAATAACAAGACATAATAAATAGATGACAAGATACGTATACATGTAGGTTAGAATAAGTTGAATGGTTGTCACATAGGAGTTAAGAATGGAAATAAATAAAGAATGACAAGGATGATTGATACAATTTCCCTTATGATAGACTTAACTAATGCAACATATAAACGACAATTAATAGGTATCATAATTTAAGAATATAAACAGTCAACAATAAATTGTATGTATATATTATGTAACACCCCAGATTTTTGGTAACATTATTGAGGATGTTTAATTGGTTAAATTAAATTAATTAATGTATAGATTAGGGGATTAAGATTTGATTTAATTAAAGGGTATTAGTGCCATTTAACCTTTAAATTAAAATAAGAGTTAAATTGAAATAGAGGAAGGGTAAAATAGGAAAGAGGCCATTCCTATAACCCTTAAACATGGCCATGTATCTCCTCATACACGTTCACTTTTCATTTTCAAAAATTTTGAAAAGAGGTCGGCCACCATTAACAAGAGTAAGAGGAAGAAAAGCTAGGAAGAAGCTTAAGCAAATCAAATCCATTCACATCTCAATCTCTTTAATCTCTAAAGTCAAGGTGAATAATGTTTACATCTCATTTTTGATTGTATTTTTTGGTTTTTAGATGAATGCCGAATATTTTGCACTGATTTGTCATGATTTTGAATGATTGAATGTTTATATATACATGTTGATGATTTATGTATGTTCATATAGATTTTATGATACGTTTTAAGGTGAAAACCCTATAAAATGACATCTAAATGCCTTGCGAATTTTTATGAAGGTCTTAAATATTATTTTGGAGATGAGTTTCAATTTTTATAATTTTCTGAAAATATGTGGAATTTATATGAATTTTCTAGTAAAGAAAATGTTAATTTGGGTTAATAATTATTTTTGATTAAATAATAAAATATTGGGGTCTGAAATTTTTATATGTTGGAAAACACATTAAAAGAGATTTTCTATAATTTTTGTAGATTTTTCCTAAGTGTTTTAATGGTTATATAAAATTATTTAAGGTACGGGACTTAAATGTTTTATATAATTTAAAGAGGAGAAGGGTCTTTTTGTAAAATAATTTAAATTGTTAAATCTGAAAAGTCAGCAGCACTTTTGAAAAAGTGCAGTATTTTTTATAGGTAAAGAAAGAGGCAACCAATCACAATTAGACACGTAAGGCAGGTTGGGTGGAAAGAACTATTAGCTACATGTTTTTCACTATTTCGATACCGCCGGTACCAGGTTGCGCCTCCTCATCTTCGCTTCTGACACAGTTGAAACCAATGCACATGGTATCAGGGAACTGGTAGGTAGTGAATTGGATGAAGGCGGAAGGTACGGAGTCGAAACCAGGGGTTCGGAAGGGGTTGGGGCTTTGGTTTGTTTTTAAATTAAATAAATACGCCTGCTTGCTTTCGACTAAATGGCTTTCGATTTCGACTAGGTCAAATGATTTAAAGGAAATAGTTTCAATTGGGTTGTGCCTTTATTTTTAAATAATTTCTTTCGACTAGGTCGAAACCTTTTTGTTGCCGCCTTTTTACCTTTCGACCCAGATGGTTTCTAAAGGGTTGCTTTGTTTTTAAAATATGGCCACCTCTCTAATGCTTTCGAAGGGATGGTTTTGATACCATCACTTCATTCCTTAGAAATTGGTTTCGAAGTAGATACTTTCGACTTGAACGTTTTTAAGACCCTTTATCTATAATAGAAGTAAAACCCAAACGGTTTTGAAAGAGATAGTTTTAAATGGTTTTGAAACAGATGCTTTCGACTATAATGGGTATTTGATCCTTTTGCTCTACTTGAAGGTAGAATCCAAATGGTTTCGACCGCGATGTTTTTCAAAGGTTTCAAAGGGGTAAATTTTTGAATGATTTCGAAAGGTTTCCAAATGTTTTAAATTGAACCCAAAGTGCTTTCGAAAAGATTGAGTTTTGACTGTTTCAAAAGGTTTTAATGAATGGTTTCGAAATGGGTGGTTCCCCAGGGTTTCGAAAGGATTGAAAGGAAAGGTTTTTGTATGTTTTTCGAAATGCAATATTTAAAAGGTTTTAAATGAGGATGTCTGATATTTTGGAGCTTTCGGAGAAAAGAAAGGAAAGGCTTTTCCAATGTTTTCGAAAGGCAATACTTAATGGTTTCGAAAGGGTGTTTCAATGGTTTCGAAAGGGTTGTTTAAAAGTTTTAAACAAAGGTTTCGAATGTATTAAATAGGCAATATAGCCTAAGTATTTTCGAGTTAAAAAGGGTTTTAACTTGTTTTGGAAGGATAGTTAAATCCTTATTTAATCTCATCAACATTATTTTAAGTAAAGTATATATATCATGGCAAAATAGCTTAGAGTAAAGCTAAGAATGTATTTTCCTTGTATAAGTATGATTTAAAGAGTTAAATCATTTTGAAAAGATTTTCAAGGAAAAAGATAAAGGGTAGTTAACCTTAAGAAAAATATTTCGGACAGTTAGTCCATTTTGCAGGCAGTCAGCCTAGATTTCAGACAGTTAGTCCAGTTTGTGGGCAGTCAGCCCAGTTGTATGGACAAATAGTCCATTTGTGGCATAATGGACCTTGCTATTATGTTATGGATAGATTGTTCACATATTACCTGTTTTACGGACAGATAGTCCATCTATTAGCATAAAGGATATTGCTATTTTGATATAATCAGTTTGATTAACCAGTTTGGTTGTAGGAAAGGATTGAAAAATATATGTTTTGAAAAGGATATTAGTGAGGGGAAACTCATTCCGCTAAGTGGCGTGGTCTCACTTAATATCAGTAAACTGAGATGTAACAGAATTATTCACACCAGGTTTTATGTCTGACTCGAAGTTTTTGTTTCCCTTTAAACTCTCGGGTACTCAAAATTAATTTGAGTAGGCTGAGGGATAGGGTTTTTAGGGTTTTCGGGTTTTTGAAATTTTGACGAATAAAGCTTCCTGAGACAAGCAAGTGGCTGACAGATAGTTGCTTAGGATTCACAGTTTCATTTTGTTTTAATTATGCTGTGTATATTAAGTTAGATATGACTATATTGCTTTGATCAACCAAGGGAGCATCGTCATATGTCGCTCTTGGCGTATTTTTGTAATGATTATAATTAATCTTTACCTGGGAAATGTTATGGGATTATGTAACATGGATATGAATTATTTTTTTGGAATGTAAGCAGTAAAATGTTGTTTTGAGATGTGAGATTTTTTTCATATTCATGTGCTTCTGATATAATGGTTACCATTATCATTACCGTATTTTATCACCAGAAGTTAATACTGTGGATGACTGCAGCATCTGTAGCACTTAGCTTTTGACCTCCAGATACGGGATGTTACATATTATTATCTCATTTAAATTAAAAGAAAAGAAACTATTTCATACTATTAAAATTTGAAAATAGAAAATAAATTTTATAGGAACACATACATGTAGATTTAATTATGTATATATGAGATTCAATAAAACTTTCTAATAATACAAATTAGATAGTTATTGCAATTAATTTTAAAATTCTGATTTGTTGTCAAAATCCTTTTATTCATATGTAAATATCTAATGTAATACAAGTGAAAAAAATGTATAAAAACACACACACACATGCACGCACACGTGCACACACATATATATAAACATTCAAATCTAAAATTACACTTTGTTATGAAAGATTAAAACATAGATCTACAATTAAAACATTGTACTAATTCTATAAAAAAATTAGTTTTAACTTTAGAATATAATTTAATCAATCAACATGAACATGCAAATTTGCAGATCTAAAGAGTTGGACCTTAAATTGAATGTTAAAAACATAGAGCTTGTTTGTACCAAAAATGGGCACAACACTCTTCGGAAGTTTTTGAAGAGATAAAGGTGAAGAATGAAAATTAAAACTGTGGATTATCTAACAAAAACTCCAAATAACAGAAAGTAAATTGCAAAGACAAGCGATTTAGAGTGGTTCGGCGTTTTGCCTACGTCCACTATGAAGTTTGATGATTTTATTGCTCGATTACTTGTAGATTACAGTAGTTTATAAGGTAATACAACTGAATTTAAATGCTAAGTGTCAATCTAAAGCAGCGGCGGTGTTCTGGAGTAGATCTGGCAGAATCTGGGCGCTCTTCAGTACTTAGAATTCTCCGACCCCTTTTCTGAATGACCGGGGGCTCTATTTATAGGTGTAGGAGGCTGATATTTCGCCTAAAATTCGGGGAGACCGCTTCTGGCACGTGAGGGGGCCCACATGGCCGAAATCTGGAGATCCGGGCCCACTTTGGGATCGATTCGACCCTTGGTTCGAATCGATCAAGAAATCATCCAATCGAGCTAAAATTTGGTGTGAACATTCTTCATCATGTGCTTAAGCTTCTGTGAAAATTTCATGGCATTTGGACTTGTAGAACTCGAGTTATGATCGATTCAAGTTGGCCCATATCGATTCGAACTCAACTTCGAATCGATCAAGATTTGCTCCGATTGAGCTGAAATTTGGCGTGGATATTCCTTAGGTTTCCAGTAAGCTACTGTCCAAATTTGGTGGCATTTGGACTTGTAGATCTCAAGATATGATCGATGCAAGTTGGTCCATATCGATTCGACCCTTGGTTCGAATCGATCAAGAATTGCTCCGATCGAGCTGAAATTTGGCACGGACATTCCTTAGGTTGCTAGTAAGCTACTGTCCAAATTTGGTGGCATTTGGACTTGTAGATCTCAAGTTATGATCGATTCAAGTTGGTCCATATCGATTCGACCCTTGGTTCGAATCGATCAAGAATTGCTCCGATCGAGCTGAAATTTGGCGTGGACATTCCTTATGTTGCCAGTAAGCTACTGTCCAAATTTGGTGGCATTTGAACTTGTAGATCTCAAGTTATGATCGATGCAAGTTCGGATTTCTCAGCCGTGATCCATCAATATCTGGAGCATATGAACTCCGATTGACTTGAAATTTCGAATGTTGGATTTCTTAGCTTTGCTTGTCATGTCATATCAATTGTAGCTCGATCCGAACTCGGAAAAAATTTACCGACATCCATAGTAGACCTATGTATAACCGATCTTCAAGACGAACTGTCATTGGTTTCTAGTCAAGTTCTTGGTGTCACGGCCTTGCCAAAAGGCGGGATAACAGAGCTAAAATAAAATATTGTATTTCAACGTATAAAGATTTAGTTTTAATTTAACAAAATAAAGAAAAACAATTAGTTGATTTGAACATGTAGACTTTCAGATCTAAAAGATTACACTTTAATTTGAATGTTTAAAACATATATCTACACTTGAATATTATTTAAATCATAAACAAATTTCAATTTAGATTTATCAAACTAGAAAACCTAATCATATCATTTAACAAACAATTCAATCTACATTAACAGTTTTGATTAAACGAGACAACGCTACATACATATGAATTATGATAATCAACTTTATTTTCATCATACATTGCACCAAAATCATTATCTATAGTGAAAACAACATACCTTGTTACCAAAGCCTTAAAGCACACCTTGAAAAGGGAATTCTCCTATTGAAACCTTTTCCAAATCAAAGGGGTGCTAATCCTTGAATTAATGACCGTCAATTATCAAATAGCAATTGGATCTTGAATTTGATTTGAGAGTTTTTTTGTTAGATAGGGGATTAATTTTTGGCCATTAAAATGATGAAGAATGAGGCTAAGGAAAAAGTGAGATCTAATTTGGTTCAGAAATCTTATATATGTGGACAAAAAAGAAAGAAAGGTGGATTTAATCCTATATCTCTTTCCTTCAATCTCAGCAATCCAAACCAAGCCCTTTTAACCCTTAAACCCTAGCTGCCTATTTCATATTTATAACCAAAAATTATAGCCCCTATAATGGGCATTAAACCCATTTAAGCCCATGTAAAATTATTACACGATTAAATAAAATTCAATCGCTTATCGATATCGTATATCGATTGATATATTCATAGCTATTATAAACATATCTTGTAATATTTATTTCTCAAATCATATTCAAATTTATAATTAATATTTCATAAATATTAATTAATTTATAACAATTATAAACTAATTCAATCCTTTGGTCAAAGGAGAATTCGTTGTTTCGGTTTTGTGACTCGCCGTGTGTAAATTTGGTTAGTGTTTTAACCAAAATGGGTACAAACACTTGAAAAGTAAGTAGTAGAGATTAAATGAAGAAATTAAATGAAAAATAGTGGAAATCAGACAGAAAACAAGCGCACACAAATTTATAGTGGTTCGGAAATCTTGGCCTACGTCCACCTGAATGATTTTATTGCTTTTGCACTAGTTTTTATGATTACATGTAGGAAGGATCGGTAGGGATCCCGGAGTTTAATGGAGTTTTTGTGTAGCAACAGTGTAAAAATCCCTAGAATGAACCATGTTTTCCTATTTATAGGGGTAAACAACCAAATATCTCGCTGAAACATCTCCTGCAGAACCTTGCCACCAAGACTAAGTCTCCTAGAAAATCTCAACTCCACATCACCTATGGTTGGGGATCGGTATGATCCCTATATATGTAGTATCGGGTCTTGCGATTTCTTGTGTTGGCTCATCTTATTGTTGGCTTCAGGATTCCAAGGTTGTTTTGCATAGTCGCCTAGATGTCTTTTGGTCCAAGCGATGGATCTACAGAAGGTTGGTTTGTTGCTTTAGGCCGTATATGGAGATTGTCAACATGACACATAAGAACTCCAGAACAACACTTGAATTGGGCTCTATGTAGATAAAGAAGAGTGCCATAGAAGTGAGGGCTACTTTGGGTGTACCCTTAGGGATCAGTACAGATCCCCTATGCAGGGTAGAGCATCGATCTATACTTAGTGTACTCCAGGGTGTTGCTGACTCTAGCGCTCATGGAGATTGACTAAGAATTACATAGAATTACATAAAAGGAACTTGAAACAGGCTTTTGGTATCATTAATAGTGAGTGGAAGGAGTCGGGGTCACTTTGGATGAAGATTTAGGGATCAGTGTCGATCACCAAGGGATGCGATCGGTACCGATCCCACACTTAGTGGGGTTCAGCACTTGAGTTGGTCTTGCCCTAGGTGTGGGATCGGTGATGATCCCTCACCTAGTGATTTTCTTCCTTAGGTGCGGGATCGGTGATGATCCCTTACCTAGTGATTTTTATGACTTTGAAATTTCTTAGGATGGCTTGCCCCGCCACTTTGTCTTGTTTGTACTTGGTATCTGGACCCTAGAATTATCTCTCTGAGCTGCTTTCCTCGATAATCGTCGAGTTTAACTTGCCTAATCAGTCTGAATATAGCCCGATCAAAAGGTCGGATAACACTTGTCCCCCAAAGTACATCTTGTTGCAAGCATGATATGCTTTGAATCGAGACAAGTCAGGATTGTCGTGAAGGATTCCGTTCAGTATCTCGAATTGTTACTCTCTCATCGAGTTGATCATATGAAGAGTCGTATCTCTATTTGTTTGCTGAGACACTTGGTCGGTATTTGACATTATAAAATCAAAACGTATTTTTTTGGGAAATGTCTATGCTCGGTTCATTGAGCTAATTGATTGAGTTAGTAGGCCTCGATTATCTGAATTGGTTTCTTATAACACCCCTAATTTTTTATTACATTATTCAAGAGATTTAATTAGATAAATTAAATAGAATAATGTAAATTTTAAGTGATAAGGGGATTGTGATATGAAAAGATAATTAAGGCCATGCTCAATTAAATAATTAAATGGGCTTAAGAATGGGTTATAAGTTAATAAATTTACATAAGGGTATAATGGGAATTAGCTGCACATAGCCCTTACCCTTATATATATTTTCGTACCCATTCACGTTTCATTTTTCCCATTCATGATTTTAAAACAAAGCGCATACGTTAAGGGGGAGTCGGCCATTAATAGGGAAAAGAGAAGAGAAATCAAAGAAAGCTAAGGATTAAAACTAGAGAAATAAATCGCAATCCAATCTTCTTATCTTAATCAAGGTGAATAATAATTTACACCATCTCTATTTTGTTTTATGAACATATGATTTTCTGATTTTAGGGTAAATTTGTTTTTTATGATGATTTAGATGATGATATGCTTGAATTACAATTTGTTTGATTTAAACAAGAATGTTTAAATAATATTATATGCGGTTTTAGGGCAAAAATGATTTATTTTGATGTTTAAATGCCATGGAAAAATTTTATGTTGTGTAAAACATGATTTTGGAGTTGGGATTTAATTTTGGTAATTTTCCACGCTATGGAAAGATTATTATGAATTTTCAAAGGAAAATATGGTTAATTGGGTTTATAAATTTACCTCAGAAAATATATTGAGAATTTGCATCTGAAATTTTGATATGTTAGATAACATGATTAAAGTGAATTTTTGGAATTTTTGAGGAATTTTCCTAAGTGATTTGCTTTGCAAATTAAATTATTTTAGAAGAAGGACTTATTTGCAATATTGGCTTTGCTTAATGGAAGGGCTTATTTGCTAACTTAATCATGGTTTAGATCTGAAATTAGCGGCAATTATTTTAGTAAAGAATTTGAAAAGTTAAGGCAACCAATCATAAGTTTACACGTGGCAGGTTAGTTAGAAAGTGTTTGCTTTAATTAATATTAAATCAGATTTACCTAGATAAGTTGGTTCCGCCTTCTTTAGAAGTACCTTTCGACTAAGAGCTTCCGCCTTCAATCAAGTCGAAACACCGCTAAGCCGAAACCAATACATAAGGTATCACTTAGATGGTACGTAGTGGATTCGAGAAAGGCGGAAGGCTAGGTGTCGAAAGCATTGCTTCCGATGGGGTCGATACCTTTGTTTGTTTTAGAAATAGAAGTGCCCGCCTTTGTTTTATTAAAGCCTTTGAAGGAGTCGAAGCATATGTTTTCGAAAGAGGTTTTCTAAAGGCTTTTGAAAGGGTTGCCAACTTATGTTTTAAAGTATAAGCTTTCGAATGGGTCTCTTTACTTGTGAAAATAATGCTTTCGAAAGTAGGGGTTCCGACCTAGTCGGAGCTCCACTACCGTTCTTTAGCCTTTCGAGTGTATTGAAGTCATCAATGCATTCAAGGGTAGTGCTTGTTTTAAAGATGTTTTAAGCCACTTCCTAAATGCTTTCGAAACGGTTCAAGGGTTTCGAAGGCAATGGCTTCGAAAGGGGGTTTCGATGCTATCCTTCGATGTTTTGTTTAAATGGTTTGAAGCTTTCGAAAGGGATGGTGCCGACGCCATCAAGTTTTCTCCAATATTTTATACGATTAAGGATGATTTCAAAAGAGATGCTTTTGTTTATATTCACTTCGACCTAAATAATATTTTAAGCATAAACCCAATGGTTTCGAAAGGGGGACTTTCAATGGTTTCGGAAGGGATACTTCCAAAGGTTTCGAAAGGGGTACTTTCAAAGAGTTCGAAGCTATGCTTCTAAAAGTTAATAACTAATACTTTATTACATTCGAAAGGTTTCGAAAGAGAGGTTTTAAAGTGTTTCGAAAGGCAGGAGCCTAATGTTTTGAAAAGAGATTTATATGCTTTCGAAGGAGGTTATCCAGTGAGGTCGAAAGCAAGGTTTTGAAGGTTTCAAAAGCTTTAGGTAGCGTTTGGTTTGTTGTTTTTAGTTTTGGTTTTCATCCATACAAAAATGCACATGACGTATGTATATTGTCGAAAATGACCAATTTAAAAAACGAAGTTAACATACAAAATAGAAAACAACTTTTTTTTTATTTTCCGTGTTTTGGGAAATAACATAAGCACGTGAAATAATCCATTCTTTCGTCGTCCCTATATCCCCTTCGTCCTCCCATCCATCTTTCTTTCATCCCCTTCGTCGTCCCTCCATTCTTCTCATATTTGACATACATATTGAAAACCGAAAACACAGAATTCGTTTTTAAACCAAACACTGCCTTAGTTTTTCAAAGCAAATAACCCAATCTCATTTTAAAAGAAAACCATGGCATAAATAAATAAAGTGTTTTGAAAAGGAGTTTTTGAAGAAGTTTTCTTGATTTAAAAAGGGTTAAAGGGATTAACCAAGTTATTGTGTTTACTTCTTCATATACATATATGTTCACATTGTAATGGACCTACAACTGTATTTTGGGGAAGAGCAGAATAACGAGCTAGGTTGACCCGGTAGTGAATATAAATTAAGTTAACTCTTGAATAAGTAGAATTGCATCCAGAAGTTCAGGAAGACTAGAATATAGGATGCTAAAATGTTAAAGGAAGATATTGGCAGGGGCCAATAGGTTCACAGTAAACCCAAGAATACTGTGTATTGGAAAGGATATTGGAAGGGGCCAATAGGTTCATAGTAAGCCCATGAAAACTATGTATAATTGAAGATGTCAGAAAGACAGGTTCATAGTTAGCCCATGAAAACTATGATTTGATATTGGCAGGGGCCAATAGGTTTATAGTGAACCCATGAAAACTATATCCGGATTAAGATATTGATAGATGTCAATAGGTTCCTAATCAGCCCATGAAAACTAGGATAAGAAGAAAAGATATTGGAGTTACCAATAGGTTCCTAGTCAACCCATAAAAACTAGGACAAGTGTAAAGATATTAGAGTTACCAATAGGTTCATAGTGATCCCATGAAAACTATGCAATTAAATAGGGAGTCCTTAAACATTTTACCGGTCATTAGTCGGACCATGATAACTATTAGGTTGAAAGTAACCTTAGAAACTATAACTGTGATAGATAGTCAAAATGAATGAGGATGGATAATCCCGAATCGATTCATTTGTTTTACATATCACCATATCATAATGTTTTGAATTGTTTTAATCATTGTGGATGCGGGAGCACGACATATGGTTTTAGAAAGGTTTTAAGATACTAGTGAGGGGGAAATCCGTTCCTCTAAGCGGCGTGGTCTCATTTGATATCTAAATGGTTTGAGATGGTAGATTATTATTCATACCAGGCTTTATGTCTGACTCGAAGTTTATGTTTTCCCCTTAAACTCTTGGGTGTTCAATTGATTTTGGGTAGTTTGAGAGTTGAGGTTTTCAGGTATCTCATTAGACGAATAAAGCTTCCAAAGACGTGCAGGAGGCATGATAGATATCTAGAGTTCTCTTTTATTTGATTCTGCTATGTTGTTTGTAATGGCAAAGTTGTTATATTGCATGTATATACTCTGATCATCCAAGGGGGCTTCTTCGTATATCGCTCTTGTCATATGTTGTAATAAATATATTTTCTCTAAACGTGGTTGACGATTGTAGGGTTATGTAATGAATTGGAAATGTTTTGAAATGGAAGGTGATCTTGTTTGATGTTTTAAATTTTTTTCATAGTCATGTGTTTCTGTGTATCAATGAATCTAACACTGCCGTATTTGGTCACCGAGGATTAATAACTATGGATGACTTCAGCATCCGTAGCCGTTAGTTTTAGGCCTCCAGGTAGGGGAATGTTACATTTCTTTTCCCAAAGTTCCAGATAAGAATTCAATTCTCGTCAATTCAGGATATTGCATGTCGTGTATGCATATGCGGTCGTACGTCCACGCACATACTTTTGCCATTGGCTCCCAAGCATGTTGATATGCCTATAGGTCATTGCCAAGTTCCATGGAATTTAATCACAAGTTGTTTTGTTTGTTTTTTTAATATGAGTAGGACTCGGTACCAACCCTTATAGAGAATCGTGGTACTGGTCAAGTTGGGGATGATGATGAAGTAGTAGTTTGTAGCCAAATTCAGCCAGAAGTAGGTTATGTCGACCCTGACACGCACCTAGTCCCTAGCCAGGAAGTTGAGGAGGCTTAAGGCAACGTCGAGGTAGGTGAAATAGTAGGTGGTGGTAATGAGGCTGGCGATGATGATGTACATTCAAGTCACGAACTAGTGGCTGAGCAGTCTTCAGATCAGCAACCACTTGCTTCCAAGAGGAATCTCGTTGTTAAGCTTCGTAAAAAGCAAATTTCTAAACAGCCTCCACCAGTTACAACAGTAGAGAAGACTCCATCTTTTCCTTCTCTGGATACATTTTCAAAGATGGGACTAATTCCTACTAAGTTTGGTTCCTTTGATATAGGAAACATGAGCATAAAGGGTTCTTCCCTACATTTTGATGATGACACAATTCCTGCTAGTGTGAGAGAGATTACTCTTATGAGCAAGGCTCTAGTACATAGTCCGTCAGGGGGACACTAGGACACTCACTTGCATGTGCACTTCACAACACTTGCACTTGATTTGTGTCCTTTTTAATCGAATCTAACTCGTTCCTGTTTCCTTTGCAGGTTCTATGGAGAAGAGAAAATATACATACCGATCTCTGGAGGAGAAACTAAATCTAGCTCAAAGGCCCCTATCAGGTTCATACCACCAAGGGAGTGGCCGAGATTATGATTCAAGCCACCGCTCTAGCCGCGATAGGGATGATCGGGATAAGAGTAGTTATGATAGGGATCGTTCTTCACACGATTCTTCTTTTAAGCACTGGCATTGATCTAGATCACCTCCTCCAAGAGGTCCAGATAGGCAACCTGATTGCCTGATGAGATTCTACCGAATGACACTTCTTGAGCTCCACCTCCTACCTCTATTCCTATACAACCCATGGCACTATCCTACTCTAGCCGGTCCTCTAAGCGTAGGCATCATAAAGTTGGCTCCGGGTCTCCTCATCAAATGCCTGATAAGGAAACCGTTGTAGCTTCGGTCAACCCAGCTGAACAACTTGCGGTCGACGCTCATATGGCCGAATTGAAAGATCAATTTCCAAACATCTGTTTTGATGGGGTTATGTTTGTGCCCAACCAAAAGAGAGTTCTAATGGAAGTCCAAGAAAGGACTATCGGCAACGTGACTGAAATTCACCACCAGTACCATGAGTGGGCGAAAGTGGTCAAAAATGATTTCTTAGGTCTCGAGAGATAGGCGGTAGAAGATCGAGAATCAAAAGCTTATCGATGCCGATAAAAAAAGGATCATAGCCACCATTGATGCTGAGGTCGAGAGTCTGAGAAAATCCCAGGCTGAAGTAGAGGAGGCTGTCAAAGCGCTTGAAGCTGAAAAGTTCAAGCATTTTAACGAAATCGAGTTGGCACATCAATGAAATCGTGAATTGGTTCTCGAAAGAGATGCCACCAGAAGGAATGCAACTATGCTGAAGACCAAGTTTGATTGCGAGACAAAGGAAAAGGATAAAGCATAGCAAATATCTCAGGAATCATGCGATGAGTAGGTCATCGTGAAGGAAGAGAGGGACAAAGCGCTCGAATGAGCCAGGGATGTTGACGCTATTGTGAAGAGAGAAGTTGAAGCCGCAGAGCAGCAGGCAGAAGAGCGGGTTATGGAAAGGTTAGAGCCACTGCTTACTTGATATAATCCCAATGTGCTTAAGTTTAGAAATCTAGAGTGGCTTAAAGATGATTATCCCAGACTCCTTGCGTGTGCTTGGGAGCGGATCGTTGAGGAAGTGAAGGAATTTCTCCAGGGCGCTAAGGTAGATCTGAAACAGTTTGAGAAGGAGATCATGGTGAAAGAGGCCCAGATTTTGCACGACGGCCTGCTCCTTATCCATCTGAAACTTGCCGTAACCACACACAAGGGAGAAAGTGAAGGGTTTAGACCAACGCAGCATGATGCTTCGACTAGTCAAATTCTATGGACTCATGCTACTCCTAACTCACTATTGATTCTGGGTATGATCCAAAGAGGCCTCAGATTCGGAAATCTATTGTTCTCTCTCTTATTCTGAAGGGAGCCTCCGGTGGCATTCCAGCTCATGAAGAGCTCCAAAAAAAAGAAGGTATCTCCTTAGCTACTCATATAATTCAAAGAGTTGACGTGTCACTAATCGACGTCACTAACCTCCCTTTTTGTGTCTCTCTAGCTTTAGGTCAGCCTGCAATAGCCCCGCTTCCTCCTAAAGATTCCTAGCCGGGGTAATAAGTGCCTATGAAGGAGTCAGTAACCGTTACAGCTTCGACAACAATCCCCAGCACTCCGGTTGAAGAGACTCCCGGCCTTGACGAGTGGGTGATTGATGCTCTACTGGATGAAGGGATTGGTGGGAACCAGGGTGCTCAAATTGATGAGGAAGTTGTAATCACTGGAGTTTCTAAACCCCTACCGAGTCACACCCTGAGTGACGTTGAGTGCCAACATCTTTTGCACATAGAGATCAAGTTGAAGAAGGAGGAGATTTTTCCCTTTCCTCTATCTGCTGCCTTGCGATGCCAGACCATTTATACTCATGTATATATTCTTTCGCCTAAAAGCGATCTGAGCATGCCTGTTGGATCCTCATAGAGTACTCCAGTTTCCATTCCCCGCCTGAAAGTGCCTAGAGTGTGCCTGCTAGATCATTGTAGATTAATTCAGTCAAAGGCCAAGAAGGTAGAGGAAGAGGAGAAAAAGTCATGGGGAGAGGTAACGACCCCACCGCTAAACCCATATTATTAAAGAACGCTACAATTAATGTTGTCTAATAACATGGAGAATATGGTTGTTTAAGGGCGATCGAATGTGAATATATCTTTGGACTAATGCTGACACGTTTTTCTTACCTTTCGAGGATCCGAACTGAAAATTTTGTCGTGTACGGTATTAATGCAGAGTAATAATCACACGATTAAAAATATTCATAATAGTATATAGTATAAAAATATCAAAGTCAGAGTCATAGATCATGGCGAAATAATATACATCATATACATAATAGAATGTGAGTCTACAAAATATCAGTATTATACCCACATAAATATATACACACATCATATCCAAATTACTATATAAGGTAAAAATTGACTACAAAATTATATATATGATAGGTCGTCACAAATATCTATATATACAACTATGAAGTAAACTAAAAAGTCAAGAATGGTCTACGCTAGGCTAGCACAAAATACAAAGGTCAACGGGTCCCTATACCTGTAGGGTCTCGACCTGACCCGAGTATTATAAAAATAAATGGGCTAAACTATATCTAATAGAATGGCGAGATGATACTAAGATCATAAATATATGACTTTACAACAAATAAGCCAGAATAAAAATATGCCAGAACGAGTGATCATAATAAGGCATATTAAATAAAATCACTATTTTATAATTCCATTTATGACTTAACCATAAAATAAGTCATCTCAAAATATGCATAAAACCAATTAACCAAAATAAGGCATATCAAACCAAATCACCATTTGATAAATCCATATCAAGTCTCAAATGGACTATCATCAAAAATATGGTGATAACAATTCAAAATTCTTTAGAGCCAAAAGATACTAAATATCCATCCAAAAAATATCTGAAGAAACAATCATCACTAATAAATAATCATAATCTCGAATCTGAAAATTATTATTATTGCCTTGACAAGATTGCAAACACTTCCTCAGGCAATTTCTTCGGCCCTAACAAGGTCGCTAACACCTCCTCAAGTAGTTTCGTCGTGAATGACAAGGTCGCTAACACCTCTCTAAGCAGTTTTATCAGTTATGGGAAGGTCGCTAACTCCTCACTAAGCCGTTTCGTTCCAAATAAAGGTCGCTAACACCTCCCTAAGTAGTTTTTCCATGCATGACAAGGTCGCTAACACCTCCTCAAGAAATTTCGTTAAGAGCTACTCAAATATCGTCTCTCGGGTCGACGAAATATGAGTCACCGTCACTCAAGGATGCAACGGCCTGAAATCCGAACACCTTAAGATAATACAACTCTAAATGTTAATTACTGTCACTCAAGTTATAATAAGAATTTAACTAATTGTCCCAAACAAATAGTAAATTCAAGTATTTACTAAAAGCTAGTAATTTCAATCAGCCTCTATTTAACAAATTATAATAATAAGTGAGAGAATTGTACGAAAAGTCTCATGCCAATCCGAAAATTCAATCGTTTATTAAAATTTTTTGTTTCATACAAAAACATGAAATCTCATTAAAATCTCAAATCCATAATAAAAATAAATAAAAGAGTTTTAAATTAATTTTATACATACAAAGACATAATTTTCCAAAAATCACTTTTAATCCCATAAACTCGCTTCAAAGCAGAGTTGCCTATTTGCAAAAGCTTTTGGAACTCTTTCAAAATCAATTAAACCTCTTTTATAACAAACCACTTGAAATTAAAATTATTACCTTCATAGTCTTTTTTAGAAAATAATACTATATTTTATTCTTTGCCTCTAAATATTTCCAAAATTATATACTTAAAATAGTAAATTTAAAAAGATTTTGTAATTAAATATTACTCGTTTATAAAATCTTTTAATATATATATTGAAATAAGAAATAAGTTAAGATTATAATATAATTTATTTATATTTTATAAACTTAATTTCAATAAGGATCAAAATGGGGAAAAAATCATTTTTAGAATCTTTTAAAATATTGAAACAATTCAAACAATAACCCATCAAGAATGCAACTTTTAGAGCCAATAACGCTCTATAAGATATCATTTTAAATATGAAATTATTTATCAATCTGAGTTGCTTTCCTGCAAACTCCAATCATACAAATAATGTATGCATTTCCAGCCATCAACCCAAACTTGTAATGAACAATATAATCTTAACATGCAACCTTATTTTAACCATTTGATTCATTTTTGACAATCGATCAAATCCAATATTTCGAACACATAATTCAACTAATTCATTCATCAAACAAATTTAACCCATAGCATGTAATTTATTTCAATAATCTCATCCGATCGCTACTAAAAAATTTATGCAATTCATAAGCGATTCACAAGCCAAGCAAAGCATGTAAAAATGAATATTTCATTTAGATATAGCAGTGTGATTTAAGAGGATAACTCACTTTAATCATTGCATGAACCAACCAGTATGTGCTTCGACGAGTACCAAAATCCCAAAATGATGCACTGTCCAAACCCTAGCTGCAATTGATTGGAACAACTCCAAAACGATGCGCCTATACCCGAAGTTCAACCATGCATTGTATGTTAACCTGCCCATAGCCGAGCTCCTCCATTTGCCTCCACATCGGCCTTCGCCTTTGCTCACGCCGCTCCACCCAAAACCATCGCGATCCAGTCACCCAATCGTTGTCGCACACGAGCGACGTCACGACCTACCTGTGCAACTACCTCCATCGGTAACGCTCGCCGAGATGGCTAGAAAAATTGCGAATTACTGTCGTGTATATTTTTTCCTTTCGATTTTTGAATCAAGCTTATAGAATTTGGGGAGAAGGAGAAATCGGGTCTGGGTTGAGCAAGGGTGAAGTTTGAATGCCGCTGATGGAAATAAAAAGGTGAAGCACTGAACTCTTAGTTGGGCTTCGACTTAATGTTGTTATTATTATTTTTCATTCTCTCCTTTTCTTTTCTTTTTAGGCAACTTATTTCATTAATTTGTAGAACTATCCAATCTAATTGAAATTGATTTACACCTCATTCTGTGAATTATATTCCAGTAATTGGATAATTTATTTAATTCAATGCTTTAAAGCATTGCGTAACTATGAAATAGATTTAATTTCTCAGCCAATTCAATAGTATAAAATTTATTCACACTTCTAACATTTATCGTTTATTTCTTAGAATAATTCCAAAATCCATAAATATCATCAATTTCACTAATATTAATGACTTTTGGGTTTACAAAATGCAAATAAAAATGCTAAATTGAAATTTAAACACTTTGCCCATTTTATTCCCAAACGATTCCAAAACCCAAATTAAATTCTCAAAATTAGTTTATATATATATATATATACATATATATAAAAAAAAAATATTGACCTGGGTTGTTATAGACTTTCCCCCTTAAAGGAATTGCGTTCCTACAATTCACTAGTGAATTCTATAATCGATTTACTCAATAATGTTAATTACAAAATAATATAATATACCATTCATTCTGTGCTTTCCCCACAACACTTCGAAAAAATCTTATTTCATCAAATAAAGCATACAATATTATAAATATGGTGATCAATACACATATAGCTTTCAATAGTTCTTTTTCAAAAATTTCTTTAATTTTGAAACGTATAAAAAAAATTAAAAATTTCTAAGTGTCGAAAATTTTGCCAGAGTTTCCTTTGTACGTAGAGCCATTTGTAATTTCACAAATATAATATAAACAATATACATCGACCAAACAGTCAAAAACATAGTATATATGTATATATATATCAATATTTTAGCATTTCTATATGTTAAACGGTAGGCATACCTATATTTTAGCATATTTAAAGCAATTTTTTTTTCATGCGTGCAAAAATGAATTTGCACCGCAATCCAATTCGAATTGCCATCGTATACCTAAACTTAACTCAAAGTAAGCACATAAGTTTCATATATATGAATTTTAATAACATGGCAATCATTTAACTAATTAAACACATAAGCACATAAGTTTCATAAAGCAAATTTAGCATGTTATATCATGAATGTTTAGAATGTATAAACAAACACAAAGTTCAAATACTCAATTATAACTCATATGCGATTCGATGAGAATTTCACTACATGCGATAAAAAGAATTCTTAGAAAAATATCTACTTATTAGCGCCACTCAAGTCAATGCCATATAGGACATAACACTCAGCATGTAGGAAAGGTATGCTTATGATAAAGAAATTTTGTGATGGAATATAGAACATTAATGGGTACAAGTGTAGATTCAAGAATGATGATTATGCTTAAGGATATTACAAATTAATTATGGATCATAATAGCTGTAGTGGACAATGCATTCCATAATAAGTGTAATATTAGTTCACCGTGCATTCTAAAATGCGTCATATGTTTTAGAATTTGGAATTATCTTTAGAAAGGCAACCCGACTTGAATGTTCCATGCACTTTTAGCCTGGGTCACCTGCTATTGCTACTTTTTTACTATATATATATATATTCATGTTATTTTATTAGTTCCCACCAAATCATTTTAAATTCAAAACCTACATTCTATATTTTCTAAAGTCAAAAGCTTATGCTCGGTACTCCCTATTTATAGTTTAGTCCATACATTTTAGTTAAAGTATCTTAGTTTTAAACTATCTAAGTTATTAAAAGATAATAAGAAAAATAATTGTAAAGTTTCTCATTGATTCCAGCAATTTTAATTATTCACTCTTCTTAATTATCCTATGATACTTTATCGTAAATGTGTTTATATATTGTGATTTTCAAAATTATTCACAATGTAGAGGTATGTTTGGTGAAGATTTTTGCATTATTCTCGATATTTTGAACCGGAGGATTTCATATCTTCCTTGACTGAATTGATCGCATCAGCGTTCTCTTTCTTTTAATTATTTTTTCTTACAGTAAAAGTTGCAGAACCATTCACGGGAGATTCTTGCATTATTTTTCAACTTTCACTTCTTCTTTACGGTCAAAGAATGCTCAGGATAGTGTTGCAACATTCTATAGTTTCCCAGTCTCGTAAAATTTAGTTCTTCTAGGGTAAACAGAATGGGAGTCGATTGATTTCGGTTTGCTTTTCCTTGATAATATGTTTCTCGATTTAAAGGAGCTTTTGCACTTGTCTTTATATTACAAATCGTTTGCACAGTTATTCTTTTTCAATGTTTGGTTTTCTATCTCATTGGGCAATGAAAAGTCGACAGCTTCTAAAATTTCGATCCAATTCACATCTCGTTGTTTTATTGGTTTTCAATATCCACTTATATTCAGATACCAGCCCTTTATAATTGCTACAACTAAACACCTTTGCTTAGTTCCTCCTTAGTACTTCTAAATTTTTAGGTCATATATTTAAATTAATTAATTACCTTAAATTCAAATTAGTTAAATAAACTCAATTAACCCAAGTTCATTGATTCATTAATAAAACATGCAAAAACAACAATTTCAGTACGTGTACCTTCTTTGTAATGACCCAGAATTTAATCACTATAAATATGGATATTTAAATATATTTTTAATAAGTAATTAATGGATTTTATAACCCAATAAACTCCTTTAAATGATAACCACTGATGATGAAATAGTTTTTGTTAGATCATAAGATTTTGAATGCCGACAAGAGACGAAAGTTCCCGAATCAACGACTACGGCAAATCCAGACTCATCGACTCAAATATGGTTCGTATTGATATTGATGTTATCTAAAGTCAATAAGTATATAGAGTCTTAGTATAGAGAATTGTTAAAATCTATCCTCAAGGTTCATTACTCACAAATTCGTTTTATAAAAATTTCATATACACATACAAAATACTTTCACTGCACTAAAACAACAACATCAGTCGACTGACCCATATAAGACAGTCGACTGAGGCTGTGTACAAATTTTTTAATATATATAGTAAACATGCGACTGGACTGCCTAGGTCATTCGACTGACGCTGTACATTTTTTGTGTACGTTTGAAATTCAGTCGACTGCCCAAGCAAGTTCAGTCGACTGAATCTGCAACTGTCATTTTGTCGATTTCAAGAAGTCATATCTCATCGCACACTATATATACACTCAAGATTCATAGATCCAATAACCTAATTTTCTATTCTCTTTTGATCTATAGCACTTAGCATTCTTGGGTTCAATATCTACAAGCTTTCATACAATCATTACTTGTATTCATTTCCATATTTTTCAAGCAATATTAAACTTCCTATTCTTCATACCCACACAAATATACACATCGACTTTGAGGATAAGATTATAGGAAGGGTGTACTACAAGTGACAAATCTGTGTTATTCAGAACACACAAAGTCAAGTTAAATCCAGTTTGTAAGAAAGTCATGTTCGGTTTCTTAGGCGATCAAGTCATGTTCTGTTGCTCAGGCGGTCAAAGTCTTGTTTGGTTGCTCAGGTAGTGTAATACATGTTCCTCCGGGTTAAGTTAGGGTTGCTGGTTATAATTCCAGAAGGAGTCTGGGACTGGACATAGAACGAGAGTTCGAACCAGTATAAAAATCTCTGATGTCATTTTACTGCTATTGTTATTTTACAGTTATTTTCCGCACTAGTTATTTATTATACTCCATATTACTCAATCCTATAACATGGTCACTTTCATTTGGTATCAGAGCAAGGTCATCATATAACCGTAACATAGTTATCTGATATTGTTTTAATATGGAAAACAACATCAGCACTGTTGCTAACACTACCTTTTTAGAAGGTCAATCTACTGCACGACCACCTCTATTTAATGGAATGAACTATAACTATTGGGCTACTAGAATGAGAATCTATATACAAGTAAGTAGTTATAAAACCTGGAACATTATGCAATCTGAATATACTATTCCTACTACTAAATATTTAACATGGTCTAACACACAAAAATTAGACGCTACTGCAAATGCTAAAGCTATGAATATGTTATATTGTGCATTAGATAAAAATGAATTTAATAGAATAAGCATGTGTAAAACTGCTCATGAAATTTGGCGTACACTTAAAATTACACATGAAGGTACTAACAAAGTAAAACAGAGTAAAAAATTTATGCTCAAAAATCAGTTCCAGAATTTTAAAATGAAGCAAGATGAGACTATAAATGAAATGTACTATAGATTTCAAGATATATATCATTCTTTAATAGCATTAGGAGAAACTTATACAGATTTTGATATTGTTTCAAAATCCCCAACTCACTAACGGATGAGTGGGAATGAAAAGTCTTAGCAATCGAAGAAGTTAACGACATTTCAACCATAAAACCGGAGGAGTTGATGGGAAATCTGATGTCATATGAAGTCAATCTCCAGGAAAAATGAGTACAGGTTCAAGATAAGAAGAATGTAGCATTCCAGGCAGAAAAGGATGAATCAGATTCAGATGAAGAAGATATGGCGTTCATTGCTAAAAATTTCAAAAAGTTTTTGAAATTTAGAAAGAGCAATAAATTTAAATAACAAGAACAGCTCCAGCAACAATAACAACACCAACAAACCATCATCATCTGCTCTAGAATGTTATGAATGTCACAAGAAAGGCCACATCAAGAAAGACTGTCCTGAGAAAAAGAAAGACAAACATAAGCACAAAAAAGAGAGATTCAAGAAGAAAACTTTCTCTGTCACACGGGACGATACAGAATCATCTTCATCATCAGAAAGTGACTCGGAAAGTGATTCAGAACAAGCCAACATTTGCTTTATGGCCACAAAAGACGAGGTAAGTGATCTAACTTTTGATGATCTTTTAGAAATTAATTCAGAATTACTTGATAAATTAAAAGGCAAAAATAGAAAGTACAAAGAAACTCATGAAAAATTGAATAGAACTAAAATTGAAGTAGAAATGCTAATAGATGAAAAGAAAACTTTAGAAGAAGAACTTCAAGTTACTCAAGAATCTTGTTCTAATATGACATCTCAACTTTATTTGCTAAGTCAAGAGATAGAAACTCAAAAAGAAAAGAATGATGCTTTATTAATTGAGAATCATGACCTTAAAGCAAATGTCAAAATTTTAGAGTTAGATAATTCTAGCCTTAAAAAAAGTTAGAAGACATTACTAAAAATGTCTCTAATTTTAATAAAGGCAGAGAAAATCTTTTCAAAACTATAGAAAATTCTCAAACTGTTTCTAATAAAAGAGGACTAGGATATAAGCATTCTTCTAAAATTATTCCTAAGAAAAAGAATTCTTCATATAAAAAAATTAATAAAGTTGAAAAAACTAGTTCAACAATTTCAAATTTTACTAAAACAATCAAAATTTGGGTTCCTAAAAAAATAATTCTTTGATTAGAAATAAATATATAAAATCTTTTATACAAACTGTTCATAAAAACAAATATTTTATTTTTAAAAGGAATACCGTACCCTCTTGGGTTTGGCTTTCTAAGACCTAACTCTTAAGACCCAAAATACAATGGTGGGTACCAATGGTAATTCTTTATTTTGTAGGTACCACCCAAAAAGAGAGAAAAATGGGTACTAGACAGTGGTTGCTCAAAACACATGACAGGAAACAAGGACATGCTTACGAATATTATCTACTCGGATGGAGGGTCTGTCATATTTAGAGATAATTCCAAAGGATATGTTATCGGCAAAGGCGATGTGAGCAATAACGGTATATCTAATTTACCTCTTATTACTAATATTTTATTAGTTAAAAATTTAAAACACAATTTAGTTAGCATCAGCCAATTGTGCGACAAAGGATTTAATATTTCATTTTCTGAAAATAAGTGTAGCATTTTTTATCTAAACAAAAATCTTATTTTTGAAGGTCTTAGAGAAAAAAAATATTTATGTTTTGAATATGAATATAAATTACAATACAAATATGTGTTTAGTAGCCAAAGAAAATGATCCTTGGTTATGGCACAAAAGATTTTGTCATATAAATTACAAAACTATAAATAAATTATCTAAAAATAATTTAGTTAAAGGTTTACCAAAATTGAATTTTAAAGTAAACAATTTTTGTGATGCTTGTCAATTAGGAAAATTATCAAAATCATCCTTTAAATCAAAGAAAAATATTTCTACTATACAACCACTAGAATTATTGCATTTGGATCACTTTGGTCCAACTCAAGTTCAATCTATAAACCATAATAAATATCTATTTGTTATAGTAGATGATTTCTCAAGATATACTTGGACTATTTTTCTCAAAAATAAAAGTGATACCTTTGAAAATTTCAAGAACTTTGCAAAAAGAATTCAAAATTTCAAAAAATTAAAAATTAAAAATATTAGAAGTGATCATGGAGGTGAATTTGAAAACGAAGTTTTGAAAATTTTTGTAATAAAAAGAGAATTTACCATAATTTTTCTTTTCCTAGAACACCACAACAAAATGGAGTTGTAGAAAGGAAAAATAGGACATTACAAGAATGTGCAAGAACTTTATTAAATGGTAGCACATTACCAAAACATTTCTGAGTAGAAGCTGTAGCAACTGCTTGATATGTTCTAAATCGTGTCTCCATTCGACCTCTAACAAAACATACTTCATATCATCAAAGAAAACCAAATATTTCTTATTTTAAAACTTTTGGTTCAAAAATTTTTATTTTAAACACAAAAGATCATCTTGGAAAATTCGATCAAAAATCTGATGAAGGAATCTTCGTAGGATATTCGGAACGAAGCAAAGCTTATCGAATCTTCAATAAAAGAACAAAATCAATCGAAGAAACTCTTCATGTTTCATTCGATGAAAATTTCAAACTTAATAAAAACCTTAAGGATGATGAAATAATACCTAACACAATAACAAAAACGGTTTCTCAAAATAGTTTTGAAGAAGATGAAAACATTGTTTATAATTTTGAATAAAATGAAAACATTATTCATAATGAAAATGAATTAAGATCTTTTCCTAGGATTTTACAAGATCACCCAGTAGAAAATGTCATAGGAGAAATTGATTCACATGTTAGAACTAGAAATCAACTCAATCATATGGGCTATGTAGCATTTCTTTCGAATATTGAACCTAAAAATGTAAAAGAAGCCTCTACTGATGACTATTGGATTATAGCTACAAGAAGAGCTAAACCAATTCAAACGAAATGAAGTTTGGGAACTAGTTCCTAGACCAAGTGATCAATCAGTCATTGGTACTAAATGGGTCTTCAAAAATAAAGGAGATGAACAAGGTAATATAACTAGGAATAAAGCTAGATTAGTTGCACAAGGATATAATCAAGAAGAAGGAATTGACTATGAAGAAATATTTACTCCAGTCGCACGACTTGAAGCAATACAAATCTTATTGGCCTCTGCATGTTTTCATAATTTCAAGCTTTATCAAATGGATGTTAAAAGTGCTTTTTTAAATGGTTATATAAAAGAGAATGTTTATGTTGAACGACCTCCTCTATTCACACATGAAAATTTTCCTGATCACGTCTATAAACTTAAGAAAGCCTTATACAGTCTAAAACAAGCACCCCGTGCTTGGTATGAACGTCTTAAGAGCTATCTAATAGACTCTAGTTTTGGAATTGGGAAGATTGATCAAACTCTTTTTATTAAAAGAACTAAAAATAATATTTTAATTATTCAAATTTATGTAGATGATATTATTTTTGGTCCTACAAATGAAAAATTATGTCAAGAATTTTCTACAATAATGACCAAAGAATTTGAAATGTCACATATGGGAGAAAAATTATATCAAAGCATAATTGGATCATTACTTTATCTTACTGCTAACAGACCTGACATAATGATGAGTGTTTGTATATGTGCTCGATTTCAAGCAAATCCTAAAGAATCACAAATGAGAGCGGTGAAACGAATATTGCGTTATCTAAGCAAAACCAAAAATTTTGGACTCTTCTATCTAAAAGAATGTCCTTTTGAGTTAGTTTCATATAGCGACGCTGACTTTGGAGGATTTCGGACAGATCGTAAGAGAACAAGCGGAACTTGTCACTTCATTGGACGATCTTTAGTCTCCTGGTTTAGCAAGAAACAAATTTGTCTTTCACTTTCGACTTGTGAAGCATAATATATTTCTGCTGCTTTAGCATGCGCTCAAGTTATTTACATGCAACAAACGCTTAAAGATTTTGGTATGAACTTATCTAAATCTACTATTTACTGTGATAATACAAGTGTTATAAACTTATCAAAAAAATCTTGTCAATCCTTCACGAACTAAACATATCGACATACGTCATCATTTTCTTCATGATAATATTGAAAAGGACTAGGTCAGGTTGGAATTTGTATCCTCTAAAAATCAACTGGCTGATATATTGACCAAACCTTTGAATGAAAATACTTTTATTAAACTTAGAAGAGAATTAGGAATTTTGTCTTTAAAAGATTTATAATTTCTATTTTTTTACAAAAAGTTATACTTGTTAAAACGGTTCAATTCATTCACTTTAAAGTCTGTCATTTTGATATTTACTTTACAATATCCTATTTGTTTACTAAAAATAGATTTAGTTAAAAAAAATTGTGGTTCTCCTTCTTATTTACTCTAATCCATTCATTCTTCGGAAATTAAAGGCTTATATTTAAAACTGTTGCAATCCACTCTTTGTCTTGTCTATTTTAAAAAAAATCTTTCTCTTATAAAAGACTGCCTTTTTCAATATCTTATCACCATATTTAAAAAAAAAAGGAGACAAGCAACAAAAGTTTTTCTTAATCGATATGTCTTCAGAAAACAACACTGTCTCATATTCACTTTCTTATACTTCCATTAGCTTAGAATCGGTGAATCTTCCAACATCGGCTCCTATATACGAACCTATTCCTATGGTTCCACCATTTAACATTCACACTGGTTATACCCCTCCCGTCAAAAGAGCTAAACGTTCTCTATTTTTTGGCTCGCCGTCTACCAAAGAAAAGATAGATGACATCCATCACTATCAACATGAGACTCTCGAGTTACAACGAGAACTATACTACGAGCAGAAAGTGAATGAAAAGCGGCTAAGCTTCCTTGAACAAGTGGCTCTTAAATTATGTGGTTCGTCTTCACACAACACGGTTCATCAACCAATGACTCCTTCACATCGTAATCTATGGGGAACCATCGCCTCAACGTCCACCGATTTCTCCGAATTCTTGGGAACGTGAACAAGGCTGGTCACCATTACGACCTCTGCAAGAGAATACGAAAGTGGAACCAAAAGACTACCACACTCCTTCCTCTTCCTCAAAATCTACTTAATTTGTGTTCTTATGTTTTTTGTTCTACTATATTTATTTTTTGTTTTAAATAATATATTGCTTGTTTTAAACTGAGACTTCTATGCTCAAAACAAAACTTGTTGTATTTTGTGTAGAAAACTGTCTACCAAAAAATTTCTCAAATTCAGCCGACTGAAACAGCATTCCACTATAATTTCGACCCTGAAGTCAGTCGACTGACGATCTCAGACAGTCGACTTAATTGGAAGATTTTACATGCAAATCTTTCAGGATAGGATCAGTCGACTAAACTCTTGTATTCAGTTGACTGACCATTAAAATTTTCAACAATTTAGCCTCTGCATCAGTCGATTGAATACATAAACAGTCGACTGAATTCTTCTTTTTTGTACATAAAAAACTCAGGATGCGTTCAGTCGACTGAACCTCTATATTCAGTCGACTGGCTCCTTTAAATTTGATTTCTGTATACCAAATCAGTCGACTGTTTATGCATTTTCAATCGACTGATACTGGGTACCTGACTTTTGCCCTCTTCCAGTCCCTACAAATTTACTTTTTACCTTTACTAAATTCACTTTTTACCTTCAATCTTTTTAACCTTCTGCCATTAAAACTTTTTTCCAACTTCAAATTCACTCAGAATTTCATCAATTCTCCCATATATTTGTCCATACTTTTCAATTCACAACCTCCCACTTCATCACCAAAACCCTAGTTCTTCAAATGGCTCCTAAAAGACCTCGACGTTCTCAAGCTACAACAAGTTCTTTAGATTCAAAAATAAGAGCATGGCTACACAATGACAAGGCGGTGCAATTCTTTGAAAAGATGCAAAGCTCCAGGATTTTTGAAGGATCTTTTATCAAATTCCCTGATTTTTCTTCATATGATATTCAAGACTTGGCTCGCCGTAGCGGATTGGAGCACCTCATTTATTTTACGGCAAATAATAACAAGATTAATCACCTCCTTGTTAAACTTTTCTACGCCAACTTAAATCTAAACCACCACACAATTACAAATCCAGATGACTGCATTTGGACAGTAGTATGTGGTAAAAAGATTTTTCTTCCACTACACTGACTTGCACGGATTCTACAATGTCCAGATGAGGGTGACGAGTTAGCTAAAATTGCCGTAAATATGGATACTCGTGATCGTGTTAGTCGTTTGTTTCTCTCGGATGACTTGACGGAGTTAAAAGCGATAGCACTAAGGCAAAAAGCTCGCATTATGCATAGAGTGCTTACCCACACCATCAACCCCGCACCGGAAGCTATGAGAAAGTCTACCGACGAGATTTCCAATCGTTATATGCCATTTGGGGAAATAGACGCATTAATTGGGCGAAGGTCATTCTAGATGAGTTCCAAACTTTTAACCAAGGTCGAATGAGGATGATCTACTATGGAGCTTACATCATGCGCATTCTCAAGCATTTCGAGGTTCCTTTTTTCGATTCTGAATGTTTGACCATAGGTTCCTTGAATACTAAAACTCTTAGTCTCATGAACCTACCAAAGCAATATCTTGACCACACCATAATTACTTACGAACGTTGGCTTGAAAACCAAGCCGCGGGTCAAGCTCAACCATCCTCCCAACAAGCTCATCAACAAACTCCACATATGCAAGCCTCTTCATCATCCTAACCTCCTCGACCTACTCAAGATGTTTACGAGATTCAAGAAATAGACCCTCAAGCTCGACCCTACAAAGTCGTGACTCTCATTGCTCGTAATCAAAGACTTCTCGATAATCGTCTATCTTGGGTTGAATCGACTGTTTCTAGAGTCGAAAAAACTGTCACTAAAGTCAATAAGAAGCTTAATCATATTAAGACCTTCCTTAACAATATCTGGGAAGCTATCACATGCTCCCAACAATCTTCTACCTCCGTTCACGTACCTACATCTCAAGGGAAACGGCCGGCAGAACATTTCACTTGGTCTACATCAAATGAAGAGCAGGAGGAAGAAGGTAAAGAGGTGGGTGATGAATCAGATGATGAAGAAATTGAAGGTGACGAACAAAGCTCAAATGGCGGAAGTCAAGGTGATGAGTAAGAATGTCTCTTTATTTCCTATTTCTATTTTTCTATAATTTTGTTAGACTTTGTTTTCAGAAATTTTGATCTTTAAGTTCTTGTGGTATTCTCTAAAAATCTATGTTTTTTATGTATATAATGTTGTACTATGGTACTCAAATGATGTGACTGTTCTATGTTATGTGCTAAGTCTATGTTATATATATATATGTGTGTGTGTGTGTGTGTGTGTGTTCCTGTGCCATATTACTTGTACTTTAACTATCCTATACCTTGAGTACTCTCCTTTTTGTCGATGACAAAGGGAGAGAAAAGTATAAATTGTTTACAGGAAATATAGCATAGATTCAAGGGGAGAATACAATATCAAAGTTGCAAGTATATTACTCAGGAGGAGAGATATTTTAACAATATCTTATCGAAGATTCACTCGTAGAAAATGGAGTTGTCATCATCAAAAAGGGAGAGAATGTTGAATCATAAGGTTTTGAATGCTGACAAGAGACGAAAGTTCATGAATCAACGACTACGGCAAATCCAGACTCATCGAATAAAATATGGTTCGTATTGATATTGATGTTATCTAGAGTCAATAAGTATATAGAGTCTAGTATAGAGAATTGTTAAAATATCCTCAAGGTTCATCACTCACAAATTCGTTTTATAAAAATTTCATATACACATACAAAATACTTTCACTGCACTAAAACAACAGCATCAGTTGACTGACCCATATAAGACAGTCGACTGAGGCAGTGTACAAATTTTTTAATATATACAACAAAAAGTCGACTGAACTGCCTAGGTCGGTCGACTGACGCTGTACATTTTTTGTGTATGTTTGAAATTCAGTCGACTGCCCAAGCAAGTTCAGTCGACTGAATCTGCAACTCTCATTTTTCTCCAAAAGACACTTCTTTTGATTAAAAGGTTCTTTCTTCCTGGAAGGTCACAACACCTATATTCTAATGGATGTCGATTTCCAGAAATCATATCTCATCACACACTATATATACACTCAATATTCATAGATTCAATAACCTAATTTTCTTTTCTCTTTTGATCTATAACACTTAGCATTCTTGAGTTCAATATCTACAAGCTTTCATACAATCATTGCTTACGTATTAATTTTCATATTTTTCAAGCAATATTAAACTTCCTATTCTTCATACACGCACAAATATACACATCTACTTTGAGGATAAGGTTATAGGAAGGGTGTACTACAAGTGACAAATCCGTGTTATTCAGAACACACAAAGTCAAGTTAAATCCAGTTTGTAAGAAAGTCATGTTCGGTTGCTCAGGTGGTCAAGTCCTGTTCTGTTGCTTAGGTGGTCAAAGTCCTGTTCGGTTGCTCAGGTGGTGTAATACATGTTCCTTCGGGTTAAGTGAGGGTTGCTAGCTATAATTCCAGAAGGAGTCTGGGACTGGACGTAGCACGGGAGTTCGAACCAGTATAAAAATCTCTGGTGTCATTTTACTACTATTGTTATTTTACAGTTATTTTCCACACTAGTTATTTATTATACTCCATATTACTCAATCCTACAACACAGTCACTTTCTGTTTTCAAAATTTGTTTACAAAAGTAATTAGTTCAAAGAAAAATAGAAAATGTGACCAAAATTGTTTTCCGAATTTTTGACTTTTTGCTGTTTAAAAGTTGACGAAAAACTTTATACACATTTGAGTAAACATATTCACATTTATAAACAAGTTAGGATTTTTTAATATATATACATTTATATATACACACACACACACACACACTTAAGTTTATAAATATATGATGCGACTTGTTATGAAAAAGGTTTATAAGAAATTAAAAATAGAAGGAAAAGTGTCATAACATATCACATCTTTAAAACACAAAGTACACTAGTTTTAAATGAATGTTGACACATCAAGATGAAGGGAAAGCATATACATGTGAGCAAAGGGAGGGGGGACAAGGGTGGTGAGATGGCAAGCATGTAGTGGAGGTTATGTACATTTAGGTCAATTTGGTAATTTGATTCATCTATTTTCATATATACAAAATTCCTAACATTATTCTCATTTTTCATTTTCACTCTCTAAAACTCCTATAAGTTCTCATGAACACTTTAATGGCCTCCAAAAATTCTTAAGTCCAAAAATCCTAGTTTCATCCACTTTTAAAACTCTAAATCCTTGTTTAAAACCTCCTCCTTCCATTTCAACACTCCTCCTTCACAAAACAAGCCCATATATATACACCCATACCCTCCTTGGCCGAATTCATCTCGCCCTTAGCCGAATCATATTTCTCATTCAAGCCCATAAAAATATCATTTTTCCAAGTTAGAGGCGAAGACTTAGGCCGTATCCGAGTTCTAAAAAGTTACCTTGATTTAGTCAACATTCGGTGAGTAAAGATCTTGCCTTTAACTAAGTTTTTAAAACTCAAATATATGCTTGACTTGTTGTAAAATATGATGTTTTTTGGGTATATATGGTGTTGACTTGGATGTATGTATATGTCCTTGGTTGAGATAACTTATACTTTTCAATATGGAAGTTAAAAGTTAAGTTAGGATACAAGTTTTAACCATTGCTTGTATATGTTAACTTATGGAATGTACATATATGTTAGAAATCTTGGTTATGTCGGGATAATGTTGTGTTATTATATGTGTTGTATGCTAAAGGAATTGGCACTTAAAATCACTTTTTGCGACATCGAAAATCCTTTGCTTAAACTTGCCTTTCTTATGCGATTTCGGAAAAGTTTCCATAAAGCGTTAACTTTACTCTTATTTGATTTACAAACTTCATACAAGTTATAAAGTGGGTTTAAATAAAAAGGAAAAGTTTTTAAGGCTATTTGGAAAGTTAAACAAGTTTTAAAAATTACGGGTCATATAGCGATAGTCGCTATGGATGTAGTTCGTAAAACAAACTATTTTGGAAAACTTCGAAGTGTTTTCACTTAGGAATCTTTTTGGAAAGTGTTTTAAAACATATTTTATGTAATAATTAGTATTTATTATTTAATTAATTATTTATTAAATTAATGATTGATTGATTGATTGATTAATTAAGTAATTAATTAATTAAGGTAATTAGTACTTAATCATTAGTTAACAAGATAATTAATACTTAAGTGTTAACCAAATAAGATAACTATAATTAGATTTTAATTAAAAGTTAATTATTATTTAATTATTAATTTGGGATTAATTAATTATTTATAAAAGGTTTAACTTTTAATTAATTATTAAGTTAGGACTTGATTAATATTTAATTATTTTTTATAAGGGTTTAATTTATTATTTAATTAGTTAATAAGGGTTTTAAATTTTAAAAATTAGTTTATTTCTAGATATCGGTTTTTTTTAAATGTTTCCTTTTGAAAAAGTGTTTTTACATCAAGGGATTTCTTTGTCGATTACCCTTAAGTAACCTCAAACCAATAAGAAACCAATGCTAATATGGTGACATATTTTGTGGGAAGTAAGTCATCATATAGTTAGCACTACAAGCCGAAGAGTAGGCCAGTCATCTATTTGGGAGATCTAGAATTTATTTCTAGGCGAGAGATATAGTAAGGTCGAAATATTGGAAACGTGATAGATATGGGAGTGTTAATTTCTATCGATGGGTCACGTTTAATGTAACAACCCTATTTTAATTACCTGATTGTTTGAAGAAAAAAATTAGAAATAATGAATTCTAATTAGTGATTCATGAAATTTAGTTATGAAATTAATTGTAATATTCGAGAATAGTAACTTTGTTTTATCTTAATTGATCTTAAGATAATTTTGTGAAATGTGATAAATTTAAATAAGTGATTAACATTGAGATTTATTGTTTAAAACAGAAAATTTGCAATTTATAGTTTATGTTATTGAAAATGATGAGAATAACTTTTCATTTTTAAAGTTGCATATTTAAATTTGTGTAATATCTCAATATTATTAAAAATAAGAATTTTAACTTGTTAATTTTGTTTTGGTTGTTCGAGAAATCGATTTATGAGTTTTGTAGAAACATTATTAAGTGAAAGTTAGTTTAAATTTGTGTTTTAATAAGTGATTGAGTAAAAATTAAAATTAGCAACACTTCTTTTAAAATGAAATTAGTAACACTTGGCATATTGAATCCACATCTCACCCTCATGGCCCATTTAGAATAACTAGAAAAGAGAAATAGGAGTACGTATACTTTCTTCCTTAATTCATTTCGTTCCAGAGAAAACAGAAACAAACTCTCTTGCTCTCATTAACCCTAGCTCAAGCAATCATCTAATTCTAGTTGCAAAACAAAGGGGTTTTGTCAATAATTGTATAAATCTAATTTAGGTAATCTCCTCCATCATCTAATGTATCTATTGTGTTGATTAATTTCAGTTTTGGTTTAGCGTTGTAATCTCTCTTTTTTTCTTTTCAATTTGCTGAAATTAAATTTAGGAATTGCTGAAAGTGTTGAGTTAAGGATTCTAGAAAGCCATTACATGGGAAGAAAGGTGAGTAAATACTCACACAATCCATCTCTAGATAATTTGCATCCTTATATAGTTAGAATAATCTAATATTTGCAGTTGTTGATCGAATGGATGATAAGTTATTGAATGATCTTTGGTTGTTTGATGTTGTTGATTGCGAATATCTTGGATATTAATCACTGTTAGTAATTTAGGCATATCATTTTCATAACTTGTCAGAATTTGATAATTTTTAAACTTATAGAAAGCTGAGACATTAAGCAATAACTTTCATGTTGTATGTTTCTGAAAATTCTGCGATTCAAAGGGTCGAAATTTGGTTTGAAACTGATACATGCTTTGTTGTGTAAATTTTCTAAGTTGAAATCTGAAATGAAAATCATCATAACTCTTGATTGGTAAGTCATAATTGGGTGCGGTTTTTTTCATTTGAAAGGTATTTTTATAAGGAATAATTTTTATGTTTCGTGTTTTGCATAATTTTGAAGTTCAAATGTTCGTAAACTTGTTTTTTTGTGGATGGCCTGTTAATTAAAAGACAGAATTAACAAACTTAAATCTGAGAAATTATTTCAGTCGTAACTTTTGAACCATATGTTTAAATTATATGATCTTTTTTTTGTTTAAAAGCTAAAATATTTATCTACAACTTTCATGTTTTGAGATTTGAAAATTTTTGGGATTTAAGAGGTCAAAACTGCAGATCTAAATGCTCTAAATTTCAGTTAAAAATATATAAATGATACGCTTCATATTCAAGTAATTTTATGAAAGAGTGTCTATTTAAATTTATACATATCAAACTTATTTCTAAATTAGTTTAACATTCTATTGTAAATGATTTTAATAAGTAATTATATATATACACACATATTTACATATATTAATTATTTCTAGTATAAAGAGTTATGGATTTGAAGATATGAGTGATTATGGTTTTATAAAATAAGTGATAACATATACAAGCGGCTTTGGAAATATGGTTTTAAAATGGATAGTATAGTTTATTTCTAAATAGTATATATATCAACATGGATTTGAAAAAATAATAAATTGGTTTTAAAATATGGGTTATTAACTAAGTGTTTTCTATGGAAATTTGAGACAAAATTGAGTATACAAGTGAAATTTTGGAATAAATAGAGTTATGGGATATAGTACCGAATAAGTGAATATTTTACTATAGTTAAATAATAAATGGGTTTATGGAAAATTAAATAATTATTTATAAACAATAAACTCAAAAGAGAAAAATGTTTTGAGAACCTTAATTCTATAATTTGAGGAATACTAATAATCGACTTAGTGTCATCGATTGGTTTAAATGCTTTCGAATAACGCTTCGTCGAATATGGTATAACTCATTGAATAGAATGTTTGAGTGGAATTTACTAGCCCATTAATGAATACTCGAATTTCACCGGGTAGTATGGGATGCCTTTGTTAAATTCTTGTGATCGTATTTGAGAAAGTACTTAACACTTTAGAGTTGTATTCTCTTCTAGTGTATGACAAGTGGTTGCTAGATCCTTAAGAGAATATGGTTCGGGTTTTCCAGTGGTATCCGTGATAAGTGATATTTACTAGCTTTTAGTAAATACTTGGATTTCACCATACGGTATGGACGTATTGGTTAAATCATAGTAATTACTGTAGGCGATAGTATTTGGCACTTCAGAGTTTACTCTCTTTTGGTGTGCGACAAGTGGCTGCTAGATCCTTAAAAAGTTTATTCTTGGATTTCTTTTCGAACATAATAATTTAGTAATATTAAATAAATGTGGATTTATCGAGTCATGGTTTCTGCGATCACCTTGATCGGTATGGACTACCCTTGAGATCATTCTGTGATTCTGTGTTCTCGGTCTGAGTACGATCCTTGGTATCGGATCGGTTCGAGTGATGCCAATTTGTTTGTTTGTTTGCCACGGGTTTTGAGTACAATCACTGCGATTGTTTTGGACGATCATTACGATCGGTTTGGATTAAGATCTCTTGGATTTTGGATATTTGGATTATGTGACTGTTCTGTATTCATGAAATAAGTATATATTCTTGTGTCTTGTGTTTGTGAAATAAACATATATTCTTGTGTCATGTGTTCATGAAATAAATATATGTTCTTGTGTCTTGTGATAGATGTTAAGTTAATTCTATTGTTTTGTGTTTTTTTTGTGACGTAAACATATAACCCTGTATCGAGTTAATCATTGATATTTGCGTGCTTAGAGATATTATGTTTTGTTCTATGAATTCAATCCTGAACATCTGTATTTACTTATATGTTGTTTGTTCTTGTATTATATCTTGTTCTCACCCTATTGGATATTTAGAGATAGTCTGAACAGGGTGTTATTTTGCTCGGATCAAGCCGAGACTTTTCAGGTTACAGGACAGGTTGACCTTTGATTGGTTGTGCTAGCAAGGAGATAAACATTTGGACTTTTAGTTTATCCCATTTAGGAATTTGGACCTTGTATATAAAATGTATAATTGAGATTAGAGAATTTTTAAATTTTTATAATAACCGAGTTTAGTATTTCATTTTGTAAACTAAATATTTTGTGTATGTATAAGTTGAGATTTATTCCACTATGATCTGTGACTGTTATTTATATGATATATTGTTCTGATTCTGAGAAATCGGTGTGTCTATTACTTCGTATTAATATTGTACATGTCAAATTCAGTTCAGATATTAAGTGAAAAGGTATAAATGACGTGTCAGTATTAGTATAAAGATATATTCACATTCGATCACCCTTAACAAGCCGTATTCTTTGGATTAGCAGACGATATTACTTGTAATGTTCTTTGCTAATCTGGGCATCGCGGTGGAGTCGTTACAGTTGGTATTAGAGCAGTGTCAGAACATCATAGCATATAATATTACGGATCCGAGACCTAGATGAATTAGAGCTCTGTCCCCTGGGGTGTGTGGTAGATAGTTATATTAATTATATAACTAGCGATAGGAATATTAAATGATTATTGGGATAATCATTTATGGCATAATTGATTTAAATTGAAAAATTGGAATTTGTGGCATTAAAACTTTTGGAAATTAGTAAGTAAAATCCTTTAGAGTTTAGAAATTTTTGGAATTAATCTGGAATGAATTAATTTTAAAATAAACAATTTTACTTTTATATAAAAGAATTAGAGAAAATTGAGTAAATAAGTTTAAGAGTTAAATGGTCTAGAATTAATCAGAGTTGCGCAGTGAATTTCAGACATTGAATTGTTTCACTGTAAGTGATTATATATGTTTTGATTGATTGGTTGATTGGTTGCTAGGAATTAATTGTTTGGTTGTACTTATTTAAAATTGGATGCATGGATGTTAGTGGTAATAAAACAAATGCATCTAAACTTGTGATTATCTATTGTGTTAACTTATCCGGATGTTGTTTAAGGATTTTTATCGATATGTGGGACGCCATGTTATCGATAGAGGTTCCTAAACATCGAACGTGACATTTTGACATAAGTAACTATTAAAATTTGGGAATTTAAGTGCGGATTTCTTTCATTATTGAATATTATGATGTTGATCTAATTAAAGTGTAATCATGAATTTTTAATATCTCCTATATGAAATAAATTTGATATTAAATACTAATATGAATTTTGAGATAGGTGCATGTATTCGAAGTTAAATAGATATCCTTTAAAAGATTATAAATTGTTTGCTTAAGGAATATTAGCGGACTCGCTAATATTTCAAATATAAGGTATGTATCTTGGATTACATATCGAATTTTTATGTTTTTCCCTACAGGATGTATCATCATTGAGATGAGATGTATATTATGTAATTATATTCATATTGTAAATTTTTGAAATGCTAGCCGCGCAAAGGAGACGTAGACAAAATTTTCTATAAATTTAAGGCGTTAGAATATTTTTGAGAATTTTGAGAAATTTTGATAACTAAAAAAAAATACTTGAGTTTAGTGTTATAATTTGGAGTAATATTAATTGAGTGATTTTGGAAATGAAACTAGAAACCAGTTAACAAATAATTATTTTAAGAGGAATTTATATCGTATATTTCTTCCGTTAAGGGAATTGCGGGGGCGCAATTTCTTTAAGGGGGGAAGTCTGTAACAACCCTGTTGTTAATTAACTAATTGATTAATTTTAATTATGGACAATAAATTATGATTGTGATTTGTGAAATTAAATTTAGCGTTGAGAATAATTAATAAGATTTAATTAAAAAATAAGTTTCATTTATTAAATAAGATTTCAATTGACTTTTGAAATATTATTAAACTAATTATTTAAATTTGGCGTTTAGAGTAAAGTGTTAATATTGGGAATTTTTGTTGAAATGTAAAAAAAATTTAAGTTGTTAATTGGTTTGATAAATAGAGAAATTAATTTATGATTTTGTGTAACATTGTTAGAGTAGTGGTGTTGTGTTAGTCATAAAACAAAATTAGCAACACTTTCTTTATAAAGAAATTAGCAACACTTGCTATTGGATACTTACCCAAACCCTATTGGGCCCATGTAGGAGAGAAATAAGATGTGCGTATACATCTTTCTCCTTCATTCTTCTATTTCAAATATCTAAAAAAGAAAATAAAACAAACAATATATCCGGAGAATACAGTAACGACCCCACCGCGATGCCCAGATTAGCAAAGAACATTACAGTAATGTCGTCTGCTAATCCGGTGAATACGGCTTGTTAAGGGCGATCGAATGTGAATATATCTTTATACTAATATTGACACGTCATTTATACCTTTTCACTTAATATCTGAACTGAATTTGACGTGTATAATATTAATACAAAGTAATAGACACACCGATTTCTCAAAATCAGAACAATATATCATATAAATAACAGTTGCAGATCACAGTGGAATAAATCTCAAATTATACATACACAAATTATTTAGTTTACAAAATGAAATACTAAACTCGATTGTTATACAAATTTAACAATTCTCTAATCTCAATTATACACTTTATATACAAGGTCCAAATTCCTAAATGGGATAACTAAAAGTCCAAATGTTTATCTCCTTGCTAGCACAACCAATCAAAGGTCAACCTGTCATGTAACTTGAAAAGTCTTGGCCTGACCCGAGCAAAATAACACCCGGGTCAGACTATCTCTAAATATCCAATAGGGTGAGAACAAGATATAACACAAGAACAAACAACATATAAGTAAATACAGATGTTCAGGATTGAATTCACAGAACAAAACACAATATCTCTAAGCACGCAAATATCAGTGATTAACTCAGTACAAGGTAATAAGTTTGCGTCACAAACACGAACTAGTCACTAAACACAAAATAACATAATTAACTTAACATCCATCACAAGACATAAAAACGTATATATATTTTTTCACGAACACACGACACAAGAATATATGTTTATTTCACAAACACAAGACACAAGTATATATACATATTTCACGAACACAGAACAGTCCTAAAATACAAATATCCAGAATCCAAGAGATCTTAATCCAAACCGATCGTAATGATGGTCGAAAACAATCGCAGTGATTGTACTCTGAACCCGTGGCAAACAAACAAACAAATTGGTATCACTCGAACCGATCTGATACCAAGGATCGTACTCAGACCGGGAACACAAAATCATAGAATGATCTCAAGGATAGTCCATACCGATCAAGGTGATCGTAAAAACCATGACACGATAATTCCACATTTATTTAATATTATTAAATTATTATGTTTGAAAAGAAATTCAGGAATAAACTTCTTAAGGATCTAGTAGCCACTTGCCGCACACCAAAAGAGAGTAAACTCTAAAGTGCCAAATACTGTCACCTTCAGTAATCACTAGAATTTAACCAATACGTCCCATACCGTATTGTGAAACTCAAGTATATACTAAACGCTAGTAAATATCACTTATTATGGATGCCACTGGAAAACCTGAACCATATTCTCTTAAGGATCTAGCAACCACTTGTCGCATACCAGAAGAGAATACAACTCTAAGGTGTTAAGTACTTTCCCAAATACGATCACAAGAATTTAACCAAGGCAACCCATACTACCCGGTGAAATTCAAGTATTCATTAATAGGCTAGTAAGTTCCACTCAAACATTCTATTCAATGAGTTATACCGTATTCGACAAAGCATTATTCGAAAGCATTTAAACCAATCGATAACGCTAAGTAGATTATTAGTACTCCTCAAATTATAGAATTAAGGTTCTCAAAACATTTTTCTCTTTTGAGTTTATTATTTAAAACGCTTATTATAATTTTCCATAAATCCATTTATTATTCAACTTTGTAAAAATATTCACATGTTTGTTAAAATATTCCATAACTCTGAATTTTTCAAGATTTATTTATATACACAAAGGTGTCTCAAATTTCCATATGGTTGTATTATTAACAAAACTATATTTTTAAAACCATATTTTATTACTCTTCTAAATACATATTAAAATATAACCATTTTATTTAAAAATAAACTAAGTTTATACTTTTCAAAATAACATTTCCAAATTCCATGAATCCTAAATTATTTATGTAATAAAACCATAATACTTATATTCCAATTCCATAATCATTTTTATGTAAAAATAGATTAGATTTGTATTTCCAAAGTCATATTTCCAAATCCTTAAATATTTTACTAAACATGCTTAATATATAAAATAACTTGCTAGAAAAATCATTTTTAATATTTATTAACATAATTTAGAAACAATTCTAAGATTTGAAAATTTAAAAACAATTCTTTTTCATCGACAGAGCAGCGACAAAGAAATGAATTTTTGACCATTTAAACTTCAAAATTATGCAAAACTCAAAACATAAAAGTTGTCAACACAAGGTAAGCTTTCCAGAACATTAAAGATTATCAAAATCTGATAAGAAACGAGAGAGATATGCCTAATTTACTAACTGTTTATTTTAGAGAATGTAATTATCATAGTGACAGAGTTGAGAGTTTGCAACATGATTTTGATCAAACTATGCTCAAAATTTGCAAATATGTTCAACATTAAAGTTGTCACACACTAAATAAGCTTTCCGGAACATTAAAAATCATCTAAATCCAAAAAGAAACGAGAAAGATATGCCTAAAACTATTTCTGTGTTTCAAAGCTAAGATTAAAACACAGGACAGAGAGGTTATATCTTCTTCAAACCCAAATTACTCTTAGTAAACTACTTACTCACAAAAAGTGATGAACACAAAATGTGTTTCTTATAAAAATACCTTTCAACTGAAAAATACCTCAGTTAATTTTGTTCTACCAATCAAAATTTATGGTGATTTTAATATCAGATTTCGACTTAAAACAAATTGCACAGGCCAGAGCTACATCATCGGATTCAAACTCAATTTTGACCCTATAAACTACAGAATTTCGTAAAGTAATTAAAAGATAACTTGTAGCTAACAGAAAGTTCTTACAACTGCAAAAAGATTGAGCTAATTTAGATAAATTTGCACTAAGATATCACTGTTTTACTACAGCAATTTTTCACAAACAATTTTCAGCAAACAATCAAATAATCACCAAATTCAAACAACCAATTCACAATCAAATTGAAAGCAATTTAATCAGCAAGCTAACCAATTTAATCCAAACAGCAATTAACAATTATTCTTATGAGTTAGAGATAGTAGTGTGAGTGATTAACTCACCTATTATTTTCCTATAGCTTGCTAAATCCTCTTTTAAGCCTTGCTAACCTCTTAGCTTCTCCGAAATCACCTAAAAACTCAAGAACGAAATTTGGACAGCAAGCAATTTGATCAAAAAGGGGATCAAAATCATTCTTTTAGAGTTCTAAAGGATAGAGATAGAGTTTAAAACACTTACTCTACATTATTGGACAAAATCCCTTTGATTTGAGCTTTGAATTTGGAAATTAGGAACTATGGTTTTAAAGCTTTGAGAAGGAGGAGTTTGGTTTTTGGTTTTCTCTTTTTTGACTTTATAATGAATGAATGCATACTAAGGAGAGATACTTTCTCTTATTTGCACTAATGGGTCAAGGGAGTTGAGATGAGGATCCACTAACAAGGTGTTGCTAATTCTCCTAAGTGTTACTAATATTTGTTTAGTTCTACCATTAATAAACCAATTTTTTTTTCTAACAATGTTTTAACAAAATTATTCACTAATTTCTCAAATTTGACAAAACCAATTAACGATTTAAAAATTGCATTTTAACAAAAATTCTCAATATTAACACTTTACTCTAAACACCAAATTCAAATAACTGAATTAATAATATTTCAAAAAATTTAATTAAAATCCTATTTAAGAAATGAAACTCATTCCTTAATTAAATCTAATCAATTATTCTCAATACTAAATTTACTTCCACAATTAAATTCACAAATTATAATTATAAATTAATTATCCTTAATTAATTTTAATTAATTAGGTAATTAACAACAAGGTTGTTATAGACTTTCCTCCTTAAAGAAATTGCGTCCTCGCAATTTCCTTAACGAAAGAAATACATAATACAAATTTTATCTTAAAACAATGATTTTGTTAACTAGTTTCTAATTTCATTTCCAAAACATTCAATTAATATCACTCCAAATTATAACACTAAACTCAAATTTTTAGTTATCAAAATTTCTTAAAATTCTCAAAATTATTCTAACGCCTTAAATTTACAGAAAATTTTGCCAGCGTCTCCTTTGCGCGGTTAGCGTTTTGAAAATTTACAATATAAATATAATTACATAATATACATATCATCTCAATGATGAGGCATCCCGTAGGGAAAACATTAAAATGCGATATGTAATCCGAGATACATACCTTATATTTGAAATATTAACGAGTCCGCTAATATTCCTTAAGCAAACAATTTATTAGGTGAAGGCTTTGGTATATAAGCACCCACTTTATAGTATTATCCACGATGTGGGACTATTATTTCCATTTTGAAGGGGTGTTACAATCCCCCCCCCTTTAGAGCCCAACGCCCTCGTTGGCTCATGAACACAACACCACCCAGGCATCGTGGCTGTAACACGTACAGGCCACAATTCCGGCTGGATATGGCTCTGATACCATTGTAATAGCCCGCACCTTACTTAACGTAGATATTCTCTAGATTAGCAGACGATATTACTTGTAATGTTCTTTGCTAATCTGGGCATCGGCTTGTTAAGGGCGATCAAATATGAATATATCTTTATACTAATACTGACACGTCATTTATACCTTTTCACTTAATATCTGAACTGAATTTGACGTGTACAATATTAATACGAAGTAATAGACATACTGATTTCTCAAAATCAGAACAATATATCATATAAATAACAGTCACAGATCACAGTGGAATAAATCTCAACTTATACATACACAAATTATTTAGTTTACAAAAAGAAGTACTAAACTCGATTATTATACAAATTTAACAATTCTCAAATCTCAATTATACATTTTATATACAAGGTCCAAATTCCTAAATGGGATAAACTAAAAGTCCAAATGTTTATCTCCTTGCTAGCACAACCAATCAAAGGTCAACATGTCCTGTAACCTGAAAAGTCTCGGCCTGATCCGAGCAAAATAACACCCGGGTCAGACTATCTCTAAATATCCAATAGGGTGAGAACAAGATATAGCACAAGAACAAACACATATAAGTAAATACAGATGTTCAGGATTGAATTCATAGAACAAAACACAATATCGAAAATATCAATGATTAACTCAATACAGGGTTATATGTTTACATCACAAAAAAACACAAAACAATAGAATTAACTTAACATCTATCACAAGACACAAGAACATATATTCTTGTGTCGTGTTTAATTAAGTATATGGTTATCCATATGCGAACTCTGTATAATTACCCTAAACATCGGATTGTACGCTATTTATAACTTGACCTGTTTTGACCCAGGAAGTATGTTGTGTATATTCGAGTTTCTCGATGAGGACTTGAGTAATTGTTACATACTTCCAAAAAGAACCGAAATTGAGTTATCCATGAATTATTGCTTAGTTTGGAGACACCGGTTTCAAATAAGTATGGTTATCTGAACCGCTTCAAACTAATAACTTTCATGATGGATCGTTAGGAAGTATGCTATGGAGCTGTACTATTCTTCCTGAGGGTAATTCCAAAATGGAAGATAGTAATTCTAGAATATTTGTTCGTTCCCAGAATAGCTTGTATGGATGAATGCTAGCATTGAATTGGTTGCCTAGAGGGCAGTGTTATCATTCCAAGATAGTTTTCTAGGAAGGAAGGTAAAAGTGTAACCTTAAGCCCCACAATCGGTAAATGGTTAAAATAGGGTAAATGCAGCAGGGCTATGTGGGTCGTGCCTATTAGGGTATGATCGTCGCCTAATCTAGAGCGATATCTATGGTTTATGTATGCTTTGGGATCCCTACATGGTTGTTGATTACAACCAAAGGGGTGATCATATTCGGTACTATCCAATAAGGGGTAGGCTGGTCTTGTGTTGCTAGAGGGGAAAATGTGTTTGTAGCCCTTGGTACACTTTCTCTTGAGGTGTAATGTACAGAAGGTAGTCCCTTACCTTGTCATTATTGGAAATCGTTCTCTAATACATGCCTTACAGACTTAGTTGTGCCCAACTACTGAAATGTGAGATGCAAGCATTTTAGCTATATTAAATATTTACTTTAAACCCTAGACATTATGATAATATCACAATATTTTATACAGAAATGTTTTGGTTATCGTAAGGTAAAAACCCGTCTGTGTTTATGTGTGACATGGTCTTACAAGACACCTTTAGTTTGAAGGTTTTTATAAACTTAAACTTATGCTTTACTCACACTAGACCCATGTCAACCCCGGAGTTTTATTTCTTTCCCTTATACTCTTGGGTACTTTAGTTTTTATGAGTAGCCAAGTAGTCAGGTTTCTTTTGAGCATTTTGGGAATCGATATGGAGTAGGAGCTTCCATTATCATCTTGCAGTTGTCCATATTTCCACTATGACTATATATTATGTATTAGTAGTTTGGGTAGGCTGATATAGCTATCCTTGTTAGGAATAGTACTTGTCGTAACTTTGATGTAACATTTTGGAGTAACCATACGTACTATTCTATGATGATGATTATGTAACTCCAACATTGTGAGAAATTTTTGGTTTTCCTTATCTTTTATTTTTCTTTACCCCACGACCTATCTTTTGGACACTTAAAATATCAGCATATGAATACCGAGGTTGTATTAAGTGTCGTCTTTAGGTGTAAGAAAGGTAGATCGTCACATTGGTATCAGAGCTTAGGTTAAGCGAACACCTAGGCCTTGGTTGGGGTCAAATCATAAGAGATAGGGTTAGTAGTATCGTAGAATGAGTTTAGTCTTTGAGAGTGCGCTTCCGTGTTGTTCTGATCAGCATTTCTATGTTTGGTTTTATGCTCTTTTTCCTTAAGATAATCTTGTCTATGCATTCTAAAGATATCTTACTTTATTCAAGTAGTAAGAATGAGTATGAGAAGGGGACGAGGAAGGGGAAATTATAGCACAACAACCACAAATGGAAGAACTCCGAATGTTGGAAAGGGTAGAATAGTTGTTGAGGTAGTAGCTCCAGTATAGCCTCGAGTAAACATCGCAACTCTGTGCAAGGACTTCATAAACCTAGGAGAAAATCTTTCAAGGATACAGAATCCATCACTGAAGTTCAAGCTTGGCTACGATCACGTGAAAAGATATTCAAAGATTTGGACATTTCTGATGATTGGAAACACTTCTTGGCATCATGGAATTGCAAGAGGGGGTAGCGGCATGGTAGGATTATGTCCCCGCAAGTGTTTCAGAAAATGAGTTCTCATAGGCTAGATTCAAAGAAGTATTCAAAGACCAATACATGCAAGCTGCAGGCAAAACTCGACTATATAGAAGTTTCATGGATCTCAAGCAGGAAGACTTGTCGGTGGTGGAATATGTGACGAAGTTTAATGAGTTATCTCGTTTCGACCCTAGACTTATTGACATGCCGCTAAAGAAAAACTAGATGTTCGTATTGGGTATAAGAGAAGGGTTCCATGAAAAGATGACTGCTCATGTGAAGGAATCATTTGTAGATTTGGTAGACATGGCCTTAAGATATGAAGTGCTTTTGAAGAAGAAGCCATCAGCAGCAGCACCCAGTGGCGGTACCGTTAACCCAAATAAAAGGAAGTTTAACCAAAACTGGAAAAAGAACCAGGATAAGGGAAAACTAGTAGGAGGCGATCAGGGAAACAAGTATAAGGCTGTTACATGTTTCAAGTGTAATAAAAAGGGGAACATTTCACCACATTGTCAACAGGCAAAGACTATCTCTCTAATGGTCCAGGAGACGCTTTACAATAATTGCCATCGGCATGGACACATGGTTAAGGACTACCCACTATTGAAGAAGGATCTACAGATTAAGGTCTGCGCTATTAAGGATGAGCCCTAAACTTCTGAAGACATAAATGGGGAGGGAGTCTTGGAAGGTACTTTATTTATTAATGGTATTTTAGTTCATGTTTTGTTTGATACCGGAGTTTCTCATTATTTCATCTCTAAAGAATTAGTAGATAGATTAGGACTTACCACAAATTTGTCGAAACCCCTATTTGTGTGTCAAACCCCATTAGTGGTACCACTAGCATATGTTTGGTTTGTGAAGATGTACAAATTTCTTACCTTATCCAGCACTTTGCTTAGGACATGTTTGTCCTTGACTTTAATGGATTTGACATTTTACTTGGTATGGATTGGTTAGCAGAGAATAAAGTTGTTTAAATTACATTGAGAGAACGATATTTTTAAGGATCAAGTTGGGAAAATTTATTGAAGTATCCTATAGGGAGCACAAGGTGTTAATGAGAAGTTTCCTTTATACCCTTAATTCATCCCCTAAGGAGTTAGGATCGATAGAAGTGGTTAAAGATTTCCTTGATATTTTTGAGTTGATTAGCAGTTTGCCTCTCCAACGGGAAATTGAATTTTGTATTGCTTAGTTCTAGTTGCAAGACCTGTTATTCAACCCCTACGTAAAATGGCCCGGAGAGAGAAGCAGGAGCTAGTAAGTCAAACCTATGATTTATTAAGAAGAGGAATGATTAGCAAAGTCGTTCGAGTTAGGGATCAACAGTAGTTTTTGTAGCTAATCCAATAGTTTGTTAAGATCGTGCATGGATTATAGGGAATTAAACAAGAAGACCATTCGAATAAGTATCCATTACCCTGCATAAATGATATGGTTAACCAACTTCATGGATCTAGAGTATTCTCCAATTAGATCTTGCTATGGGTTTTCATTGGTTAAGGGTAGCAGAGGATAGTATACCCTTAACTTCTTTTAGAGGGCCGGATTTTTTCTATGAGTGGTTGGTTATGCCTTTTTGGCTAGCTAATGCACCTACATTTTTTGTTGATCTTATGAATCATGCTTTTAGAGATATTTTGAATAAGTTCGTGTTGGTTTTCATCGACGATATTCTTATCTACTCAAAGACTAAGGAAGAGCACAAACACTATTTGGAAGTGGTGTTGGAAACGTTAAGGAAAAACATTCTTAAGGCAAAAAAAATTAAGTGCCAATTTAGGATATCAAAAGTAAGATACTTAGGGCATGTTGTGTCAGGAGATGGAATCTCAGTTGATCCTGCAAAGGTAGCTGCTGTGCAAGATTTCAAAAGACCTTAATCTCCTACAGAAGTGAGAAGCTTTTTAGGAATGGCAGGTTATTAAAGAAAGTTCATAAAGGATTACTCCAAGATCGTTGCTCATCTAACCAAGTTGATGAAAAAGGATGTTAAATTCGAGTAAAATCTAAAGTGTGAGGGTGCATTCCTCGAGTTAAAAGAAAGATAGACTAGTGCCCATGTTTGGCTATTATAGATGGAGGATAGGGGTTGACTATTTATACCGACGCCTGTAGGTCTGGTTTGGGGGAAGTATCGATGCAGCATGGGAAGGTTATAGCCTATGCAAGTAGGCAGTTAAATCCCCACGAGAAGAATTATACAATGCATTACTTGGAGCTGTTAGCCATAGAGTTTGCATTAAAGATGTGGAGGCATTACTCGTTGGGTAAGAATCCTTCTTTTCCTCTTTTGTTTATTTCTAATCTTTAAGGATCCTAGTTAGTAATTTCCTTCTTTAAATAAGTGAAAGTTCGAGCTCTTCATGGATCATAAGTCCCTGAAGTATCTTTTCACTCAGAGTGATCTTAACCTGTGGCAATGGCAATGGTTAGAGTTCTTAGCAGCTTACGCTTTGGATATTCTCTATACACCAGGAAAAGTAAATGTGGTGGAAAATGCTCTTAGTAGGAATGCAGTGTTGGCTCTCTTAGAAGTTACTCTGACTCTTTTCGAAAGGATACGAGCAAACAAAATGAAGATGGTCTTCGATGAGAATTTATTTAAGGAATTGAGGAGGATCGAAGTTCTAGTTTCGAGATTGATAACCATGGCACTTTAGGGATGGATGGAAGATTATGCGTTCCTGATGTGGATGGTCTTAGATAAGAAGTTTTGACGGAATGCCATTAGTCTAAGTTAAGTATCCACTCTGGAGTTAACAAGATGTACAGGGATATGAATTGAGTATTTTGGTGGCCCAGAATGAAGAAGGATGTCTCAATCTTGGTGAGTAGATGCTTGAACTGCCAGCAAATAAAAAGCGATCACCAGAAGACGGCTGGTTTACTTCAACCCTTGGAGATTCCAAATTGGAAATGGGAGATGATATCAATGGATTTTATAGATGGATTACACAAGACAAGAAAAGGAGATAAAGGAGTGTGGGTCATCGTGGATTGGCTAACGAAGAATACTCATTTTATCTCAAGAAAGCCAACGAGAACTGCAGCTTTATTGGAAGAGATTTATATGAAAGAGATAGTCAGATTGCACGGAGTGTCGGTGAGTATTGTAAGTGATCGAGACCCCATCTTCACCAGTCAGTTTTGGGAGGCGTTGCAAGTAGCTTTAGGGACAAAGCTAAGCTTGAGCATAGCTTACCACACCAAATGGATGGACAAACAGAGAGAGTGAACCGAATTTTAGAAGCAAGTATTCTAGATTTTGGAGGATCATGGAAATATCACCTACACTTGGTAGAATTCTCCTATAACAATAGTTATCAAGCGAGCATCGGCATGGCACCCTACGAAGCACTTTATGGATGTCTATGTAAGTCACCGACATGTTGGGTTGAGATTGTAGATCGGCTACTACTTGGACCAGATATGATTCGGGAAGCTACAGAAAAGGTCGCGGTGATCAAGAGAAGGATGAAAGAATATCAAGATTGACAAAGGAGTTATGCCAATAAAAGGACAAGAGATTTGGAATTTGAAGTCGGAAACTCTATATTGGTGAAGATTTCCCCTATCGGAGGAGTTGTTCGATTCAGAAGAGCTGGGAAGTTAGCACCCTGGTATACTGGACCTTTTAAAGTTATTGAGAGGGATTGGATCACTCACCTACTGAGTTGAGTTGCCGGAAAGGTTATTGAGGGTCCATAATGTTTACCACGTGTCTCATTTGAGAAAGTATTTCATGACCCATCGCTAATTATAGAACCATCAATTCAAGAGGATTTGGAGAGGGCTAAACTTGACGGTGATTAGGCCATCCAGTTCGTATTGTAGATCAGGATAAGAAGAGGTTGCCTAATAAGGTGGTGAAATTAAAATTCAGCGAAGTGATAATCCCAGAGATTGTACTTGAAAGACTGTAGATCGCGTGAGGAAAGCCTATTGTGAGTTGATGGTAGAATAGTTGTTTGTTTGTCCATATGTATTGTGAATGCATAGTTTGTGTTATGGATGCTTAGTGTATGTCTTTTGTATCAATTTCATGATATATAATATATGGACTTTTGATTTAATTTGAGTTATCTCTTTGTTTGCTAATTTTGGAACGAAATTATTTTAAAGGAGGAGAGTGTAACGCCTTAGAATTTAATCACTTTAAATATGGATATTTAAACATATTTTTAATAAGTAATTAATGGATTTTATAACTCAAACAAACTCCTTTAAATGATAACTAATGATGGTGAAATAACTTTCAAATTTGTTTACAAAAATAATTAGTTCAAAGAAAAAATAAAAAATATGACCGAAAATCGTTTTCCGAATTTTCGACTTCTTGGTGTCTAAAAGTTGTCAAAAAACATTGTACACATCTGAGTTAACATATTCACATTTGTAAATAAGTTAGGATTTTGTAATATATATAGATTTATACATATACCTAAGTTTATAAATATATGTTGTGACTTGTTATGAAAAAGGTTTAAAGAAATTAAAAATATAAAGAAAAGTGCGATAACATATCACATCTTTAAAAACACAAAGTACATTAGTTTTAAATGAATGTTGGCTCATCAAAATGAAGGGGGGAAGCATATACACATGAGCAAGGGAGACAAGGGTGGTGAGGTGGCAAGCATGTAGTGGAGGTATGTACCTTTAGGTCAATTTGGTAATTTGATTTATCCATTTGCATATATACAAAATTACTATCATTATTCTAATTTCTCATTTTCATTATCGCTTTCTAAGACTCCTCTAAGTTCTCATGAACACTTTAATGGACTCCAAAAATTCTTAAGTCCAAAATCATAGTTTCATCCACTTTTAAAACTCTAAGTCCTTGTTTAAAACCTCCTCCTTCACAAAACAAGCCCATACACACCCATACCTTCCTTGGCTGAATTCATCTTGCCCCTAGCGGGACCATATTTCTCATTCAAGCCCACAAAATATCATTTTTCCACGTTAGAAGCGAAGACTTAGGTCATGTTCGAGTTCTAGAAAAAGCTACCTTGATTTAGTCAACTTTTGGTGAGTAAAGTTCTAGCCTTTGACTAAGTTTTTAAAACTTATATATATGCCTGACTTGTTGTAAAATATGATGTTGTTAGGGTATATATGGTGTTGACTTGGATGTATGTATATGCGCTGGTTGAGATGGCATATAGTTTTGAATATGGAAGTTAAAAGTTAAGTTAGTATATTAGCTGTAATCTTTGCTTGTATATGTTAAATTATGGCATGTATGTATATGTTAGAAATCTTTCTTATGTTTGGATAATGTTGTGCTATTGTATGTATTGTATGCTAAAGGATTTAGCACTTAAAATCACTTTTTGCAACATCGAAAATCCATTGCTTAAACTGGCTTTTCTTATGCGATTTCGGAAAAGTTTCCATAAAGCATTAACTTTACTTTTATTTGATTTACAAACTTCATACAAGTTATAAAGTGGGTTTAAATAGAAAGGAAAGGTTTTTAAGGTTATTTGGAAGGTTAAACAAGTTTTGAAAATTATGGATCATATAGCGGTAGTCGCTATGGATGTAGTTCGTAAAACAAACTATTTTGGGAAAATTCAAAGTGTTTTCACTTAGGAATCTTTTTGGAAAGTGCTTTAAAACATATTTTATGTAATAATAATAATATTTATTATTTAATTATTTATTTAGTTAATTAATGGTTGATTAATTAATTAGTTAATTAAGGTATTTAGTACTTAATCATTAGTTAACAAGGTAATTAATACTTAAGTGTTAATCAAATAAGATAATTATAATTAGATTTTTAATTAAAAGTTAATTATTATTTAATTATTAATTTATGATTAATTAATTATTTAAAGATTAATTATTTATAAAAGGTTTAATTATTAATTAATTAATTAATAATTAAGTTAGGACTTAATTAAGATTTAAATTAAGACTTAATTAAGTTTTAATTATTATTTTATACGGGTTTAGTTTATTATTTAATTAATTAATAAGGTTTTGAATTTTAAAAATCAATTTATTTCTAAATATCGGTTTTGTTTTAAAAACTGTTTCCTTTTGCAAAAGTGTCTTAAATTAAGGGATTTTTTTTATCTATTACCCTTAAGTAACTTCAAACAAATATGAAACCAATACTAATATGTTGACACATTTTATGGGAAGTAAGTCATCCCATACTTAGCACTAAAGGTCGATGAGTAGGCTGATCCTCTATTTGTGGGATCTAGAATTTATTTCGATGTGAGGGATAGAGTAAGGTCGAAATATTGGAAATGTGATAGATATGATAAGGTTAATTTCTATAAATGGGCAACGTTTAATTAAGTATATGGTTATCCATATGAGAACTCTGTATAATTGCCCTAAATAGTGGATTTTCCGCTATTTATAACTTGACATGTTTTAACTCGGGAAGTAAGTTGTGTATATTCGAGTTTTCCGGTGAGGACTCGAGTACTTGTTTCATACTTCCAAAAAGAACCGGAATTGAGTTAGCCGGAAATTATCACTTAGTTTGGAGACACCAGTTCCGGATAAGTATGGTTATCAGCTATACCAAACTAATAACTTTCATGATGGATCGTTATGAAGTATGCTATGGAGCTGTACTATTCTTCCTAAGGGTGATTCCAAAATGGAAGATAGTAATTGTAGAATGTTTATTCGATCCCATAAAAACTTGTATGGATGAATGCTTGCATTGCATTGGTTGCCTAGAGTGCAAAGTTAGCATTCCAAGATGGTTTGCTATGAGGGAAGGTAAAAGCGTAACCTCAAGCCTCATAACCGGTAAATGGCTAAAACAGGATAAATGTAGCAGGGCTATGTGGGTCATGCCCATTAGGGTATGATCATCGCCTAATCTGGAGCGATACATATGGTTTGTGTATGCTTTGGGATCCCTATATGGTTGTTGATCGCAACCAAAGGGGTGATCATATTCGCTGCTATCTAGTAAGGGGTAGGCCAGTCTTGTGACATTAGTGAAGGAACTGGGTCAGCCCGTAGTGGAAGAAATGGGTGAATTTCAAATATTTACCATTTTGGATCATTAATGGGCCCATGAAGTCTAAATTCATTTAGGACTTTTCTAAGTTTCTTTTAAATAAAATCAATATTTAATTTAATTTATAAATAAAGTTTTACATTAATTTAAGGGGCATTTCACCAGAAGGACAAACTTTGCAGTCCAATTAGTTTCTAGAACACACATTCAAAGAAATTACTTTCAAGGTCAAAGTCAGCAAAATAATTACTTTCAAGGACAAAGTCAGCAGTCCAATTACATTCAAGGACATAATCTCATAGGTTTTTAGGCCCTAGAAACTAATTATTTTACATTTTGTCCTTGAAAGTAATTATTTCAGTTGTGTGTCCTATAAACTAATTCCACTTGCTAAAGAGGCTTTTGTGGCTAATTTCCACTTAATTTAATGTGTATGTAAATTAGAGTATATCAAATATACACTTATGTACATATTTGTGTAGTGGAATGAATGTATCAAATACATTCATGTTGTGAAATATAAGTGTAACATATAAGAAGTGTATATTTGTGTAACTAAGCATGAGAAAATTTTCTTTCTCTTGACATGTATAATAAATTGAGGAAAGATAAGGCTATAAATGTAGAGAGAGAAACCCTTACGTTTCTCTCTCTTTTTAATTACATTGAATGACATATTAAATGACATTTAGAATAGAGTTTGCATATGCCTTTGTTGTACAATTTTTTTTAAGTAAATATACATGTATAATAATTGATAAGTTTATACATACACATGTTAAAAATAATTAAGTTTTCCTATATATATGAGTTTGTCAAAACAAGAATTAACAATTGTAACAAAGGTTTCAATTAAGGAAGAGCTTGAAATTAAATTCTACAGTTTCACAAAAGGGTTTGTTTTGATTTAGATTAAAATAACATAAACACATGTATATCTATATGTATAAATAATTGCAAGTTATGTATTCATTTTAAAATAACACATATATTTATATATATGTATGAAGAATGCAATTTAAGTAATATATATGTTTAAATTTAATGCTAACAAAAATGATTCAATCTTTTAATCTTAAGTATGAAATAAAAGTCCATAACTTTACATAAATGACCACTTATGAATTCTAAAATAAAAGGAAAATTTTACTTTTATGACTAAAACAAGTAAAATCAAATCATTTTGGAAATTAACTATGCAACATTGGAAATTAATTTTACTGTATTAAACCACCAACAAATATAGTTTATTAATGTTTATGTATACAGATGTTACAAAATTTTATATAGAACATTACAACATAATAAAATATTTTCACATTCCTTTTTTTTTACGATTCTAATACAATGACAGAAGAAAAAAATATCGAACAACTTGGGCATATACAAATTCGTTATATGATAAATCAGATCTGACTATACAAAAGGGACACACAATAAAACAGATGAAGGATTTGAAGTCAACCATAATAAACATATTGTCAATAGATATGTAAATAAGGAGAGATTCAAATTAAATCTACATAATTAAATGAGATGAACAAAATGGGATCTAAGTTATATTACAATATGAATAGACAAGATAGTAGAGATATAATATGAATAAATATAAACTTTTTAAACATGATGAGACAGAAAATATATAATATGAATAAACCTGGACCATTTCAACATGATGAGTGTACAAATAAATGAAATTGGAATTACCAAAAATGAAGCCAATTATTTGCACCTTGAATAATGAATCAAATCTCCTAGATTCAGAAATCAGCATCCAGATGTTGCTAGGATCAAGAGGAATAAACCACTTTTCATAATTGATTTTATTTGTATTTGATTTTAGGAATAATTAAAGCCATGGAAGATCTCATATTTTCAGCCATTAGAGAAGGAGAGAACTATAAAAGTTACAGAAAGAAGAATGAAAAATGAGAAACTCAATTGTATGTACAGAATGAATTAGAGAATATGTTTTATTTGAAAGAAGGAAACCATTCCCATTCTTTAATTAAAACTTCTCTAATTAATTCTCTTGATTAACTTTCTCTTTTCACTCCTATTTCTTTACATGGTATAGCTGAAAATTACGTGCCACTAAATGACATAAGATTCCATAAATTAACGCATGTAATTATCTTTTATTTAATTACAATGATATCATATATCAATGCGCATAAATATAACTTTTATAAATGCATTCAAATAACTACAAATAACTCCCAAACATCAAATAAAATAAATAATAATTAATATTTCTCAAATACTAATTAATTTACAACTTTTTATAAATTAATTAAATCATGTGGTTTTTCGGAGAATTCATCATTACGGTTGTGCGACTCAAAGGTGTAAATTCAGTCAACGATTAATATTGAATAATTCAAATATTAACATTCACACGTCACTTAGCAGGTGGTGTGACATTTTGGCTGAATTCATCGCTTACACATCTTTGGGTAAAATCCAATTTTACTTATTATAAGCGGTATCTAATGGTGACAATTATTTACACCAATTCTCTTTGTCAAAACTACATCACTTTGGATTTATGGAATTTGGTAATGGTCAAAATTCCAATATCATCCACATTCAACTTTATAGTCCAAACACAAAGTCTTGGTTCAATAATAACAATTATTATTAACCAAAATGCTCTGGCCAAAGACTTTAAGTTTGAGTTGACCATGATACTAACCCCATATAATTGAGGAGGCAAATCCTCTCTTGAATGGTGCTTCACTTCCAATACTTCCTGTAACAACCCGCATATTTTACGATTTTATATTTAAATATAACGTCGTTATTCGGATTAAAGTCCGAAAAGCTACTTTTTGCAAACGGTCGAATTAGGACTCAGGACCACTTCCATTGAGTCCAAAATGGCGTTTGCGACTTTTTTGAGTATAAGCTTCAATAGGTTTGGAGTAAGTTGATTTTTGCTATTTTCTATTAGGCTTTTTGGGTTTGGGTTTGACCCAACTCACCATATTACTTAGTTCAGCCCTCTCCTCTCCTCCTCACTTCATTTCTATTTTCAAACTCTTATTAAAAACTGAAAATGGGGAGAGGAAGGGGAAATTAAAACACCAAGCCCTAGTTTTCAATTGCAAACTACAAATTCTTGCTCCAAACTCTTGGAAAAGCTAAGGTAAGCTCTATCCTCATCTTCTCCATCTCTTCTCCTCTTCAATTTCAGAAAATTCCTAAACCTAATTTAGGAAATACTTGTTTTAATTCTTAAATTGAAGCTTGTAGAGTTGAAGTGAAGAGTGATTGATCTTTTCCTTGTGTTTGTGCTTCTCATCTTTGTTTTTGAGTAAAAATGTGAGTTTTGAACTCACATCTACTTCTCTTGATATCATTGATGTTAGGTATGAATTCCTAACGCTTATTCATGTTCAATTGTTTTTGGTTTGAATTGATTTGGTGAACATTTCCATTTTTGGTGTTTTGAAGTCAAAAACTCTAAAAAAATCATAGCTTTGATGTTGAACATGTTTTTAGTGGTGAATCGGAGAGCCAATGGGGCTGGGTTATCGTTTGGCAAAAGCCCCTTAAGTTCATTGCTCGTCCGATCGCAATTTGGAAGAGTTTCCTCTTCATTTGGATATTCTGGAAAAATTGTCCCAGTGTCAGTCAGTCGACTGACCCCCTACAGTCAGTCGACTGGCTCTAGCATCCAGGCATATCTGGGACTGTCTGCAGAAAACAGAAATCTCTGTTTCCTGCAGTCAGTCGACTGACCCCCTGTAGTCAGTCGACTGACTGCAGGAAATGAAAGTTTCTGGTTTCTGGTTCAGTCGACTGACCCTCTGCAGTCATCGACTGACCTGCTTGTTTTTGCCTATTTTGCCTATTTTTCTTGGGTTTTCAATTTTAACCGATTCGGGATGTTCCGATTAGTTGTTATTGCATATTTGACTTTGATAATTCCTTTTTGATTTCATACACGGGTTTTATATAAAATGATCTCTTCAAATTTTATTAAAAGCTCGTTTCTCCAATTTATAATTTCTATTTAAAACACACACACACAATTTTGCACTTCGAGCGAAGAGGGAGGAGAATTAAATGATTAGATAAAACGCGTGCTATGAACACGTGCGTTCATCTTTTCAGTTAATTCCTAATCTATTCATTTGACCGTCTTGACCTTTGGGTCTGGTTTACCGATGATATGAGGTGAACTTTGTACTGCTTTGAGTGTGAAATTGACTAACAGATAGTAAACCGTTTAGTGCGAACGAGTGGTTATGGGACTCACGTTAACACTTTTCGGGTTCCTCTTCGAGAGTTGTGACACATTCTGCCAGTTAGTGGTGTCCAGTACTGGGCCTCCGAACCTTCACCACTACGGTTTGTTGCCTTTGGGATAGTGTCTTCGGACTGTCTCCTTCAGGTTTGTTGCCTTCGGGTATGTTGCCTTCGGGTTTGTACCTTCGGGTTTGTTGCCCTATAGTGTCACTTTTGGAGTTGGTCCATCGTCACCGCTCGAGTGATATTGGGTTTGTGCCTTCAGGTTTGTGGATCCTTGTTATACAGTACTGAGCTCAAGCATCTTTTGTTTCTATGACTATTATATTTCCCTAGTGTATCGCCCTTCGGTGTAGGTCCTTTGAACCACACGATATATAGCGATTACCTTGTGGAAACTTGTTATTGCCTTCTTGGTTTATTTTGGGATATGATATCCTCGGTTTATTTGATTTGCCTATGATATGAGGCTCGTTTTGGTTCATCTTATGTTAGATGATTCGGTTATCTCTTTTGGAGATATTTGTGGCACTTTATGATTTTGTATGGGAATTATCATTTGTTGATCTAACTGATTTGTTTAGTCAGACTGACCCGTGTATTTTATACTCGGGTCAGACCGAGATGTTTCAAGTTAGGTACATTGGACTTAGCCTATTTTGCTTCAGCATGGACTACTCTGCTAGCTTCTTTTTGTCATAGCTTTTTGTGTAGTCCTTTTTGTCTATAACTCTGATATATACTCTATTGAATCGTCTGTATATTGTGGTTTGCTTTACCACTTGACATGTATCATTTTGTAAACTCTTTATGTATCTGTATATGTGAAAATGTATGTGATGATTTACTGTTCTGTGATGTGTATTACATTTGATTTGTTATATTTTATTCTGATAGATCCTCAGCCACCTATGGGTTTGTATTAAGTATTTATAGATAATTAAGACAGGGCTATAGATGGTCACTCCTAACCAGCTCTATTCTCCGCATTAGCAGACGGTGTTACCTTGTAATACTCTTTGCTAGTGTGGGTCTCGGAGTGGGGCGTTACACTTCCACTCGACCCAACTATAGTCACTCGATGGAACTCCATGCCATGATTTGACTATAATCAAACGGAGCTTCCATATTGAAGATCCATGGTATTCTCAAGTCGAGAGAACTGTGTAAATCAGTCACATCGATATTTTCTGTTTGACCTTGTTATATTAACCAATAGAAAACTATCGAGTGGGTCGTTCCATGGTTATCCAATAACTATCAGTACGTAACCTTTAGGTGCCCCAGCAGTCATGAATAATACATTTCCCAACATTCGGAGAGTGTTACGTACTCTAGTCTAAACGGATACATCGATATCCAGTCTCGATGCATCTTGACTAGGAAGATTTAAAATGGTATATTTGTTTTATTGTGATAAATTACTCACGGTTACAACACTTTGTAACTACTATCACAAAACATACCATTTATGGATTTTCTATTAAATACACTTTTAATTAAATTGATTGATTAATATAATCACATTATATCAAGTATATAATAGAAAGAAAACACCTTTATTTCGAACAAGATTGGTCAACGAGTTAAATATATGTAAAAAATTAGATAATTTCCCCTAGGGCATAACCCTAACTCTATCAGTTAAAGGGGGCAAATGCGTTTGTACCCCTTGATACACTTTCTCTAGAGGTGTATTTTATGGAAGGTAGTCCCTTGCCTTATCATTATTGGAAACCATTCTCCAATACGTGTCTTATAGACTTAGTTGTGCCCAACTACTAAAATGTGAGATGCAAGCATTTTAGCTATATTAATATTTACTTTAAACCCTAGACATTATAATAATATTACATAATTTTATATGGAAATGTTTTGGTTATCGTAAGGTAAAAACCCGTTCGTTTTTATATGCGGCGTGGTCTTACGAGATCCTTTGGTTTGAAGGTTTTTATAAAGTAAACTTATGCTTTACTCACACCAGACACATGTCTGACCTGGAGTTTTATTTCTTTCCCATAAATTCTTGGGTACTCAAATTTTTATGAGTAGCCAAGTAGTCAGGTTCCTTAGGAGCATTTTGGGAAGCATTGTGGAGTAGGAGCTTTCATCATCACCTTGTAGTTGTCTATATTTCTGTTGTGACTGTATATTATGTATTAGTAGTTTGGGCAAGCTGATATTGTTATCCTTGTTGGGAATAATACTTGTTGTAATTTTGATGCAACATTTTGGAGTAACTATATGCACTATTCTGTGATGATGTTTATGTAACTCTAGCGTTGGAGAAAAATATGTGTTTTTCCTTGTCTTTTATTTTTCTTTACCCCACAACCTGTCTTTCAGACACTTAAATGATCGGCACATGAATATCAAGGTTTTATTAAGTGCCGTCTTTAGGTGTAAGAAAGGAAGACCGTCACAGCCTTCATATTAATAAAATTGGAAAATTAAATTTATCATTCAAATATAAAAATATGTAAGTAGCATAAAAAGAAATAGATACATAAATAACATACAACTCTAATTCATATTTCATTTTCTCAAAAGATTATAGCTCATTGAATAATAGTATGGCAAAGGAATTTCCAGCTCTCTCATCCATTCTAAAAGTTTTCTCCACCATCGGTGATTCTTACGTTTTTTTCCTTCCTTCCTATCGAAAATCTAAGGCTCGCTAAAATTGAATTTCATTAGTAGGCTAACTTATAAAGTTGGAAATGCTTAAATTTTCTTATATATATATATATATATTCATCTTTTATTCTATAAATAATATATGTACTATTTTCTAATAAATTTTATTTCTTTGAAATAGTTTCAACATTTTTTCTAAGAATTTCTTTTGTTTCAAACCTAATCAGACACATATTTATATACAAAAACCCAAAATTTAATTTAGTTTTAAAATATACAACGTTACTGCACTACGAGCTTTTAGTGATTCGTCTCGTTAAGTGGCTGCAATGTTGACTATCCAAAATTTTGTGTCAACACTACATCACTATTATCTCAACTCTACTCCAATCCCATGATTGCTAACGTTGTTCGAAAATATTTAAATTTGGAGCACACTATTTTCATTTTCTAAATCAACATCTTACTATATAAAACAATATAAACTCTAAAGAAATCATTTCTTATGACATCTTTAAAATATTGTGTTGATTCTGCTTCATTTAAGCGTTTAGAAATCTCTATCGATACGGTAGCTACTCGTATCGACCACACTCAACGAAACAATTAACATGGAATAAAACATTAATATTTTTTAATCACTTTAGAAAATAATATTCATAATTTCTCAAATCATTTGATTACTTACATAAAATATTAACTTATGATGTTATATATTTATACGCATCCATTATCAACCATTTGCATTCAGAATAATACATCACACCATATTCAATTATTCACAACAACACGCAACTATTCAAATTTTATTATATCTTATTTTATTTATTAAGTATATTTTCCAATTCTAAATTTAATTAGATATGTATAATTTATCATTTTATATTCAATGTTTTATAACCATTAATTGCTTTGACATTTTTATTATTCCTCGGCGATTCTATTTTGGAGAACTGCCGGCTTTTATTATTAATTAGGTTCGTCCATATTCAACTTGGTTTATACATTCTTTGAGTGATAATGTCTTATTCGATTCCACATTTTAAACTAAACATAAACAAAACAAACATTGATGCAAAAAAACACACATTTCAATCAAACAAACAATAGCTTCAGCAGAAAGCTATCCTTCAGCTTCCGCTGCGCAACTCTAATCACTAATAGATCAGGACATAATAATTCAATTCTAATCCATCTAAGGTCTCCGTTATGCTATCTATTAAATCTCACTCTTTACAAAAGTAAGTCCCAATTTTAAAATCAATTTCATAATAATAATTTGTATAGTAATTCAAAAAATTTACAAATATATCCCTATGATTATTCCCAATAATCATTAATATTTATATCCTAAACAGGAATAAAAATTCTAATTCTACCCTGCACATCCAAGGGATGGGACTCTAAGTCTATATAGGTTCAAATCTCGACTCTGTGTTAATTATATTCTATAATGTTCTGAACATAGCTTCGATATCGAGCTATAACGACCCCACCGCTATATCTATATTATTAAATAACATTACAAGTAATATCGTCTACTAACACGGAGAACATGGTTGTTTAAGGGTGATCGAGTGTAAATATTCTTTGGACTCATACTGACACGTCTTTATTACCTTTCGAGGATCTGAACTGAAAATTTTGACGTGTACAATATTAATACAAAGTAATAATCATGCCAATTAAAAATATTTAGAACAGTATATAGTATAAAAATAACAAAATTAGAGTCATGGATCACAGCGGAATAATACACATCTTATACATAACAGGATGTGAGTCTACAAAATATCAATACTAGACCCACATAAATATATACACACATCATATCCAAGTTATTGTATAAGGTACAAATTGACTACAAAATAATATACATGACAGGTCATCTCAAATATCCATATATATAACTATGAAGTAAACTGAAAAGTCAACTCCAAGCTAGCACAAAATTTAAAAGGTCAACGAGTCCCTATACCTATAAGTCTCGGCCTGACCCAAGTATTATAAAAATAAACGGGTCAGATCATATCTAATAGAAAGGTGAGATGATACTAATATCATAAATATACGACTTAACAATAAATAAGCAGAAAAAATATGCCAGAACAAATAATCGTAATAAGGCATATGAAATAAAATCACCATTTCATATTTTCATTTATGACTTAACCACAAAATAAGTCATCTCAAAATATGCCAAAAACCAATTAACCAAAATAAGGAATATCAAACCAAATCACCATTTCATAAATCCATATCAAGTTTCAAATGGACTATCATCAAAATTATGGTGATAACAATTCAAAATTCTCTAGAGCTAAAAGATACTAAATATCCATCCAAAAAGTCTCTGAAGAAACAATCATCTCTAATAAATAATCATAATCTCGGATTCGAAAAAGATTATGATAGCCTTGACAAGGTCGCTAAAACCTCCTCAAGCAGTTTCATCGACCCTAACAAGGTCGCTAACACCTCCTCAAGTATTTTTGTCCTGAATGACAAGGTCATTAACACCTCTCTAAGCAGTTTTGTCGGTTATGGAAAGGTCGCTCATGCCTCGCTAAGACGTCTCGTCCCGAATGAAGGTTGCTAATACCTCTTTGAGAAGTTTTGCCCCAAATGACAAGGTTGCTAACACCTCCTAAAGCAGTTTCGTTAAGCGCTACACAAATATCGACACTCATGTCGATGAAAAATAGGTCATCGTCTCTTAGGGATGCATCGGCCTGAAATCCGAATACCCTAAGATAATACACCTCTAAATGTTAATTACTATCACTCAAGTAATCATAATAATTTGACTAACTATCCCATACCAGATAGTAATTTCCCACTCAAACTATATTTAACAAATTACAATAATAAGCGAGAGAATTACATAAAAAGTCTCATACCAATCCAACAATTCAATCGTTTATTAAAAAAAAATTGTTTCATAGAAAAGCATGAATTCTCTTTAAAATCTCAAATCCATAAGAAATAAATAAAAGAGTTTAAAATTAATTTTATATATACCGTTTGCACGAAAAATGGGCAAGCAGCTCCAAGATGTTGTAGTAGGGCTATGAATACTGGTTGCAGTATACAACTACCATTTGATGAATTTTAGTTGCGAGTGTATGTGGTAGAAAATCAATAGTTTGCAATAAAGAATAAATAAAGGATTGAAATGTAAAAGGACACGGAATTTATAGTGGTTCGGCCTGAATGTGCCTACATCCACTGTTCCTCTTTTACTATCTCTTCATATCTGATTACAAGTATAAGTAAATATGAATAAATTTGTTGTTAGGATTAAGGATTTTATTCTCTCAAAGTTGTCTGCCATTGTTGGTGGAAGCTTCACTATTTTCCATCCCTCCTTCTTTATGATGCCACATCCCTAGTATTTATAGAGTGAGGTTGTGGGGAAAGGCATCTGAGCACATGGCTTCTATGCTATGGTTCAACCTTTCTTCCCTTGAAATGTGGTTATGTTATTGTCCCACTGCTATGGGATGCTTGTTGAATACTATTCTGGTAGCTCGCTTTAGTCGCCCATTCTGACCCTTAAATCTTGAATACCGGAACAGTTAAGTTCATTCTCGTGAGTACAAAAAAGGATGGATCCAACCCCAGAAAGGCTGGACCAAGTATATCTGCTGGGTCCAGCCCCAGAAGGGCTGGATCAAGTGACTCCGGTGGGTCTAGCCCCGGAAGGGAAGACCAAGTGGGGGTGGCCCCAGACCAGGGGGGTCCAAGCCAGGTGGGTCCGGCCCCAGGGTGCCGAACCAAGTTGGTCCGGCAGGGCCGGACCAGGTTGTCCCGACTGGTCTGGCAGAGCCGGACCAGGTGGGTCTGACATTGTGTCGGACCAAGTCTGGTCCGCAACTGTGCCGGACCAGGAATCTGGTCCGGCATTTGCAGGACCAGGGGGTCCGGCCTGGGACAACACCAGATGCCCGGTCCTAGAGGGCTGGACATGTGCGGGTTCGACCCTCCTGGGCAGACCATGTAGGGCCGGACCTATGCGGGTCCGGCCCTTGTAGGTCGGACCAGGCTGTCCGACCCTGTGGGGCCGGACCTTTGTGGGTCCAGCCCTACCGGGCCGGGGTTTTTGGCCCGGCTCTGCTGGGTCGGGCTTGTTGGTCTGTCTTGTTGGGCTGGACTATGCTAGGCCGGACATAGTTGGTCCAGCCCTGCTGGGCTGGGCTCTGCTGGGTCCGGCCCTGCTGGACCAGACTCTGCTGGGCCCGGACCCGTGCGAGTTCAGCCTGGGTTGTCAGGCCATGCGGGGCCGGGCACGTGCAGGTCCGGCTCTGCTGGGCTGGATTTGGCGAGTCCGACCCTGTTGGGCCAGTCTTTGCTTGCCTGTGCAGACCTGACTTTGAAGGGAAGTTTCTTCGCTGGTTTAGGCGAGGCCAGACCCTAGCAGAAAGCGGTCTTCGAGGCTTTATTGTCGGACCGTGTTAGGCAAATCGTAGAATGATCATATATTTCAAACCGTTATTCGGATTGAAATGCAGTTTGGACCGGTGCTCACATCTTGACCTTGCGAACATTTTTAAGCTGCTCCGAGTCTATTTCAGTGCTTTGACAATTTTTCCTCTGACTTTTCATATCCCCTATGAAGTGGGCGAGAATGCCCACAACATATACAAAGATATAATTTTCCAAAAATCACTTTTAATCCCATAAACTCACTTTAAACCAGAGGTTCTTATTTACAAAAGATTTTGGAACTCTTTCAAAATCAGTTAAACCACTTTTATAACAAAATCATTTTAAATTAAAATTATTACTTTCATAATCGTTTTTATAAAATAATACTATATTTTATTCTTTACCTCTAAAAATTTCCAAAATTATATACTTAATTAAAACAGTAAATGTAAAAAGATTTCATAATTAAATATTACTCATTTTTAAAAGCTTTGAATATAAATTTTGAAATAAGAAATAAGTTAAGGTTATAATATAATTTAATTATATTCTATAAACTAAATTCCAATAAGGATCAAAATAGGAAAAAAACTCATTTTTAGAAACTTTTAAACATTTAAACAATTCAAACAATAATCCATCAAGAATGCAACTTTTAGAGCCAATAACACTCTATAAGATATCATTTTAAATATGAAATTATTTATCAATCCAAGTTGCTTTCCTGCAAACTCTGATCATACAAACAGTGTATGTATTTTCAGCGATCAACCTAAACTTGCAATGAACAATATAATCTTAACATGCAACCTTATTTTAACCATTTGATTCATTTTCAACAATCGATCCAAATCCATTATTTCGAACACATAATTCAACTAATTCATCCATCAAACAAATTTAACCCATAGCATGCAATTTTTTTCAATAATCTCATCCAATCGCTACTAAAAAAATTTCGCAATTCATAAGCGATTCATAAGCCAATCAAAGCATGCAAAATGGGATATTTTATTTAGACATAGCAGTATGAGTTAAGAGGATAACTCATCTTAATCGTTGCCTGAACTCAGTAATATATGCTTCGATGAGTACCAAAATCCCAAAATGATGCATTGTTCAAACCCTAGCTGCAATTGATTGGAACAACAACTCCAAAACGATGCACCTACACCCGGCATTCAACCACGCGTTGTATACTAACCTGCCCATAGCCGAGCTCCTCCATTCGCCTCCACATCAGCCTTCACCTTTGCTCATGACGCTTCACTCATAACCATCGTGGTCCGGTCACCCAACCGTTGTCGCATGCGAGTGACATTGCGACCCACCTGCGCAACTACCTCCATCGGCAACGCTCACTGTAGTGGCCAACACAAATGCGAATTACTGTCGCGTATATTTTTTTCCTTTCAATTTTCGAATTAGGCTTATAGAATTTGGGAAGAAGGAGAAATCGGGTCTGTGTTGAATGAGGGTGAAATTTGAATGCGGTTGATGGAAAAAAAGGTGAAACATCAAACTCTTATTTTGGCTTGGGCTTAACATTATTATTTTTCTTTCATTCACTTTTTTTTCTTTTAAGAAACTTATTTCATTAATTTGTAAACCTATTCCGATCTAATTAAAATTGTTGAAACTGATTTACACCTTATCCTGTGAATTATATTCCGATAATTGGATAATTTATTTAATTCAGTGCTTTAAAGCATTGCATAACTATGAAATAGATTTAATTTCTCAACTATTTCAATGGTATAAAATTTATTCACACTTCTAATAGTTATCATTTATTTCTTTGAATAATCTTGAAATTCACTAATGTCATTAATTTCACTAATATGAATTTTAATGACTTTTGGGTTTACAAAATGCAAACAAAAATGCTAAATTGAAATTTAAACACTTTGTTCATTTTATTCCCAAACAATTCCAAAATCTAAATTAAATTCTCAAAATTAATTTTTATATAAATATATTATTTTAATGTCGACCGGGGTTGTTACAAGAGAATTCGAGTGATGTTTCCTCCGGCTCTGGAAACAAGAAGCAAAGGACAAAAACTCCGAAGAAGAAGTGGTAGGCTTGTCTTGTATGTGTAGACTCTCTTTTTGTTTGAAATAGTAGTAGTCTATTTTAGTTTCCTTGTCGGATTTGTGCGGGTTCGGCCCCCCGCTTTTGTTTTGTTCTAGTGTTGATAACACTTGTATTTGGCTTTTGAATTTCATGTGAATAACAAAAGTTTTTAGCTTCATCAACTCTTTGTTTGGATTTTCCTAACTACTTAAGAAATACGCTTTCCATTTAACGTACTTGCGGTCTATTTTTTTCAATGATCGTTTTCGGACTAAGTCCTTATCCTGTTTTATTGTTTACCGACCTTTCACTATCCTAACGAACATTAGGTAACCACTGAAATGCCAAACATTGGGCGTTATTTAGGGTTAGTCATTTAGGATTAGTGACTTAAGTATCCTTTTTCTGGATAATAATTTTCGATCGCACCAAACTTCGGGTGCTGGTTTAAGTCAACCACTTAGGGTTGTAGTTCGCACACCCTCGTTTAGGATGTTTGCACCGAATCGTGCCTAACTCCAGGTGTCAATTGATGGCTTGTAAGTTAAGTCCTACCTTACTCCTGGCATGGACCTTCTGTTTTGCCTACTACGGGCAAGAGGATAAGAGTTGGACGATCTTATCACGTCCACTTCGGTTTATACTCGGTTTATACTCCTGTCCCCAATTCGAAGGCAAGGGTTAGCGTACGGACGACCATATCGTGTCCGGTTTAGTTCATACTCATGCCCTCAATCTGAAGGCAAAAGTTGGTTTGTGGATGGTGATGTCACATTCGGTTTAGGTTTATAATCTTGCCCCCAGTCCGAGGACAAGAATTGGCTAACGGACAGTCGGGTCAAGTCCATTTAGTTTATACTCCCGCCCCAACCTGAAGGCAAGAGTTGGCTTGCGGAAAATCATGTCATGTCTGGCTTAAGTTTATACTCCCGTCTCCAATCCAAAGGCAAGAGTTGGTTGGCATCAATCTCTAGACATCAAAAGGGACTACACGGGTCCGATCATGGGCCTCGGAAGTTTGTTTGGCACCTATCTCTAGGTACCTACGCACTTGCATTAATCATATGTAGATTCATTTGAGTTGGTCAAGTCACGACTCTTAAGTAATGGAGAGACGGGTTTTCGGGCTGGAAAAGGCGTTTTATGTCATAAAAGACGGAAAATGACAGGATCTGTCTTATTACACAGCTCTGGCAATCATTTACAAGTTTATTTCTAAGTGAAATAGCGTCGCAAGTGATCGCTATTCCTTTCCCTTGGGAGTGAAATCTCATCAGTTATTGCAAGCCTGAAAGTTCCACCTCCAAGCTTCTGCTCTATCGCGTACGGACCTTCCTACGTTGGGCCTAGGTTTCCAGAGCCTGGGAAAATTCATTTGAGAACTATGTCGCCAATTTTCAAAGGCTCGAGTCCTGACCTTTGTGTTATAATATCGGGTGACTTGGTATCGGTGTGCGGCTGACCTCAACTCAGCTTCGCTCCGCTTCTCATTGATCATATCAAGGGACTTCAGAAGGAGTCGCTCATTTGTCCATGGATTGTAGTGGGTAACTCGATATGAAAGTACTTCCAGTTCAACTGGAATCATATCCTCCGATTAGTAGGCTAAAGTGAATGGAGAGTGGTCATTCGCTGACTTATGGGTCGCTCGATAAGCCCATAACACTAAAGGAAGTTCATCGATCCACTTGCCATTGGCCCTTTCTAACCGCTTCTTAAGATGGACTTAATAATCTTGTTTACAACTTCGACCTGTCTATTCGCCTGAGGGTGTGCTACCGATGCAAATCTCTTCTCTATGCACTGTCAATGGCAGAAATTATTGAACATTGTGCTGTCGAATTTGGTCCCATTATCGATAACGATTGCCTGTGGAACTCCAAAGCGACATATAATATTCCAAACTACAAAATTGATTGCTTTCTTCATGGTAATCATGGCCAATAGCTCTGCCTCAGCCCATTTGGTAAAGTAATCAACCGCCACGATGGCGTACTTCATGCCACCTTTAGATATCGGCAGAACGTCGATGATATCAATGCCCCAAACTACATATGGTCAAGGACTGATCATTTGAGTAATTTTTGTCAGTGGAGATCTCGGAATTTTAGCAAACTTCTAGCACTTGTCACGCCTTCGTGTATAATCATCTACATCTCAATTGACAGTTGGCCAGAAATATCCATATCGAAGAATCTTCTTTACCAAGGTTTGCCCCAGTGTGGTCGCTACAATCCCCTTCATGAACTTCTCTTAGGACCTGTTTGGCCTCATTGTGAGTGACACATCGAAGCATGAAGACTGAGAAACCTCTCCTGTATAGTAATCCTTCTTTCATGATGTATCTCAAGGCTCGACGAAGGATTTTTCTTCATTTATTCCTTCTCTCTGGAAGGATCCCGCCTTGCAAATAATTCCAAATCGGAGTCATCCATGACTCCTTTTTAGGTTCAGTCTCCCAGATCCAATCAACATCCATCCAGTCGATGGTTGGAGCTGAAAGTACTTCCACCAAAACCAAGCCTATAAGTTGCGCATCTGCAGAACTAGCTGACTTAGCCAATGAAACGGCCTTTTCATTCTGGTCTCTGAGAAAATTTGCTATCATATAGTATTCAAAGTCATCGAGCAGCTCAAGAACCCAGTTTAGATAAGGATCTAACCTTGCTCCCTATGCCTGATACTCTTTTCGAACCTAGTATACTACTAGCTGGGAGTCGTGGAAAATATGCAAAGTCTTTATTCCTAGTTCCTTGTCGATTTTGAGTTTTGCAATCAGGGCCTCATATTTAGCTTCGTTGTTCGTCGCTGGAAAGTCGAGTTTCGGGGCATAACTGATCAGGTGTTCTTACAGAGAGACAAGTACGACTCCAGCACCATAACACTAATCATTAGATGCACCATCCATGTACATCTTCCATCCAACTTATTTTTCTCCACTACTCTCCGAAGGATCATCTCATGAAGTGAATTCAATATGAAATCTGCCAAGGCCTGATCTTGGATTGCACTCCGAGGGTCGTAGGTTATGTCGTATTGACTCAATTCAATGTTCCACTTCAACAGCCTTCCAGAAGTCAGAGGTCTTTGAAAGACTTGTTGCAAAGGTTGGTCGGTAAGGACATTGATTAGATGAGCCTGGAAATATGGGTGAGGTTTTTTGGAAGAAATCAACAGGCAGTAAGTGAGCTTTTCTAGACTTGGATAGTTTCTTTCTGCTCCTCTCAACCGCTTGCTGATATAGTAGAGCGGTTATTGGATGCAAGATTCCTCACATACAAGTGTGGCGCTCAAGGCATGCATCGACACCGTCGGGTATAAGAACATATCCTCATCATCCACCGGTTTCGAGAGAATGGAAGGTCTCTCCAAGTGATTCATCAGAGCCTGGAATGCATCTTTGTAGTCTTGATTCCACTTGAAGTTTCTCTTCCCTTTCTTGATCACTTCAAAGAAGGGGATGCATTTATCAATGGCTTCGGAGATGAACCGACTCAGGGCAGCGACCTTCCCATTTAAGCTTTGGACCTCCTTGATAGTCTTTGGAGCTTAGATCTCCCTCAAAGCCTTAATGTTTTCTAGATTGGCTTCAATTCCATAGGAATTGATAATTAAGCCGAAGAACTTCCCCGATGCAACGCCGAAAGAGCATTTCAAGGGATTGAGATTCATCCTTTATTGTCGGAGGACACCAAACATCTCTGCTAGATCATCAGCATATTCTCTCGAATGCCATGACTTCACAAGCATGTCGTCCATGTAAACTTCCATCGACGTCCAATATAGTTTTTAAACATCTGGTTCACGAGCCTGTGGTAAGTCGCTCCTATGTTCTTTAATCCAAAGGGCATAACCAGATAGAATAAAATCCAAGGTCGGTAATGAAGCTGGTGTTTTTTTGATCTGGGACATGCATCGAGATTTGATTGTATCCGTAGCACGTGTACTTAAATGAAAGTAGCTCGTGTTCAGCGGTCGAGTTCACTAGCTGATCTATCCTCGAAAGCGAGAAGCTGTCCTTCGGGCATGCCTTATTCAAGTCTGAATAGTCGATGCATGTCCTTCACTTCCTGTTTGATTTTTTCACCAAGATGGGATTTGATACCCAATCCGGGTATAAGGCATCGCGGATGAAGCCATTGTCCTTCAGCTTATCCACTTCTTCTTTTAGTGCAGCAGATCTCTCCAGACCCTAGCTGTGGCATTTTTGTTTCATAGGAATGCATTTGGGATTGATGTTTAATGCATGGCTTGCTATCCTGGACGAGATCCCACATATATCTGAGTGTGTCTAGGCAAACATATCCAGATTCGTCAAGAGAAATCCAACCAACTCCTTCATCACACTAGCACTGAGCTGAGATCCAACCATCAAGGCTTTGCTTAAATCATCCCTGCTGACTGGAACATCGATCGTTAACTCAGCGGAGCTGCTCGTCCACCTTCTGGCTCTTTTCATTGGTCCATATCATCATAGAGTCGACTAGTCTGCCCAAGCCGGGGCTAAGGCTATAGTTGCTATGCATCCAAAGCCTTTATGTAGAGTGCCCCTCCACATTCTTTCCTTTCTCTTTATGCCTTGCCTCTTTTAGCTTGGCGACGTAGCATTCACAGCCTTCCATCTGATCTCCATGCACAATTCCCACTCAATTTTCTATAAGAACTTCATAGTTAAACACTAGGGAGCGATGGCCGCTCTAAATTCAGCTTGGGCCGGTCGGCTAGAAAATGCATTATAAGCATAATATATATCCAATACCAAAAAAGACACGACCCGCACTCACTGGTGGTCGCCCTCACCAAGTACCGCTGATAATTCAACAATTCCTATGACTTCGACAGCCATCCCAATGAACCCCTGTATTCAAGACTTATAAGGCTTTAAATCCTTATCCTCTAACATCATTTAGTCATAAGCATTCTTGAACAAGATATCGATTGAACTTCCATGGTCTATAAGCACCTTCCGTACAACAACAGGACCACTCGTGGCTGAAATCATGAGTAGGTCGATCTTTGGAGCTTCCACTCCATCGGCATCTCTGTTTCAGAAAACAGTATCGTCCACCATGGTTCAAGATTGTTTTGCCAGAGGTCTGTCCTTAATAGCACAACAACTTTCATTCTCAGCATGCTTTAAAACTCCAATGTATCTATCCATTTCCGCAAAGCTGAGCATGGACTAGCCTGGAATCTATCTTCCATTTTCTTCATCATCCTATCAATCTCCATTCTAGTCACGACGTCAGTTGGAGTATGGATCACCATTTGTCTCGATTGCATAACTTCATCCACATGCTAAGGATTTTGATTCTCAGCATCATTGTGGGTAGCTCTGATTGTTATGGTACGTGTTTCTTTCCTTGGTGGGGCTATGGCAGAAAGCTTCTAGTAGATCTTTGAAATTCTGAATTGTAGAATCAAAAGGTAGGGAAATTGGATCTATCTCTTGGATATAGAAAATCCAATAGTAGATGATGGATCCAAATGGCTTGAGATTCTCGCACTTAATGAAAGCACCAAAATGTATGAACCAAAATTGGTACAAACACCCAGAAAAGTAAGCAGTAGAGATTAAATGAACAAAGTAAATGAAAAATAGAGGAAATTAGATAGAAAACAAGCACACTCAAATTTATATTGGTTCGACAACCTTGGACTACGTCCACTTGAATGATTTTATTGCTTTTGCACTAGTTTTTGTGATTACAAGTAGGAAGGATTGGTAGGGATCCCAGAGTACAATGGAGTTTGTGTGTAGCAACAACGTAAAGATCCCTAGAATGAACCATGCCTTCTGTATTTATAGGGGTAAATAACCAAATATCTTACTGAAATTTCTCCTGTACAACCTCGCTACCAAGACCAAGTCTCCTTGAAAATCTCAATTCCATATCACCTATGGTTGATCCCTATAAAGGGGAATCAGTACCGATCCCTATATATGTAGTATAGGGTCTTGTGATTTCTTATGTTGGCTCATCTAGTTGTTGGCTTTAGGATTCCAAGGTTGTTTTGCATAGTCTCCTAGATGTCTTTTAGTCCAAGCAATAGATCTATAGAAGGTTGAATTGCTATTTTAGGTCGTATATGGAGATTGTCAATACGATGCATAGGAACTTCGAAACAACACTTGAATCGGGCTCTATATAGATAGAGAAAGTGTCATAGGAGTATGGGCTACTTCGGGTGTACCCTTAGGGATTGGTACTGATCCTTATGTAGGGTGGAGCATCGATCTATACTTAGTGTATTCTAGGGTGTTGCTGACTCTAGTGCTCATGGAGATCGACTAAGAATTACATAGAATCACAGGAAGTGAAACTTGAAACAGGCTTTTGGCATCATTAGTAGTGACTGAAAGGAGTAGGGGTCAATTTGGATAAAGATATGGGGATCAATACCAATCGCCTAAGGAAGGGATTGGTACCGATCCCACACTTAGTGGGATTCAACACTTGAGTTGGTCTTGCCCTAGGTGTGGGATTGGTGATGATCCCTCACATAATGATTTTCTTCCTTTAGTGCATGATCGGTGATGATCCCTCACCTAGTGATTTTTATGACTTTGGAATTTCTTGGGATGGCTTGCCTCCCAACCTTATGGTCTTGTTTGTACTTGGCATCTGAACCCTAGGATCTTCTCTCTGAGCTACTTGCCTTAATAATCATCGAGTCTAACTTGTCCAACCAGTTTGAATATAGCCAAGTCAAAGGCTAGATAACAGTCGGTCGATTAATATCGAACCATTCGAATATTAAAGTTCACATGTCACTTAGAAGGTGGTGTGACATTTAGACCAAATTTACCGCTTAAGTGGTTTTAGTAAAATCTAATTTCACTCTGTTAAGCGTTACCAAGTTGTGACTTTTATTCACACCAATTCTCTTCGTCAAAACTATATCACTTTGGACTTATGGAATTTGGTAGTGGTCAAAATTCCAATATTTTCCATATTCAACTCCATAATTTATAAACAAAATCCTCGGTTCAACAATAAGAATTATTATTAACTGAACTACTCTAGCCAGAGACTGACTTTGAATTGACTTGAGTTGACCTTGATTGTAACGCCATATAACTAAGGAGACGAAACCTCTTTTAAATAGTATTTCGCTTCTAATACTTTCACTCAATCCAACTATAGTCACTCGATGGACGTTGTGCTATGTTCTGACTATAATCTTTCATATTAAAGATCAATAGTATTCTCAAGTCGAGAGAACTGTGTAAATCAGTCATATCGATAGTTTCTATTTGACCTTAGTTATATTAACCAATAGAAAACTATCGAGTGAGTCGTTCCATATTTATCCAATAACTATCAGTATGTAACCCCAGTGCTCCCAGTAGTCATGACTAATACACTACCAATATTTAAAGAGCATTACGTACTCTAGTCTCAACAGATACATCGATATCTAGTCTCGATGCATCTTAACTAGGAACATTTAAAATGGTATATTTATTTACATTGTGATAAATTACTCATGATTACAACACATTATAACTACTATCACAAAATATACCGTTTATGCATTTTCTATTAAATATATTTTTAATTAAATTAATTAATTAATTAATATAACACATTATATCGAGTATATAATAAAAAGAAAACACCTTTTATTTTGAACAAGATTGGTTATCGAGTAAGATATGTGTAAAAGTTACATAATTGCCCCTAGGGCATACCCATAACTCTTCACCATTTATGAGTGGAGGCGGTTGGAGTTCCTTTAGAATTTCAATTTCCAATCGTTGTCAGAGCCTACTCTAGGCTATTTGGCGAGGTTATGCTAGCATTGATGGACCACATCGGGCTAGAACAGAAGAAAGATGCGAAAATAATAGACATTTTGGAAAAGATAAGTAGAGGAGAATTTTTTCCCCCACATTAGTAGATATGCAATAAACTAAATGGGATGGATGAGGGGAGATGGACGCCTTTGTGTTCCAATGGTGAAGGATGTTTTACAAGAAGTGCTAGTGGAGCTTCACCATTCTAAGATGACCATTCACCCCGGTGAAGAAAAAATGTATAAGGATGCAAAGCAAATTTTCTATTGGCCGGAGATTAAGAAAAGGATGGCGGAGTATGTCTCGAGGTGTTTGACGTGCCAAAAGATAAAGGCAAAACAAGGGAAGCCTGAAGGACTATTGCTACCACTAGAGGTACCGACTTGGAAATGACACCATATATCGATGGATTTTATAGATGGGTTGCCTAGGAGTCAAAGGGGCAATGAGGCTATTTGGATCATAGTGGAAAGGCTTGCTAAAAGCGCCCACTTTATTCTTGTAAAAAGTAATATGACCGCAACATCCCTAGCATAAATTTATATTAAGGAGGCGATACAATTGCATGGAGTTCCAATCTACATTGTTAGTGATAGAGACCCCTTATTCACTAATGAGTTTGGAAGAGTTTGCAGTCAGCCCTAAGGATGACGTTGAATCTTAGCACCACTTACCACCCGCAGATAGATGGTCAGACCAAAAGGGTGAACGAGATTTTGGAAGATTTACCGAGAGCTTGCATCATGGATTTTGAAGGACATTGGAAGCATCACTTACCCTTGGTAGAGTTCATGCACAATAATAGTTACCAATCAACGATTGGCATGGCACCCTTTGAAGCATTATACGAGAGGCCATGGAAATTGCCTAATTGTTGGTGGGAAACCACTGATAAAATCTACTTTGATCAGATTTGATTCTTGAGACCTCAAAAAAGGTAGAAATGATTAGACGGCGAATGAAAGCCGCATAGGGCTGTTAGAAGCCCTATGTTGATAGGCGAAGAAAGGAATTGGAATTTTCGGTCAGAGGCATGGTATCTATTAAGGTTTCCCCTCTTAGAAGGTTATGAGGTTCGATACAATGGGGAAGTTCGCGCCAAGGTTTGTTAGGCCTTTTTTGATTTTGGAAAGGGTGGGGAAACTTTCGTATCTAGTAGAACTTCCAACCAAGCTAGCGTGAGTCCATGACACCTTTTATGTTTCAAACTTGAGGAAATACCTTGATGAAACTACAACCATAGTTGAGCCTGATCAGTTAGCAGATGTAGAGACGGAGCTAATAGCACCTCGTACTACCGCACGCATAATGGAACATGGAACTAGGAAGCTTCATAATAAAGAAATTAAGCTGGTCTGAGTACGATGGGAAGATAATCCAACAAAAAGCACGTATGAAACCGAATAGAAGTTGAAGGCTTCTTATCGTGAGTTTTTCTCCAATAAACTTTTCCTCTTCAAATTTTAGGTTTTTGGTTGCATCGTAGTTGCTAGATTGGATGGTAGAAGATGGTTGTCACACTTTTTCCTATTATTTGTCCACTCATATAAAATCTTATGCATATTTAAGATGTTTTCTTACATGCCTATATGTTACGATCTTACATTCACGCTAGGATTGAGCTCACCTATTGTTATCCAGCTTTTTGACTAACCTATATACGGATGACTCAGATCAGTCGAACATAAAAACTACCAAGTAGGAATCCAAAGCGATAAATGCCATATTTAGATATCAAATAAAATCAAGAGATTAAACCATCAACTTGCCAAAATCCTTCTAAGTTGTCCACACATCCACTCACTTCCAATGTAAAGTCTCAAAAATCCATGATTCAAGACAAGTGATGGATCAGTATCGATCCATGACCAGGGATTGGTATTGATCCCCAATACTTACCCAAATTCATCAATGTTTCACACCATGTGAAGTTAAAGCGCTTATGAACTAGTGCATGCCCTATGGAGTGGTTTGCCAGCAAAAAACAACCAAGGCAATTGGTAGACAAGTCGAGTGCTATCAACCAACATTCAAGCTGAGGGATTCGATTACATCCAAGCTCGTGTCAAAGCAATTAGACACCAAGAACAAGGGCGCAAGTGAAACAAGCCACTACAACAACCTAAAGAAGGTTTCCCAATCAATCATATAAATCGGTACTGATCCCTGCTCATGGATCGATACCGATCCCCAAAACTCAATGACATAGCCACAATCTTCCCTAAGGAACTTCTTCGGGATATGGGAAACATGGGGATGAACATGGTGAAGAGAATTCCGGAGACCTGTAATTATAAATAGAGGTAGATAGGCATTGTTTCAAGGATCTTTTTGGCTCTTCTAACAAATTTATATACTTCTTCTATAATCTTAGGGATTATTACCGATCCATAAGAACAACCTTGTAAAAACTTGACAGAAATAAAATAACAAAGTTTAAGTAAACATAAGTCAGAGTATTTGCCAAACCACTATAAATATTGTGTATTTTCTTTTCTATTTCTAGCCTTTTTCTTGAAATTTTTATATTTACTATTTCACTGGGCGTTTGTGCCAACTTTTAGCATAAACATTTTGGCGCTTTCACTGAGAACCTCGAATTAATCGACTTTGAAACGTAAAATTGGAGAAGATGACGAAACCATCGACCAGGAGAATTGCTGTAGAAAGCCAACAAGGACGTAGGGGTCGCTAAGAGGTGTCCTCAGGATCTAACCCTCTTCCATCTACATAACCAGATATGAGATGTAGACGATGATGACAGAAATGCAGAATCGAATGATAGCCCTCTAGAAAGAGATAATGAAAGGATTCTTCGGTAGAATGGGATAGCTTCGAACAGCTGGAATTACCACAGATAAGAACAAGAGACCAAAAACCAGAAAAAATGCCCCCAGAAACGGAGTGAAACAAAGTGGAGTGATCCCCAACGAAATGTTGCGCTCAGCATCGATCCTCAAGCATAGGGCTGTCAACGGATGCAAACGGATGCAGATATGGCCGTATCTGCATCCACATCCGAAAATTTAAATCCGCATCCGAATCCGCATTCGATATCCGTGGATATCAGAGATTAACATCCGCATCCGCATCCGCGGATATTTTTTGGAAATCCGAAAATATCCGCATCCGAAAATAAAAAGCGGATATTTTCGGATATTTGAAAATATCCGAAATATCCGCATCCGAAATTGAATAATGTTTTTATTATGCTAATATTTTTGAACTAAAACATCACAGCTAAAATAATCACTTTCTCAAATGACAATACACACAAACTACAATACTAATCGGTTTTTCAAATGACAAAATTGCAACACACATAATGTCAACAAATTCATACGATATTACAACAATTCAAATGACAAAATAGCAACATACATAATGTCAAACAAGTTCGTACGATATTACAACAATTCAAATAAACAAAAACAAACTAAAACAATAGATAATATTTGTTTTCAGTTCTCATAAGGCGGAGGCGGAGCAGCGACAAAAGGCGGAGCGCGAGAGCAATTTAGGGTTTGAAATTGGAAACGGCTGAGGAAATAGAAATAAAGGTTTGAAAATTGAAATAGGAAAGTGAAAACGTGAGTTATGTGACTTATTGTTACTTGCTTAGTTAGGGTTTTACTTTCGTTCTTGAGCAATTTGGGCTTGGGCCAATTCATTTCTAAATATATTTTAACTATAACTTAGGGTTATCTTAAAATAATAAATCAATAATAATAAGAATTTTTATTATAATTAATTTCGGATCGGACGGATGTTTTTCAGATACGGATATGCCCATATCCGCATCCGCATCCGATTTTCTTTTCGGATATCAGATATCTGCATCCGCTTTTCGGATATCGGATAATATCCATTTTTTCGGATACGGATCCGGACAGATTTCAGATTTTTCGGGTATCCATTGACAGGCCTACTCAAGCACGGATCAATACTAATCTCCAAGGACTTGGGCAATGGCTGACTTAAACTTGGACAGAAATGGTACGAGTCTAGGAAACGATGCTGAATAGCAGAACGTGAATCAGAATGAAAATGCATGACCAGAGGATTACATACTAGAGTTTCCTCATATGAACGAGGGGTAGAACGAAAATGTGGAGCGGAGACTTCCGTTAGACGATGATGATAGAATTGCCGAGATAGTTAGACGGGCGATAAGAGGTAGACCCCAAACCAAGGTCTAGAGGATGTGAACAGAAATCCATTCGCTCCTAACATTCGATATGCGATAAATTCACCCGATTTCAGGATGCCAACGTTGAAAATGTACGATGGAAAAACAGATCTCATGGTTCATCTAATTAGATACATTTGACATATGGAGGTGTTGGGTTCATCTAATGAGATACATTTGACATATGGAGGTGTTGGCTGCATCTAAAGAGGTGATGAGATGGTGTTTCCCTTTGTATTTGATAGACTTGAGGGCGATGTGGTTCAGGCAGTTGGAAAGTGGTTCCACCAACACATGGACTGAGTTAGTGAACATATTTATGTGGTAGTTTAGAGTGTATATTTCACGGAAAAAGAATGTGATGACACTGTCGAGCGTGAATAAAGGGCCAGGGAGACCCTGAAGAGTTATCTAACTAGGTTTAACGCGGCAACTACTGTGGTTCATAAGCCGGATCCATCAGTGGTTTTGATGGGGGCAGTTTCGGGAGTTGCTAATAAAACAGATTTTAAAGTTGCTTTGGAAAGAGATCCATCGATGGATCTCACGAAATTCTACCATAAGGCTGAAAGATACTTGCATCAGGAGGATGTTGAATCTGAAAAGGTAGTTTTTACTGTAGTGGATGGCGGAGGTCCATTCAGAGAAGGATGTGATAAAGATAATGGAAAATGAATGGCTGATGACGGCTTTGGGAGACCAAAGTGGCAAAGAAGAGAAAAGAAAATCTCTTCTTGCACAGAATTAAACAAAACCCTAGAGAGGATTTACCTAGATACCGGGGGCAGATTCCCTATCGAAAACCAGTAAGGAGAGAACCCATCGACCAAGAGAGAAGATCGGGAAAATATTTCCCATTTCATGAATTAGATAGGCATGAGACAAATGATTGTAAACATCTTCGTGACTTGATTGAGGAGCAGACTAGGAACAACCAGCTACATCAGTAAGTGAGGAGCCAAGCTGAAATGATGTAGCAAGAGCTACCATCGTCTATAGTGAATAGAAATGGCCTCAGATCTGGGTCAAGGATGGTTATCCCATGATCAGGATGGTAGGGAGTCAGGTTCGATTCCCAATTTTGCCTTCTGTTTTCAATAATGATGTGGTATTACTATCAAGCCACTTACTTGTGTACGAGACCTTGATTGATCTCTAGGCACGATTTAAGTTATATGATAGGCTGTAGTGTTTGAGTGAATGTTGTGATGTGTGATTGATGTTTGAACTTAAACTCCGCGAATCCTTGATTTTGAAAATCACTCGAATGTGATAACTGATATTGATTTCAAAACACCAACGGAGATTGATTATCCTTTATATTGATCTATGAACTGGATGATCATGGTGGTCCTGTCTGGAAAGACATGACAATGACTGTAAGATGAATGTCCCATTGCTGGAGAGTGAGTGGATTGGACCTATATGAGAGTAAGCCCCCCTTACTGGAGAGTGAGTTGATGGAATTACTTGGTCATTGGGTCCCCTTGCTGGAGAGCAAGCAGATTAGACTTAGCAATGATCCGGAGAGATCAAACCCTAGATTGGATGATAAATGATCCGCAAAGATTGAACCCCGGATTAGATGATAAACGATCCAGAGAGATCGGACCCTTAATTGGATGATAAACGATCCGGAGATATCAAACCCTTGATTGGATGCTAAACGATCCAAAGAGATCGAAGATTGAACTAACATTTCGAAGTAGTCGAGGATTAAAATAATGATTTGGAGTGATCAAGATTTTGACTGACGATCCAGAGAGATCGATATTTCAACCAACGGCTTGGAAAAGTGGAGGATTCGATTAACGATCCGGAGAGATCCAGGATTAAGCTAATGATCCGGAGTGATCATGAATGGAATTGATCATCGAGTAAATGACTTGGAGAAATCGAAACTAAACTTTGGTCTTGAACATCACTTGACCTTGGAACGATTCATCAGCGATTATCAAACTAAGCAATTGATTTTGGTGTATGATAATTAACTCCCAAATGAACATGGGACGGTTCTGATTTACGACGTAATAATTATGAAAAAACATGAAAAGTTGATTATTTGTGACTAACATAAGCAAGGACTCGAGTCCTTAGCTATAATAGTATAAAAAGATCTTTGATTTACAGCTAAATCTGATGGAACTGGACGATTCACAACTGTATGGCCAGTTAATAGCTAGAAAATTCAGTTAATCGTGAAATTTTGATTTCGATATTTGTTCTTGAGCAAAGCACGCCTTTTATATACAAGGCATGCTTTAGGGGGCAAATGTTATTCAGCTGTTTAACCAAGTCATATTTGGTGACTCAAATCAGTCGAATAGAAAAACTACTAAACATAAATCCAGAGCGGTAACTGCCATATTCAGATATCGCACAAAATCAAAAGATTAAACCATCAACTTTCCAAAATCCCCCTGAGTTGTCCACACTTCCACTCACTTCCAATGCAAAGTCCCAAAAATCCATGATTCGGGACAATGATAGATAGGTACCGATCCATGACCATGGATTGGAATCGATCCCCAATACACCCAAATTCATCAATGTTTCACCACGTGAAGTTAAAGCGCTTATGAACTAGTACATTCCATATAGAGCGGTTCGCCAGCAAGAAGCAACCCAAACACTCGATAGACAAGTCGAGTGCTATCAACCAACATTCAACCCTAGGGATTCGATTACATCCAAGCTCGTGTTGATGCAATTACACACCAAGAATAAGGGCATAAGCCAAGCAAGCCACTATAACAACCCAAAGAAGGTTTCCCAATCAATTTTATGGATCGGTACCAATTTATGCTCATGGATCGGTATTGATCCCCAAATCTTGATGACATGGTCATGAACTTCCCTAAGCCACTTCTTCTGGACGTGGGAAACATGGGCATGAACATGGTGGAGAGAATTCTGGCGACTTGTAGCAATAAATAGAGGTGGAAGGGCATTGTTTCAAGGATCTTTTTGGCTCTTCTAATGAATTTCTATACTTCTTCTATAATCTCAGGGATCATCGTTGATCTGTAAGAACAAACTTGTAAAAACTCGACAGAAATGGAATAACAAAGTTTAAGTGGATGTAGGCCGGAGTATTTGCTGAATCACTATAAAAATTATGTGTCCTTTTCTATTTCTTGTCTTTTTCTTGAAATTTTCATATTTACTATTTCATTAGGTGTTTTGCCAACTTTTGGCGTAAACACCTATAGCATGTTACATACATAATCACATTGCATTCTTGGCTGAGTCGATGGTTGTGTAGAGAACTTGGTTGTATAACATGGTTATAGAGTGCACGTTACATTATCTGTCCCTTAGGGATTTCACATACGAAATCCTTTTTAAGAGGGGAGGGGAAAATGTAACATCGCATAAAAATTAACAAGAATTAACTAATTAATAATAAGGCTAGAAAAGATTTTTTTAAACATTGGAATTTGACCATGAAAGTTACACCATTGCGTTCGTGATGATTTCTTATCAACTTTCATAAAGTTTTGTAATCTAAGTTCAAATGGAAAAGTTGCCGATGTTGGAAGTTCTCGAATTTAAAATAATTTAATCGAATTCAATTTTTGAATTTAAATATTGAATTTAAATAGCGTTAATATAATGAAAAACGTTAACGTTAGTTTTAATATTGGAAATAAAAAAGGAAACAACCAACAAAAGTTCATGGCCAAATATAAAGGGACCAGTCGACCCCCTCCTCTTGACCGGGCGACCACTAGCAGTCAACCGCTTAAGGATGAGAGGTCGACCGGTGAGTGTATGGAGGCTAGGGTTAGGTTAAACATGAATAACCTAGATTTTATTATTTTAAATCGACCTAAATCTGACGGTTCTGGTCCATTCCGACTACTATAAATAAGTGGCTAGCCCCATTACTTTTATTCACAAATTATTTGAATGCTAGCGAAACTCTATTAGTATCTTCTTCAACCTTACTATTCAGAATCAATTGTATTTTCAAGTAAGGGATTTTAGATATTTATATATACGTTTTCTAATTCTATTCTTCCATAGTCTTTGATTCTGAATCTAGTTTATATAAAATTGAGTTATTGTATATTCAAAAAAGAAGAAATCTGAAGGGAGAATTAAGAGGAGGCGTGAATCAAATCCAAAGTAAGGCTGCAGATTATCATTGAGTGGAAATATTACTTTTTCACATTTTAGTATTTGTATAATAGAAGTTTGGATCTATTTTATGCCTTGGGGGATTTTGTACACAAAAACCCTAAAACTAAAACCCTAAAATTTCTTCAAATAAAATGTCAATTCTTAGGTTTATTGGAATCTCAATTGTTTTATATTAAAATAGTAGAATTTGTTTTGTTATTGCAATTTGAATATATATTCTACTTCACTTCCAACTTTTCACTATTGTTACGCTAAAGGATTCTAAAAAGAAAATCAGTTAGGAAATGATGTGTAAGTACAAATCCTCCTATTCGTAGTTTGCACTGCTTATTTCCGTAATTTAAATATGAATCCCTTTTTCACTTCAAATTCGTATATATAAAGGTTGAATAGAATATAATGGTTTTAAATTTTAAGTTTTGTTCCCTCAAAATAGAGGCACTAATTCTACTATATTAATATAAAAATAAGTTTGGTATTTGATTATATTTTATTAATGCAAGTCTTTTTTTAGCTAAGGATATTAGCTATTTTGTAAGTTATTGTATGGAGTTAGACTTGTATGAATTTAGAAGTTTTGACATTTTAACGATTAATATAGGACATGAGAATTTTAAAATAGAAGTATTTACACATACTTAGGAATATATATTTAGCCTAATTATTGCATAAATATAAATATATTATTAGCGTATGATTAATAATGTATTGATCGTATAGAATAAATAGGTTAGTGAATAGTACTAAACCCATAGGAAGGAGGCTAAGGATAATTATGGAAATTAATCCATAGTTAAAGACGGAATGAGGAGTTTCCCTTATATGGCCTTAGTGTGTAAATGTAGATGAAATACGCTATATATATATAAATTGTATTTATGGTAGTATATCAGGAGAGCGGAAAAATGGCCAAGTTATAGAGACGCGAGGTCAGTCAAAAGTACACAGAAATCTACACAGCTAATCTAGTTACAAACAGTAGACTTTGGAACTATGTGAAATGTCACCCCGTAAAATCAACCATAAATAAATAAATTAGATAAATTAATTCAAATAAAATATGGGTGAAAATGAAAATGTTGTAAAAGTTAGAATTTGACCACAAAAGTTATGCCATTGCGTTCGTGATGATTTTTTGATCAATTCCCATATATAATATGTTGTAAACGGAGCTCAAATGAGGAAGTTATGGACGTTTGAAGTTTTAGGTTCAAATTAATTTAAATAGAATTCAAATAAATAAAAAATTCCTAAATTTGAAATTCAAAAGTTAATAGTAATTATACTTGGCGGTTAAGTAAATGTTGAATTATAATTAAGAGAGAAAATAAAAATAAATCAACATCAATCAAAACGTCCCAAAATAGGGGACCGATCAACCCCTGACCTACGACCAGTCGAAAGCTAGTGGTCGACTGGTGGGAGGAGGCGGTCAACCGGTTAAGCTTAGCGGTGGCTATGGTTTGTGCAACAGCTAACGTTCAGGTTTTTATTATTTTAAACCGACTTAAATCTGACGGTTTTGGTTCATTCCAACCATTATAAATAAGAGTCTAGCCCCTTTACTTTTCTTCACAAAATGTTTTGGGAACACTAGCGAAGCTCTGTTAATTCGTCTCTTTATTGATTCGGAAAATTCCATTAGAGTTTCAGGTAAGAAATCCCATATATCTATTTTTGTTCATTGTTTATTTTCTCAACATACACTCCTCCAAACCTCTAATTTTTTGAATATAATGTATATACAAATCCCTTTCTGTATATATCAAAAAGAAGAGATCTAAAAGAATTCATTGGAGTCATGTCAAATCCAAGAGAAGGCAAAGCTAAGGACCTCTATGAGTAGAAATCTTAGTTTTTTTTATTTTAGTAATTGAATACTGTAGTTTGGATTTGATATATGCCTTGGAAAGTTTTGTAATACAAAAACATCACATTAAAAATCCTCAAAATTCCCCCAAAGCAAAATGTCAATTCTAAGGTTGGAATCTTAGTTGTTTTGTATTGAAATAACGGAGTTTGTGTGGATTTTACAATTTATGTCGTTTACTTTCTATTCCACCTCCCATTTTTTTTCTTCGGATTTGATTAAGGGATTTATTGAGAAATGACATGTAAGGTACGAATCCTTATTCATAGTTTGCATTGCCTATCCCTACGAATTTAATAGAAATTCCCTTGTCTAAGTTCATGTGAAAGAAGTTGAGTAGAGCATAAAATTGATTAAATTGTAAGTTTTTATTATTGGTTTATTCCGTTGTTTTAATATGAAATAAGTTGGATTTGGATTCTATATACAAATCTATGGATTGATTTTGGAATATTGGATTTATGGTATATGTTATTGTGGAAATGAGCCTTGTATAATTTTGGAAGATTTGACATTAAAACGTTAGTTTAGGGTGTAATCTCCGCACGCATAGAAATCGATAGATGCGTATTTATACATATATAAACTAGCATAAATAACGTACAATTATAACATATTAATGGCGTAGTTGATTTGGTTAATAATTATCGCTTAAATCCCCCGTAGAAAAGTAATTAATTATAGAGGCGAAATACAAAGGATTTCTTATAAGGTCTAAATAATTAATACGGTGAGGTGTGTCGTATTATACTTAAAGAATGTTATGAAATATGGCTAAGTTATAGGGATGCGAGATTAGTCAAAAGCACATAGAAGTATGTTTGCTAATCTGGCTACCAACAGTGTTACTTTGGGGCTAACGTGAGACATTGCTTATAATAAGTAACTATGGATGACATGAGGTTAGCCCCGATTCTATAAGGTAGATATGCCCAGCAAATCTGTCTACAAGTTCTTACGAATAGCCGGACTAATGTGAGACGTCTCTGTCGTGTATGGATCATAATACGAAGGACCTGCTACGGGGATTGAAGGTATTAAGTGGTTGTTTAAAGCCCGCCTCTTTCCCTTATATGAAGTATTAGATGGTCAGGATTGGGTTTAGGCACGGTTGAGGATATTTCGGAAAGGTCCGATTCAATGGAAGTATTAAGTGTCCAAAGATATTTCCGTGCAATGTTAGCTAGATAGATACCTCTGTAGAGTACGCCTTGGAAATAGTTATTAAATAATAAGGGCCAACCTCAATTGAGGTCTTAAATGGTCAGCGTCTGCCTATTCTCCATTAAAAGTATTAAGTGCTTGGGTACTATCTCTCGCATTAGTAGACATTAATAACAATGGTTATAGGATTGGATAATACGAAGGACCTACTCGGGGATTGAAGGTATTATTAAGTGGTTGTTTGAGGGTCTGCATGTTTCTCTTATATAAAGTATTAAATGGTATTGAATATTGTTTAAATGCGAAAGACATATCCTTATTTAAATTATACTGCCCAAGTACTGATATAGAAAGGCTCGATATTTCTATTCATCAAACGTTGTTGTTCTGACTCCCTTTACATTACAACATAGATTAGGAAAGGAGACCGTTGAACCAAAAATTGGCTAAAAACCTAAGATGTTTTCACAAGGTGTTATTATTCAGAATAATTCTACCATGCCCATGGACTTTAAGTGTGGTCATGATGTCGTTTAAGAATTCGAGTCATAAATCTAAGGGTAAATTAGGCAAACCACCTAAATGTGTGATAGTCCATTAATTTGTTTTTTAACGGACCAAATATGTAACGACCCCGGATTTTATATAAATTTAAAATGATAATTTATTAATTTTGAATTTATATTTGTGGAATAAATCGATAAAATGGAGCGAGTTTCACCGATATCCAAGTATATTTGTAAAAATCGTTTAAAAATTTAAATTATTGTATATATGAGAATATATATCTGTATTTGAACATATCTGACTAAATTTGAAATAATAAATATATAGATATATATATTTGATTTGAATTTAAATTGTTTAATTAATTAGTAATCAATATTGATTTAGTTAAGTTATGGATTAATTATGAATTATTGGAAATAATGTATTCGAATTAAAATTGAATTGGAGTTTATAAATAACATAAAGGTATTTGAATTCAATCTTAATCTATGGATTTTAGAAGTTGTGTAAGTATAACAAAATTCTATTAATAAATATTTAAGTTAAAAATTGAAATAGAAATATATACATATAAATATAAGATAAACTATATAAAATATAGAGTGAACAAAATTGTAAAATTATAACGAATAAAATAAAAATAGAACTTTATTTGGTTTCAAAGTATTAAGGCCAAAACAAATAAAAGAAAATATGTGTACATTTCTAAAGGCTAAAACCAGACTTAATCTTCATGTAACAAAAATAATAAGGCAAAGCAAATATAATCTCAGCCGAAATCAAACTAGCATATTAAAACAAAGTTAAATATATATATACTATTAACATGTGTATATGTAAGTAACAAGTCTCAAACAAAATAAAATACAAAGCAAGATAAATATATGTACTATGGCAATTGAGACTTGCAGGCAAAGAAAAGAGGTAAGGAAACATAAGTACTTAAAACATTAAATGCTAGCACACTTATGTCAATTCGAAATGTTGAAAATCATCTCAGCCCCAAAACCAAACCTGCCTGATAAGCTAAAGAGATAAAAATCTCTGAAAATTTGTACAAAATGTACACTGTTTTGCATAAGAAAATGATACCCTGTTTCATTTTATATCAGCCTGTAAGCATTTTTCTCCATATCAGCTTTCATTTTCATTCGAACTAAGTAAAAACTAAAAATAAAAACTTCATTACAAACCTAAGCAAACATCTACTATATTAAGCAACTCAACAAGATAGAGATCAAGAGGAGCTTCTGTTAGCAAATCCAAAACTGTTTTCAAAAGCCTGTGCTAAGCAAAACTAGATTGCTCTGTTCTTTCACAATTCTGGTGAGTAACATTTTTTTTTAAAAAAAATGTAAGTATAATTATATTGCTTGATTATCTCTGAAACAAGTATGCTAGTGGATATGTTTTGAACTCTGTGAATATCTGTGAATGTTTTGTTGTTATGGTTTGGATGTTCTCTGGTTTTAAATTCCAGGTTCTCCATAAATTCATAAATCAAAAACTCATGATCCCATCTTCATTTGTACCTAAGTCTAGAATAATATATGTTGTTATATCATAGACTTTAGTTTTAAACTTGTTTAAGTCAACACAACTTTGTGTTACCTCTGGAAATAAGAAAAACTACAGAGCAACTAAAACAAGTTAAAATTCCACTATCAAAATTCTTAGATTCAGATATATAAATGGATTGCCAATACAAAAATAGGATTTTTAACATTAAATTCTAAATTTTTAGTGGTGGGATTCGAGAGCAGTTCAGTTTTGATCAGAAAAGAGTTTTGAGAAATTTTCTGATGATCTATGAAGAGGTGATGGTCGGGGTTTGGCCTATCGATGGAGGAGTGATCGTATAACATGGAAAAAACGCTGGAAGGAGATGAAATCCATCATGGAAGATGCGGTAATTAGTTTCTTTCTGGAAACCTAGTTTTACTGGGTTGAGGTAATTTGATCGCCACGATCGGCGTGGTTGATCGAGTGCGACGAAACGCTGAGGAAAGGTGGCGAGGAAGTTCGTCGAGGTGTGGACAAGTTTTCGCGTCGTCTGATGGTGGGGGTCGCCTGGACGAGGAGGTTTGGTCGGAGTTGTTTTATCAGGTGGGGTTCGAGAATGCTCGAATTCGACTGAGGCTTCGTGGCGCAGTTTCGTGGGTCGGGTTCATGCCGGGGGTGAATTGTTGATGAGGTTGGAGGGTCGTCGGAGGTAGCGGCGGCGGAAACGAGCTGTGCACGTGCATGAAGATGGACTGGTATCAGTTCATAAAGATGGGGGAAAGGTGAGGTTCTTCTCGAAGTGATCTCGAGAAAAACAGGTGATGGGCTCGAGTGATAAAGGGGTTCGCACGCGAGTGATAAAATGCTTCCAAAATTTGAACGAAGCAAGATTTTAAAAAGAACAAGAAGGAAGGGAAGAAACAGATGGTGATGCGAGTTTCTCGGGTGAAATTTCCTTTTACTCGAAGCAAAAATATGGGAATCTCGGGTATTTGTTTGTCTTCCAGTTTTTAGCCTGTAACTTGATTTTCAGTTTTAAAAGTTTGGGTTTTAAAATTTAAATCAAAGTTAATCTGAGTCTAAGGAATATTTAATTCCAGTTTTTGAAATGAAGAGTAAGTTTAAAATGTAAATACTTTAAATAAATTTGATTTAAAATCTCTTCATAACTAAGATTGGTTTAACTTGGGATTTAATGTTTTTATTTAAAAGTTAGATAAAGTAATTTAAAGTTAAATTAGTGATCATTTGAACTTGGGGTTTTAAAATGAAAGTTCAAAAGGAAATTTGAAATAAAAGTTTCCAACATATGGAAGTGAAATTTAAATAAATAAATGGAAAATGGGTTTTCTTTAAGTAAATGAAGATTAAGATTTAAATTCTTTAACCATTAAGATAATTAGAGTGGTAATTGATAATTTGTAATTATAAGTTTAAATGGATTAACTAAGGTTTAAATTAATAATCACTTGACGATTTGGAAAATAAAAATTACTTAGAGAAGTAATGAATAAATAATTACTGAATGTAATTAATTAAATGATAATTTAAAATGTGAATTAATTATTTGTTAATAAATCAAAGGATTAACTAATAATGGCAATTAATTAAGATTAATTTAATAATTAAAGATTAATTGATTCATTGATTTAAGAATGCTTAGTTAATAATTAAGGGTTAACCAATAAATTTGAAAGAAAGATTTTCAAATAATTTGTAATTAAATTACAATAATTAACATGGATTAATAAATTGATACATCTGATTTAAATTAATCAGTTGATTAATAAATTCACTTGTGAATGTTTAGATTCCATTGAATGTTAAATTGTTTGATATCCCTGATATATGATGTTTTGAGATACATCCTGATTTATGTTGTGATCTGTAGTTTACTTATCTGTGACCTTTATATATCTATGATCTGTGAATGAACGATAAGCGTTGTTCTTATACCGCTTATCGAATTATATTTCTGTATTCTGATATGTGATGATTCATTGTGTTGCACTATTGTGTGAAACCCCTGGACTACACCTTTACACACACAAATATGGATTTCACGTGGAAATCGGTTAAGTCACAGATAATTTAAATTTGATGTTTTTGAAATTGGGATTTTAATTTCAATTGATTTTGAAATTAGAAATTCGGGTTTAAAGTGAAAAGCTTTTGAAATGGAATTTCAAAGATAAAAGTTATTTTGAATAACTTAATCGAGTTTGAAAATTTAAATAATTTGATTTAAATTTGGATTTAATATTTGAAATTGAATTCTATGATTTGAAACTAGGGATTGAAGATGCTGTATATATGGGTTGAACCATTTTAAAGATATTGATTTGGGAATTTGAATTTAAATTCAAAGTTTTCACTCGTGTAAATAAAACTAGATTTTTCCGAAAACGAAGACTATTTATTTTCAAATAATAATAGCTTTCATTTTAAGAAATGAATTTCCAAATTATGTTGAAAGGTTTCAAGTTTAAAATAAAATTGAAATGTTTTGAAAACTGTAAATGAGTCTTTGATTCAAAGACCGAATGAGTTAATCCAACTTGAAATAAAATTGTTTTGAAAAGCTATGAATTGAATCTGTTTATTTTTAACAGATTTAAAATAATGATTGGTTTAAATCATTTGAAATGGGATTGGTTTGAAAGCTATAAGTTAAATCTTGATTTAAAGATTTAACGAGTTAATCAAATTGAAATGGAAATTAATTTGAAAAATCTGTGAATGAATCTTTTGTTTAAAAGATTAAAGTGTGGAAACTGTTTAAACCGTAAAGGTTGAATCTTTTTGTTTAAAGATTTAAAATGGTAATTTGTTAAACCATTTGAAAAGAAAGATTTTGGGTAATAAGTTGTGACTTAATTGAAATCCCATATCCATATGTTTTTAAATATTACGCTCACTATTCGGTTTAGCCGGGAGAGGACCTTTGGGTCGTATAACCCATTCCGAATAGGTGATACGTCGTTATGGATGGCATTTGATGACCGGTGTTGAAGACCGGATATTTTTGAAAACGGAAGGATTACCGTCGAGTTACTCTGCATCGGCTGATCCCCGATATAGAGGTTTTATCATCCTTAGTGACGGGAAGTCCGGACGTGATTGGAAATTATCCGGATTTGCAAGGGCTTCGTGAGAAGTGCCTTCGGTTCTGTTCGAACCCGGAACAGACTTGTATGGATTGTATGTCTGACATTACACTTTGAGATATAAAGCTGATTTCTTTCAAATACATTTCTGTTGGTGGCGGAGAATTTATTCTCTTAGCTTAACACCCTTCTCTGAGACGTACGAGCTCAGAGGTTATGTAGTTGAAATTTATCGGCGATATATTCCCAATTTGGTAATGTGGCATGCTGAGTGTTGCTGTGTGATGATCCGTGTTTGATCATTTGCGATATGATCATTTGTTTGATCATTTATCTTTGTGATCATAGGTTGATCATCTGTTGACCCAAAGTGTGGCTTTTTGAAAAAGCGTAGCTTTGTGGACGAGACTTCGTCAGGGCCTCACAACCCGGAAATGGTCGAAACAGGAATGTTGCGGCAAGGTTATGAGGGTCAAGCCCTTTAGGGTATGTCATTTCCTTCTGGAAAGGGGTGGTATTATGGTATGGAGCCCTGATACTTACTCATGTGGATACACTTTCTTTATGATGTGTGATGTTGGTTACCGAGCGCTCGGATAAAGGTCCCAAAGGACCGGGAGGTGGCATATTCGTGAGTTACCTGTTATAGGGGTAACCCGGCCTTGTTGGCAGAGAGCAGTTTGTCTCTCGGGACGTCCAGCCAGAGGCGATCCCATGCGGTGGAAGGAAGTTCCTTAGCCTGACCATTTGTTGGAAATCCATTCTTCCAATACGAACTTTGTAAGGTATTAGTTGTAGAACCTGCCATTTACTTATGGTGGCGCCCCACTGTTTAGATGGTAGCTATAGTAGGCATAGTTCGGAATGTCTATGCTGGCTAAGATTAATATTATACTTTCAAAATGGTTTCCACTATGCACTAGTAATAATATCCAATGTTTTGCGTAGTAAGCATCTTTGACTATCATAAGGAGAAATCTCCTCCGATTCTGCGTTTTCATTGTGTGTGTGTGCGGGAGGCCTTATGGTAGTTTCATTTTCCAAAAGCATTGCGGATTTCAATGTTTAAAATCTTTTGTTGATTGTTTAAAGATAAAACTGTTTTTGTTGCTCACACCAGTCCCATGACTGATCCGGAGTTTATTGTTCCCTTCCTAAACTCTGGGTGCTCATAATTTTCCACACGAGCAGTCTAGAGTTGGGTTTCTTTTCAGATATTCAGGTTTAGTAGATTATCTGGAGCTAGTTCATTCATCGGAGTTGCTTATCTTGGAGTTGTGGATTCATTCTTGTCTGAAGATCATTTTGGAGTTATCACTTCTATTGATATTGTTCCGCTGCTGTTGTTATCTTTTCTTTTCCGCTGCTATTTCTTGTATCATATCTCTGATGTATATTGATATTCATTGTATCACTCTGTTGTATCAGATATTGTATATCAATGTATTATTCTTTTCTTCCGTTGTGTTATTTACTTAATTGTGTTATAGCTCCGGCGAATCGGATTTGAACGGTCGAATCTGCGGCATTCTAGTACAATGTGAAGTACGGATGTTGATTTTCGAGCGGGCAAAACCCGATACGTTACAAAATAGGTGGTTCACATAAGTCAAACCCATGGGTCATATGCCAATAGGTATGGTAGTTATCATGCAAAGAGATTCTTAATTCAGACAAGGGCTAAAATAGCCTTGTTTCATGTATAAGTTCAAGTCCAAGTCAAAAACTAGTCATAGGCATGTCCATAATTCGATAAGAGTCAAATATGCTCAAATCAAGGGAAGTAGGCTATGCAAAATTGTTCAAGTCCTTTATTCGCATAAATTTCAAAGATTACAATCGATTCTTATTTTCCCAAATCAACTTAGGATTTACAATTCTTTGATTTGAGAGAAAGAGAAAAGAAATTGATCACCTCTACCTTAGCGGGAGTGGGGGTTTATTTATAGAGGCCGTGGCATGCGACATGGCTGCCATATGTCCATACTTGCTATCTCTTTGTGCTGTTAATATTCAATATTCATCTACCAATGTTGATCTTCGGCATCTACTCAATATTGTTGATATTCGACATCCCACTTTGTACTGCGGCACTCTACATAATTGTATATTCTCGATATTCTTCATAGCCCTTAAAGTTTGGCATCATTTGTCGCTTGTAAAAGATCAAGATCACTTGCTGCTTGTAAACACTTTACAATGGTTATAATAAAGGCTCGGTATCTGTTGCTATATCCGAGGCTTGTTTTTATAAAGACTTGACTTCTTTCTTTTATAAGTAAATGTTCGATATGCTCTAGTGATGTGGCACCCCACTTTATTTATGCTCCACCATGCTTTGTGTTGTAGTGGTTCGACATCACCATTGCTTTTTATAAGTTCGATGCCCTTTAGATTGTAGATATTCGATACTTTATTATATTGTTGTAGTTCAACAACTTTCGTATTGTAGATACCTGCTATCTTCACATTGTAAATACTCGATATTTTCGTATTGTAGACACTCGATACCTGCATAGTGTAAATATTCGATATCCTTCAGATTGTTGATTCAGGCCATCTCTTAGATTGTAGATACACATCATCCTTTCTTAATAGGCCGATATCCTTTAGCAATGCGGCATCCCTCCTTTGTTATATGCTCTACAACATCCTGTGTCATGGAGGCTCGACACCTCTTAGGAACTCGGTATCTTCCCTAAGCCTGTTACCTTCTTGTACGTTCAATATGCTTCATTGCGTAGCTTTCTTACTTTGTAGCATATTTATGGCACCTTTCATTGTATAAACTCATCATCCCTATCATCCTTAAATCTCGACACCTTTTGAACACTAGGCGCTCGATATGATTTTCTTTATTTTGAGGCACAACATCACGTCGTACTTGCGAATATCCGATCATGCTTATTATTTTTGTAATGCTCGTTATCCCATATAAATTCGATACCTCTTCATGCTCTGTTTAGATGCTTGACATCCCAGTTTATCGTGAAGTTCTGGCTTCACCTTTTTCTTTAGACACTCGATAATCCTTATATGTTGACGCTCGATCTCTCCCTTTCCTTATGTGCTCGGCATTGCTTGTGGCTTGATATCTTCATACTAGATGCTTGCTGCATTATTGATTATAGTCATAATACTTTCCATTGCTTTCATGCCCTCTTGTTCATTCTCATAACATGGTAGTTAGAAAATATGTGGATAACATTTGTTCCTTCCTCGTATAAAAGAGGCTTTTTACACTTTAGTGTAAAATCAAGTATTTTCTCATCTTTCCAGCTATTTATGATATTTTCTCTTCAATCTTGTTTTTCTGAAATACATAAAGTGAATGATGATGATTTTCATTATTAATCTTTAATTTGAACTTTAAACAACCCCTCTCGGATCTAATAAAAATACGAATGAGTTTGCCCTCTTCTTTATATAAAGAAGCTTTCGTATCTCAATGTAAAGCCATGCTTAATTAAGAAGACCATAAATCTACTCGATAAAGGGACAAAAAATTCAATTAGTTAGAAGACCAGAAATCAATCTGGTAAAAAGTCTATAAATTCTCTAAGATCTCCAGAAATCTCTCTGGCTAGAAATCATAACAGATTGAACAGGTGAATCATATCTTGGAAGATCTGCTTCGTGTTTGTATCTTGGATTTTGGAGGTAGCTGGGAGGATCATCTTCCTCTAGTTGAGTTTGCTTATAATAACAGCTACCAATCTTCTATCGGCATGGCTCCTTTCAAAGCCTTATATGGAAGGCCGTGTTGTTCTCCATCTTGTTGGCTTGAATCGGGGGAAAAGCTCATTCTAGGCCCCGAGTCTATTCGTGAATCATCTGAGAAGATCCATCTTATCTGAGAGAGAATGAAAGAGGCTCAGAGTTGACAAAAATCCTACGCGGACAACCATAGGAGGCCTCTTGAGTTCTCAGTGGGTGATCTTGTTTATATCCGAGCTTCTCCTTTGAAGGGAGTGATACGCTTCAGCCAGACGGGGAAATTCGCACCATGCTATATTGGGCCATTTCCTATTACAGAGCGTATCGGTACTATTGCATATCGTGTAGCACTTCCCGATTAGTTTTCTAGAGTTCACGACGTATTCCACGTTTCTCAGTTGAGGAGGTGTTTACGAGATTCAGATTCTGTGACTTGTGATTGATGTTGTCATTGTGTTTTGTTTCTGAATCGATCTTGTAGCCACCATAGTAGTGTATTAGATAAGAATTGAGTATGTCGAATACTTAAGTCAAAATGGAAAGAAAAAGAAATGAAAAAAAGAGTACCAAATAGACAAACTTAGCTCTTATTGAATGCAAGACTATGATGGTCGTCCTTAACCAGCGCTATTCTCCGCATTAGCAGATACAGTTACTCGGTAATTCTCTTTGTCAATGTGGGTCTCGGGGTAGGGCATCACAGCTCTGACCTGTGTATTCATTACTCGGGTCAGACCGAGTTGCAGGTTAGGATGTTGGACCCCTTTTGCTAGCCATGTCTTTTGGATTTCTCCTTCGCCTTTGGATAGATGGCTTTGTTTTGTGTTGTAGTCTTTTGTTAGGAACTTGTGATATATATATTCTTTTATGGGGATGTATGTATATATTGTGGCTGAATACCACTTGTGACGGGTTGTATTATACTTGATTAATTTATTAACCAAAACTCCATATAATAAATTTTTAACTCAAGATTTAACTTCAAACTCATTGTTTATTGGAAATATACAATCTTTAACATATTTTAATATATCTATATTTCCTTTGTTTGATGAAATAAAGTGTGTTAAATACAGATTTCCTCTAGAAATTGCGAGGATGCAATTTTTATAAGGGGGAGTCTGTAGCAACCCTGGTATTGGTGATTACCGATGATATTAAATATAACGATAGTTATAATTTAATATTGAGAATAAAATGAAACATCAGTCAGGAAAACCAGTAATCCATCCGATAATAACACCGTAATTTTATATGAATAGAAAACTAGAACTCCATTTGGTAATAATACTATATTTTCATCTGAACAGAAGACTAGAAACCCATCTGGTAATAATATCATAATTTTATTTGAATAGAAGACCAGAACCTCATCTGATCTCAACTAGTAGGAGATTATAAATTTGAGTAATAATGAAGGTTCTTGTTATTCATCGGAAAATTTAAGTTCTAGGAACAAAAGATTGGGAGCTAATTCAATCTTGAATTTCTTAAGAATGAAGCCTTTGGTTCACATAAGTTTCAGAACTTCTCGGACGCTCATATTGATATCGAAGTCTCAGATAATTTTTAACATTTCCTTTGAAGGTTACTTTAACTTTACCTTGGTGCGGAACTAAATGTGCTTGCTTGTTCTTCCTTTAGAAGATTACTTTGACCCATCCATCTTTAGGGTAGAATTGAAATTGCTTGATTGATTTCTTTTACCTCTTATCACTCTTTGAATGATATTTAGGCTTTGATTTTTTACATCTCTTACTACTCTCGTTGATTTAGGCTTTGATCGATTTATTTGGTCCCTTATTACCTTTCAGGTGATGATTTAGACTCGAGCCCCTTATTACCTTATATGTAATGATTTAGGCTGGTCAGTGCGTTTGGTTAGCTATCTTAAGCAGAAACAAAGTCTTACCCGTCCTCTCTCTAGGAGGCACTCCAGTCAAGCCTTATAGGCAGAACTGAAGGCTGGTTCAGTGCCTTGGCCAAGCCATCTTAGATGGAACCAAAGGCTTACTTCGTCATCCCTATAGGAGGCGCTCCTGCCATGCTACGTAGGCAGGACCGAAGGCTTGCAGTGCTTTAGTCGGGCCATCTTAGGCGGGACCAAAGGCTTACTCTGACCTCCCTCCAAGAGATGCTTTGGTCAGGCCCTTGTGACGGGATCAAAGGCCTTTCGTGCGCCCCTTATTACCTTATAGGTAATGATTTAGGCTTTTCCTTATAGTTTCCTCCTTCCATTTGATTATCGATTCTGTAAAGAGAGAAGTAGAGAAAAAGACAAACTTTGAAAAAAATTAGGCTGAAGGACATGAAATTTTATTCTTAGACCGAAGGACAAATGCTAGTTATATTTAGCATTATATTAAACTTTTACACCATACAAAATGCTAGTTATAACTAGCATTATATTCAATTTTACACTATATAAAATGCTAGTTATAACTAACATTGTCCTTCAGCCAAAAAAATAAACTTGTTGTCCTACAGTCTAAAAATTTCTAAGTTTGTCCTTGTGCATATTTTCCTGTTCCGTAAATATATTTGTCTTAATCTTCATTTATCCATTGTTGGAAAGCAAGGCCTTGGATGCTTGGCATTCTAAGTTCTTGCTATTACGTTCCAATCAGATCGGCATAATCAATAAGTCCTTGGTAGAATTACTTTAAGAATAATAAGGGGCCCTTCACAATTTGGTCCGAGTGGTCCGTGCACCAGATTTTTGGTATTCACCATGTCTTTTCGGAGAACCAAATCTCCTTTCTGAAGTGATCTTCCTTTAACTTTGGAGTTATAATACCTTGATATTCTTTGTTGATATTCAGCCATTTGTATGGCCGCTTCGTCCTTTAATTCATTGATTAAATCTAAGGATTCTTTCCTCAATTCTAGATTGGCGTCAAATGCATATGCAATTCTTCGATGGGATGGAACTTTAATATTAGTTGGAAGCATTGCTTCGCATTCGTATGTTAAAAAATGGAGTGTCCCGTCGTGGTTCTAGTAGAAGTTCTATATGCCCAAAGCATTAACGGTAGTTCTTCTATCTACTTCCCTATTGCTTTGTCCAGTCGTTTCTTAAGAATAGTTTTAATAGTTTTGTTGGCAGCTTCAACGACTCCATTAGCCTTAGGATGAGCTACGAATGAAAAGATTTTGATTATTCCATTCTTATTGCAGAATCTAGTAAATTATTCACTTTTAAATTGAGTTCCATTATTGGATATTATCATATATGACATTCCAACCGAGTGACTATGTTTTTAATCACAAATTTTAACACTTTTCCTGATGTTATATTTGGAAATAGTTCTGCTTCTACCATTTAGTGAAATAATTAATGACTATTACTACAAAAATAGCTCTACCTTTAGATGTATGAAATGATCCTATTAAACCGACTCCCCATACATTAAAGGGCCATGGACTTGAAATTGGGTTTAATTCACTTGGGGGCATATGTGGAATTATTGAAAATTTCTGACACTTCTCACATTTCTTTACACGATTCATCGCGTCATTACTCATTTGGGGCAAATAGAAACATTGTTTCATGACCTTTTTGGCTAACTTTATTATTTAGAACGATCTCCATAGAATCCCTCATGTGCTGCTCTTAATAGCCTTAAGCCATTTTCTGGACTAACACACCTCAGATAAGGGAGTGAATATCCTTTTTTATAAACAGTTCCGTCCATCATGGTAAAAGTTGGGGCTTGGCGCCTTATCTTTCTAGCCTCTCTTTTGTCTTTTGGTAGTTTCCCATCCACCAGGTACTCAACAATGTGTGTCATCCAGTTATTTTCGTATCGACTATTGATTTCTACATGAATGGTTCTTTTTTAGTTTTCTTCATTGCCATTTCTTGATTCATTTTCTTTATCAGCTTGTTTAAAGACTTGGGATCTAGTCAATACCATAGACTCATTTTTTAGCTTGGAGACCTTTTCCTTTATATTGGGATTTGGTTGGAAGCCAACTAGCACAATTTGAGTTTCCGATGCTCCTCACGATCTAGCTAACTTGGCCAAAGAATTGGCTTGGGAATTCTTTCCTCTTGGTACTTGATGTATTGAGAAATCTTCAAATTAAGTCAACATCTTTAACACCTTTTTCACGTAAAGGACCAATTTGGCATCCTTCATTTGATACGTTTGGTTTAACTAATTTAGCATTAGTTGGGAATCGCCGAAAATCTCAATTCTTGGAATTTTTAATTGTAGGTCTAAGGTGAGTCCCGCCACCATCGATTCATATTCTTCCATTATTGGTTGCGGAAAAACCTAATTTCATTGCATAATGCAACTAACGTCCATCAAAGGTAATGATCGCGTATCTTGCACCAACCCCTTACTCACTTGAAGCTCCATCAATAAACAATTGCCATTTGAGTTTCAAATACCTATCCATTTCTGACCGTTCTTTGATGAATCATGTGCATTTATTTACGAAGTTGGTCAAAGCTTGTACTTTAATTGCAACTCGAGGTTGGAACTCAATATCATATTGGCTAAGCTTTATCCCCACTTCACCAATCTTCCTAACGTCTCAGCTTTACCGAAGACCCGTTTGAGTGGAAAGTTGGTTAGGACTTTAATTGGGTGTGCTTGGAAATAAACCCTTAGATTTCAAGTAGTGAGCATCAAATAGTATGCCAACCTTTCTATGACCCGATATCTAATTTCTACATCCTTGAGCCTTTTGCTAATATAGTATACCGAAAGTTGGGTTCCATTCTCTTTCCTTATTAAAACGGAGCTTACTGCATGCTCGAAAACTGCCATGTAGAGATAAAGATTTTCCCCTTCTACTGGCTATATAGGATTGACGACTTTTCAAGATGATCTTTCAGCTCTTTAAAGGCCTTTTGGCAATCTAGCCCGCATTCAAAGTTTTTATTCTTCTTGATCACATCAAAGAACAGTATGCACTTATGAGTGGTTTTAGAGATAAATTTGTTCAAAGCTGCCACTCTTCCATTTAAGGTCATCACATCTTTGCTTGCCTTTGGTTCTGCCATATCCCTAATTGCTTTAATTTGGTCAGGATTGGCCTCTATTCCTCTAGCACCGACAATATATCCCAAGATCCCAGATTGTATCCCGAAGGAGCACTTTTGTGGATTCTATTTCATTTTGTATCTTCTTAGTACTCCAAACATTTCTTCAAGGTCCTTTAGGCGATCACTTTCTTCTTGAGATTTTACTAGCATATCATCTACATATACCTTTATGTTTCATTCAATTTGTTCTTTAAACATTCTGTTTACTAGTCTCTGATATGTAGCCCCAACATTCTTAAATTCGAAAGGCATTACTTTGTAGCAGTAGATTCCCCAGTCTATTATAAAACTTGTGTGTTCTTCATCTGATTTGAACGTGAGGATTTGGTTGTACCTTGAGTATGCATCCATAAAGGATGATAGTTTGCGTCTACTTGTGGCATCAACTAGTTGATCTATTCGAGGAAAAAGATAACAATCTTTAGGGCATGCCTTATTTAAATCAGTATAGTTGACGCATGTTCTCCGCTTTCCATTGGACTTTTTGACTAGCACGGGACTGGGCAACCATTTGGATAGAAAACTTCCCTAATGAATCAATTTTCTAGTAGTTTTTGACTTCCACTTTCAATGCATTAGCTTAAACCTTATCGAACCGCCTTTCCTTTTGTCGAGGAGTAATATTCAGATCTATGTTCAAGGCATGGCTCATCATTGTTGGATCTATTCCAACCATGTTAGAGTGGGTCAAGGAAAATATGCCCTTGCTAGATTGAAGAAATCAAATAAGTTCCCCCTAAGCTTGTCGCCTAACTCCTTTCCAATCTTCAGCATTTTTGTTGGATTAAGTGAATTCAAGCTTACCTCTTCTAGGTCTTCATTTGGCTTTATTTTTCTTACTCATTTCTACAGTCAATTCAGTAACAATTTCTTCATAATCTATTTCAATGTCTACCAAGTTCGCATCTTTTCGTTTTCTTTTCCTCTCGGCAAAGTTGAATCTTCTTAGTACATTTTCAGGCTTCTAAGATATTCTTTGTTTCTTGTTTGCCTCATATAGCCGCTTTAAAGGGTGATTATCCGAGGGATTTCAATTTTAGTTTTGCTCAATTCATTTTTGTTCAAGTCAGAACAAGAAACACCATCACTTTTTAATTGCTCAAGTGTTGCGAAGTACAGTTCTCGGGAGTTGAATTTCTCCCCCTTTATTGTTCCTCATCCATTCTTGGTTAGAAACTTCACCATGAGATATTTTGGTGAAACAAACGCATCCACTTCATCCAATACTGGTCTTCCAAAGAAAGCGTTATAATATGAGGGTTGGTCCATTATCACAAATAGAGACTCGAAGGTTATAGAATATGGCGGGATCCCCATCTGCACTAAGAGCTTGATCTGTCCTATTAAGGTAGACCTTTTATTATTGAACCCAAAGATTGGTTCAAAGCTCAGCTCCAACTTCTCCTCTAGAATACCCATTTGATCGAAAGCGTGCTTGAAGATGACGTTCACTACACTTCCAGTATCCACGATTTTGTTACTATAGAGAGCCTAATTTATGTAGTTATCATCAGTTAGGGGCATGATTGACGGTAGTTGCATTGTACCCTCGATAGAGTTATAGAGATGGACTAGAAAAGCCTTTAGGCTTATAGTTGAAGACATACTTTGAAGGATATACTATATGCTGCGTAAGGCATATTACCTATCTAAATGATACTATCCAAATACTATCATAGTAAAACTTTAGATTTTCATTCATCAAACATTGTTGTTCTGACTCCCTTCTCATTACAACCCACATGTTAGGGGGAAAGATGTCGATGGAGAAGATGAAGGCAGTGGTGAAGATCTGTGAAGTTTATCTATTTATTATGTTTTTGATATATTATGATGTACCTAGTTTCAGATATATTGATTTTATTTTGAGACACTATATTATGGGGATGTTATGTTTTTAAGATTTGATTTTTATGAAATGCGTACTTATTTCTCTTATTATATTTTATCCCTATCGCTGTGAGATTTTGAAAGCATGGATAGATAGCTCTGTAAATTGTTCATTGTATCAATTTTACCAACCAACAACCAGCTTTAGAATAGGCCTAAGGTTCAATGAGTTTTTATTGGGTCGATAATCAGTCATGTTCGGAGAGGGTTGTTACATAAGCAGTACCGTTAAGTAACGATATAATATACATGCATTCTCTTTGTCAACACTACATTATTTTAAGTTATATGGAGTCTGGTGTTGGTCAAAACTCTAACAATATCCATATTCAATTATTCTGTCCATTTACAAAATCCTTGGTTTAATAATAACATTTATTTAATTGTCCTACTTTGGTCAAAGATTTTGACTCTGAATTGGTTATAGTTGACCGCGATACCAACCACATACAACCGAATAGACGAATTCTTAATGTAATAGTGTTTCACATCCTATGCTCAACTCAGACCCAACCATAGTCGCTCGATGATCCCAATGTGATGCAGCGCACCAGGAAGAAGCACTCACCAGAATTGTAAATCGCAAATTCCTCACGGCCCGACCTAACTCCAGCGACCTAACAACCACTCCACAACCTAATTCATCGCGACTTAACTTCATCCGCCCCCGACCTAATGCCACTCCACGATCCAACTCCAACGACCTAACCCCTCTGCGACTTAACCAGTCCCGCGACCTAAAACTCCACCACGATTCCATTGCACGACCCAACTTCAACATCGCAAGCCACGACTTATCCACCACGATTCCATTGCGCGACCTAACTCCAACATCGCAAGCCACGACTTACGACTCATCACCACCGCGACTTAAATTCTCTCTTCCCCGACCTAATACGATCCACGACCTAAAATTCCACGACTTAACCATAAATCCTCGCCGCGACCTAACTTCCCTTTTCCCGGCCTAACCCTAAGCCGCAGAACTTCCCTCCAAGCTTCCCTAAATCAAGGACGAAGTCACATATTTTAGATCAAAGTTTTTAAGTCGCGTACGTTTCTCCCTTAAGTCGCGATGATTTTTAAGTCGCGAGTTGTTTTGTTGTTAAGTCGCAGAAGGGAACGTTGAGTCGTTATACTATATAGCTTTAGGTCGTGTCCATATTGTGTTGTAATACATGTTATATTCATTTGAACTGAGTCGTGTTGTGATGAATATGTGTAATGTGAGTTGTAACCCTATAAATAGGGAGGTGTTGGTCATTTGTAAGGTTGTTGATTTTTGAATAAAATTCTTGTTTGAGAGCTTTGTGCCTCTTCTTAAATTGGTAGTTGAGTGTAATCTCCTATCTCCACTTTCGGTTAATCGAGTGCGCTCGATTCAACGACTGCTGAAGCCGATTCACGGAATCTAGTGCGCTAGATCAACGTGCGAAGAATCGCAGATCTTTGAACACGGTATCGTGCGCGATCAACGTGTTTGGGATAGCTAGAATTCGGTATCTTCGGATCAACGAATTTGGGCCATTCAGCATTCTTCATTCCATCGATTGCTACTTTCACAGAATCATCATTTTGTTATTCCGCTGCTGCGTCATTTTGGTATCAGAGCTAGATCGCAAGGAGTTTGCGTAGATTTTTGGAGTTGTGCGAGATTTACATCATTTGGAGAAGTGGGTTATCGAGATTTTGAAGAGATTTGTTCGTTTGGAGATTTGTGAAGTTTCGTTGGAATTTGTTGAAGAGTGATCATGCCTCCGAGAAGAGCTAACCGTTATCGCAACATTGATGCTTTATATGGGAGAGAAGAGGCCGATGAGATGGAGCAAAGAATTAACGAAAACTTTAATGAGAAGATTAATGAAGGGATTGGTCGATTAGAGAGAATGATGTTGGAGATGAGTCAAAATCAGAGAAGGGTTTCACCTGAATCGAGCCATGGGAGAAGTAGAGTTTCACCACATTCCAATCGAGAGAGAAGTGTTGATAGTGATCATAGAAGTATGGGTCGAGATTGTGATAGAAATGTTGATGATCGAAGTTGTGATAGAAATGTGAATGATCGTAATCGGAGGAATGTAGATCGAAGGGATGTTGGTGGAAGAAATGGTGGTAGTAGAGATGTTGGTGGTCAGGATCGACATCGATATACATCGGATTGTGAAGAAGAGTATGATGGTGGTAGTGTTCATGGACGAGGACGTGGACAAGGAAGAAATCAGTCGGAGTATGATCACAAGTGGGAATCTGGGATGAAGACTGAAATTCCAGAATTCAAAGGTGGTATGCAAGCTGAGGAGTTTTTGGATTGGTTGTCTAATGTGGAGGAGATTTTTGACTTCAAGGAAGTTCCAGAACATCGTAGAGTAAAGTTGGTTGCTACAAGGTTGAGGGGTAGAGCTTTGGCATGGTGGAAGCAAACCAAACTTACACGTGAACGGATGGGGAAGTCAAAAGTTGAATCATGGGAAAAGATGAGGAAAATGATGAAAGCCACATTCTTACCTTATAATTATCAATCGCTTATGTATTAGAGGCTGCAAAACTTGAGGCAAGGAACGAAGTCTGTTAATGACTATGCTGATGAATTCTATCAACTGATTGCAAGGAACGATATCATGGAGACAGAGGAACAATTAACAGCTAGATTTGTTGGAGGATTGCGTATGCAGATTCAAGACATGGTAAATATGTTTGATCCCAGATCTGTAGCGGAAGCACACCAGAAAGCGTTGGCTTGGGAGAAACAGGGACGACGAGGTGGTGGTGTGTTTACTAATTCCAACAATCAAGTGAAGGGTGTTAGTGGAAGTCCTAATGTTCCTAAGTCTGTCAATAAGCCAATGGTGAAGGAGGTTGAGAAGGCGAAGGTTAACAATGGTTTCAAATGCTACAATTGCCAGGAGATGGGTCATAAAAGCAATGAGTGTCCAAAGCCTAAGAAGCGAGTGATGGTTGCGGAAGCTGAGGATGAGGAGGAAGAAGCTGAATGTTCTAATTCATTACCAGTGGAGGAGGAAGACTTGTTGTCGGGAGATGAAGGGTATTCATTGATGATGAGGAGAAGTTGTTTGACCCCAAAGCAAGAAGAGGAAAGTAGTTGGTTGAGGAATAACATTTTTCAGTCTACATGCACTATTCTAGGAAGAGTTTGCAAGTTTGTTATTGATGCTGGAAGTTATGACAATATTATCTCTACAGAAGCGGTGAAGAAGTTAGAGTTAAAAACTAAGAAACATCCTAAACCGTACAAGTTAGCATGGTTGAGGAAGGGTGGTGAGGTGAAAGTTGGACAAAGGGCTTGTGTTAAATTTTCGATTGGGAAGAAATACAAAGATGAAATTTGGTGCGATGTTGTAGATATGGATGTCTGTCATTTGTTGCTGGGGAGACCGTGGCAATATGATAGGGCGGTGCAACATGATGGGCGAAACAACAGTTATAGTTTCATGTTTGAAGGTACTAAAATCACTTTGGTTCCTAAGAAGCGACAACAAGAAGAAAAGAAACTGGAGGAGATTGAAGAGCTGAAAAATTTATTATTTTTGAAGGAGTTTGTTAAGGAGGTTGAGGAAGAGCCGGAAGTATTCTTGTTAATTGGGCGTGAGAGCAGTGAAGAGGTTGAAATTCCAGAAGAAGTGAAACCAGTATTGAAAGAATTTGAGGATGTATTTCCAGAGGAGTTACCAAAGGAGTTACCGCCACTGAGAGACATTCAACATCAAATTGATCTTGTTTCGGGAGCAATGTTGCCACATAGACCACATTATCGAATGAGTCCAAAGGAACATGAAGAATTGAGGAGGCAAGTGGAAGAATTGCTTGAACAGGGGCGTGTGCAGGAAAGCTTGAGTCCGTGTGCTGTGCCAGCTTTGTTAGTACCGAAGAAGGACGGGACGTGGAGAATGTGCACTGACAGTCGAGCATTGAATAAGATTACTGTGAGATATAGATTTCCAATGCCGAGGTTGGATGACTTGCTAGATCAATTGAGCGGAGCTACTATCTTTTCGAAGATTGATTTGAAGAGCGGATATCATCAAATTCGTATCAGGCCAGGTGATGAGTGGAAGACTGCTTTTAAAACCAGGGAGGGTCTATACGAATGGTTGGTAATTCCATTTGGCTTATCAAATGCGCCAAGTACATTTATGCGGGTGATGAATCAGATTTTTCGACCATTCATTGGGAAGTTTGTGGTGGTGTATTTCGATGATATTCTGATATATAGTGGAAGTCCAGAGGAACATTTGAATCATCTGAGAGAAGTGCTGATGGTACTGCGACAAGAACAATTTTATGCTGCAACGAAGAAATGCGTGTTCATGACGCATAGTGTTTTATTTCTGGGGTATGTTGTATCAAAGGAAGGGATACATGTGGATCAGAGTAAAGTAGAGGCGATTAGAGATTGGCCACAGCCCAAGCCGATAACAGAGGTTCAGAGTTTTCATGGGTTGGCTTCATTTTATAGAAGATTTATTCCACACTTTAGTAGTGTGATGGCGCCTGTTACAGATTGTATGAAGGGTAAACAGTTTTCATGGTCAGAGGAAGCAGGGGATGCTTTTGGGAAGATCAAGGAGTTGCTGACGTCTGCACCAATTCTAGTATTACCAGATTTTCAGTTGTTGTTTGAGCTACACACTGATGCGTCAAAGGTTAGGATTGGAGGAGTGTTAAGTCAGAGAGGACGTCCTATTGCATATTTTAGTGAAAAGCTATCGGGAGCGAAGGTGAGGTATAGTACGTATGATGTGGAGTTTTATGTTGTAGTGCAAGCAGTGAAACATTGGAGACACTACTTGTTCCACAAGGAGTTTGTTCTTTACACAGACCATGAAGCTTTGAAACATTTACAGGGACAGAACAAGATTTCAGTAAGACATGCATCATGGATTGCCTATTTGCAACAGTTTACTTTTGTCGTGAAACACAAGTCTGGAGTGACGAATCGTGTGGCTGATGCTTTGAGTAAAAGAAACCATTTGTTGACTACAATGAAAGTTGAGGTGATAGGGTTTGATGTGTTGCCAGAATTATTTGTCGATGACCCTTACTTTGCGAAATTTGTTGATGAAGTCAAGGAGGGGAAGACGGATGAGTTTATGATGGTAGATGGTTTTCTATTCAAAGGAAATCGATTGTGCATACCTGATTGTAGTTTGAGAATGAAGATTGTGAAGGAGCTACATGAAGAAGGCCACGTGGGTAGAGACCGTACACTGCAGCTGATTTCTCAATCTTATTTTTGGCCGTCGATGAGAAAAGAAGTGGAAATGTTTGTTGAGAGGTGTCATGTCTGTCAAGTTTCGAAAGGAACCGCTATAAATGCAGGATTATATATGCCGTTACCTGTACCTACTAAACCATGGGTTGATATCAGCATGGATTTTGTTCTGGGATTGCCTAGAACTCAAAGGGGAAATGATTCAATATATGTTGTAGTGGACAGGTTTTCGAAAATGGCACATTTCATAGCTTGTAAAAAGACCGCGGATGCAGTTTGTGTTGCTCAGTTATTCTTTAAAGAAATATATCGTTTACATGGATTACCTGAATCTATTGTTTCCGACCGAGATACTCGATTTCTGAGTCACTTTTGGTTGAGTTTGTGGAAGATGGTGGGAACGAAGCTGAAATTCAGTAGTGCTTATCATCCACAAACAGATGGGCAAACGGAAGTGGTGAATAGATCGTTGGGAAACTTGTTGCGATGTCTTGTACAAGACAATTTGAAGAGTTGGGACTTAAAGTTGTGTCAGGCAGAGTTTGCTCATAACCATGCTGTTAACCGAAGCACTGGTTACAGTCCATTTCAAGTTGTATATTCAAGCTTGCCAAATGGGCCGTTGGATTTAACGGTAGTACCACAACCGAAAGGAGTGATTAAACGAGCGTCAGATTTCGTTGATGAGTTGAAAGACTGTCATAGAATCGTTCAGGAACGTGTGGAGAAGACGAATGAGAAGTATAAGCAAGCGGCAGATAAAAAGAGAAGAAATGTGGAGTTCAACGAGGGTGATTGGGTGTATGCGGTGTTAGCGAAGGATCGTTTTCCAGTGGGTGCTTATAACAAACTGAAAGCCCGAAAAATTGGTCCAGTAAAAATTATAAAGCAGATCAATGAAAATGCTTATAAGTTGAAGCTGCCTGAGAATGTTTACACTTCTGACGTGTTTAATGTTAAACATCTTATACCTTATTATGGAGAGGAACAACCTAACGGGGAAGAACTTTTAAATTCGAGGACGAATTTTCCTCAACCTGGGGAGGATGATGCAGCGCACCAGGAAGAAGCACTCACCAGAATTGTAAATCGCAAATTCCTCACGGCTCGACCTAACTCCAGCGACCTAACAACCACTCCACGACCTAATTCATCGCGACTTAACTTCATCCGCCCCCGACCTAACGCCACTCCACGATCCAACTCCAACGACCTAAACCCTCTGCGACTTAACCAGTCCCGCGACCTAAAACTCCACCACGATTCCATTGCGCGACCCAACTTCAACATCGCAAGCCACGACTTATCCACCACGATTCCATTGCGCGACCTAACTCCAACATCGCAAGCCACGACTTACGACTCATCACCACCGCGACTTAAATTCTCTCTTCCCCGACCTAATACGATCCACGACCTAAAATTCCACGACTTAACCATAAATCCTCGCCGCGACCTAACTTCCCTTTTCCCGACCTAACCCTAAGCCGCAGAACTTCCCTCCAAGCTTCCCTAAATCAAGGACGAAGCCGCATATTTTAGATCGAAGTTTTTAAGTCGCATACGTTTCTCCCTTAAGTCGCGATGATTTTTAAGTCGCGAGTTGTTTTGTTGTTGAGTCGCAGAATGGAACGTTGAGTCGTTGTACTGTATAGCTTTAGGTCGTGTCCATATTGTGTTGTAATACATGTTATATTCGTTTGAACTGAGTCGTGTTGTGATGAATATGTATAATGTGAGTTGTAACCCTATAAATAGGGAGGTGTTGGTCATTTGTAAGGTTGTTGATTTTTGAATAAAATTCTTGTTTGAGAGCTTTGTGCCTCTTCTTAAATTGGTAGTTGAGTGTAATCTCCTATCTCCACTTTCGGTTAATCGAGTGCGCTCGATTCAACGACTGCTGAAGCCGATTCACGGAATCTAGTGCGCTAGATCAACGTGCGAAGAATCGCAGATCTTTGAACATGGTATCGTGCGCGATCAACATGTTTGGGATAGCTAGAATTCGGTATCTTCGGATCAACGAATTTGGGCCATTCAGTATTCTTCATTCCATCGATTGCTACTTTTGCAGAATCATCATTTTGTTATTCCACTGCTGCGTCACAATGCCACAACATAATTATACTCATAGCGAAGTATCCACGTCGATGTTCCATGGTATTCTCAAGTCGAGAGAATCGTGCAACATCATTAAAATGAGATTTCCCGTTTGACCTAGTTGTTATCAACCAACTGAAAACTCTCGGCCGATTCATTTTATTAGTTATTCAATAACCATAAGTATGTAACCCCTTGCAATTCCCCTTAGCTATGAGTAATGCACTGCCGAACAATTGGAGAGCATAACGTACTCAGGTCTCAAAGAACATATTGATATCCTTTTGCAAAACATCTTGACCATGAATATTCAAAACAAAATGTCATTTTATACTGTGATTAATTACTCATGATTGCAACTATTTGCAACTACAACACATAACATTTCATTTAAAGATTTTCTTATTTATATATTTTAAAATAAATAAGCAATTATTTATATTAATAAAGTATATAAAATAAACAAACACCAAATAACTTTAATTACTAACAAGATCGATTTCAAAGTTAGTTATATAATGAATTTACATAATTGCCCTATTACCACTGACTCTCTCAACTCTTAGTTCTCCCAATAGCCATGAGTCATATAGTGCCTAACACTTAGAGAGTGTTACATATACTGGTCTCGACATCCTTTCTCAAAACATCTTGATCAAGAATATTTAAAACAAAATGTTATTCTTAATTACGATTAATTACCCACGGTTGCAACTACAATCATATAATATTTCATTTAAGAGTTTTCTTATTTATGTACTTTAAATTGATCGATAATCATGTATATCATAATATAGTTAGTATATAAAAGAAAAAAAATGTTATTATAAATAAGATTGTTTGCGGAGTTAATTACATAATTTATTTACATAATTGGCTATGGGGCATACCATTGACTCTCTCACATGGGAGCTATCATCCTTATGCGATGAGCATCATCATGATCACTGTTGGTCGTTAAGTGTTTAGTTTTATGGACAACATTGCTTATGCGATGGGTACTTATAGCTCTGTTCTGATGAGAGCTTATCTTCCTTATGTGATGGGGTCTTAATGTTATATCGATGTGCTACATGATGGGCATGGGCACCACCGCTTATGCGATGTAGCTATCGATCACAAGAGCTTGTGCTTATTACCGGAATCGATGAGGCTAATCGTTTTATGCCATATACTATCGGTTTCAAAGTTATGATCTTTCTTAACTTATCAACTTGACTACTTGCATTGGTGTTGGTAGCATCCACTTTAAAAGTTGACTAAATGTTGTCCTTTGATAAAAATATTTCCATCGGTTTTGGAGATTGGGCCATTAACAGTTAGGTGCATGTACAACTCACATTGACAAATTTGTAAAAATGTCAAACTGATTTAATACCTACCAAAACAATGTCTTTAACCTAATTTTAACACTTGTTATATTCTCATTTGTTATTTTTAAATTTTAACAGTGATGCCTGTTATGGTTAGGGTTAGTAACTGTCTCCGTTAATTTTATCATTTAATTAATTAATTTGCAAAGTAAGGTAATTCATTGCCTTACGGTTTAATTTATATCAATTATGGAATTTTTAGGTAAATTGTTGAAAATTCATAGAAAATACGAAACACATTCTTTTATCTTCAACAATAGTTTTAGATCAAAATGTTAAATTTTCATTTTTATTGAAATTGTTTTGCAACTGAAATTATCCTACCATCACCATAGAAAATTCATAATAATTAATCTACTCATGAAAAAATTACGAAATTTATCTTTGATTTAATATTATAAATATTATATAAAAATTCAAATCGTTTAAAGGTGATTTCCTCATTTACTTTCTTAAATTTGTCATTAACTTAACCATTTATCATTAAATCTCATCTAGGTTCATTCGAACATGATAAAACCATATTTATCATCATTCAAATCATAATATAACGATCAAATATGAACCCAAAAGGTAGGAATTCAAAAAGGTAATAATATGATTCACTTATTTGTAGATGGTTGATTAATCTCTGTTTTCTTTGTAAATTTGAAAGCTTTACTTGTGTTTTGGCTTTCTCTTCTCTTTCTCATTGTGAAAATGGTGGCCCACTCCAGGTTTAGGTTTGTTTTTGTTTTGTTAAAATAAAATGAAGTGAACAGAAATGTTCTAAGAAATACAAGAGCTTTGGGCTTCCCCTTGCATAATATGTTAATTCTTAACATCTTTTATTACGCTAAAGTCCACATCATTCAACTTAATAAAAGTTAACCTATACGACCAAAATCACTTATATAATTTATTTTTCATTCTCAATATTTTATTACATATCTTTATCAGTTACCCAATAATTTATTTAATTAATCATCCAAGTGTCATTCATTTTGTTAATCAATTTTTAATTGAGCAACTAAATTTAATTTTCAAATTAAATCAATTATTTAATTATTTTATTTGTCGTAACATTCACATTATCATACCACTCCAAAATACAAGATATTACATTAACTCCGTACACACACTTTTAAGAGTTCAATAATTATTTATTAACTTTTTATGGACTTATTTGCTATCATGTTGGTACCAAACTCATGTGTATACTATAAACACTAACCAAATCCACTTCTAAACCATTTAATATACACACACTTGATATAACGGCCAACAACGCTTGGTGTAGCCCATCGGTTTTTATGGTGGCCTGTCCACCTACGCAAAACAATAAAGTATTAGGTGCAAGACACAAACGCCACCTGCATGTCACAAACTACGAACACTATAATAAGTAAGATAGAGTCAACAGCGCAAACAAAAAGTGCCGTAGACTGCAATGGCGCGTTTGCTTCTTTTCTCTTTTTCCCCCCTATACAAACAGCGATTCTCACTCACACCAAAAAAAGGAACGCGGTCCTGAAATCCTCCCCTGTAATTCTTAACGTCAGAGTAGCGCTACTGCTGAACAAACAGCGATTCCGATTTACCCTTAAATTCATGTCTTGATGTTAATAAAGTAGACCCTATTTCATTTCGTAAACTCAGATGGCGATGGCAGGCACTGTATCTTCAATCCGATTCTCGCCTTCTTTTCTTTCTATTAACTCTTCACCTACTGCTTGCGATATGAGTGATACGCTCAATCGTATCCTGAATGATCCGTGCACAAGGGGAAGCAGCTCCATTAAGGTTTTGTATTTTGCGCTAATTCTTTTGTTCTTCTTAAAATCTAAAACCCTATCTTGATCTAGGCTTAGATTACACCACTAGAACATGTATTTGAACTATTAGGTTTGCGAACAACTTCTGTTTACCTCAATTTCAAAGGGAGTTGCTAATTACACCACAAAAAATGCTGAATTTTACCGACCCATTCTTCCCGCTCTTTTTTTTGCCGTACTGAAATTTATTGAAATCTTTTGTTACTGGTGTCAGGATTTGAAAATCCTCCAGTATATACATCAAAACACGTATTTTTTGTGTGTACTTCGGTTTTGTAAACGTGTTGATTTGTTTTAAAGTATTTTTGATGAATTCGAGAACAGATGCACTAAATGTGTAGTAGGTTGTTGGATTTTTATAGCCATCTGTATACTTTATTAATCAATTGTTGACTGCCGATGTTATATTTTTTTTCATAACGAGAGACGCGATTTTTGATATTTGGTAGAAATAATAAAAATAGCGTGGTGTAATTAGGGTATTTTAAGTATTGGTTTGACTTTATGTGGTAAATTCCATCTGTGATAAAACTAGGAAAAAACGTGGTGTAATTAGCAGCTCTCATTTTAAAGTTCAAATGGCTTTTTCTTTTACCAAATTAAAAAATAATAATAACGGTTACCTCTACATATCTATAATAAATAACAATTTTCTTAAAAGGTTTCGAACAAGTATAAATCAAAAAAAGAAAAAGAAACTATATTGATAATATATAAAAAATACATTACGAACTTGATCAAGTTAAATACTTTTAATTTTCTTAACAAACAAGTCTCAATAATATCCTTTTCAAATAATTAATAAATTATAGAAAAAATGCATTCCTTTGGAAAATTGAAATGAAAAATATGAAGAAAAAAAAATTGATGAGAGAAAAAATATCGAAACTCAACTACTACTTTAAAATTTTCATCTAGGGGTATAATTTAAAATGTTTATCATTCAACATTTAGAAGTTATAATAGCACTAATGTATCACTTATTGGAATTGAACTAGATGTTCTGAGCCCTTATTAATGAAGTTTTAAACACTTCTTGCAACCAAATAAAACAAACACACCCTAGGTGAAAGTAAAGCGCATGCGAGTTTGCATAGATAAGTATAACTTTTCACAGAAGTTAATGGTATTAAGTCATAATTGAGTTTTTTAGAGTCATTGTTGAAGGGACTGTTATGATGGGTTTTTTTAACAGGGGGCACTAAATTAAACGATAAAAGTAATGTGAATTTTATACTTTTTTCGAAAATATTAGACATGCAATTATATGCACCTTTTAATCGATTTTTTTTTCTTCCAAATTTGATATGCTTTTATCATCTAGTTTTGCATCCATCATAATCAAGTATGGAATCCATTTAACATTGCTCTTTTTTAAAGCCTGTTTGGCAACAACTTTATTTAAAAACTACTTTGAATCGCAATTTTAAGTAGTTACGAGCTAATATTAAAAAGCAAAAGAGTTCGGACCACATAAGTTAAAATTCTAATTTGAAAAAACTAGTTGTAAAATATGAATTAAGCCATGAACAGTTTTTTCGGCATGATCTGTTAATTTATTTTACTTTGAAGTAAATAATGTAAGTTGTTCTCAAACACTGCTAGTTATTTTAATAAATCTAAATGTAAAATATGAATTAAGCCATGAATTTATAAACTATTTTTCCTATGCTAAACATGTTTTATCACAACTTATGAACTTAATTGCCACCTTTAAGCAAAAAAAATGTTAGTTGTCACCAATCACTTAAGTTGTAAAGGCAACCTTTTCCCTACATATAACCTATTGCCAGACACTTTCTTATTTTTTTTTCCCAGGATAGCGCTGCCATTGCCCTAAAAAAACACGTTGAAGAGAAAGCTCGAGAGCTTAACGGAGAAGCTTTCTCTCGTTTTATGGACCTATTATATGATCGTATCTCGTCCCTTTTAGAAAATAGTGAAATTGCAGAGAACATGGGAGCTTTACGTGCTATTGATGTGTTGATAGATATTGATCTTGGGGAAAGTGCATCCAAGGTTTCAAGATTTTCCACCTACATGCGAACTGTATTTGAAATAAAACACGATCCCGAGTTGTTGATTCTTGCAAGTACTGTGCTTGGTCATTTGGCTAGAGCTGGTGGAGCTATGACGGCTGATGAAGTGGAGCAACAGGTTATCAACTACCATTTCTTACCATTTGAGTTGAATTCTAGACCCCATTATTTGGTAATAATTTTTTATGACCACTTAAAAGTTGTTTAGAGAGGTGAAACCTTGATGCAACGGTTAGATCATCCGCATGGTGATCTGGACGTGTAGGTTCGAGTCGGAAACAGTCTTTTCGCAATGCGAGTTAAAGACTGCGTACATTATCGACCTTTCCAGAACCCGCTATCGTGTGGGAGCCTCGTGCACTGGGTTCCACCATCTACTTAAAAGTTGTTTAGAGTTGTAACTATTAAATAGCGAAGACATAAGTTTTTAGATAAATATGTGAAAATGTTGATGTAATTTGTGGTCGGAAAAAGATGAAATAGAGAGTGTTTGACAACTCCTTATATATAGTCAAAACCACTTAGAAGTAACTCATTTGAATTATAGCGTTTGAGAACTCCTTGTTAGAAGCTTGCAAAAGTAGTTCAGAAATAGAAATTTGAAAAACATCAATTTGTTGCTTACAGCTTACGAAGAAATTTCATAAACTATTTTGACCTAACAAATGATTAAAATAACCTTACAGTATCATGACAAATGCATATTTCAAGTACATAGTCACGTCCATTTATGAATGTTATACATTCATTACTTACAAGTCATTGTAGTTGAAAATCAAAATTAACTTATTCTAACCTAGAATGCAAATTACTTCCTAACACATTTACTTATAAGTTACTTTTCAAAACTACATATAGGTTGTAAATTTGTAATTCAAATCTCCTTTTAAGGAGATTCCAAATAAGTTGCTACCAAATGGGCTGTAAAAGTCATTAGCAAATAATTGTTGCATGAGACTTATCAGCTTCTGGATAACCATTTTATCCTCTTTACAAAATACTGTCAATCATACAAGTACAAATAAGCAACTTATAAACTTTTTTGGACTACTCATAAGCGATTACTAAACATTCTCTTAGTTTCCATTCTGCGTTACATGTATTTCATGTTCAGATTAAAAAAGCTTTGGATTGGCTTCGTGCCGAAAGAATAGAGTATCGTCGCTTCGTAGCTGTTCTTATTTTGAAGGTAAGCGGAAGTACACGTATTGCTGCATCTGCAATGCACCGTGTTGTTTAATTGTTTCATATTCCTCTTATTAACTTATTCAGTTTGTAAGGTGCATATTTATGGAGAGGCGCTGCTAAAAGACCAACCTTCATTATTGACACATTTTTTCACCCTTCACTGCTACAAAAACCTCTCAAGCTAGATACATAATATAGCGTGTTGTGTTAATGTGGGCTTATGGACACACACACACACGTTAACAACCACTAAAAGAAAACAATCCATAAAAATTAAACATTAATAGTTACAAACTCAAAAAAATAAAAAAAAAAATAAAAAAAATGAAGTATACACTGGACCACAACCATATGGGTTAGTCATGATATTTTACGATCTTAACTTATGCCGATTTAACATTTGTGAATCTCTAATATAATTAGTACCACCAACTACCGCCAACTCCAAAAATGAACATTTTGTGATGTCAATCTATTTTTCACCCGCTTTTATTATTATAGGAAATGGCTGAAAATGCTTCCACAGTCTTCAACATGTATGTGTCTGAATTTGTCGAGGCCATATGGTTTGCACTACGAGATCCCACATTGGCTATCAGAGAATGTGCTGTGGATGCTTTGCGAGCTTGCCTTGGTGTTATTGAGAAACGTGAAACACGTTGGCGTGTGCAATGGTATGTCTGTTGAACGATGCAAATTTCAATCTATCATCTTAAAAATAAAGTACTATTTCATGTGTTAGTTTATTAACATAATGTTCCACCCGACTGGCTATTATCCTTTTTTCAGTTTCCTCCTCATGAGGTTGTAGTTTCGCATTGTGATATAAGCACTTATTTGTGAAAATATGCAAGGTTAAGTGATTTTGATTACTTGAAACATTCAAGGTCTGCTAGTCAGGTGTTTAGTTTACTTATTTAGCTTTTGTATACGTTTCTTGTTGATAATGTAGGCTGACATAGGCAGTGTTTCAAGAATATTTTTTTTTGTTTTCTGTAGACCCTCTGATACAATCTTTGAACTAGTAAAGGTACTAAAGAAGTGGGATGGCGATGCCATCTTAGGATGTATCTGTAGGCCATATTGGGAAAATGAAGCATTTTTTTCTTCTGCTATAATTTCTTCTGATCACATGTTAAGTTATTGGTCTTGCTTATGACATAAGGTGGTAGTAGCAGTCTGTACTATGTATTGGTTTCGCCTGATTAGGCGATCCTAGCAATCTGCAGTTGTTTTTCCATCTTAATATATTTTGTCCTTGATTTTTTAGGTTCCAAGCTTGAACTATTACCTCTTCTGTTGCTTGTCATATTTACTTGTAGTCACACCACCATATATATAACCTTCACCATTTTACTTATTAAAACCATTTTATAGCATCGAACTACCTGATGTTCTTTTTAGGTATTATCGAATGTGTGAAGCAGCCCAAGTTGGATTAAGAAAAAATTCTTCAGTTCATAGCATCCATGGTTCTTTGCTTGCTGTCGGTGAACTTTTGAGGTACAACTGTTGCTCTCATGGAGGATATTTTTTGTTATTGTTTTTTTGGTTTTTTTTTTTTTTTGAGAGATTTAACCTTATTCTAATTTACACCTTTTTTTTTCATCTCAACCTTGTCTGCTTGAGCTGAAAAACAAAGTATGTTTCTTTCTTTAGATATATTTGATTTCTTCCCCATAACCACTACTTCATCAGATGCACCAGTGTAAAACTTGTCTTGTTCGAATGCACCCAAATGGTTCTCTAGTGTCTAAAATCACAAAAAATAATGGTTTTAGTCTAAACCTTATAGCAAACAAATTAAAGTAGCCAGCAGGTGTTGCTTAGGTGAATTTACAAAGTATCTGTATATTTTGTGCGATTGGTACTTTACAAAGGATTCATTACTATAGTAAAATACCAAACTAACCTGCATATTTTGTTCCAAGTATATTATTATACCACATATACGAACATACCTTTCACATACCACATTGTGTATACATATATGAATATACAACAAATACGGCAGCCCTTTTTGTCCCCAAGGCAGTATTGTATCTCTTTTTTAGGCAAACCATTAGCATAATAGCGTTTATCTTCTTTTGAAGCATCTCTTGGAAGCTGATATGAAAATAGCCTGACCTTCTGTTTACATTCTAATTTTGAAACATCAGCACATCTTTACATGGCTGGCTAAGGGTAAAATGAAAAACCTGAACCAAACCTTGTATTGGTTTGATTAAATAAGAAGCAAGTATGAACAAAAATTTGATGTATAATAGTATAGATTAGTACAACAGCATCAGTTAGATCATGAGCTTGCGCATCATCTTTACATGTCACACACATCCATGGCCGTTAAGCAGCCCTTAAAATGGTTATGGTTAAGTGGAGTGAGATGAAGAGGTAGAAGTTATGTGCGAACATAATTTCAATACTTTGGGGAAAATGAACAAAAATACGGAGTTGGTTTTGTCATATCAATTTGTTTGCTATAGACACGAAGGTATCTCATTTGATCATTTCTTTTATTTAAGGCATTTTGATTCTTTGTGCCATATTCTCCTTTTAAAAAGTTCATCTGTACATTACATTTTCAGTAAATTGTTATTTGGATTTGCAGAAACACTGGGGAGTTTATGATGTCTAGATACAGAGAGGTAGCAGATATCGTTCTTAAATATTTAGAACACAGGGATCGACTTATCCGCCTGAGCATTACATCATTACTTCCTCGTATTGCTCACTTCTTGCGAGACCGCTTTGTATCAAACTATCTAAAGGTTTGGTTATTTACTAATAATAATAATAATAAACTTTCTGGCATAATTTACCTGATATTTAGTTTTCCTCTTTTAACTGCGAAATATTTGAGCCTTTGGTAATGTTAATATAAGCAATATTTTATTTGTATAAGAGGGTGTATGCATCGGACATCATTGTGACCACACACACTTTTGTTGGAAGTATAGTTGTAATATTTATCATGATATTCACCTTTGCAAGCGTTTGTCATAGGTACAGACAGTTAATTTTATTTGGTCCGATATTCACCTTAAACGATATATTAATTTTAAGTCGAGGTTTGGAATCCTATTTTAGTTATGATAATCACAACAGAATTCAGTGTTTCATATTAACTACCATAAACAATCATTGTTTGCAATTATTATATGCTGTCAAAATGTGCAATTTCACTCGATAAAATGTGTGTTAAACAAAGCATGAGGCTCCCTATTTTACCAAGGTTCTAATTTCTAAGACGATTCACTTTAAGAATCAGCCTTCTTGGTGATATATATCCAAATGCAATGCTTAGACTCAGACCCATTACTTCACTGTAGGAATCCACTACATTTAACTGAAGATGGAAGAATACCATTAGCATGAAAAATTAAGTGTAACCTTTTAACTTCAAATTATTGTAATCTGAGGACAAATTTGTACCTCACAAGACCCTTCCCATTTACAGATATGCATGGATCATATTATAGCAGTACTACGTGTACCAGCTGAAAGGGCTATTGGTTTTACTGCTCTCGGTGAAATGGCTGGTGCTTTAAGTTTTGAACTTGTCCCTTATCTTCCAACAATCACTCCACACTTGCGTGAAGCAGTATGTACATCAACCTTCCTCATTTAAGTAATCTATTTCTAATCATCTTAATTAAAGTTTTGTTTTTTTGTTTTGTTTTTGTTTTGTCTTTTAATATGTTAAAATATAGATTGCACCACGTAGAGGGAGGCCATCGCCTGAAGCCTTGGCTTGTGTTGGTAGTTTTGCAAAAGCCATGCATCAAGCTATGGAACCCCATGTTCGCGGTCTATTGGGTTGCATGTTTTCGTCTGGTCTATCTCCGATCCTTATAACCACACTCGAACAAATAACTATCAGGTGCTGATGTATCTTCTGTTCTATTTTTTCGACTGCATTTTTTTCTTGTTATTTCAGAATGTTGGAATCATTATAACATATATGCAATGTTTCAGTATCCCATCTTTACAACCTACGATACAAGAACAACTTCTTGATTGTATTTCAAATGTTCTCTCCAAAAGCCAGGGAAAGTCTGTTGTAGCTGTAACTAGAACAACTACAACAAGTAATATCCAACATGTTTCAGATTTCAGTGGTTCAAGTCTTGTGCAACTTGCTTTGAGAACTCTAGCTCATTTCAATTTTACGGTGAGTTACCTTTCCGTATATAAGAATTTTGAAATTTACGCATCTCAAATTCCATGTTATAATAAGAACTAAGCGAGGCGAAGTGGTAAAATTGCAGTCTTACTTGATGGCACGTAAGCGTTGCTTAATTTTTATGGCCTAAAACTTGTGTACATAGTCTTTCTTCCCAAATTATCAAGGCGCGCGCCTAAGCACGCCTAGGCGCCAGAAAGGCGCATGCCCACCTGCTGCGCCTTTCTCGACATTGAGGCGCCTCCGCTACTGGAGGCGCACAAAAACGCATTAAGCGCGACCTTTTTGAGTCCCCGGGGCGCAGAAAAGCGCGACTTGAGTAGGCGACCATGTCTTGCAGGCCAACTCAAAAACGTAAACCCACCCAAACCCGTTTTCTAACTCGATATTGAAAGTTGGCTACAGTCAATTGAGTTTTAGGGTTTTCAAAAAAGTTCGAACAAAAAAAAGTGACTGCAGCCAACCATCGTTGCCGCCATCTGATTCCGGTGCCGCTGCCGCTTAGTCACTGTCGCCGCCACTCCTATCACCTGAACCTGATCTGACAGTGCTTGAGAGAGGTAATGTTTCTTTTTTTCTTAATAACTAGTTTAAATTAGTTTAACTTTAACATTAGTATTTAATTAGGTTTTTTTTACTTTAAACTTTGAAGTTGATTTTAATCAGTTTAATGTTTAAATTTTGAAGTTGATTTTAATTAGTTTAAACTTTTAAAAGTTAATTTAAACTTTAAAGTTAATTTGGTTAATTTAGTTTAAAATTTAAATAGTTATGTTATAAATATGGTTTAAATTTTAAATTTTAGTCAATCAAATAGTTAAATTTTGAATTTTAAACTTTTTAGTTAATGAAATAGTTAAATTTTAATTTTACTTAATAAAATAGTTAAATAAAATTTAAATAGTTAAATAAGTTATAAATACGACTTAACTTAATTTTTAGTTAATAAAATAGTTTAATAAAATATTTAAATAGTTAAATAAATTATAAAATATGACTTAATTTAATTAATTTAATTTTTATTTAGTAAAATAGTTTAATAAAATATTTAAATAGTTGAATGAATTATAAATAGTTAAAACTAGAATTTTAATTAATAAAATATTTAAATAATTGAATGAATTATAAATAGTTAACTTAGAATTTTAATTAATAAAATATTTAAATATTTATAAATAGATGAATGAATTATAATTTTATTTAACAAAATAGCTAAATAAAATATTTAACTAGTTGAATGGACTATAAAATATGGTTTAAAATTTAAATTGTAGTTAATAAAATAGTTAAATTTGAAATTTAGTTTATAAAATATGTAAATTTTAATTTTAATGTATAAAATATGGTTTTAAAAATTAAAATTTTAGTTAATAGAATAGCTAAATTTAAATTTTAACTAAGAAAACAGTTTAATAACTTTATTTACTTTTTTTTATTTCAGGTTGATATGGATCCAAACACTAAATTTATCGTTTTTATTAGTAATTTATAGTGCGGTTTTTTTCCATTAAAAAAGCCCACACTAGTATAAAAGGCGCACAAAAAAGCCCAAGGCGCAAGCCTTGCGTCTTAACTACTTTGTTTCTACCAAAATCTTACATCATATTTCAATAGAGGCAAATTAGAACTTGAACTTAATGTTTATTATATTTCTAAGCTAGCATTCAAGTTTCAATAGAAATCAAAGGTGTCAGTCCCAAAGTGCTTAATTTCTAAAAACAAATATCTTCTTTCATCATTTAAGCACAATTAAGTGCTGCCTAGGCACAGCACTTTTTTGGCTATGATATCAGATTTTAAAAAATTAAGTGATATATAACCAATTTGAGCTCAAGCACAGCTTAAGGGCGGCTTAAGCATGTTACTCATAACACAAGAATTTTTGTGTTTTGGTGAATGGATGAAACATTAAATGTACAGAGCTCATCCTGGTTTGTCTGGTTACGTGACCCTTAATTAAACCGAATTGACAAAAAAGAGAAATCACTGTGAAAAGTTTAGCTTTTGGTCCTTAAACAGGATGCATTATAATATCTTCATGTCAGATAGGATTTGTGCAAGTATCTATTACCTTAATTTGAATTTGATGTTATATGGAAGTGAAAATCCATGTTTCAGGGTCACGAGCTCCTGGGGTTTGCTAGAGAAGCTGTGGTTATTTATTTGGAAGATGAGGATGGTAATACTAGGAGGGAGGCTGCCATATGCTGCTGTAGATCAGTTGCTAATTCTTTTTCCAGATCTACTGGCTCACATTTTAATTCAAGTAGGACCAATCGAATTGGTCGCACGAAAAGACGGCGTCTAGTCGAAGAGGTTATTATTAAACATCATATCTCTACTATCAGTGCTAAGTAAAACGATAATTTTTTCAAAGATATTGGTGAATTCTACACCAAAATTTTCAAATGTACAACTTTCTGAAATTAAGCTTGTATCTAATATTAAAATTTAATCAATTGTAGTCGTGTTTTTCAACCTTTTCATTCCAAAATTATGTTATCCATTCTGATGTCTAAAGATACCGAGACAAATTATTTCAACTAACTAACTATATAAATGAAGTTTAACTACATTTCTCTGTTGCAAAGTTGGGATGGTTCACTATTAAATCATCTTATTTATGATGATTTTATTAATCACATCCGCATTACATGTGTAAAAAAGGAAATAAAAAGTTGAGGGCTAACATGCTACTCAAGACGAAAGTACTAGTAACCAATATTGTAAACCATATCCCTCTTTTCCTCACCTCAAAATGATTGAGTTCTTACAGAGTTGAAGACAATTTGGACATGAAATAACATTATGCAGCACAGGTACATAAATGTTTTTTTTTTCCTTTTACAGATAATGGAAAAGCTTCTTATTACAGCAGTCACAGATGCTGATGTGAATGTTCGCAAATCTGTTTTTCTCTCATTGCACGAAAATAGCAGTTTTGATGAATTTTTGGCACAGGCTGAGAGCTTGAAGTCCATTTTTGTTGCATTAAACGATGAGGTAATGTATCGATTGATCTGCAAATGTTTGCACATTTCCTTTGAATATAATACTGTAGTAGCTTCATCGCTGACATTAAGCTAAAACCATGAAGCACATATTTATTGTATTAGGGTGACATTATACTTCCCTAGAATTGAACATAGATTTCTATATCTAAACCTTTTTTTAGTACGATTACCATCCATGCAAGCCATTCACATTGGCATTCTTTATGTGATGCCACATAGGTGCAGTGATAAGTATGAGGTGCATAATGACCAAAAGAATTCTACTTTGAATTTAAGTTTCTAGTATGGATAAAACCTGAATAATGACCAAAAAAAAAAAAAAAATTCCACTACAGAACACACATACACTATGTAAAATACATCATTTGTTGAATATCAGCTGATTTTTGCCGATGATCGATAGTTGATAAAATTGAAATTTTACATGGTAGTAAAGCTGTTTCTTCTCATGTCAACATGTGTCAAATTCTTTCTTCAAACTTCAAGTTTTATTTATATTCTCCTTATATATACATACATACACACACACACACATAAAATAAATCTTTTTTTGTGCTGTAACTTCTATCTATACCACTGTTGTTTTGCTGGCTGTTGCCCTTATTCTTTTTCTGTGTATGATTCATCTAAAATGCTCTTTAGGAATTCATAGTTCGTGAGTTTGCAATATCTCTTGCCGGTAGACTATCTGAAAGGAATCCTGCTTATGTGCTTCCTGCACTTCGCCGTCATCTTATTCAACTATTGACATATTTAGGTCAAAGGTAGGAAAATGATTCTTTGACTACTGCTCTGTTAAACGTTTGCATTACCATCATCGTCGTACTATTATTTGACTGATTCATTTTTGAACACAATCTCATTTCTTATATACAGTGCCGATAGCAAATACAAAGAAGAAAGCTCCAAATTACTAGGATGCTTGATTTGTAATTGTGAACGATTAGTACGCCCATATATTTCTCCTATTCATAAGGTTTGTAAGTGGTCCACTCATGTAATACTTGTTTATTACTACACAAAAATTTCATTGTATGGCAAGTAAGCATTTCAATTTTTTTGGAAGAATGCAAGGCATAAGATGTATATTAATTGGTTTATCATCCACATTTCAGGTACTTGTCGCGAAGTTAAGAGAAGGAACTGGTGTAAATGCTAATAATGTCATTGTAACAGGAGTTCTTGCTACTGTAGGAGAACTTGCGAAAGTTGTATGACCTTTTTTTTCTTCTTAGAATACCTTTTAATTTATTTAGATGACGCAGTTGTTACATTCTTCACTCTCTTTTTAACGTTGCTATCAAACATTTGATGCTCTTTACTGGTAGTTCTGATTTTAGAGAAGCACTTTGTGTGAATGATGTTAAAGCTCTACACTTTTCTTTCTTTTAATTAGCAAAATATAAATGTTCAGCTGTACGGAGTTCCCATCTTACAGCTATGACCGGTTACATCTTTCCTGTATACTTCTGAAGTTTGAACTAAGTTTTGCCAGTCTCAGTTATTGATTCAATACTAGTCAGCATTTACAGAAGTGATATATTAATGCTAGAAGTATCTCTGGTATTATTTAGCTTAGTTTGCTGAACATATAATTAGCAGTAGTATATTAAGTTTTCAAGCAACTAACTTGGTAGTTTACTTTTGTATAGGGTGGCTATTCAATGAGGATATACCTCCCTGAATTGATGCCATTAATTTTTGATGGACTGTTGGATGCTGCTGCCATTACAAAAAGAGATGTAGCTGTGGCAACTCTTGGTCAAGTTGTTCAAAGCACAGGGTATATTATTTCATTTTCAATGTTGCTATAATTATTTTGTATTATGCTAGTCATATTTGTATGATATCCGTTTGCTAAAAATTTGTGGTCCTTTCTAACTCATGTTCTTTTTTGAGACTGGGTAATATATTATCATTTTGGCATTAACACCATTCAATTCCTACAGTGTCTTTTTTCTCAAAACACAGAACTGTATTTTACCACCCCACCTCCCCCCCTCCCCCCCTCATAAAAAAAACACACACACACAGACGAATGTGTATAGTGGTCTGGTTGAAGTTTGCACAGTAAAAAATTACTAGGTGTTTGTTCTATATTGTTGCAGTACTATGAATAATTTTAGGACTTTTTCATGCAAATGTTTGATATACCATTTTCTTAGATCCTATCTTTATTAAGTTGCAAAGCACAACAGTAGGTATGTTGTCCAATTCAGTCATATAGATCAGACAATCCAATTAATGTGTCCTAAAAAAGAAGTTTGTATGTCTATCAATAGGCTTGGTTCAGTCCGGCTAGGTTAAATCCTGGACCTGAGCCCGGTTACTATAACCATAATCGAGCCTGGGACTGCATGGTATTTCAAATCCATTATCCAAGCCCGATCCATCTGTCTTTTCAAGCCCACTGGGTAACAAAAGTAATCTCGGTCCGAAATATTGGTGTAAAACCATATTTTTAGCTCATAACTTCTTAAAAATGGTACATAAACAAAGTTTGCTAACAAATTGGGTGGTAAGGAAACCGTGTTAACAAAATAAAAGTAAGCAAAAAATTCTACATGCAAACAAAATGGTACACAAACAATATATACATTCATATGGACAATTCAAATTGGATCTCTTCCTTTACGATTCGATTACATTCCGACTCAAACTTTGTCAAAACCGTAATTAAAAAAAAAAACTTACAATAACAAAATTAAAATATTCATTTGGATTCACAATTCCAATTATAATGTTTTCAAAACAATATTTTTAAACATAATTAAAGAGAAAATTAAATTTTAAGTTTACTTGTAGAAGTTCAATAGTCAAGATCAATTTCAAAATGTGTAATCCCGTTTCGATTCAATGTTTGAAATTTACAATTTACGATTTGAATCCCATCTTGAAAACCCTGGACATGCAAGTGACAACCAATGCGTGCTCCATTTTTCATACCCACCCACTGACACCCACCAGCTATCACATTTGTGATTAATAAGGATTCGTTATACATTGCACTCACATAGCTTGATACATGCATACATACATACATACGCATATACATACAAACGTATGTGTGTGTGTGTAATTGTGTGCGTGCATGCATGTGTGCGCGTGTGTAATTCTCTCTCTCTCTCTCTCTATGTGTGTGTGTGTGTGTGTGTGTGTAAAAGCCGCCTCCAGACATGAACTAATTTAAGATGTTTCTTTTTCCTCCTACAAAAGGGTCTATGTCAACAATTTAATTTCCATAATCCAAGCATGTATTCATTTCGGCAATGCGGGACACATTCTTCCATGGATGTTACATAAACTGTATTTTTAGTGAATTTTCATGCTGTTTCATTCTCATCTCCAGCTATGTTATAACTCCATATAACGAGTACCCACAGTTACTCAATCTGCTTTTTAAACTGTTGAATGGAGAATCAGCATGGTCGACTAGACTAGAAGTATTGAAGGTAATTCGTTTTGATATGAATTTTATTTCAGGTTTTCTTATTTCTAACATTCAAGAGATTGCTAATACATAATTTAGGTCCTCGGTATAATGGGTGCCTTGGATCCTCATGAGCATAAGCGAAATCAGCAATTATTACCTGGTTCTCACGGGGAAGATAACTGTCCAACAAGTGATACAAATCAACAGATTGTTTCTATGGAAGAGTTACCTACGGACCTCTGGCCTTTGTGTGCAACTTCCGAGGATTACTATGCTACTGTAAGTTAATTAACTGAGAAAGCACAGCATATTCCAGTTTTTTTGTACACTGTGCAGTGCAAGTAAATCATTATCCGAATGTTGGTTGCGTCAATTAATTTCATTGTGCCTGACATACATGTACAATGCATAGGTTGCCCTTACTTCACTTATGCGAATCCTTCGAGACCCTTCTCTTTCCAGTTATCACCAAAAGGTGGTAGGGTCTCTCATGTTTATATTTAAGGTAATCATTGTTATATCATACAACTATTTTTTTAAGCTGTTTTGGATTATCTACCTTGGTCACCAATTTTTTTTAATGATGCAAACCAGTCGATGGGCTTGGGTTGTGTTCCATACCTACCAAAGGTGAGTTGATATAGCATTTCAATATTTTCCCGCTGTTTTAGTTTTCTCTTGTTCATGTACTTGTTGAATCAATTTGAAATATCTTTAGTATCAAAAGAAGCAGGGTAACCAAATCTTGAGAAATAATAATTTTGACCCAAAAGGAAACTTATAGGAAATGATTTTGTAACTTCCTGTTGTATATAACCTTTGCAAGTCTATTTCATTAGAATTAATTTTGTCTTATTAACTGCAATGTTTTGTTTTGTGCACTGTATATGGTAAATGTTTTACTTTGCGTGTTTTCAGGTTCTACCAGAACTTCTGCTGGCTGTTCAAAGTTGTGAAGATGGGCTAAAAGAGTTCATAATTTGGAAGCTGGGAAATTTGGTGTCTATTGTGCGCCAGGTATAATTGGTGTTTTAATCAGCATGTTGTTTTTTCATGTGTGGATTTTATTTTATTTTAATCAGTGAAGCATGGAAAATATTTTTCTTTGTGTGCAGCATATACGTAAGTATCTACCGGAATTGTTGTCCCTAATTTCTGAATTGTGGTCATCCTTTTTCACTCTGCCTGCTACAAACAGATCAGGGCAAGGCTCACCGGTATGATAGGTTTTTATAACTGCTTGGTTCTCTTATGGTTTAATGTTAATATTTAACCGTATCAAATTTAAGCAGTCCAAAATATAATAATACTTGTCATTTTATTTCGTTGTCAGTTTATCCAGTTGGCTATGTTTTATTTGGTTCCAGGAGAAAAAGCTTTTTCTTGCTTGTTTAGTAAAACATATCGTATCTTATTTCTCTTCTGTTTCTTGGAGTAACAAGGTTCATTCAGATTCAGTTTAGTATTGTCGTTCTAATGTAGGAAAATATATATACATTTGTTCTCACTTTTGTGTATAATTGGTGTTTATTATTCAGTGGAAATATACAAAATATGATATTTATTATTCAGTCCAGCATCATTGATATCGTGCTGTTGTGATAATTGTTTATACATGTGGGTTAATAACCTGTAAGCAACATGTTATGGAAGTTTTGCACCTTGAAATAATGAACAATACCTTACTGCGAACATGTTGAAGCATGGATTTTAGTTTTCATCAAATACCTTTTTTCCCAATGCAGATTCTTCATCTTGTTGAAGAACTTTGCATAGCTTTAAATGATGAATTCAGAACTTATCTTCCAGCGGTTCTTCCATGCTGTATACAAGTTCTGAGTGATGCTGAGCGGTGCAATGACTATAGCCATGTTCCTGATATACTGCATACTCTTGAAGTGTTTGGTGGTTTGTGTCATTTGTCTTTTCATATACGATGATCTTATTTTTTTTGGGTTGTAGTTTTACAAACAATTTTTCCAGCAGGGTCAGAATTTTATGTTGTTCCTCTGAATCATGTGCAATAGAGATTGATGTCCAACGAACTTGCATTTTTTAACCCTTAATGGTATTACGAGCGTTACGGCACGCGCTTCGCGCGTGATGAAAATGGCTGAATTGTTTTTCTACAAATTGTATTTATTTAATACATTCAAAAGAAAATGATTTCCATATATATTTAGTCATATTTTTGTGTTAATCATACGTAGCTAATTTGAAAATTTATTTCTAAGTTGCAATATCTAATTTCTTGTGAGTTTAAATTTTTATTTATATTATTAATTAATAAAAACAAATTTGTAAAGTAGTTTATTTGCTAGATCCTATTTTTAAGTGATATTAAGACTTAGTAAATATTTGTGGAGGAAATTTTGAATTTGTAAAAGAAGCTTAACTGTCAAATCCTAGTTTTAAGCGATGCTAAATCTTTAATAATAGTTGTAATAGCTTTGGTGTCACACTTTTTTGGTATCAACGTGAACTATCAAAACCGCCCGTTTATATATTATCAAATCTTAATCACTAAAAATATGATCTAATATTAAACCCTTTTTACAAATTCAAACCCCTCATAAAAGTAGGATCTAATAATTAAACATGCTTTCCAAATTCAAAACGCTTCTAAAAATAAGATCTAAAATTAAACTTTATTTACAAATTTAAAATACTTCTTTACAAATATACAAATCTTAATATCACTTTAAAATAAAAAATCATTTTTTTACTAATTTAAACATATACAATTTATAAGGAAAACAATTCACGCGCGAAGCGCGTGCCGTAACACTCGTTTTAATAATATATATAGAGAGACATTTTTGGTATTTCATACTGATACCAAAAAAGTGTGACATCATCAAAGGTAAATTTGGAAGTTCGCGATCGGACCAAAAGTTTGCGCTTCGAAACCAACTATTAATAAAGAAAAGATTTACATGAAAAAAGAAAAACATGTGTTAAAATAAATTTAAATTGGAGACATCGGAGAGAAAATGCATGCAAGATAGGAAGTCGAAGTATGACACATCTCTCCAAATTTTTATTTGATTAGCATTCATAATTTGCTTCTTAGAGTCAAATATCCTTAATATTGTTTCTGTTCCAGAACTCAATAAGGCGATTAAACAAATTCCGTTAAATCCCAAATCAATAATAATGAGATTTTTCATTCCCAATTTAATAACATGAAAAAAACAAAATTCCGATTTAGTATGAACTTCTTAAAACCAGCAACATGATTAGTAAGATTACAACGATGATTGAGTTTTATTATTATTATTATTATTATTATTATTTTATGGGAGGAGTTGGAATTTTATGGACAGCCTTAAATATCAGTACATTGATGACATATTGTGATTAGGATAGTGATGCTTCTAATTGTCATATAGGAACCTTGGATGAACACATGCATATGCTTTTTCCAACACTTATCCGCCTGTTTAAAGTGGATACTTCAGTAGATGTCAGAAGACGCACCATTAAAACTATTACCCATCTTATACCTTGTGTACAGGTAGGCAATAATAATTTTATTACCATCTCATCTATAAAAAAAGCATGTCAGCTGTGTATTTATTTATAAGTAACTTGAATATTTGTCTCAGGCCAGTGGTCATGTGTCATCACTAGTGCATCATCTTATTTTGGTCTTGGATGGGTAAGAGATCATACCAACTTCAGTTAAATCTCTATTATTGATTAAATTGTGTTCACCGTTCCAAACTGTGTTTTTATACTGCATTTGTGTGACAACCCGCATCTTCAAACGCATCGATTCAAAGCCTAAAGTGACTTTCGAACTTGCGTCGTGCCAAGAAGTACGAGCCATCGGTTTAAAACATTACAGAGGCTAAGATAAAATTTAAAACATTACACACTTTCAGATCTTACAACAGAAGGAATTAAATTATAAGTACCGAAAATAGACATTTCAAAAAAAAAGTCTACAAAAATACTTGGTTCATATACAATGTTTTCAAAGTACAATATAAAATCCGATAGACATTTAATACAGTAAATAGCTACAGAAGGAACAACGAAAAATAATGAAACTCCAGTGCTTAGCTCCTTTCTCCATGTATTATACCGGGGCCAAATCAACTTCTGCCTTGTCTTCTTGTGGTGGGGAAAATGAAAGAAGTGGGTCAGATAAAAGTCTGGTGAATGAATTGTATTACTAATATATACTGATCACATGTAATTGATTTCATTTATAATATACTTGACCTAGGATATTCTATATGTGTTTGTGAATTACTTATTAGGTTGGACACCTTAACCTAAGGAACATGGTTTTAAATACACATACCCCCAACATTTTATGAAGTTTTACACTTAGATTGAACAACTAATCGAACCTCAAAACAATGACAGATTGGATTAATAACCTCTGGAACTACTCCTAACATAGGATTGCATATAATATTGCCATTGGGACTACATTCTCCCAACTACGACTACAACCTATCGTACTTACGCATTGAGAGGAGCCCACAATGCCGACTCGTGCCGAAAACATCTTAGGATCCGTTGCATTCGTGTCCAAGTTCAATGGTAACACCACTTATTGCTTCGTGCCGGCTGTATCCATTGAGGAACTTCTCGTTAGTGTCGGACCATGCACCGTGCTAGACATCCACGAATAGTGCCGCACATACACCAAAGAACCTTCTGTTAGTGCCGTGTGCTTAGCACACCCTCGCGATCGAACCGCATTGTATCGAATGTCAAGTTCCCTGAACGAATAGTTTCTATACCTAATTGCCTCTGTACACATCTATCTAGTCTCATAACATCCAAAAGTCGAGAATTAGAGAACTAATTTCCTTATTAATATACTAACACATATATATATACACACACACACACATAACAGAGACATATATATGAACCTAGACCTTAGGCCAAGGTTCAATCTGTGCCTGAAATTCGATGAGCGGTCGACCGCCGGCTATTGTAGCGGCCGACCGCTCGCTGTTGACCGGCTACAGTAAACCCGTTGACCGGTAGATTTTAATTAGCGTTAATTTTTGCTCGTTAATCCTTTGTTGATTAATTTTTAACATATTTTTCTATCTATATTTAAATCGTCATACTAGTAACTATGATTTTAATAGTAAATTGCATCTTGTTTGACTGGGGTTATCTCTCGATAATTTTCTATGTACAACCTATTATTTTACTCACACAATTTCAATTGGTAGATTTTACCAAGTACACAGGCAAATATCAAAATCAGTTTAGGGTGAAATCAACATGGTTTTCAATCAGTTCATATTATACCCTAAAAATTATTACAAACTCAAATCAACTTCTCAATTTAAATCAAATTAAATTAGACAGGGGTTACATCGATTCAACATAATTTACATTCATATTCAAATATAACTTCAATTTACTGAATAAGCAAAACTTCAATTTAAACCTCTATTTCAGATTTAAATCAGATAGACCCCTAAATCAAATAGACATATAATTAAATTCAATTACTTGTAAATCTCCGCATCTTAATAAATTACTCACTCACATCGTGTAAGGTTTTTCCCTCTTAATTCGCCTTGAATCATCTTCGTTTTGATTTGTTGATTTCTCCCTTCCGTTTGATTTTATCTTCAATTTGATCGTCTTCTTTTCTTTTTAATCTTTGATTTTAATCTTTAATTTTGTTTTTATTTTTATTTTTGAAGAAAGTTAGAGCCTTGGCACAACGGTTAGATCACTCGCATGGTGATCTGGACGTCCATGTTCGAGTCCGGAAGCAGCCTTTTCGCAATGCGAGGAAAATGCTGCGTACATTATCGATCTTCCTAGAGTCCGTTTTCGTGCGGGAGCCTCGTGCACTGTGTTCCATTCCTTTTTATTTTTGAAGAACTAGTTGATTTGAAGAGGAACGAAGAGTTTTGGGAGTTTTGGTACAATTAACGTTCTCAGACAAAGTATGCAGGGTTTACAATCTTATTTATAAGTGCATAAAACTATCGTGGCCGTTAGATTATAATTTATTTAAATCCGGACCGTTCGGTCTAGATTTTTCCTACCCGACAGTGCCTAAGCGGTCGACCCCTAGGTTTGCGGTTGACCCCTAGGGCTCGACCGGTCCCGGTCAAGATGTCGACCGGTAAAACTTTAAATTCCTTCCTTATATATATTTTAATTATTTTTCTATTTTAAATATTTAAACTCTGATAACTTTTTCATATGAACTCCGATTTCGAAATTTTACATATGAAAGTTGTCTAGAAAATCGTCACGAATGCAAGGTGTAAGTGTTGTAGCCAAATTCGGACGTTTGCTCAAAATTCAATTTTATCCTCAGTATTAATAAAATTAATTTCTTTTAATAAAATTTTGGTTAATCTTGCGGGATGCTACAATTTGTGTATATACGGTACGAGTTCAGCAATCATTATATATACATATTAATTAATCTTAAGTAAGCACTAACACATTCTTGACTGTCTTATCATCTAGATGTTAACCAAAGACACATGCTTCACATCTAGATGTTAACCAAAGGCACATTTTTGACATCTGGGTGTCTTGATTTTTCAAATATCTATATGTGTGTCTTTGTTTATACATTTCTATTTTTTAATGCACTATCATCTAAATAAAATCTTTTGTCTCGAATAGTATAGAAATGGTAACCTCATTGCATATCATATATTTGGTAGATAAACTGTTTATGCTTAATGTAATATACAGCTATGCGGCCGCAAAACATATTCCATATAATTTTTGCTGGTTCAATTAAATTATAAATTAGCAATTTAGAATTGTTTATTTTGCCATTCATCTGTTTTTTCACTGCTTGCAATATGCAGGAACGACGATGAACTAAGAAGGGATGCTGCTGATGCTCTTTGTTGTTTGGCTCGTACCCGTGGGGAGGATTTTGTAATTTTTATACCACCGATCCAAAAAGTATTATCAAAACATATACGGGTAATTTTCTTTTTGTAGCTTCTGATACTGATGCCTAATTGATGAATTTTTTAAAACTTTGCTAACTTGCTTATAACCCACTTGTTTTAGCATAGAGAATTTGAGAAAGTAAAAAATTACCTACAAAGTCGGGAACCACTTATGCTGGATAGTTCATCTGATCGACTTCAGCCTATTAACTCAATCAAAAGTCCTAGTAATGATATGGATGAAGAAGAAATGGAAATGCACAGAAAAAACAAAGGCCATCAAGTATTGTACATTCTCTTCAAATATGTTTTCCTGTTAGGCTAGGCTAACCTATTTGGGGTATAAAATGTCACTCTTTCAATTGTTGAGTTTAGGTTACTTTTTGCATTTATTCAGTAATTAGCAATTCACAATATATTTATTGTATAATCAGAGAGGAGGAGGTGTTTGATCACTTTAGCACACTCAATTTAGTGGAGATGCATCAAATGGTGTGAATGCACCTATAACATTGTGTAGTTTAGTAATCCAAAAATCATTTTTTCTAAAATACTTTCATGATTTTTTTGTTTATTTTGTTTTGTTTTTGGTGGTAATCATGTGCGTGTGCACATACATACACACGTATCTTATAACTCTGTCAGTATTTTCTTAACTTCGTTTTGCAAATACTCAAAAATGAACACACATAAGATCCCTCGCCTTTTTGATTAAATTTACAAAAACAAACAACTAAATCATAGACCTACCTTTATAGGTTAATGATGTTCGATTGAGGACAGCATGTGAAGCTTCTCAGCGGAGTACTAAGGAAGACTGGGCAGAATGGATGAGACATTTTAGCATTGAACTGCTCAAGGAATCCCCATCACCAGCACTGCGGACATGTGCAAGGCTTGCACAAGTGCAGGTACACCAATTATTTGTAATTTCTGTTCCATGTTGCTGTTACTTGCATTAAACACCCACAGATTTAGCAAAAACATTCTCCAAGATATGGTTTTCAAAATGGGGTCTGAGTTGTAAATAGTAAACTTCAAGTTTTAAATCAAAAATGGATTTAAATCATGTGTAATATGCATATGAATTTATATGCTAGAAATTTGCGCAGTTATCAAATAACATGTATCTAAAATGATGAAATTGGTTTTTATCTTATTTTATTTTTCTGTGAAACAATAAAATTTGAAATGTAGGTACTAAGAAGTAATCTTGATATTTCTTATTTCCATATGGATTTGTTATCCAACCTTTTGACTAGGCCATATTCGAACGATTGAATCAATAAGCAGAAATCCAGAACGTTAACCGCTAAACTTGGGTATCAAACAAGTCAAGAGACGAAGTTACCAACTTGCCAAAGACTTTCAAAAGTAGCAAGCATGCTAGACAAATCCGAGTGCAAGATCCACGCTCAAGCATGGACCAAAGTCATGGATCGGTACCGATGTACCGATCCATAGAAGTTTCCCCAAACTTCTTCAGCCTTCATGAAGTGTAATGCTAGAGCCCTCGTCAACTCAAAAATGCAATTGAATGATGGTTCGATTACCATACACAACTCAAACAATTGATGGACGAACCGAATGCTATACTCATTTCTTGTTTTTATTTACTTTCTTCACTCTTTTCTCCGCTATACTCATTTGGATGTTTGTGCCATATTTTGTTGCTTTCACCGAGAGATACATAAATGCGGTGACTTGAAACTTGAAAAAGTTTAAGATGACGAGACAATCAACTAGGAAGATTGCCGTTGGAGGAAATCAACAGGGGGTAGCCAAGAGACGTCCTTAGAATCTAACCCTCCATCCATGTACATAACCAGGGATGAGATAGAAACCATGATGACGGAAATACAAGAAAGGATGCTAGCCCGCCAAGTAGAGACGATGGAAGGATTTTTTAAGAGAATGAAACAAATAGGAACAATCAGAATAGCTGCAAACCAGAATCAAAGGTCTGAAGCTGGATCAAATGCACCTGAGAGCAGAGTGGAGAAACCTGGAGCGACATCCGAAGGAGTTGTCCAGATCGGTACCAATCCCTAAGCATCGATTGATACCGATTCTCAAGAACACGGGGGCATGACCAATATTAACTTGGGTGGAAACGGAGCACATCCAGGGAACAATGCTGAGCATCTGAATGTCAATCAGAATGTAGATGCACAATCGGAGGAGTACGTGTCAGAATTCCCTCGTGGGAACGGAGGACAAGTTGAAAATGCAAACTTGAGAGTTCCTTTAGATGATAATGACAGACTTGCTAAGACGATGAAACAAGCAATGAGGGGTAGATTACCTAACCGAAGCCTGGAGGATGCGAACAAGGGTACTTTGAACATTCAGTACTCTAGGAACCCGCCTGATTTTAAGCTGCCTACGTTGGAGGCATATGATGGAAAGACAGATCCAACGGTTCATTTGATGAGGTAGTCTGACACATGAAAGTGTTGGGTGCGTCTGAAGAAGTGATGGGACGATGCTTCCTTTGTATCTGACATATTTGGTGGCATTATGGTTTAGACAGTTGGAAAACAGTTCGACCAACACATGTGCCGAATTGGTGGACAAATTCATGGAACGGTTCCGGGTCCATATTTTACGACCCAAGATGTAATGACGCTGTCAAGTGTGAAGCAGAGGGTCATAAAGACCCTCATGAGTTTTTTGACGAGATTCAATGCGGCAGCTACTGCGGTTGATAGGCTGGATCCATCAGTGGTTCTGATGGCGATAGTTTCAGAAATGACCAGTAAAACAGATTTCAAGATTGCTCTGGAACAGTATCCACCGATGTATCTCGTCGAATTTTATCATGAGGTCAAAAGATACCCGCATTAGGAGGACACTGAAGATGAAAAGGAAGAAATTAATGCTGTGGATGGCGGAGGATCGTCTGGAGTAGGATCTAGCAAAGATAAAGGAAATCCGAAGATGGATGATGGCTTTGGAGGATCAGAGCGGCTGAGAAGTGAGCTGAAATTCTCTTCTTACACGAAATTGAACGAGACCCTAGAGCGGATTTACCTTGATACCAGGGGACGTGTCCCTTATCGAAAACCAACGAGGAGAGAGCCTACTGATCATGAGAGGTCAAGACAGTACTGCTTGTTCCACGATCTGGGCGGACATAACACAAATGATTGCAGACACATGCGTGATATAATCGAGGAACATGTCAGAAACAACTAATTATAGCAGTATGTGAGAAATCGAGCCGCTGTGGTGGAATAAGAGCAGCCATCATCTACGATAAATGGAAACTGCCTTGGACCAAGGTCAATGATAGTCATCTCGTGATTGGGTTGGCGAGAAATCAGGTTCGATTCTCGCACTTTATTCTCATGTTCAATAAACGATGCAATATTACAGTCGAGCCACTTAATCGTGTATGGGACATCAATCGATCTCCAGACACACTCTGAGCTGTAACGTCCGGTGAGGCGGTTGTCATGATGTTTGACTTAATGTTTGTTAATGTTTGCATTTGAACCCTGTAAATGGATGCTTTATTTTTGAATTTCACTTGAATGTGATGATCGATATTGATCGTGGTAATTTCGTCCGGAGAGACGGGACGATGACCACAAGGTACAAGTTACCGGAGAGCAAGTGGATTGGACTTGCACGGAAAGTAAGTCACATCGTCGGAGTGTGAGCGGATGAGCTTGCTTGGTCACCGAGTCCCTTTGTTGGAGAGCAAGCAGATTGAAGTTAGCAGGGATCTGGATAGATCGAGCCCTAATTTGGATGCTTAACGATCCGGAGAGATCGTGGACTTAGCTATCGGTCCGGAATGACCATGGATTCAATCAACGATTTGGAGAGATTGTGAATTTAACTGAAAATGCCATGGATTCCACTAACGATCCGGAGCGATCGAGATTTCAACTAGTGATCCGAAGAGATTGAGCTTTCGACTAGTGACTCGGAGCGATCAGGAATTGAATCGGTCATCGAATACATGATTCAGAGAAATTGAGATCTAGACTTTGGCTTTAAACGCCATTTGACCTTAAAACGATTCTTTAGCGATTATCGAATCGAGCCACTGATTTCAACACGTAACTGCTAATTTCCAGATGAACACGGGATGATCGTGATTCGCGACACGGCCCACGACTTACCGATTCCGGGAGAAAGAATGATTGTTTGCGACCGACACTCAGACGAGGACTTGAGTCCTTAGCTAACACGGTCTAGAGCGATCTTTGATTTACATGTGAATCCAAAAGAACATGATGATTCGCTATAGCTTGATCGGCTGATAGCCAGAAAATTCAACCACTAATGTCGCATCGACTGTGATATCTGTTCTTGAGCAAAGCACACCTTCCATTCGCAAATCGTGCTTTGAGGGATAAGTGTTATTCAACATTTTGATCAGGCCATATTCGAACGAATTGAATCAATCAAGTAGGAATCCAGAACGATAACGCCTAAACTTGGATATCAAAAAAGTCAAGAGACGAAGTTACCAACTTGCCAAAGACTTCCAAAAGTAGCAAGCATTCTGGACAAATCCGAGTGCAAGATTCACGCTCAAGTATGGACGAAAGTCATGGATCGGTACTGATCCATAGAAGTTGCCCCAAACTTCATCAGCCTTCATGAAGTGCAATGCCAAAGTCCTCGTCAACTCAAAAATGCAATTGAATGATGGTTCGACTACCATACACAACTCATACGATCGATGGATAAACTCGATGCTATCAATCAACATTCAAGCCAAGGAATTCGATCAAATTCAGGCTTGTATCAACACAACTAGATGCCAATAACAAAGGCACATGCCATGCTGGCCACTACATCAACTCGAAAAGGGATTTGTCATCCATCTTATGGATCGGTACCGATCAATAGGGCACCGATCCATGGAAATTGATGACGTGGCCACATCCTTCTTCGAGCAACTTCCTCTGATAATGGAGAGTGTGTGTATGATCATGAATGAGCAAATTTCGTAGCCTTTGACTACAAATAGACATGGAGGGGCATCATTTGGGGATCTTTTGGCTCTCTTAACAATTTTCTATATATTCTTTTTGTAATCCCGAGGATCAATACCGATCCATAAGAACAACAGTTATAAACAACAACCAAATCAGCAACAAAGTTAAGTGGACGTAGGCAACGATTAGTTGAAACACTAAAACTTTTGTGTCTTATTGTTTTTTGTTTTCATTTACTTTCTTTACTTTTTTCTCTACTATACTCATTTGGGTGTTTGTGCTACATTTTTGGTGCAAACAAGATTAAATGGTTTTTGTTTCCAATGGGTTTGAACTTTGAACTGAATCTTGATTTAGAATTTGAGGATCAAATTGGAATTGGTAAAAGTCGATTCAAGACGGGAATCAAATAGCAAGATTTTAGTATTTTTGATTAACCCTCCAAGATACTAACAATATTTGTATGTCAATATTCATAGTAGTTGAATGTACATATTTAGCTCTTTAATTGACTTCCACGGATAAAAAGGCAGAGTTATACATACATACATATAGTGTTATATGTGCGCGCGCTTAACCCTCCGTGTTGTGATGTGTTTTATTGATATTACAAAATTGCAGCCTCTAGTTGGACGTGCATTGTTTGCTGCTGGTTTTGCAAGCTGTTGGGCACAAATGAATGAAAGTGCTCAAGAACAATTAGTGAGAAATCTGAAGACCGCCTTTTCTTCTCAAAATATTCCACCTGAAATTTTGGCAACATTACTCAATCTGGTAAGTACTTAAGGAATACATACCTTTTGTATACATTAAATTGGATTGTTCTGCTAGAAGTCCCTTAATATACTGTAAATTCTCCAAATTGTTCGAATAATGTAATTTTTGCATTACCAGCAAGAGTTAGATCAGGCAATACAAATATTGAGGTATAAGTTACAGGTATTGATAATTCCAGATAGGTTATTAAAGATTCTATGTCAGAAAACACCTTAACCACTGTCAAGGTATCAATTTACTTTTACAAATGCTTCTTAATTACTGATAATGGCTGAGTTGATCAGGCGGAGTTTATGGAACGTGATGAAAAACCTCTTCCAATTAATACAAGGTTACTTGGTGCTCTTGCTGAAAAGGTTTTCTCTCCATATATATTATGCAATTTCGTTTTGACTTATGTTTTCTAACCAAATACATTGAATCATGCTTATTTTCCTTTTTCATTAGTGTCGAGCATTTGCCAAAGCACTGCACTACAAAGAAATGGAATTTGAAGCTGCACGATCTAGAAGAATGGGAACAAATCCTGTTACAGTGGTTGAATCCCTTATTCATATTAATAACCAACTGCACCAGCATGAGGTCAGTTTCTATGACTAGTATATTGCAGCATATAATTGTTGTCACGTTTGTTTTATGTTTCTTATAGTGGGTTTTGGTTTTTGCTGTTGTTTATGACATTTCTATGTTTTACTTATAGGCTGCTGTTGGGATACTTACATACTCACAACAGCATCTGGGTGTCCAACTAAAAGAGTCTTGGTATGTTTCTTTAGCTAGAGTACTGTGTAGCCATATTATTGGCTTTTATTGTGATGCTTCTCAACGATAACCAAAATTCACATGATCCACCTACTTTGGTTTAAATTGGTTGAATTTAGGTATGAAAAATTGCAAAGATGGGATGATGCACTCGAAGCATACACTGCAAAATCATCTCAGTCTTTGAACCCACTTATGAATTTGGATGCTACACTTGGTTAGTGATTGTTATGATTTGTTAACGTAAAATATAGCAACTATCATTGTTTCTTTACAATGCTACATTGTTGTTATACTACTTTGTGTGTTATGCTAAAGATGGAACACAAGGATAATTTATTTGCATCCCCACTTTTTCTTTTACTGATACACTCATTGCATAATTGTATTGTGTAAAGATTTCATTTTACTTACTACCTTCATTTGATGACCCATGGGATCATTTTCTTCCATCTTACGCCTAAATTTCCACCTTCCGTGCAAGCGCGGACCTGTGCAGTTAAAGCGTTTAGTGGTTCTATAGCGGTGGATGTGCAAAAAATTATAGGGGATATAGCGGAGGTGCAAAAAGTTTCATTACATATATAACCAAATATTTAAATTTAATTTACTCTCGTTCTCACACCATTTGTGTAGGGAAAAAAAATATATATTTTAATTTTATATAACAAAACTGAAGAATATCATGATTTATGCAGACTAGATTTGGTGACTACAAAAGGTTTCTAACTTATATTGAGCATTTATGCCTTAAAATTAGATCATTAACCTAACTTTATTGATTTGATTTATAAGAGAAAACCACTCAAATCAACCTTTGAATATTAATGTTGCGGAAGCGGGTGCTAAAAAGCCTTGGTTTAGCAGGTGTAGCGGAAAATAATAGGGCTTAAAGCGGATCTACTGTTTAATAGTGCTAAATTGAAATAGCGTAGCGGCTGGAGAACGCTATGCGCTATAACGGAGATTTAGCGGAGCTTTAGCGAGGCTTTAATTGTACAGACGCGGACATTAAATTTCCTGATTTATTTTGCATTCTTGTAATAAATATTCTTCCTGTAATAAACATTCTTCTTGTAATAATAAATATCCTTGCATTACTTCCGTTTTTAGGTATTAGATTACGCCTCATTTTAAATTCAGCATCGACAAAAAGTTGCTCTGGCTTTCCTCTTAGTTTTTTCCTTTGCTCTTGAAAACTTATTGTGATGGATTATCATCTATCTTATTATTGCATATATGCTAAAAAAGAATCGCGATGTTGCCTTTTAATATAAGGTCGAATGAGGTGCCTTGCTGCTTTAGCTCGCTGGGAGGAACTGAATGATCTTTGCAAGGAGCAATGGACTGCTGCTGAACCAGCTGCTCGACTTGAAATGGCACCAATGGTTTGTTTCGAATGCATTGGCATCCACAGTCAACACGCATAAACATTTTGTTATAATTAATACGCTTTAGTGATTTATTTCCTTCAATTTAGGCTGCCAATGCTGCTTGGAATATGGGTGAGTGGGATCGAATGTCTGAATATGTTTCTAAATTGGATGATGGAGACGAAAGCAAACTTAGAATTGTTGGTAATACCACTACAAGTGGTGATGATAGCAGCAATGGTGCCTTCTTTAGAGCTGTTCTTTCAGTTCGTCGCCATAAGGTATCACTTGTTTAAAATGAAACGTCCAGTGTAGGTTTTTTCACAATTCTACTGATAGTACTGTTGTTTTCTCAGTATGATGAAGCACGTGCGTATGTAGAGAGAGCAAGGAAATGCTTGGCAGTTGATCTGGCTGCATTGGTTAGAATCTTAAATAGTCTGTATATTCAACAATCAACAAGAAAAGTGTCATTTCTTTTTTTAAAAAAGTCTTTTGATTTTGTGAAGTTAATAAGTCGACAATCAATTTCTTAGAACATTCGTTAACTTGGTTAAGATATTTTCTTGCAATCGAAATAAAAAATAACATGAAAATTTGTTATTTTGTGCATCAAAATCAACGTTTTGATTTTTCTTTTTCTTTTAAGAAGCAATAAATTACTTTTAAAAAACTATTCAAATGGGTAAAGTAGCATTTGTTGATGATTTCTTCATGTATTTTTGATTAAAAAGAACATAACAAAATCAGTGATAAATTGGGTAACTATCAGTTTTATCGAATTTTGTATACTCATAAAGAGTAAATGAGTAAACGAGAAAGGATAATTGTTTGACTAATGCTTGCAATTGCATAATATGTTGCTTCTTTGGTTTTACATAGGTACTTGAAAGCTACGAACGTGCTTACAACAACATGGTTCGGGTTCAGCAGTTGTCAGAATTAGAGGAGGTCAATCTCATATAACATTAAATGTTCTTCATTTATATAGTCCTAAGAGCATCTCTTTTTGTGTACTTCATTCATTCTAACAAAATGGCCAATACAGTAAAATTGAGCACCAGTTGGTCTTCAGTTTACCAAATTGGGGAACAAAAAAGGATTCTTCATTTTGGCCAACGCCACTCTTTTTCATTAAACATGGAGAGTGAGCTCTGCAATTAATAAGATGAACAATTGAAGATACAGTTGTACTTGATTCTCCGTTTTGTCAAAATGCAGAATTAGACATAACTATTGGAGATGCTCTAATAACGTGGTTTTAAGCACCTACAGTAAATGGTTTGAGCTACTTCTTTATGGTTTTGCAGGTCATCGATTACCGTACTTTACCAATTGGCAATCCTGTTGCTGATGGACGAAGAGAACTAATTCGGAACATGTGGAATGAGCGCATACATGGAGCAAAACGTAATGTTGAGGTTAATTTCTGTTCCTACTTTTGAACGAAATAGTTCTGTTCTTTAGAAGTTGTTATATGGTCGCATCACGATTCATATATTTTTCACTTCTAACACCTTGGAATTTACTGCACACTGTCATTCATCTAACAGGGTTGGCTGTGTTTATCGAGGTGATTGTGTGAGTTGACATTTGCTTGATTTTTGAGACATGGGACAAAATAAACGGAAGTTGGTGTTTATTGTTAAATTTAGTTAGTTTAGTTTAAACATTGGGAAGTTTGTTAAGGTTTTAATAAGCACAAGTCGCTATGTTGAAGGTTTTCTCAATGACCTATTCTATTTGATTGAATTTGAGTTCACCTGACATAAGTGAGTTTCTATTTTCTAACTGATAAACCCAAACAAATCTCAAATCATTTCTACAAGAACTTCGAGGTAGGTTGAAGAAATAATGGCATATTTCATTTTGCTCATAATGGATAAACAATACCATTCTGCAAAATACATTTTAATTAATTGTTTTCATATTATATTATTTGATCCTCATTTGGTTATATAAGACAGACGGATAAATGTAATTCCAGGTCTAAAATAAATAGCGTGTATTAAAAAGGCATGTAAGAATGGGAATTGAATTTTAAACTTATTACAACATGAAATATGTAATATGCCTACTTAGGAATTCATCTCTTTTTTATTTCTTTATATGGAATCAGACATTTGAAAACAATTATTTGGACGAAAATCTTTGTGAATGAACATAGAAAATTATTTCAAATTCCCTATGCTTATTGGCATATAAAGTACATTCAATACAGTAAGAGGACACAGTACTGATGGTACAGTTAGCTGTACCATGGTATATCATAATACAAACCTTAGTTGCTACCAGAGGTACAACCATGAAGGTGTACCACTAGTACAGACTCATATTCCTTTATTGAATAACTTGTATTATAATGCGATATTGACAAAAAGATTAAATTGTGCATATGTCAAGTAATTAACTAAAAAAATGAGATCACATTTTATTTTAAAATCTACAATAGCAAATCATTAGAGTAAAAACCAAAACTTTTTGCAATTATTTTAAAGCTGGTAATATTAATCTTCTTTACTCAATTATTTTAAAGCTGGTAATATTAATCTTCTTTACTCTGCATGCTTCATCATGCATAAGATGTTCAATATCCCCACGTGGTCTATTTTTCCAAACATGGGCCGTTTTTAGTACACACCATGTTTTTTTAATTGGTATTCCACTTCTACAAGGATGCTTTTTTAACTTTTTGTTTATGGTCGCTATTGTTATGATCTACATAATTACTATAATTGTAATGACCACAGACATAACCTCGACCATGATCTATCTCCTTTGGAGCAAGTTTTAAATTTCTGGTTTCCGATTCTGTTCCGGTCATCTGGAATTATTAAATTTCCGGTTCCGTTTCAAAATTTTTGGAAATTTCGTTCAAATTCTGGTTCTGGATTTAGGTATATTTTACGTTGTTTGACATCTATTATGTCAAAGTTATCAAGCTTTTATTTTTTGAGCCCACTAATATCTACCTATAAGAACATAGTTTAGAAGCCCATTACGTTGATGGCTCGGTTTTCCAGCAAGCAGAGAAAAAAGAAAGAAAGGAAGCAAAAGCAGACAAAGGCATGGAAGACAGAACTGCCGGATCAGATGCTTGGTTCGACATTCACTAAAATGCAAAAAACAAATATTTGGTCCGACACGACACATCCATCATCGGATCAAACGTTCGGTCCGGTACACATGCATGGTGGATCAAATGTTTGGTCCGACAAATAGGAGGCTCCAGAGCAGAAGCATCGAACTAGACAAGGAAGAACAACCAGGCCAGGCAAGCTTCATGGTCCAAATGCCGATCCAAACGCCCCTGCCCAGATGCCAAACCAAATTCAGAGAGTTATAATCTCCACCTCCACACTTCACAACACTCTACAAATACCAGAGCTTCTCAACAACAATGGGGACATATTTTAGGAAAAAAGAGGGAAAACTCTGCTGAGACTCAGTCCCTCTAGCTACTTCAAGTTTTTACTCTTTCCGAACAAACTTGTATTTGTAATCAAATCAAAGTAAGAATAATAAGATGGACAGTGGATGTAGGCACATTCTGGCCGAACCATTATAAAATCCTGTGTCATTTACTTTCCTTAACTGCTTCCTGAATTTGAGCCTGTAGATTGTTCCGTGGCTGCAAAAATTATCCCCTAATGTATTGGAACATAAAAAAAACTCCAAATCAATCAACCTAAACGTGACCTAGCTAAAATTGAACTTAGAGGTGTTTGTCCAATTTTTGTGCAAACATTTTTGGTGCTTTCACTGAGAACGGCGTGGAGAGCCGTACTCTTCTGTCCACCCTCCTTCCAAACCTTAACTCAACATTAGAACATGGCTCTCTCTAGGCGCAACATCGATAAGGGTAAGAGCGCGGCCATTGCCGGTACACTCGATCCCATCCAAGAAGATCAAGAAAACCCAGCTACTCGCTCTCAACCTCCAGACTCAGCTGTCGCCCGAGAAGACTTAGATAGGGTTGTGAATGAGATGACTGACCGCTTCGCTGCCCAGCAGAAAGCTTTAGTGGACCAACTCATGACACGTTTGAGAGACACGGAGGAATCCACTCACAACACTGAATCTCAAGGTGAGTCTCAATCTGGAGAGTCGTGTAGACGGAGCAGATCCCCTGCAAATGAAGAATTCAATCAAGACGATACAAGAACTCGAAGCCGAGTCAGGATTCAGCCCGAAGCCGGTCCTGAAAGAGCATCAAGAGCTCGGTCCAGTCAAGAGGGCACCATGCAAGGATCGATTGTTGCTGACCCTGTCATGCTTCGAGCCAACCATCGCCAATCCAGCCTCAACCAAGGTTCCAGACGCCATCAATATCAAAGGGAAGCCTCCACTTCTCATAGGACTGTCCCAGAATCCGAGGAGAGGATGACACGCCTCTTCAGGGAATATCTCAGGCGCAAACAACTCGAAAAAGGGATAGGGGCAAGGGTGTCCAGCCCCTTCACCAGGGACATAGAAGCGCCAGCCATGCCTCGGGAATGAAAGATGCCCACTATGGATCCCTACAAAGGCACATCCGATCCAATCATCCACTTGCAGCGCTACACCCAGCACATGCTCATGAATGGAGCAACAGAGGGTGTGTTGTGTAAATGTTTTCCGCTGTTCCTGTCAGACTTAGCAACCACATGGTTTTGTCGCCTGCCTCACGGCTCCATTAGCTCTTGGGAAATGTTCAAGGAAAAATTCATAAGTCAATTTCGAATCCACGTGGAACAACCCAAGGATGCCTATTTCTTATTAGATGTAAAACAAAAGGCAGGAGAACCGCTGCAGCAATATCTTACCCGTTTTAACGCTGCCGCAGCAGCAGTGCAAAACGCCAATGAAAGACTTACATTGATGGCGCTGTGCGGAGGCGTCCATCCGGATTCAAAGCTCGCAAAAAGATCGACGAAGGAAGAGCCTCTAACTCTTCAGGATTTCTTTTATGAAGCTGGAAAGTACATGAGATTGGAGGACGCAACGGCCCACCGACATAGCGATCAACCCATAAAAGCTTCTAACGTTCAAGGAAACATGGGTGCATCACTCCGAGGGAAGGGAATAAACCGAACAACGAAGGAAAGAATGACCACCAAGGCAACCCTGAATTGAAAAAGGCAATAAGCGACGATACAGTCCTGGACCGAGATTCGATTCATATACTCCTCTGAACGACACTGTGTAGAACATTTACATGGCTACTCAACATAAGTTGAAATACAAACACCCTCCGTACAAAAGAGAGTTGGAAGCTGCAATTAGAACAGGAAAATATTGTTGCTTCCACGAGTCTCATGGGCATAACACTGAAGAATGCCAGCATTTGCGGGATCTCATTGAGGAATATATTCGAAAAAAGAAACCGGAACGATACGTGCAGAAAGGGCGCAACTCTCCCGCGCCGGTCCATGAAGGATCTGGGCAACACCCGCAAGGGAACAAGGAGGGAGTGAGTACGAGCCGCTCCAACCAAGAGAAGATAACTGCCCACACCATATCTGGAGGCCCATATATAGCCGCAGAAGTTGGGCCGAAATGGAGAGGTATGCGAGATTCTTGAAAGACAGGGATGGATATGTTCATTCCGTAACTGAAGGACGCATCGCTAAACGGAGAGAAAAGGTCGACATAACCTTCAACGATGAAGATTTGGTTGGAAAGCAATATACGCACACCGATCCCATGATTATCTCCGCCTGGATCGACCCAGCGGAGGTGTTCCGCATTTTAGTCGATATGGGAAGCTCGGTGAATATTTTATTCAAACATGCATTCAACAAAATGAAGTTATCAATGAAAGATGTATCTACGTGCCATAAGCCCTTGCACGGGTTCACTGGGGAAGCCACGACGTCGCTTGGACAACTAGACTTGTTCGTTGAGCTAGGAAGTCACCCCCGATCAATCGTCCGAAAGCAAACATTCGTGCTAGTGGACGGGCACTCTGCCTACAACGCGTTCTAGGGAAGGCCTGCGTTGTCAGATTTCCAGATAGTCTTGGCACCATGGTGTTTGAAGATGAAATTCCCAACTGATAACGGAATAAGAGAAGTAGAAGAGATGCGGCTCGCGATTGCTACGTGACAGAATTCCGCTAAAATAAGAAGGAAAAAAGGAAAGGCGTAGGTGTCACCCTCTGCTCCAAAAGTGCGAAAGCATAACAATCAAAGAAGGTCTCTCCTCTCGAATATACTAGTGACCCATTTAATGAGTTGGACCACAGAGATAGAGAGGAGGAGATCAACGCCGAGCCCGTGGAGGTTATGGAACATGTGATGGTAGACGAACACGACAAAACAAGGCTTTTAAAGATAGGTTCTCAGTTGAACCAGAACCTAAAAATCCAGCTGATAGGATTTCTACGCAAGAACTTGGATGTATTCGCATGGACCCACGAAGACATGCTGGGAATATTCCCAAAACAGCTTGTTATTCCCTCAATATTGACCCAACCAAGATCCCGGTCAAACAGAAGAAAAGAAGCATGGGGATAAAACGGTCAACTGCTCTCAACGAAGAGGTGAAGACCCCGCTCGCCAACGCTTTATCCGCGAAGCCATTTACCCAAAATGGATCTTTAAACCGGTTTTAGTGAAAAAGCCTAATGGGAAGTGGCGGACCTGCATTGACTTCTCCAACCTCAATGATGCTTGCCCCAAAGACTGTTTTCCTTTGCTCCAAATCGGCCGACTTGTAGACGGAACCGCAGGACATGAGTTGTTGTCATTTATGGACGCATATTCAGGATACAACCAGATCCCCATACATGTACTGGATCAAGAACATACTAGCTTCATCACAGATCTAGGCGTATATTGCTACAAGGTCATGCCCTTCGGGCTTAAGAACGCCGGCGCTACCTATTAACGTCTAGTTAATAAGATGTTTGAGCTGCAAATTGGTCACTCCATGGAAGTCTATGTCGTCAAATCAAGAAGAGCAACGTATCATCTGAGCCACCTAGACGAGATGTTCCAAATATTACACAAATACCAATGAAGCCGAATCCTCTGAAATGCTCTTTTAGGGTGTCTTCGGGTAAATTCTTAGGTTTCATTGTGCACGCTAGAGGAATAGAGGCGAATCTTGAAATGGTACAAGCTTTGAAAGACGTCAAAATCCTCGCTACGCGAAGGGAAATGCAGAGGCTAAACGGGAAGGTAGCTGCTCTGAGCAGGTTTATATCCAAGGCCACGGACAAGTGCGTTCCGTTCTTCGAAGCCCTCAAAAAGGACAAAGGAAAATTTGAATGGACCGATGAATGCTACTCAACCTTCCAGAATCTGCTAGAACACCTACAGAAGCCGCCAATGCTCTCCACTCCGACAGATGGAGAGAGCCTCTACCTATACCTAGCTGTATCCTCCCACGCGCTAAGTGTCGCATTGGTACGAGAAGATGATCGTATCCAAAGACCGGTATACTTCATTAGCAAAAGATTCACGGGGGCAGAAGCTAGATACCCAAAGATCGAAAAATTGGCTTACTGTCTGCTGATAGCATCCAAGAAATTACGACACTACTTTCAATCGCACTCCATTAGAGTTCTAACGGATCAACCTTTGAGGCAAGTCCTACATAAACCAAATACGTCAGGGCGCCTGTTAAAATGGTGCATTGAGCTGAGCCAGTACGACATTACCTACCACTTGCGCACCGCAATTAAGGGACAAGCCTTGGCTGATTTCATAGTTGAGTTCACAATGCGAGATGAGGAGGCTGCGGCAAGGGTTGAGGAAGCTATCAAATGGAATATGTTCGTTGATGTAGCATCGAACGAGCTCGGCTCGGGGGCAGGTGTCATAATAGTCACCCCCGAGGAAGGAAATTAAGCTATACACTGATACTAGAGTTCGCTGCAACGAATAACGAAGCTGAATACGAAGCAATAATAGTCGGCTTAGAAATCATTAAAGAAATATGAGTTAAGTCGATATGTATGCACAGCGATTCACAACTAATTGTTAACCAGATCCTTGGAGAATTCCAGACTCGCGGACAAAAGCTTGCGTCCTACCTCAAAAAGGCCAAAACCCTCCTTGATGAGCTAGACTACTATGTAATAAAACACATCCCGCGAGGGGAAAATAAGAGGTGGACGCCCTCGCCAAAGGGGCCAGCGTAAGAATCGAGGCTAATGCCAGAGGCAACCCCCGTCATGAGACAATCTACACCGAGTTTCGAGTGTGCAAATCACGGCGATTGCAGACAAGGAGGAGACATAGATGACCCCATCATCAGATACTTGCAAGAAGGAACCTTACCAGCAGATCAGAACGAAGTCAGGAAATCCTAAGGAGGGCATCCCGCTACACCATCCAAAACGACATACTGTACCGTCGCGGCTTTTCCAACCCACTACTAAGATGTGTCGCCAGGAACGAAGCAAAAGATATCCTTAATAACATTCATCAAGGGAGTTGCAGCGATCACACCGAAGGACAAACTCTTACCAGAAAGATCCTACGCTATGGATACTTTTGGCCCACACTGAACAAGGACGCGGCCGAGTTTGCTAAGAAATGCGACAAATGCCAAAGATTTGCCAAAATCCCGAGATTACCACCTAACGGTTTAATCCAGATGGTCAGTCCATGGTCCTTTGCCATCTGGGGAATTGATCTGATCGGGGAACTCCCCATGGGTCGAGGAGGAGCAAAATACGCTATATTGGCAGTGGATTATTTTACCAAATTGGTGGAAGCGGAGCCTTTGAACAAAATTTCGTCTACCAAAGTGATAAACTTCCTAATACGTAACATCCTGTGCAGGTATGGGGTGCCGCAGAAGATCATATCGGATAACACTTCAATTCGATAGTGAAGAATTCTTCAATTGGTGCCATGAACATGGGATTGCCCGAAGCTTCTCGGCTGTGGCATATCCCCAGGTAAATGAGCAAGTCGAAGCAGTAAATAAGGTGTTGAAAACATTGATCAAGAAGAAGCTAGAAAAGTCCAAGGGGGCATGGGTCGACGAACTGCCTACTGCTTTATGAGCCCACCGAACTTCTTACAAGACTGCAACAGGGCATACGCCATTGGCATTGGCATACGGAGCCGAGGCCATGCTTCCCGTCGAAACAGTCGTCCCCTCGCATCGAAGAATGCATTACGACCCGGAAGGAAACGAGAAGCTCTTAAACATATCACTCGACCCGATCGAGGAAAAAAAGAAACGATGCCGCCCTCAAAGCTGTCGCTCATAGACAGAAGGTGGCAAGGCAATACAACTCTAAGGTAAAGCCTCGAGCGCTGCAAGAGGAAGACTTGATACTCAAGCGAGTCTTCCCACGACCAGGAGCACTGGATCCGATTTGGGAAGGGCCGTTTGTCGTTCATAAGGATCTTCATAATGAAGCTTACATCTTGTCAGCGGTAGATGGAGAGGTGTTTGGGAAAGCATGGAATCTCCAACATCTTCGCCGCTATTTCTCTTGAGCTGTAAAGAAATGTGTACTAAATGAAACAATAAAAGAAAGACAGTGGACGTAGGCATATTTCGGCTGAACCACTATAAAATTTGATGTCTCGCATTACTTGTCTTATTTGAACATTCTTTCATTTAATTATTTATCTGATGACTATTCCTACCGCGAGCAATCGTAGGCGTTTGCCGACAGCGGTGAAAGTAAGATAGCCACGATAAGAGGCACGAAACAAGCCTTGGCAGTTCACTATTGACGATCGACACCCCCAAGCCTGCAATGATGAACCGATCATAAGCCACAGATTAGGCATGATTTATAGCCTAGGCAGTTCATCATTGGCGTTCGGCTCGCTGGCAACTGCGAACCTATTATAAACCCCACAATTAAGGCGTGGCTGCAGCCAAGGGTAGTTCGCAATTGACGATCGACATTACGCACGCCGACAACTATAAATCGAATAATACTCACGACACGGGCAATAGCCTGAGTAGTTATCGTTCGCGATCGGCCTTGAATATAACAGCGCTTTTATGGTTTTCTGCATCTCTGAACACTATAACGATTAACTAAATCGTAAACAGTTCACAAATAGACGGAGCAGACTATAAAAATCACGCATCATAAAAGTCATTCCAGATAAACATGCAAAAGACAGAAGTTGAACAGTATAACATTAAAATCTTTATGTACAAAGCTTTTTGTTTTTATATACGAATACTGAACCACCGTACATCCTTCAAAAATACATGCAGAAAGTGAAAAGAAAATTTCCTCGACTAGGAAGGAGAACGACCTTGTTGCTCGGCTTGCTCCCTCCGACCATGTCTCTCGGAGTCTCGGACCGCTCGAGAAACTCGCCCCTCTTTTGCGAAGGTCCAACCTGTCCCGAAGAAGTCCGATGCAAGTAAGAGGAATCATAAGCTTCGCATTCCAGGATAAATGATAACAGAGCTAAAACAAAAAAAAATACGAGATACCTGCGGTAATGTGGTGTGGATCACCAGGCCCTTCAAAATCCGACCCATCCTCATCCTCCACCAGTAACTCATAACCCTTGGCGATGGCTTTGATCTCTTCCATTGTGAGCCGGTTGTTCACCGTTCCAACATCATACACAGCTCCTCCCTCCTTCACGACCGCAGCCTCAGTCTCCTCGATGAGCCAAGAGTGGATTCCTGCCATCACTTGAGGATAATCATCTATCCACTGAAGGTTCCTTTGTTTCCAAAACATATAATAAGTATCCTTCATCATCTGGTTGACTGTATCACAAAAGTAGCTGGATTTGTTGACTTCGGTCTGGAGAGACACCACCTTATTCATGTACTGTTCTTTATCCCTTCTCAACTGGGCCTGCTCCGCCTTCAACCTATCAATCTCAGCATGGTATGAGTCTTTTTCCTTTTGCCACAGTGAAAGAGTCTCCTTCAGCTCAGCCAAAGCCTCCTCCGATTTCTTTACCTTATCCTTGAGGGAGCGGATTCGCTCCAGATCCTTCTGCCGAGCCTCATCTACTGAGCTGATAGCCTCGTCAATCTGTGCCTTGCATAGGTCAGCGGCCTCTCTCGTTGCTTCTTCCTTGGCTTTCCTTATCTCGGATGCGCGAGATGCTTCGACCGCCTCTAACTTGGCCTCCTTCTCCGTGGGCACCTTGCGAAGATTCTCTACCTCCAAAAGCAACCGTACATTGACGCTCCCAACTTCTTCACTAGCCTTGGCTTAATGGGACTGATAATCAACAATGTTTCTGGTCTCATCCGTAATCTGGACCATCCTCGTTGTCAAGTTGGCGAAATCAAGAGTCTTTGCCTCATCCTAGATCCGGACCAAAGGATTTCGAGGCAGAAGAAACTCGGTATCAGAATCCATCGGATGACGACCCGCGGAGTCGGTATTAATATCAGGATGACTCTCAAGATTCTGCATCAGCTGTTGATAATCTGAGAAATAGGTATCGACATTGCCCTCCCCTAAATCATCAGGCACTTAGTGCACTTCAGGACCCATTGGATTTTGGCGGTGACGCCGAGAAGAAGTTTGAGAACCAGGGGAAGTGGCGTCCTTATCCGGAGACCTCACACGTTTCTGAGACGATTCATGACTCTCTCCTCTGCCCAAATCTGACGGAGTATCCTTAATATTCCCTTGCGTGGTCTTTTCCTCCTGAAAAGCCGTCTTGGAAGAAACGGAAGTCCCTTTCATCCGTTTGAACTGCTCGAGCCGTCGAGACACTTCATTCCTCTTCGGATTCCTCTTTTTCCCTGCAATGCGAATAATAACGTTAGAACAGAGAAATGGAGAAAGCATAAAAACAGAACGTGTAAGACATCGAGACACTACAAGCTACTACAAACCCTTAGGGTAGACTGGATCAAGTGGCCGGGACGGGGTCTCATTCAAGTAGGGAATACACTGGGACGGGACTTCACTCGGAGGAAGGAGGACACACGACGATTGGGCTTCATTGGATTGAGGAGTAGGTGGAGACCGGGACTCGTCAAAAAACAAAAAGTTCTCAAGAAGTATCCCAAAATTTATACAGTAATCAAAAGTACCCGGGGAAAGCCTAAATGCCTCGCTAACTCCTGCTCCGCCTTGCACTGAAAAAAGCGGCATTCCATCCAAGTCACCCGGAGCTACACTCTCTTGGGAGGGGTTGGCGACAAAAGTTAGTCCAGGAGCCGGCTCAGGTTGATCTAACTGCTCGGGCCACTCCCGCACAGCTTCGGCATTCTTCAAGGGAGTCACACCCAAGCCTTCGCTACCTATGATCTCCACATCTGGAGAAGCACGAGCCTCCGATTCCGTTGCCTCGGAATCTCCCTCTGACCTTTCCCCCTCTTCACTCTCTCCCTCCAAATGAGAACCCTCCTCGTCGTCGGGAGAAGGAGCATCCCGTATACGCAAAGATTATCCCGAACGGGGAGGACGAACCGTGCTCTTCTTACGCCTCAACTTCTTCGAGGCTTCGACCCCATCACCCTCTTCCTCATGAGCCTTGCCTTTATCCACATCTCCCCCTTCTCCTCCGGCTCCGGCTGCTTTCTCGGCTGAGCTTGGCCTGATATTGTACACGGATTGTCCAGGACCGATTAAGTTGTAAAAGCGAAGGGCTGTATCACGGAGTAGGAACGAGGCTTCCCTCTCGACCTCCGAGATAACAAATATTTCTTTGGCCATCCTTTTCAAACCTTCGTCCTCCGCCGTCTTCATGCAACCTGAAAAATATGGAGCAATAAGGAACCGAATCGACAGAAAGCTTAGAAAAGATATAACGATGACTTACAGCCAGAAGTGAAAGCGTGTTGGAGAACGACATCATCGCGCACAAAGAAATACTCCTTCTTGAACATGCTAAACTTGAAGTATAAATCAAGGACATGCTTAAATTTGTGAGCGGACTCTAAGCTGATGAAGGGACTCCCCTTTCGATAACTCCTCACATTATATAAGTATCTGACCTCTCTATGGGTAGGGGGTCTCTGATAACGCTTCACGAATATCATGTATAAGCATGTCAGGATGGCGTAAAAGTTCGGTTGAAGCTGCATGGGAGCGACTTTCAAGTAAATCACAAAGCTGGCGATCCAATTGGTAAGCGGAGGAATTGCGCCGCACATACAATGGTACTTACTGTATGCCATATATTCACCTGGGGGAAAGCAGGCTCTATCATCCGGGCCGGGTAGTATCATGTCCCGACGAGCTATCCCAAACGTAGTAGCTATGGAGTTAAAACTTTTCTATCGTCAGCACGCTGGGGTAACACTCTAAAGGCCTAACCAACGTCTGATTAGGAGCGTAGCCCTCCACCAAAGAATAGGTAGAACTGGGTTGTCTGGAAGGATTGACATGAACGTCAGAAGAAGAAGGACCAGCACCGGCAGGCTGTGAAGATGCATGCTTGGACCGAAGCTCGCGACCATACGACATATTCCTGCACAAAGAAATGAAAGACAAGCGTAAGTCCAACAGAGGTACAATCGCAAATGGAAGTTAAAACATTCATGGGGAACCTCCTATCGTTTGAAACCATACTCCTAACCTAACCATCTTAAGAAACCCCACCTTTGGCTCGACATACCTATGAACCATGTGTTCGGACTATTTGATCCGGTATTATCCTGTACCGAAAGCCGAATGGCATCCCCATGCCGAACCAGACACTGCCAATCCATCCTTAGCACAACAATCGATCACAGACCCATAACCAGTCGCCTGGACCTCACCACTCCATCCCTACAATCTCTGTTTACATCATCCGCTTCATCTTCCTCATATCCACAACAATTCCTCGATTAGCCACTATCCCTCTCCATTTCTCTCCAGTCTAATACTGAACCTTAGGGTCACGACTGCCAGCCTGTTCAAACTCCATCGACTCATCATAAAAATTCCATTCACAGATTGCATACAATCGAAACAAAACCCATCTTCAACAAGCATGATCCCCTTCTTCACCAAAAACCCATGCCAAAAGAATGGGTTTTAGAAAAGCTTACCTCAAGTAATAAAGGCGCAGAGATATTTGAATCCAAGCAATATAAACGAGTTCAAAGCGGATCCCAATCGATCGAAAATAAGTTAGAGAAATTAAATTAAGAAAATATGAGAAAAAGAATAAGGAGAGAGGGTAGTATTTAAAGAGGAAAAAGGAAGGAAGACGAACAGTCACAAGTTTTCGATCGGTGGTAGGAGCTCGGTGCCGAACCAAACAAAGCATGTTGTAACGACCTGTCTTTTTGGACGGTTTAAATCGACGATAAACCACACACGTCAGACTCAACTATACAAAAAGGCAGATTGTTATTGGGGTAAATAAGAAAAAAACAGAAAGAGAAAAAAAACAAATACAGAATCTCGCAGCGGAATGACAAAATATAATAATCAAATAACAGTTTATGAAGCTGTTTTATAAATACCTTTGGTTATTCTTTACAACACAAACATCAGAGTTACATAAACATGAATAAATAAATAAATGTAGCGAAATAACATGATGCAGTAGAATTCATATAATAGGTAATAATAGTACAAATCTTCGTCTTCGTCCTCCAGAAATAAGGTCCTCAACTCTGAAATGCTTAGGCTGACCCGAGCGAATTGAAAAGACAAAACACTCGAGTCAGAACTAAAAGATCTTATGTAAGTTAAATCAACGGTAAATATGAGTGTGACGACGTCAGAGATGTTTACGGGGTTTGACATCTCCTATTCAATGTCTAACGTGAGTGCAATAACTTAAGAGATGTTCAGAATTACCATCTCCTAAGGATCCGTTAAACTATCTATTATGTAGTACAATACGCTATTATAATAGTGTCTACAGTAAAGTAAAGTATTAAAATAACGTTAATGTGTTACCCATGTCCCCTTAGCATATTTTATATAATGCCGTAGTCTATATAGATACTGTAAACTCCATCCGCAGGTGGGCTATCAGGGAGCACTCCATAAGTACGACACAAAACAAACTCGTAGAAGGCACGATATGACATGTGAACACGGCACTCGAGGCAATGCCAGGGTAGATATACCAATTGCACTCCCGGACTGGTGGTAACGCATAGCAGCTACTACCGCCCACATCGGGCACACTCCTATAATCAAAATCAAGGGGTGGCCACCAAAACAATTACGAAGTCAAAAATATAGTATCGAAGAAATGTGTCCGATAGGAGGAATGATCTCACTTGGCTCGGTATAGCTCTTGTTTTAGCCACATCAAGCCGACTCACGAGAGTCAGGGTCACGTAAATACCTCATACAGAATCGTTCGTCAAACCATCCTACTTCATTTCTGGAATCTCCACCACGTACACAGTTGTTAAAGTGGTTTTCGGTATTGACAGAAAGTATGACAATATCCGATCCCGGTCTCTTTAACAACCAAACGCTTATTTCACACCGAATGGTTTTTTCACATTTCAAAAGTAAATCCACAATTTATATCAAAATATCATATTCGATTTCAAATCATATTTCTTTCGAAATCATATTCACTTCCAAACTATATTCACTTTAAAACCTGTATTTACTTGCAAAATCATATTCACTTTTGAATTTATCGATGAGATAGGTTAATTAAATTCTAGTTCCAAAATCATCGTATTTATTCAAATATGTCATTTCATAAAAGGGTATCAATTCCAAATTCCAACTTAGGTTGTATCATCGAGGATTTAAACATAATTACTTCAACTTTACATAGCCTGCAATTTTTAGAAAATAGTTTAAATAGTCATAAATAATTTTAATAGTTTAAAAATAGTTTAAATAGATTTAAATTTGATTTAATTAGATTCAAAATGATTTATATAAATTTAAAATAGATTAAATGGATTTAAATTATCTTAAATAGATTTAAATAGATTAAATAAATTTAAAATAGATTAAATAGATTTAAATTATATTAAATAGATTAAATAAATTTAATTAGCTTAAAATTGGTAAAATAGATTTAGATTGGATTAAATAGGTTATAATAGATTAATATAAATTAAAATAGTTTAAATTGATTAAAATAGTTAATTTAATTAAAATAGTTTAGATTAGTTTAAATTAGATTTCAAAGTTATATCCAACATTTCAATAACTCAATTCCGATAAATTCATTTATATTTGACACTTCAACTTTGAAATTTCAATTTAAATTCTTTGAACAATTCATTAAATTAATTCCAATTTCAACATTTCCCTTGGATTATAGAAAATAATTCAGTTTTATATAAATCAATTTCCATTTCAAAATACCAGTTATCTGAATTCGAAAATTTCAAAGATTCAAAAATCATTTAATTTAACCAATTCGGTGTCCGTATATAATTTTCTACCCTAGGGTCAAGTGATACGAATATTTATCATTTCAATCCGCAATTTAAAATTTTACGGTTATATATCATTTCAAACCGCAATCCCGAATTAAATAAACATTCATAAAATCGCTCGAGTCTATCATATCAACCCATGCCGATTTTTACCTAATCTATAGATCATTCGGGCATGTATCATTTGAATTCATAGGGAACTTGCAGTGTTATAACAATATAAAATACAACATCCATTCGTCCAATATCAACAATCAAACATCCATCGAAATCATCATTTAAATCAACCAATAAACATCAATATATAACTGATAATCAATAACAGATATTAAATTGACAAATTAAATTCAATATTAAATTAAGCGATATTAAATGCAATAAAAGTCAAATTTAACTAGAATGACAATTTAAATATACCAAACATCGATCATTAAATTTCTAATCACATCATACATTTAATTTAACTAACATAAGATAGTTTAGTAATTATGAGTGGGTTAAAACACTCACTTTTGAATTTCAAATTCAAATAAAGGCTCAAATTTCAACAGTTTCAAAATTTGTCCAAACCAGCGTCAAAATGTCCGGAATTCTGATACGATCCCAACAAAACAAACTGCGCGTGAATTGGACCTCGTATGTGAAAGTTATGCATATTAGAACATTATACGATTTGAATTTTAAAACAATAAAATAATTAAATTATAATACACGTCACTTATCTCTTCCTTCCACGTGCTCACAGACCTGCAACCGATCGCGATGAGAAGCCCTAGCTGCTTCGTTTCCAGCCGCCACCACTCCAACGTGCGTCGCTTGAAGCCAGCCGCGACTAAGGCTACCACCCCCATGCCCTTGCCGTCGCCTCCCCCACGGCCACGATGCCGCGAACGACCCCGATCGGCCCCAAAAACGCAGCCGCCGCCGCCGAAAAAGCCCAAACCCTAATCAATTTATGCCGTCGATCAAGCCGTCAAATCACCAAACGAGCCATACCGATGGACTACGCTCGCTGCTCTCCACATACCGGTACCCTCGATTTGACGATCGGACCAAGTTGATCAAGACACGACGAACGATCGTGACTGGTTTGGGAAATTCTGGCCAAACCATGAACCAAATCGAAAAACAAATTACAGATTTGGATTGCGCTCGTCGAGAGCTTCAAATCGATATATAATTTGATATTGTTTGAAGGAGTTTGATTTTGAAGTTGAATTTTGAATTGAAATTGAAATGAGGAATTTAAGGTTACCATCCATTGAGAAGAAGGAGCGGACAGCTGAAAATCAATTAAATTGATTTCTAGGCGTTTCGAGTCCTAATTCCATCGTGTGAAGAAGTTAGCTTAAAATCAGCTTATTTCAAATTGATTTCAATTGATTTCAATTAAATTAATTTCTAGGCGTTTCGAGCCCGTACGATCAAACGACAGGTCCAATCGTCACGAAACTTGAAATCCCACAATAATTCACTGTTACGGATCTGATGAAATTTCGTTGAAATCCGATTTAGTGGCCGAAATGGATATTTTCACGTTAATTAAATAAATTAATATTAAATTAATTAATCATTTTTTTATATTCAAATTAATTAACTAACCAATTTTTGTCATTTTTGATTGCAAAGACATTTATAATAAATTAAAATAAGTTTACATAAAATTTCAGTGTTAATTAATTTTCAAAATACAGTGTTCAGTTTCAACTGCAATTAATCCAATTAATTATAATTTAATTTCAATAAATTGATTAAGTTTGATTTAAATCTTTATATTCAATCAATTATTACTCTAGTAACATAGTTAACATCTGTTTATATCTTATTTCACTAATATGCTACAATTTCCACCTTTTATTTGTATTAACTACTATATTTCCATTATATTGAAATTTTTGCCAATTTCACACATTAATTATAATTTAAAATCCCAAATTACTTTATTTATCTTGATTTCACTCTTTTATTAAATCAATTATTACATTCACAATTTTCAGTTACTGTCTTAACTCACATTAATGTAACATTTAATTACATTTAATTGCAATTGATTAAATATATTGGTAACAAACAACAATTGTCACCATTACTACATTTAATAACATTTGTAAGTTTACTAGTATAAAGCCCGTACCGATGGCACGGGTGCAGAATTTATTTCATAGAAATTGTGGCACTTTTAGTTGCCTTGATGCATATATTGATGTAGTGATATGTGAATAAACACACCATACCTGTTAGTTTACATTGATAATGCTTTTGCTAACTTAACTATTTCGGATATGCATTGATAGTTGACAATGTGATTAATAATTCTCAATAAATAATAGTCAACTAAAACTAACGTAAAGATGGTAAACACAGTACTTTTAAAGAGCCTAATAATGTAAACTTGTGATACTTCATAAGATGCTTGAGTTTTCAAATGATAGTGTTGTGGTAATCAACATGAAGCTTAGTCATTCCATAAAGTTAACTTCTATATAACATAGGGTAGCTCAAACACTAAACTGCATCGTTTCATAGTAAACTCGTAAGTGTAGCCAACAGCACTTTTTCCCTTATGCGACAAAGTAAGCACCTTCAAAATATTTGAACATATGAGCCTATGACATAAGTTGGCGGCCCAAGATACAAATAGAGGAATGGATACGAATGCGGATACAGATGCATATATGAATATGTGACATAAGTAGGTGATCCAAGTATCATTTGTTACTTGTAGTAATGTGAAACATAAGCGATTAGTTATTGTTAAAACAATCAATTCAACTTAAGACATTCAAGTTATTGGTTACTTTTCATCTTTTGAACATATAATAGTTCATGAAGATGTCTAAAAAAATGAACCATGAAAACCACCTTAATTTCACCTTCTGGTTGTCTGTTAATACTCCTTTGTGGGTTTGAGCAATTGATGCTGCAACATTATGGATTTGGTCTTGTGAAAATGCAAAAGTAAGCTAGTGTGTACCTTCATGTCAAAATCCATTAATAAAAAGAATATAGGAAAAACAATTTAACCAATAATTTTTCTGAATGAGATTTTGTACAATATCCCCTTTACAACATGTCTAAAATATTGAGAATAAAGAAGTTTGTACAACATTCAAAACAATTTATGCAATATTCAAATTTGTATAAATTCTTAAATCAAGAAATTTGTATTGAAGATGCAAGTAGCTAAAAACTGTTAATGTATCCTAACTAATGTGCTTTCTCTAATGTATGCATATAACATGAAGCCCATAACAATTTCATGTTTGATTTCTGGCCATGATAGGAAGAATGCATGGAAACTGATATCACATCTGATATATTCATTAACCAAGTTTGATTTTTTCAGTAGGTGCTACATGATATAAGTAAACCTTGAAATGACAACATATATTGCTCAATATTTAGTAACAAAATATGAACTATAATATTTCACTCACTGATCTATTTCAATTAGTAAGTCAAACTTAACATGTAAATTAGTGAATGACTTAGGAAAAAAATTATGACTCTGATCAAATAACTTTGATATATATGCCGGTAACCATTTCAAACTTCCATTACACTAATCATGTTGGTAGAGGTATTTTACTTAATAAAAACATTGTTTTACACATATAGATGCATGAAAGGAAAAGTAAATCACATGAATCTCCCAACTTAAACCATTAGAAGGCTATTCCTCCAAATAAAGCTGAGGAAATAACTACTAAAACCCAAATTAAAGTGAGATTTAATTTTATGTATAATATAAATTGGAACAATATTTAAATGGAGACCTATGAGATAAATGAGCAATGTCGTTGGGAGTCATACCCAATGTGAAAATGGAAGTTTGATCCTTAAACCATGAAACATGTATATCATACTTTAAATTTTATAACAGACCATGACTCAATAAGTTCACTTAAAAATAAAAATTAAATAGAAATATAGTCAGAAAATTGAATGGATGAAAATGTTGAGATTAAAAAAAAATCTAAACTTTTAAGATATGAGTTAAGAAGAATCTCAATTGTCAATGTTAAAATAATGCTCAATCTATGTTAATGCTAGTGTATGCATTATTCGAATAATTATGGCATATATGACCTTGGAAAATGACAGTAGTATATGTCAAAATGAACAAATATCTGACAAACAAAGTACGTTAGGGTTTTTAAAGCACATTTCAAGTTCTTATATTTATTTTTATAGGATGTTACTAAGGTAAACAAAAATAGCATCTTAATTATTTAAAGCGTTCTTTGAATCAATCAAACTCGGTTGCTAAACAAAATAGCAAAATACTATTTCAATTTATCAAAAATTATACCTTATATTCGTGATAATTTTTCAGAATTCTCACAACGCATATAAATTGTTAGCCCAATAGCAGAAACTGGTGGCTGAAAATCTAACATCTGCATAAAAATTCTGAATCATTCAATGATGATGTGCACATTTTTACATATTTCTATTAATTAGTCAACCTCTTTTGGCTTATGGCACTTCTGCTTGGATTGCCTAGGTTCCTAGGTTTAGAAGAAATAAGCTCCAGTTGCTTATGCCTTTAAGTTCTCTTGTAATCGGCACAGTGGTCTTGCTGTTTTTTTATAAAAAAGAACAATTGAAACAACTCCAAGATAAAAACCCATGTGTAAAAGTCAAATTAGGAAGATGTTAATGTATGAAAGATGTAAAACACAAAAAAGATATAATCACACCTAGAAATCCATGAGGAGCAGATGTCGTTGTTTGAGTATTAGGAAATAGAGAGTAAGAGGAAGACCATTATTGAGAAAATTTGGGTTGAAAGGGTTAGTAGAGGATGCGTAAGTTGGGTAGATCGTGGGAAGATAGTGGGAACATAAACTGAGTATTGTGATGAGATGTTGAATTCTCAGCCACTTGATATCTTTGGAAACGTTAAATCAGAACCTTTCTTTGTCTAATAATAACAGACAGAGGGATTTTATTATATAGATTATTTTCAACAAAAGTTATAACCACTTACACTATACTAATTATGTCCAATTTCTATTTATTACACGTTATTTAATTAATTAATTCATCCTTTAAATTATTAATTAGTTCTTTATGAATACAGTGTCGTTGAAAAATAATAGCTTTAAACAATCCTGTTGGGATGTGCTATTATTGTTTGACCAAGATTCATGACATAAAGTTGCAGCAGTGTATTCTTAAGTCATGTTAAGTAGTTGTGTCCAGTTATGTCCAAGCGGTAAACTTAAGTTTTGTCAAATTAAACATGATTATGATAAAATCATATGTTTGTAAATTGTTAGCAGTAAAAAAATAAGACTATATTTTGATAAGGTATTTTATAGTCATCTCTTCTTGAGTGTTATAGTATCTTATTCATTGAATCATTGAATGTATTTAAACATTGGCTGCTTTTGGAGCCTTATATGATCATACTATTTTTCTTTTGAGGATACTTTATTGTCACTACTTCTGGAGCGTCATGTAAATGTCAAATTCATCAAGACATAGGTGTGTATTTAAATGATGGATGTAAGCAAAATCAAAGACATACACACACATGTATACGTATATACACATGTGTATGTAGACACACACACATGTATACGTATATACACATGTGTATGTAGATACATACACACAAACATGTGTGTGTGTCTACATACACACACACATACATATACACATACATACATATATACCTACGCACACACACACACCCCCGCCCGCTTTCTGATTCTTCTGTACATGTTATATTCGATGTTAATTATACCTATTTATCAATGAGAATACTTTATTTCTTACAAGTCATGGTACTTTGTTTCTTGTGTAGTGCAGTTTATTTCCATTTGACCATTTGTTGAGTCAGATGTTACTATTTTCTTCTACATTCTGTATCATCTTAATCGTTAAATGAGCACTTTTCTTGTGTACCTCAACCAACTTGTAAAGTATAATCTATTACATTACGCAATGCAACAACCAATGATATAATATATCCATTTCTAAAAGGGTGGTTTATATTGAAGAAAAATATTTTTAAGTACATAATCATTTTATATCTCAATAATCAGATCACAAACAAGTGATATAATGACAATTCTATCATTGAGTATTAATATGTATACTTCATCTTTTTTATAATAGGATTCTATTCCCTACACTGAATTGTATCATGATTACCTTGTTAAGTGAATTTGTTTCTAAGGATGACAATTAATGATCACATAACCGTACATTCTTATCTAGCATAGCACATTTCGATGATAAACTGACAAGTGCTTATTAATAAAAGTAAATGTTTTAGCCTTTTGCATGGGACATGTATAAATTTTGACGATTATAGCACATAACTTTATAACGACAATGAACTTCAAGATAAGCAGCAGTTTTGTTAACATAATTTATTATTCTACATGATAGAGTTATAGGAGCATGGTTTATTCTATTAAATCCTCTAGAGATGATGGTAATACTAGAGAATACAAAGGATGCAACTATTTTCGTGCTATGTAAATTGTAATGCCATTTTTACAACCTTCACTGCTAGACATAGTAATGTGTTGCAGTAAATCAAAAGGTGTGGAGATTGTCATGCAATACTTGCATAAAAGATTTAATATCATTTGATAATTGTTATGAAGATGGGATAACAATATATAAAAGGTGTGAAGAGGCTGTTTCCGGGCTCGAACATGGACGCCCAGATCACCATGCGGGTGACCTAACCGTTGCGCCAAGGCTCCACCTCATGGGATAACAATATATCTTATTGCAAAATTCCTTACCCCCTTATCATAAACTCCATGCAAATAAACAAATTTTGAGTGAACCCTAGCCAACTAAAATTGAAACAAGTACTACCTAAATCAAGGTATTAAAATTCAAGTCTGAATGAATCTCTATACTGAAAGTAGTAGCATTAACAAGATCTTATTGTAATAGGAAAACGTCGACTGCAAATTTTGAACTAAAATAAAAATAAATATTGAACCAGTAAATAATAAGAAAACGTCACACAATAACCGTTGGCTCAAAATTATCCTGCTTGGTGTACTTGCAAACAAAATGGCAGTTAATTATTTGATTGGTGGCCAGCACATTAAGCTTTAACCTCTTTGTACAAAATACAAGTCTTTTAATTTATGTGTTAAACCAGCCTAATTTTCATTGGCAATTTGCTCGAACGATCAAACTTGATTCATTAAATCTCATAAATCATCAAACCATGAGTCAACATTGGCATACATCAACTCTGCTATGTATGTACCATTCTAGCTATTTTTCTTCTTTCTAAGATATAGTAAATTCCGATTTTATATTACGATGATTATAGGTTTAGGTGTGTTCAGGTAGTATTATATCTGAGATTCTGAGAAAAACTATTTTTTTTTCTTACTACCTTTGATAGTTGCTTCTCGGAGAGTGTTTGTCTAGTCTTTTGCTTGTTTTGTTTTTTAATAACAAACTCAGCTTTTTGGGTAACCATATGCACTATCATGTCTATAGGTTTCCTACTGAATATATCATCGTATTCAAGGTTTCCAAGAGCGTATTATTATTGTTTTGACTTTCAGTCTTATGTACCATGTAACATTAGCTAATTTACATTGGGTTGCTGCTTTATGTCAAACTGCATTCTAATTGTGCTAAAGTTAGTTATAGACATGCTGTAATTTAATATTGTTCGCATCTTCCTGTAGGTTTGGCAAGCAATTCTTGCCGTTCGAGAACTCGTTCTGCCTCCTTCTGAAGATATAGATTCTTGGCTTAAATTTACATCTCTTTGCAGAAAAAGTGGTCGTATAAGTCAGGCTAGATCTACTTTAGTCAAACTTCTGAAGGTTTGTTTTAGTCTGTTAAACCTTAAATTGATACTTTAAATTTCATGCTAAGTCAATTTTTTTTGAACAGTATGATCCTGAAACATCTCCTGGATATTTTGTAAACAATGAGCACCCGCAAGTCATGTTAGCATACCTTAAGTATCAGTGGTCTCTTGACGATGAATTTAAAAGACAAGATGCATTCTCAAGACTACAAGTATGACTGTCATTTATCTCTTTTAATCGTAAAACTTTCCTTCTCAATATAAGTTGTGGACTATACCAACACCGATACTTTTTATTTATTCTTCTAAACTTATGAATTGTCAATTTATTTATTATTTGAAAATTAGTAATTGATGTCTGAGGCATTAGAACCCAAGACCCAGAGGTAATCAATGTAGGTCACCTGCTAAGTAAATTTACCTTAAATTAAGGTAATTCATGTCCAGAAAATTAGTAGCGAGCTTTCAAATTAGTGGATACTGGAAATACTATTAATAAAATTATTCTCAAATGGGTAGATATTGCTATAATTGCCCTGATCTGGATGGACCGTTTTGAATTGAAGTATTTGGATTCTCACATTGAATGCATTGTAGACTAGGAGTAATTATAGAGCTTTTGCTGCCAATGATGAATGTTATACATGCCAGTTAGTGTCTACATTATGTTACTGATTACTGTCTGTTTTTGTTAGGATTTAGCTTTGCAACTCTCGACTCAGGAATGTTACTCTATAAAACCAATTATCACAACTGCTTCTGTTTCTCCCGTATCTCTTCTTGCTCGTGTCCATTTGAAACTCGGCACCTGGCGACACACACTTTCTCCTGGATTAGACGATGAGACAGTAAAAGGTATTATCATTTTGATTCTTGTAAAATATGTTTAATTCTCGTGATTCTTTTCACCTAATTTCTATTGTATTTTTTGATTTGTTACTATATCCTTAACAGATGTTCTTAAATCGTACGAGAAAGCCACTCACTTTGCTAAGGATTGGTCTAAAGCTTGGCACACATGGGCTTTATTTAATACTACTGTAATGTCACATCACACTTCGAAAGGGTATACTGGCATAGATGGACAATATGTTGTTGCTGCTGTTACTGGATATTTCTATTCAATCGCTTGTGCATCAAATGTGAAAAGTGTTGATGATAGTTTACAGGTAATGATCCTTTTTGATTTTATGTAGTCGTTAATTTAATTGTCTTAGCATGTTGTTATGTGACTTGTTACATATACGGTCAAATATTTCTTTTTTACTTTTCACTGAAAACCATTTATTTCCTTCTAATTTGGGGTGTTCACGAAGCTGAACACTGCATTTGTTGTCAGCTTTAATGGAGGTCCTTGCATGGATATTGTACGGGTCGATTTGGAAACACTCTTATTAGACAATATATTGGCCAACATGTCCTAAATAATGGTTTCTCTATCGGCCTATAATTTTAGGCATGATTTCTATTTCACCCCGTGGTTCATGCATGTCCATTTTTATAATTTAACAAGAGGGGTATATATATGTATATAAGATGTATTTATTTTTAGTTATGTTTAGGTTAACTAAAACTAAACTGCTCCCAATTTTAGCACCTACTCGTTCATTTTCATATATCTTTAATGGTTTATGTTCTTGCGATGTTTCCAGTAGAGTGATATCATAGTTCTGGTTTTCAAAATAAACCCGCAGTATCTTATTAGTTAGTCTTTTACCTCTACATGTAAATTCTGACATTTCGGTACATACCCTTGACTGTAATTTTTTTCTATTGTGATTATGTTGCTTTTTAGTATGGTTATAATTCAAATTCCACAACCATATGGCCAACTTGTCATATCATTGCTTGTTCAGTTTCAATGCTGGATCAATGCATCAGATTTTGAGCTTGATTGAAGTTGATGAATGAACTGTATAATCTTGGACCGTTTGACATGCTTGACAAACTTAAACGTACTTTAGAATAACAATCATGGACTCTTCTAAACAGTTCGATACTTGACGTGTATAAGATACTACAGTTTTTGTACTTCTGAAGAGCTACATCTGTTATTCTTCAACCTCTTCATTTTAAGGTTGAATGTTAAATGGTTCCACTGTTTTTTTTTCACCTAAGGCAAAAAACTTTTATGAATTGAATACATGTTAGACATATTTGTATCTCTATTGATTAGTTGTTCAAATCAACAATAGCGAAAACTAATGTGACGCGAGTCCGGTCTTAACATAAGATGAAACAACCTCAATATTTCATCGTTCGGTTATCTACTAGAATTTTTGTTCAAAAAGGAAAACAAGTCAAATACTTTGCCAAACATGTCAAACTTTAGAGAATATTGATTGAACTTTAACCCGAATTACATAGTATGGGTATGAATCACACGGGGCAGTCTAGCTTAAACAACTGATTAGTAAATGATAGGAGTAACACATTTTGTTGTTGTATTTTGTTCTGATAGATCCGTTAGCCACTGTAGTTTTGTATTAAGCATTTATTGAATAGGTCGAACCACTTGAGAAAGAAAAAAAATTAGAGCATTAAATCGACGTATTCAATAGATGTTTAAGACAAAGCTATAGATGGTCGCTCCTAACCAGCCCTATTCTCCGCATTAGCAGACAATATTACCCAGTAATACTTTGTTAATGTGGGTCTCGGGGTGGGGCGTCACATAGATTACCAAGGTTTTAATACAGAACCACAAAAAAAGCATTAAAAATCAAAACAAACTTAGAGAATTGTCATTTCAGAACATTGATAGGGTTTGTAAAACATACAGGCTATAAGGATATTTTGGTAACTGCACAGTGCAAAGCAAGAGAGGGAAACTGCACTCTCTTGCCCCAATGTGCAACCACCCCTGGTTGTGACCTGTAATAATTTCAGAGAAATATGCATGTTGAAAAGTCGTACTGCTTGGTTACTCAACAAAGTCTAATGTTTGGTTTATTTTAATCAACACTGCGATCAATTTCAATTCGTTTGGCATATCCTTTGAGACTCTAATTCTTTATAATGGTAATGTAAGACATCACAGTTGGATGGCGATGTCACACACAGTTTATGATCTTTATTACTGTATCTAATATGTCATGAGAGCGCATACTAAAATAGACGTACATAGTATATTCGTAACCTTATTAATCCTATCTGTGCCCTTTTCCCATATTATCAGGACATTCTTCGTCTTCTCACCTTGTGGTTTGATTATGGAGCTATGCCTGAAGTTCAATCAGCATTGCAAAAAGGATTTTCGCTTGTTAAGATTGAAATGTGGTTGGTTGTATTACCTCAAATAATTGCCAGGATAAATTCAAACAATAAAGCCGTATGGGAACTGATACAGTCACTATTGGTGCGTATTGGAAGAAGGCATCCTCAGGTGGGGTTCACTTTTAATCTTTCTACTCTTTTGATATAACATTGTATTTCAAGTCTGCAAACTCCATCATAAGAGTTTATATCAAATTTAAAAGGTACTTCTGTGCATTCATTAGTTATAAAAAATTGATGCATAAGATTGGGTTATTGAATCAACTCCCAGCAAACGTTGATTGGGATGAGATAGTATGTGGTAAAACCAGGGCCGGCCCACAACATTCTGTTGCCCTAGACGACTTCCAACTAATGCTCTTATTTGTAATGTACATCAATAGTATGAATATTATAAATAAATAACTGTTAACAAAGCTACATGCAATAACATGTATATATTATAGTATAGTGCATCTAAAACTATTTCACACTTCCAAGATATATGTACTATGGATCTAGAGCCTTGAACCTAGACATTATATTACATTTGCAGTACATATATTTATGGTATGCTAGATTAAAGATCCATTTTAAAACACATAGAAACTAGATTTTCATCATTATGCATGTTTCCTAGTTGCCCCTACTTTATGTGTTGCCCTAGACATTAGTCTCACTAGTCTTGCCTTGGGGCCGGCTCTGGGTAAAACCTACAGTTACCTATCACTTGTATTTGTCAGATTATATTAACTATTACCAAGCCTCAAAGATGGATCGATAAATCTCATTGCACCATACATAATTATGCTATCAAAATAATTCCATTGCCCGCACTGTAATTATAGTGCTTCTCTCAATTTCATTGACCACTTGCAGGACTTGCACCTCTTACATCAGTAATTTGGTAGAATCGTGTTGATGCTAATCACATACTATCGATTCTTCTTGTGCTTAACCTGTAACAACTCGCCCTAGAACAGACCTAAATCCCGACCCAGAAAAGGCCCACCGGAACTTAGAGCCGTTCCAAGACTGGCTATTGGTTGATGGAATTTAAACAATACACAGTGCACAGAGTTATCTATCTATACTTTCAGAATCTCACAGCGCAATGAATAAAATATAATATTAAAAACATGTACCCATTGCAGAAAGAGAAATCATTTCAGAACACAAAAGTTTTATCATAAAGCCTCACAACGTACCAACATAACCTTCACAATACAAAGTTTCAAAATAACAACATAGTCTGAATCCGGGTACATGAAAATAACATAAGAAAAACGATAATAGGTAAATAACCGTCGCAATCTGCATCACACCTTCGCTTCTTCAATCAATTCTGTCTCCCTTAACCTGTTTTGCTGGAATGAGGAGGGAGTCAAAACAACAAAGTCTGATAAAAGAAATATCAAGTTTTATCATAATAGCAACTAGACGGTATTATCCGGATAAGTAATATGTCTTACGTGTTAAAATCATAACATACAAATAACTTCAACTGTAAGCCCAAAGCTCTTCCGGTCCAACTACAGAATTTTAACGCAACTTTTGTTTACGATGTAAGAGAAAGCACCTGAACCACTTAATACCTTTTTAATTGGATTTATGCAGATTTTGACTATTTAATACCTATAAAATAGACAGGTCCTCGTCATTTAATACCTAACCCAAGACGGGTCTCTACATGGTTTTCACTAACTGACATCGTAAGAAATCCAATCAGGTCATTTAATACTTCTTCTAAAAGAAAGAGGTGGACCATACAATAGCCACTTAGTACCTCTAAACCCGAAGCGGACCCCTCTAAATATTTCTCCTATAATATCAATAGTGTAATTATGTCCCATAACTCAAACCGTGACATCTCAGATTAATCCGACCATTCGTAGGTACTGGTAGCAAGATTGACTGAGCATATTTACCCTACAGAACTGGGACCAACCTTGCGTCCATTGAGATTATTTATTATAGGCGATGTCCCACGCCAGTCCCCAAAGTTACACTGCTAGTGGTCAGATTCAACTGGACAGACTTCTATGTAACTTTAGACTGACCTCGCATTCTTATAACTTAGTTATACTCCATATGTAAACCAGTTGTATACATACACTATCCTACACAATTAATGGTTTATGCCATATAAGGACCCCTTATTACGTACGTCTTTAATTAAGGATTAACTTCATAATTAACATAACTATATTCCTACAAAATTTATACTATTTAACTATTCTATTAATACTAATCATTACGCTATAATCAATACGTTAATTACATATACATACATACATATGCGAGATCTAATCATTGCGTTTCGATAATTCGACAATTATTTCTAATCATTACGTTCAATAATCCGCTCACAAAATAATTAGAAATATCAATCTCATACAAGTCTCTAAATTCCAAACAAGAACAGTGTTTGCGCCAAAATTGGTCACAAACCCCGAATGTTGTGAAAGCACCAGTATATGAATATAAATCAACAATATTCACACACAAATCTCAAATCTAGGTAAATAGAGTATCACAATTCAGAAATAATGAACAGAAACACGGGATTTATAGTGGTTCGGCGATCTTACCTACGTCCACTCTGAAGTTGATGATTTTATTGATGTTCACTCGATGATTACAATCTCTTCTAATGTGGTACAATTGAAATTATATTCTAAGCCTCAATCTAAGGTAGTGGTGGTGTTCTGGAGTAAATCTGGCAGAATCTGGGCGCTCTTCAGTACTTAGAATTATCCGACCTCTTTTCTGAATGACCAGGGGCTCTATTTATAGGTGTAGGAGGCTGATATTTCGCCTAAAATGAGGGGAGACCAGTTCTGGCACGTGAGGGGGCCCACATGCCCGCTCTTTGGAAATCCGGGCCCACTTTGGAATCGATTCGACCCTTGCTTCGAATCGATCAAGATTTGCTCCGATTGAGCTGAAATTTGGCATGGACATTCCTTAGGTTGCCAGTTAGCTCCTGTCCAAATTTCGTAGCATTTGGACTTGTAGATCTCAAGTTATGATCGATTCAAGTTTGCATTTCTGGCTGATGTGCTTCGTTCGAATCGATCCCTTTCGACTTGATAGGGTCGAATCGATATGCTTGTATGTGAGGATGTTGATGTGGCGCGCATCTCTCGTATCGATCCACTTTTCTCGCCGAGTTGACTGGGTCGAATCCACGTCCTTAGCTGCTTGTGACTTGGTCGATGTAAAGTAGTCGATTCGAAGTATATGGGTTCGAACGTATGCTCGTTCGAATCGATCACGCTATATCTTCCTCACTCGATTCGAATGAAGCTTTGCTCGTATCGATAGCGACATGCTTCAATCGATTCGAAGTCAATCGCAGTTAGATGGATTCGAGGGGAGGCACCTATGCATGGATTCGAAGCAGAGCGTTTTGTTGGATTCGAAGCAGGATATCTTCACGGATTCGAACTAAGGATAACTCGAGGTAATCGAATGTGGATTCGGGCACTGGGTATGAAGCTCGACCATCTGATGGATTCGAACTAAGGGAGGCTTTGGATGGATTCGAACGTCGAGGCTGCTTAGATGGAGTCGAAGCAACGGTACTTCTCATGGATTCGAAGTAATGCAGGGAAGTTCGATGGATTCGAGCTAAGGGTTTGTTCTGAGGGATACGAAGGGGATGGAGTCAATCTTGATGGAGTCGACCTTGATGGATACGAACCATATGGAGACGATCACAAGGCTATGTCCTTCACTTGCATCGATGATATCTTGGGCGTACGAACTCGGATTGACTCGAGATTTGGAATGCTGGCTCCTATGGCTTTCCTTGACGTGTCTTATCAATTGTAGCCTAATCCGGACTCGGACAAAATTCATCGATATGCATGGTGAACTTGTGATGTAACCGTCCTACAGGATGGACTGTCATTGATTTCTAGTTAATTTTTTGGTGTCACGGCCTTGCCAAAAGGCGGGATAACAAACAGCTATTATCCATAGCCAACAAAACTAGATTTGTATTACAATGGAATATCATCAACTTGTCTCATGTTAATATACTAGAATCACTTTTTTATTTTAGAGAAACGGATCTCACAAATTATATCATTTACGTTCCATCCAACTTTTGCACATACGACCTTGGAGTGAGAAAGGATTTCATTTTTATTCGATTCATAGAAATATGCGGTGCAAACTACAAACAATCAAATTCATACTTTGCACACCTTTTCCACTTTATTTGTTTTTGTAATCCTTTTACGCTACAAGCGAAGATAAAAGAGAACAAGTTGAATAGACAATAAATTACCTAATTCTATACGATTGATTCAATTCTAATATATTAACATAAAACAATTACAATTCCAACATATTCAAAGATTGATGTTTTACTTCGGGAAATTATGGGGTTTTATTGTTTAAGGTTTTTGTTTACAGAATTTCCCAATCCATATATCAAATCCCAATAAATGCAACACAATTACTAAAATGGAAAAAATTGAAATTCCACTCACAGATGATTCTTTGCTTTTAGATTTGGATCTGATTTATACCGTTTCTAATTCTCTGTTAGATCCTTTCCTTTTTGAATATACGACAAATGGATTGTGTATAGATTAGATTTAAAAATCAAAATCTAGAGGGGGGAAAGATTGGGAATTAAATTAAATTAGAGATTAGAATTTCTTACCTGGAATCTTACTATTTCTGAAAACCCAAGGGAAAGAGTTTGAAAGGGTTCCGCTGTTCAGAATTTTATGAAGGAAAGTGGGAGTATAGGAGTCTATTTATAAAGGTGGAAAGGAACGAGAGCTGTTGGATTTAAAATAAACTAATCGGGGCCATTCTGTCCTAGAGTTTTCACTGCTTGAAAGCAGCCACAGGTCGACCGCCTTGCTTGGGCCGGTCGACCTGGTCAACCGGTCCGGTCAGTTTTGGTCGATTAATTTCCTTCCGTTCTTTTGTTATTTATTACCATAATTACTTAATTCCTTAATTCCCGTCGTCATCGTTAACTTATCGTTACTTCCAGCCCAAGGCACTATTAATTTCAAATTTCGAACTTTTAAAATTCCTTACATATTTAAATTTTAGATTTTAAATTCGTTATGAATTATTTTTTTTGAGATCATGGGGAACCTTAAGATCATGATATTCATTGATACTCACTTAAGTAAACCCCACGCCGTGTGTCTACCCCGCTTTTATTTAGTCGTCGCACACGAATGCGTAACGTTGAAACTCCGACTGATGGTTTGGCGCTGGGATTCGAACCTGCCCGGACACAGTCCTTTGGTTCCCATCTTCCAGCTCCCAAACCAACCGAGCTACGAACGGCGGGTGAAAATCGCTACGTCCATGACTTTTCCGTTTGAACTTCGATTTCGACATGTTATATATGAAAATTGATCAGAAAATCGCCAAGGACGCAATGGTGCAACTTCCGTGAATAAATTCCGACATTATTAAAATTTCAATTTTTAGTCTTGTTTTTAATCATTAAATTTTCGTATTAATATTAGGGGTGTTACATAACTTATATTGCCTTTCAATACTATTTGAAGCTTTAATTATATTTTGTTACCACCCTAAGCTCATTCTTCTGACAACCTTCGCTGCAGGCACTCATATATCCTCTTCTCGTTGCTTGCAAATCAATGAGCCTTTTACGAAGAGCTGCAGCCCAGGAAGTTGTTGATAAAATTCGTCAGCATAGTGGAGTTCTTGTTGATCAGGTGAATATTTTAGTGTTCCATACATTTTCATGTGATGACCCTTTCATAATCTTGTTTTTTCTTCTTTACACCACAGGCACAGCTTGTATCAAAGGAACTAATTAGAGTAGCCATACTGTGGCATGAGTTGTGGCATGAGGCTTTGGAAGAGGCTAGCCGTTTGTATTTTGGCGAACACAATATTGATGGTATGCTTGCTGAATTAGATCCCTTACATGCTAAGCTTGAGGAAGGAGCTGAAACTACTAAAGAGACTACTTTTATTCAGGTATCTATTTATGAATATAATCTTTTGGTATAAGATAACTTACTATTTTATTTGTCACCTTCGTGGCTGCTTCATGTTAAAATTTGAATTTCTCTTAGAAAACTGTTGTGCCACATGTCAATCATTGAGATACTAATTCACTATTGGGACGATGAGCATTTCCCTAGGTTCAAATTTTGATGCCAACATTTTAATTTTTCATTCTTTTATTACTTAGTTATCACACGACTAGATTTTATTACTTTTTGGAGTATGTATTTTTTATTTTAACCGCTTGATTATGGTCATGGTCTTGATTGCTCTCTCAACCTAAAACAAGATTGGTACTATTTGTCTTCCAATTTGTATATTTTTTTTTCTTGTTTTTATTGTACCAAACCAGTTACATCTACGAAGTTACATTTTTTGTACAATACGCTGATTCATTACACAAAATTATTATTATATTCAGGCTTATGGCCGTGAACTGTTGGAAGCTCGTGAATGTTGCATGAAATATAGAAGAACAGGGAAAGTTGCAGAACTTACTCAGGTTTAAACTACAAGCTGAATACGGTCCATTGCTCATTTTACATTTTTGCTGAAACTTCATCTTTGGCGTAATGATACCGTATCTTAATCATTATTTCAGGCTTGGGATTTATATTATCATGTGTTCAGGCGAATAGATAAACAACTTCCAAGTCTCACTACTTTGGACTTACAGGCAAGAGTAAAAGATGGATTTGAAGTTTAATGCTATCTTATTTCACTAATCCTTCTAATGTGCTTCTTATTGGCATGGCTACAGTCTGTTTCACCTGAGTTGCTCAATTGTCAAAATTTAGAGCTTGCTGTTCCAGGAACTTACCGTACAGGTAACCCACTCTGTTTCAAACTTGCAGTATCTATTTCGTTTGGTTTGATTTGTACCTTAACTCTTTCTGTATTCAGTTTTGGGTTAATAGATATTAGTTTGTTCTATAAAACATAATATTTGATGCATAAATATGTACAGTTTGGAAATCTTTTATCCATATAGCTAACCTCTTGTATAGATCTTTTAAGTTTATTTTTTGTATCTATGTTTTTTTTATAATTTTTTTTCCAGATACACCTGTGGTAACAATCGCATCATTTGCACCTTCGCTCTCTGTAATACCATCAAAACAGAGACCTAGAAAACTGATCATTCTGGGAAGTGATGGGGAGGAACATACTTTCCTTCTGAAAGGTCATGAGGACTTGCGTCAAGATGAACGTGTCATGCAGGTTTGCTTTATTCCTGGAGAGCCCAAGGTGTATTTATTATTACCACTAATAGTACATATTTATTATCATCACTCATCAGTATGTTTTTAACCATCATCTAGATTATTTTGTGGTGAGTGATTGCTGTGATGGTGCAGCATGGCCTTTGTTAAATCTTAGCCTGACTGTAAAATTCTTAAAGTACAACTATTAGAATCCCATTTCAGTTGACTCTCCTTTATTTCAGTTTGATTCTCAAATTCTGAGTCAAAACTCATTTTGAACCACAGTTAAGAAAATCATTCAATCCACAGTGAAATGAGAAAATATCAAAAATTTGTTTGAATCTAAAACTCAAAATCTACCATTCTCACAGAAAAAGATGGGACCCAAGAGAAAATTAAGTTTTGAGTTTAGAGTTCTATAAATTCAAGCATCAGAATCATTTTCAGAAACATAAATCAGTACTGTGGAAAGAAGAATCGATTCTTTCACTTTTAAATAGTGTCACTCGATGACCTAAGTAGGGCAATGTCGATCTACCTATTCCTCAAGCCCCGTAGGCAAGAAGACAGGTTTCCCATTGCTATTCTCGTGCTTTTGCTGTGCTTCAGCTGCTTACCTTGTCTACCACCCCCGTTGAGGAGTTAAACACATTAGTTTGCCAGCAAGAGCAATGCAAGCCAACTGAACACCGTGATTGATGAGTGGGTAGGTGGGTTAGGTGTAACTCTCGCTCAGTGAGATGGCTCTCGGTCGAGGGAAAAGAGTTATGGTGGGGTCCCTTGAATCATGGGGTATCTAATGCCTTGAATACAAGAAAATTGTGTACGAGTGACTCATTGACATACCTCAGTAAATAAGGTGCCATGGTTGATTTGAAAAAGCAAGCCTTACACAACGACAAGTTTAAAGAATCACATTCTACATTTGGGTATTGACATTTTCATCACTCAACTCTTTAGCAGTACACGATGTGGGCAAAACTAATGTGATTCAAGTACAGTTTTCATTGTTTGGGCTATAGCATGGGAGCCACCCACTTCTGTGTATTATAGTTATAAGATTTTAACAGATTCAATTTCCTTTGGTATGCCACACATTTCATCCTTCCATTTTCTGCCAACAATCACCTACACTTCTTCATATATAAAAACAACATAGCAGCTATTTAATGAAGAAAAAAGGAAAGAAAATTGTAATATGTCGTTTATTATCAAAAGAACCTTTTTTTTCTTCCCATCGGTTGGCCTCACTTGGTGGGGGAAGCTGGCTCCGCCACTGCGCACACACATTACAATATGGAGTCGACAATCAACAATTTAAAGCTAGTTTCGACATAAAATTTAAACTTTACAATTTGTAGTTTAATTCCCCTTTTGAAAACTTTGCCTCTGTATGAGCTAACATGGTTTCTTTCTGTTTGCATTCAGTGAACAGAGAAATATGCCCATGGAAAACTTTTATACAATGCAAGTATATCTACTTTGCAGTTCTCCTGAGGGAATTGGTTTATGCCATACCAGACATGTGATAAATTATATTAGTGCGGATTATATAGATAGGTCCCATTTTTTAGACCGATTACATCTAGGGTATGGCATAACAGGAGGTACGAGAAACGTTTGTTCTTTTCCTTGCAGGAATAACACGAACTGATATGGTTCACCTGTGTTCGCCGTTTCAACTGTCTGTCAAAGTTAAATGAATATCCTTTCAAATTTTCATATTCCATCAAATCTTTACATCATGTACAATGTACAAATCGTACGTGTCACACACTAGTTTTCTTGGTGAAAATCAAATTACATCTGCATTTTAGGTTTCTTTCTGTTCCCTCTCCTAGGTCTCTCTGAGTACTCTTTTTCTACGTATGTAGCAGGTTTTAAAGTTCTACAAATTTTCTAGCATAGTGTGGAGTCGTTATATACTTGTTATAATGATTTAAATCTCATTTGCCTATTTGCAATTCCTAGTTTATCATTTAAACCTGTAGAAAATAAATCTTGGTCAACTATTATAAAACTCAGATGCTAGCAGTTTACTTTGTTCCAACATTTGGCGTACTAAAATTTATTTCCACTGCTAAAATACATCTAGTTACAAAATTAAAAACTAATGTTCTTGGTATAAGAAGTTATTTTTTGAATTTGCTATGAAGCAAGTCCAGGACCAATGATTATGCTTTAATACATAAAACTAACAATGATCTTTCATTCCTAGCTATTCGGGCTGGTAAATACACTTTTAGAAAACTCAGGAAAAACAGGAGAAAAGGATCTTTCAATTCAACGATACGCTGTCATTCCTTTATGTCCAAACAGCGGTTTAATCGAATGGGTTCCACACTGTGATACACTGCACCAGTTGATTAGGGAGTATAGGGATGCAAGAAGGGTATGTTTTTATACATTGTTCAGACAGTACTACATTATGATTAAAAGTATGATATGAAGCTAAATATGTTTGTTTTAATGTTCAGATCCATTTGAATCAAGAGCATAGGCTTATGCTAGCTTTTGCACCAGACTATGATCGGTTGCCACTCATATCTAAGGTCGAAGTTTTCGAGCATGCTTTGCAAAACACAGAAGGAAATGACTTGGCAAAGGTACACCTTATTTCTTATGACTTTCTCATTTCCTACTATAAATTTTAAAATCATAGACATGGTGAAATGAATATATAAACAGAACAAATATGTTTCTTAAATATATACTTATATGGTTCTAGACTGTAATTATGTGATGCTTTTATAGGTTCTCTGGCTTAAAAGCCGGACATCGGAAGTTTGGCTTGATAGACGTACAAATTATACTAGAAGTTTGGCTGTCATGAGTATGGTATATAGATTATATATTTATATATTATTTCCTTTCTTTTGGTTCTCCATAAAAAAATAGGTTTTATCCTATTTGTATATGTTTTGCAACATATTTCTAGGTTGGTTACCTACTCGGATTAGGCGACCGTCATCCTAGTAACCTTATGCTGCATCGTTTCAGGTAGTATACTGTTCAAAATGTGCATTTCTAGTCAAATATTATGATTTACAAGTGTTATATCTAATTTTCTTATAGTGGGAAAATATTGCATATTGATTTTGGAGATTGCTTCGAAGCATCGATGAATAGGGAGAAGTTTCCAGAGAAGGTAACTAGTTTTATGTGTCAAACAGTGGCCTGTTAAATTTTCTAACATATTGAATTACTGGGTAGTAAGATTCACTTGTATGATCATATAAACTCATGTTTTATGAAAAGGTACCTTTCCGCTTCACCAGAATGCTTGTAAAGGCAATGGAGGTTAGTGGAATTGAAGGCAATTTTAGATCAACTTGTGAAAATGTGATGCAAGTTCTTAGGACCCATAAAGATAGTGTCATGGCCATGATGGAGGTAAATATAAAATAATTCTAGGCTCGTAATTTTGCGTAATAGTTTGTTTTTTGTGCTAAAATAGAATGTCTCTCCATTTTTCAGGCTTTTGTGCATGATCCTCTTATCAATTGGCGTTTTTTTAATTTTAATGGGAACACACAAGTAAATCATGCAGTGGTCAGCAATGATGAAACTGCACCTTCAATAGACCTTCCTCAGCCTCTTCGTGGGGCTCGTGAGAAGGAAACTCGCCAGGTCACTTTCATTTCCCATTTCATTAAATCATTTTCTAGTATCTAATTTCTTAGTTCATTATTTTTTATTTGTTTGTTTTTGACTTTTTTTTTCCTCTCTATGTACCCATCACGCCATCACAGTATGTTCATAACTAGAATGATTGTAATAAAATTATAAAAATTCATTCAAGTAGGTAACGTGGTATAAATCTTGAGTATTCTTTCTCCCTGTCTCATTCAACTACACAGTTCAATTTCAAACTGGGAACTTAAACTGGAGAACCCTGTTTGGAGTCTGTTTATCTTTAATAAATGGTCAGTAACATTAAAGTTACTAAATGTTCCTGCTCAAGGTTTTCAAACGATATTTCAATCATTAATCATAAAGTTCAAGCTTTAAATCAAAATTGGATTTAAAGAACAAATCATAGATTCGAAAGATTTATATTGTTTAACATACATACACATACACTTAAACACATTTGTATGCTAGAAATTTTGATCTATACTTTGGCACGTGCAATGCACATGCATATACAATTAAATATTAGTATCACAAAATAAAATATATTTTAATTAGAAATGGAACATGAATCAAATATTTTAGTTTAATGAATATAGATTGCTAGATGACATTTAAGTACCTAAAAACATGAATTCTTTTGCCATGGTAATGATTTATAATTAATTTGATTTTGATATTTAAGCTTCTACATCTAATTTTGTGTTTTTTTTTTTTTTTTATCTTTTTCCATCTTTATTATGTTTGTGAGACAATAAAATTTGTATTTTATATTCAAGTAAACATCCTGCTATTCCTTGTCTTAGCATGGATTAAATGATTTTTCTCTATTGTCAGCTTATGTTTTGAATCATAATCCAAGAATCGACTTGGGATTCGATTTGAAACAGGATTTATATCATAAGATTTTAAGATTTTCGACAACAATGCTCTTGCTATACGAATAAGGTAATTGTTTTGAATCCCAGTCTTGACAAATTTTACCTTTCTATTTTTAGCTAGAGCTTTTTTTCTTAATCTCTGAGCTACATAATTTTAGCTAGAAAGTTTGGTAAATAAATAAGGTCATGAGTTCCAATCCGAGTCATGACAGAAAGTTCATATCATTCTTCTTTTGGCTTTTTTATTTATTTTTTGAAAATATTCATTCACGATTTCGTTTTTTTTTCTTTTCAAAATAGTCATTCATGATGTCAGCATTTTTATGTTGAATAACTATTGTATCAAAAACTGTTATATCTTTTCCATAGGCTGTACATCAACTTGGTGATGCCAATGAAGTTTTGAATGAGCGTGCTGTTGTTGTCATGGCCCGCATGAGCAATAAGCTGACTGGGCATGACTTCATGTCCAGTTCATCTCTACCGAACAGCTCAATGCAGTATTTAGATCCCAACACATTAATATATGGAGACGCGCGTGAAGTTGAACATGGATTATCAGTGAAGCTCCAAGTTCAGAAGCTAATTCTACAAGCAACATCTCATGAGAATTTGTGCCAGAACTATGTTGGGTATGCTTTAATTAATTCAGTAGTCTTAGCAGAACATGAGCTGAATAGAATAACCGTGGAAGATGCATGCCATCATTAATATAAACCATTTCTACATGCATTCAAAAATTTGCTGCAATTTACCCCTACAATTTACCCACTTTTGTTCAGCAAATTATTACTGAGTACGGTCTTAGTTTTCGCTCTACTAGCAAACTTGTGTGTGTTTTCACTAACCGTGTATTTCTAAATGGGTAGAAATGGGTAAATCGCAGTTAGTTCTGCGGTTTATATAACTCTTTATACATCTGATTACTACTTAGGAAGAACATTCGTTTTCAACATTCTTCAAATTATATACTTAAGCTATAAATTCATGTTTTTTTTTTCTTCATGTTTACAGGTGGTGTCCTTTTTGGTAGGAACTCTGTCCATTCTGTATATATACATGGGTTACCTTTCAGTGTACATAGTCTATTCTCTTGTACATAGGACAATGGTGTGTCTCTCCCTCTCTTGTACAGATATATGTAAAATTTATCAAAGCAGGAGGTTCTGGCCTCTTTTTTATGATTATGCTTGCAGCAAATTAAGATGAACTTTTAACTCTTAAAAGTTTGAGTACTGGGATAGGCACTTCAATTTGAACTAGTTTTTTACTTGTTGAATGTCAACTATCGCTTGGGGAATATTCTTGAAATATTGTTATGTTATTTATTGTAATGACAATGTATTGGTTCTTCTACTTGAAGTTTGTTTGTTTGTTTTTAATTTGTGATTCAATGGCAGGTGTTAACAACTACAAATTGCAATGGAGAACAAAGTGACTCTTGATCTCTATTATTAATAAAATGAATTTTATTGTCGAAATTATTTAAACACTCTCAATTTTTAATGTTCTACCATATTCTTTTTGTCGTTAATTCAATGTCCATTTAATTTTGGGTTGTTAGGAATTCTTAAAATTGCCTTCAAAATTTCACTGTAAAAGATTATGCCCCTCTCTTGCATTATAACCTTATGTGTTTGAAGTTCGGATGTGCTAAAAGGAACAGATATGCTAATCATTGGTATTTATGTGATGATTACACTATTAAGCCTACTGATTTCACTTCTATGGAGCCTCTTGTTATTACGAGATTCCAACTGGAGACCACTCGAATCGAAATCCCTTGAGCACAGCGGAAGACGGGATCGTGATAAGAAGTGTAAAAACAACCAACCAATAATTCAAATTTAATCTCAACCAATCCAGAGACAATCCCAAAAAAGCAATTCAGAAATTAAAGCAATAACGAAAAATAAATCACATAGCAATTTATAGTGGTTCCACTAACGTCGTGTTAATGTATATCCACTTTAAGAGAGAGCTTTATTATTATTGATGAGAAGAGTATAAGAGATTGATTACAATGATCAAATTCTAATTAGAAATTGATTTGTGGAGAAGAGAATCGAAGAAAATTAGGTTTTGATAAACCCTAATTAGTGGAGGCTAATATCTTGCAGTCACTTTTTTTTCGATCTGAAATCAGAGGCTAGCTTATATAGGAGAATAGAAACCCTAGGCAATGTTCCGAAATTGCCCCCGTAGTTGACACAAATCTTCACGCCGAGTCCATACGAGAAAATAGGCAAAAGTCGTTCCAGACGTCAAGTCACTGGAGTGACTTTCCTTCAGATCAGACGTCTGACGAAATGCTCTGGAAGCATTTCTAAGCCAAATCAGACGTCTGAAAAATAGATCAGACGTCTGAAAGGAGTTTCTGCCCCAACTTCGCTTACTTCACATTTTCTCTTATAACTTCCACCTCCGAACTTCGATTTGCGAACCATTTTCTCCGTTGCGAAGCTACTTCCGACCTCTGTAAATCCTCATATAGTATCGCCAAAATTTAACACTCCACCTCGACACTATATCCATCTCCGACTCTAATGGTACCATACCATCAACAACAACCGATAGCACCAGCTATCACTTCTTCTACCTTCAACCAAACATGAATGCTTTCCCAATGAGCTCCGGCAAAGCCACCGCCCATTGCACTCCACCAACAAGCTCAGGCAAAGCCCCCGTCCGCTAATGAAATGTTGAAAACATTCAAAACCTAAGCTATCTCTCCAAAGACTAGCACTAACCAAGAAGATAGAACCTCAATCTCTCACCAATACTCTTTCTCATCTACCACCAAGCTCCTCCCTTAACCGTGCCAACTCGTGGCACCTAGCACTTCTCCAAGCGAATCAAGTTCGAGCAATGCTCGAACTTCCCAACCGACAAAGCCTTAGTGAACATGTCCGCCGCGTTATCCTTTGTGTGCACTTTCCGAAGATATACTTGCTTATCCTCATCCATGGCTACTAGAAATGACTCTCTCACTTCAATATGCTTAGTCCGTGAGCTAAACGCTAAATTCTCTGCCAAGTGAATAGCACTCTGGCTATCACATCGAACATCAATACTATCATGCCCGAATCCCAAGTCACACAACAATCGCTTCAAATAGAGTGCCTCCTTTGCCGCCTCCACGGCGGCAATCAACTCCGCCTCCGTGGTGGATAAAGCAACTACGGTCTGCAATCTAGATCTCCAACTTATGGCTGTACCCCCAAGCGTGAAGACATATCCGGAAGTTGATTTTCTTCGATCCCTATCACCAGCGTAGTCTGAATCACAATAACCAACCAACTTGCAATCCATCGCCTTACTACCGCCAAAAACAAGACCATGAGATGATGTGCCTCTAAGGTATCTCAATATAAGCTTCACAGCTTCCCAATGCGATTTCCCCGGATTAGCCATGTATCGACTAACCATCCCGACGGCATTTGCAATATCGGGCCTTGTACACACCATAGCATACATTAGACTTCCAACCGCACTTGCATATGGCACCTTTGCCATATAAGTCTTGTCTTTCTCCAAGATAGGTGACCCTTTACTCGAAAGCTTCATATGCAAAGGTAAAGGTGTATTTGACGCCTTTGCATTCTCCATGCTAAACCGGCAAAGCACTTTCTTCATGTATTCCTTTTGAGTTAGTTTCAACTCAAAATGCTTTCGATCTCTTACAATTTCCATGCCCAATATCCTTCTTGCTTCTCCAAGATCCTTCATTTCGAACTCCGATTTCAAACTCAGTTTTAGCTTGTTGATTTCATTCTTATCCTTAGAAGCAATGAGCATGTCATCCACATACAAGAGTAAATACACCCAACAATCATTTTCCAACTTCTTGAAATAAACACAAGCATCCTTGATGCTCCTATCAAAACCATTTTCAAGCATAAAATGATCAAACCTCTTGTACCATTGTCTAGGTGATTGCTTTAGTCCATATAGTGATTTCTTCAGCTTGCAAACCAAATTTGACTTACCATCCACAACAAAACCTTCTGGTTGCTCCATGTAGATGTCTTCATCCAAGTCACCATGCAAGAAGGCGGTTTTCACATCAAGTTGCTCCAACTCCAAGTCGTGAATAGCAACTATAGCAAGTAATATCCGGATAGAAGTATGACGCACAACCAGTGCGAATATCTCATCATACTCCTTTCCCTTCTTTTGTGCAAACCCCTTAGCCACTAGCCTAGCTTTGTATCTCCCATCGTCCTTCACCTTGTAAATCCATTTGCACCCTATAGCACGGTTTCCTTTAGGAAGCGGAATCAAATCCCAAGTTTGATTCTTCAACAATGATTGCATCTCTTTCTCCATGGCACAAATCCATTTCGAGCTATCACTCGACTTTATGACATCATCAAGGTCCATCGGCTCATCTTGGACTACATGAAGAGCATAGTCCAACTTATCATAAAAGCTAAGATAGTTTCAATCACCATATCTTTCGGGTGGTCTTATGGGACGACGACCAACCCGAGTAGCATACCATCACCCAAACTTCCTTCAGCTCCACCTTGAACCGAATCTTCTCTAGAATCATGCACATCACCAACACTACTAGAGGCACCCTATGGACTATTTGATGTAACATCAACCGCTACCTCCTCGCAAGCATCTCCAACTACTCTACTCTCTCTACTCCTTGGACAAAATGTGGAAATAATTTCCTTCTTCTTTGATTCATCATGAACCGAATCTGGAACATCCGATGAGCTTCCATTCTCGACTTCTCAAAAGTAACATGACGAGAATTCACTACCTTCTTCGTTTCCGGATTCCAAATCCGATAGCCTTTTACTCCATCCGTATAACCAAGCAAAATCCCCTTGAAAGCTCTAGGTTCAAGCTTATCATTTCCCGGATCATGCATATAAACTGGACTTCCAAAGACACGAAGATAGCTCAAGTCAATACTCTTTCCCTTCCACACTTCCTCCGGAATTTTGTTACCAATAGCTGAGCACGGAATTCGATTAATAATATGCACTGCGGTTGACAAAGCTTAAGCCCAAAATCCCTTCGCCAAACCCGATGTCAATCTCAAGCATCGAGCTTTCTCAAGTAGAGTACGATTCATCCTCTCCGCAACACCATTCGACTGCGGATCTCCAGGTGTAGTAAAATGCCTCCGAATACCATGATGCTTGCAAAACTCCAAGAATTCTCCGGAAACATACTCTCCGCCATTGTCAGACCTTAGAACCTTCAAAGACCTTCCACTTTCATTTTCAACAAGAGCTTTCCATGCTTTGAACTTTGCAAATGCCTCCGACTTGGCCTTCATTACATACACCCAAACTTTCCGAGAAAAGTCATCTATAAAGGAAATATAATAGCGAGCTCCACCTAAAGAAACTACATGTGCCGGTCCCCAAACATCCGTGTGAACATACTCAAGAACCCTTCTCGAATCATGCTTTCCTTCACCGAATGAAACTTTTGTTTGCTTCCCCATGACACATTCTTCGCAAAACTCCAATTTGTTGAAACTCTCTCCATCGATCATCTTACTCTTTCGAAGAATGTCCAAACTCCTCTCCGAGACATGACCTAACCTCAAATGCCACAACCTAGTCGCATCCAAGCAACGAGAACTGTCAACTCTTATACAAGTTTCGCCTTCCACAGTCACTCCTTGAAGCAAATAAATACCATGAGTCCTAGCACCCTTCATCACCACAAGCGCCCCCTTCGAAACCCGCAAGCTATCACTCTCAATAGTGATTTTACAACCTAAAGAATCCAGCTGCCCCAAAGAGATAAGCGACTTCCGAAGTCCCGGAACATAGCGTACATTAGTGAGAGTACGAACCACTCCGTCAAACATCCGAATTTGCACGGAACCAATGCCTTTCGACTTGCAAATAGCACCATTTCCCATAACAATTGAATTTCCTTCTTTGTCGATGTAAGAAGAAAAACAATTCCTATTTGGCGTCATATGATAAGACGCCCCCGAATCAAGTACCCAATCGTTACCCGAAACATCCGATGCTACTGCCGACAACACATCTACATCTCCCTCACCAACTCCACTCTCCATCGCTACAGATGAAGATGCTACTTCCTTCTTTGCCTTCTCCTTGTCCGGACACTCATTCTTCCAATGACCGGGCTTCTTGCAAATATAACACTTGCCTTTTCTTTCCTTCGACTTTCCTCTCCAACCGGGGTTCCTTGATTTAGAACGCCCCCGGTTCTCCTTCTTCACATACCTCTCCTTCTCCACAAACAAACCATGACCACTACTAGCACCACTACCTCCATCACCTAACTCCTTCATTTGATCCCGCAACTTCTCGCTAAGAAGACCTGTCTTGACATCATCAAGAGTCAATGTATCTTGGCTATAGATCAAACTATTTGAGAAACCTGTATAGCGAACTGGCAACGAACACAACAATATCATTGCCTTTTGCTCTTCCTCAATCTTCAAATCTACCGCCTTCATCTTCATTAGCAAATCATCAAATATATTCTAGTGCGCCTTAAGCGAAGTACCTTCCTTCATCTTATAGGTGAAGAACGTTCGCAATAAGATCAAACGATTTGTCAGAGACTTCTTCATATATAACTCCTCCAACTTGTCCCAAATACCCTTAGCGGTTGTCTCACCACTAATTTCAGAGATAACATTCTCTCCCATAGCAAGTTGAAGTGTAGTGAATGCCCACTCTTCCATCTCCTCTCTCTCAACATCCGAGATGTCCGCTGGCAACAAATGTGTGTCAAACACTACCCGATGTACCCGATTTCTCCTTAGAACCGCTTTCATCTTCCATTGCCATTTTTCAAAATCATTATCGCCATTCCATTTGTCTATTACCAATTATGATCCTGAAGCTACATACGATCCACGTACATAAGGCGCTACACCATTTGGATTACCCATTGAGGAACTACTTGAGGTATTATCTGTTTCTGGCATTTCTACAACAACCTACCAACACCAATGCTCCGATACCAAATGTTATTACGGGATTCTAACTTGAGACCACTCGAATCGAAATCCCCTGAGCACAGGGGAAGACGGGATCGTGATAAGAAGTGTAAAAACAACCAAATAATAACTCAAATCTAATCTCAACCAATCCAGAGACAATCACAATCCCAAATAAGCAATTCAGAAATTAAAGCAATAACGAAAAATAAATCACACAGCAATTTATAGTGGTTCCACTAACGTCGTGTTAGTGTACATCCACTTTAAGAGAGAGCTTTATTATTATTGATGAGAAGAGTACAAGAGATTGATTACAATGATCAAATTCTAATTAGAAATTTATTTGTGGAGAAGAGAATTGAAGAAAAATAGGTTTTGATAAACCCTAACTAGTGGAGGCTAATCTCTTGCAGTCGCTTTTTTTTCGATCTGAAACCAGAGGCTAGCTTATATAGGAGAATAGAAACCCTAGGCAATGTTCCGAAATTGCCCCCGTAGTTGACACAAATCTTCACACCGAGTCCGTACGTGAAAACAGGCAAAAGTCGTTCCAGACGTCTGACCAAAAGGTCAGACGTCTGGCTAAAGTCACTGGAGTGACTTTCCTTCAGATCAGACGTCTGACCCATTTCGTCAGACGTCTGACGAAATGCTCTGGAAGCATTTCTAAACCAAATTAGACGTCTGAAAGGAGTTTCTGCCCCAACTTCGCCTACTTCACATTTTCTCTTATAACTTCCACCTCCGAACTTCGATTTGCGAACCAATTTCTCCGTTGCGAAGCTACTTCCGACCTCTACAAATCCTCATATAGTGTCGCCAAAATTTAACACCTCTTCCTTGGAGCGATTGTTGGAGTTTACTTTTGTGATGATATTTAGAAGGAAAACTTCGTTGTTTAAACTATATTTGCAAACTCATTTAAAAAAGTCTTCTTCAAAACCAATAGCAGAAACAAATATGTTTCTATCCGTTGGGAAAAAAGTAGTTATGACGTGATCAAGTGTAGTGCCATAACATATATACACTTTTTGAAAGAAATCTCTCATACAAAAGTTCCTATTTAAATAACACTTATTTCTCTGTTCTTCTACTAACTCAATTATTTAAATAGGAGCTAAGGTGGAAATCAAAAGGCAATTGGGATGATGTACTGTTTGGGATGTCATTGAACACTCTACACAAACACACATATACATGTACGTGCACGCACACAAAGAAGTGTTTAATGACACTTCAAACAGTACAGTACCCATTAACCTCTTGATTTCCACCACAAGCTCCAAATTAAATAATATAGGTAGTGGGAAGATAGAGAAAGTACTGTTATTTAATTCGGAGTTTGTGGTGAAAAGCAAGGGGTTAATGGGGTGCTGCACTATTTGGGGTGACAATGAACGCTCATATATATGTGTGTGTAAAAGTTTGGATCGATGATTTTAGCTACACCTCAATCCACCATTTTCTGATTTCAATCACATGTTCTGAATTAAATAATATACATTTTCCATCTGAAATGAAGAGAGAGTGAGAGAATGTATATTATTTAATCGGAACATATGGTTGAAATCAAAGGAGGATTTGAGATGTAGCGATAGTCGATCCGTGCCCTCCCCTCCCCCAGCCTAGGCCTGTCAAACGGGTTGGGTTGGGTCAAAATAGGTTGGGTCGAGTTTGACCCAAACCATTTATGACCCATTCTTTTTTACCCATTTATGACCCAACTCATTTATGACCCAACCCACTTAATAAGCGGGTTACCCATTTAAAGATTTAAATTTAATTTGACTAATAAAAAAATAATATAAAATAATTTTAATTCTAATTTTTATGTTTTGAGTTCCGATAAAAATTTAAAATTCTAATTTTCATCAAAATTCAAATATGGGGATGCGGTAGCTTATTATTTTCTAAGTATAACTGTCAGCCCTCTTGGAGAACTACAGTGTGCGTTCACACGATAAAGTATCCGAGTGTTCCATACTGTCCGTAATTTAGGTGGAAGTTAATCGGTCGAAGTCCCGCCTGATTCTGAGTTAGAACGAAGGAGTTATTGCAGTCGGAACAAAAAAAATAACGGCTCTGTTCTAGGTGGAGTTTAAATATGTGGATGTGGTGGCCTGTTATTTTCTAAGTACAACTGTCAGTCCCCTTAGAGAACTACAGTGTGCGTTCACACGATGAAGTATCCGAGTGTTCCATACTGTCCGTAATTTAGGTGGGAGTTAATCGGTCAAAGTCTCGCCCGATTCTGAGTTAGAACGAAGGAGTTATTTGACATGCGTGTTTCGTGAAATATTTTTTTGAGAGCGGACGTGAATTTTAAAACTTTGATGGCTATTTGAAAAAATGTCCCTTTATCTAAAGCCAATGTACATCAACCTCAATATGTTTGTGGAGTAGTTTAGTGTAAAAATTGTTTTTGTAACTGAATGGAATGAGTAACTAGTTAAATGACTTTAGGATTAGTTAATGATATGTAATCAATAACAATTTTAAACTAATAAAATTAAGCGTATGCCCTAGGGGCAATTATATAATCTGTTATATATATCTAACTCGTTGACCAATCTTATTCGATATAAATGTGTTTCTTTCTATTATACACTTGGTATAATATGTTATATTAATGAATTAATTTAATTAAAAGTATACTTAATAGAAAATCCATAAATGATATGTTTTGTGATAATAGTTACAAAGTGTTGTAACTATGAGCAACGTTAGTACCAAAATAAGGTATAAACACTCAAGAAATTAGTAGAGAATTAAATTAAATAAAAGTAAATGAAGATGAGTAAGAAACAAGACACCAAACATTTGTAGTAGTTCGGCTAAGTCATTGCCTACGTGCACTTAAGATTTCTATTGATTATCTTGCTGTTTATAAGTATAGTTCTTATGGTTTGGTACCACTCCACAAGCAATTACAAGAAAATATGTTAAAATTGCAAGGAAATGGAAAGGATCCCAGAAATGAGCCCCTAACCTCCTATTGTAGCTGTAGATTGGTGGAAAATGCTCTAACACGTTCTCTCCCATGATCCCCACGTTCATGCACCAGCCAGCCTCGAAAAGACGTAGCCAAGTTAGCAAAATTGATGGATCGATATCGATCCATAAGATCATCAAATGGATCATTTTAATTTCTTTAGATGAATTGACTTGTTGTTAGCTTCGTGATTTCCAACTTGTTTGCGCTATTATGAGTTTGTTTTTGGGACGATCAAATGGATCGGTGAAGGAATGAAGTTGCTTATTTCAAGTGCCTGAGGGGTTCAATAGCAAATGACAAGCGATTGATCTACGGAACTTGGAATAAGCTTTTGTCATTGAGACTTAGTAGTAGGAGGAAGTTGGAGCTCTTCTAAGGAAGTGTTATGGATCGGTACCAATCCATGGGCATGAATCGGTAACAATCCATCACTTTGATGGATCGTCTCTTGCAATTTCTGAGGTGATCTTGTTTTTACCTCGTGATCATGGTTGTACTTGCTTTTTGGACTTTACGGCTATCTCTTTGTCTTCCTGTCTTGATAGCTTTCAAGTTCGACTTTTCATGTCTATACAGATATTTCTTGGCCAAAAGGATGGATAACACTTGCCCTCTAAATTACATCTTGTTTCCAACACGATGTGCTTTGAACCAAGACAAGTTGTGATTGCCATATCGAACTCCAATCCGTGCTTTGAAAGGTTGTTATCCTTTTCTTGGACCTTTTCAGCAAATTGTCATGCCTCTAGCTATTCGTTTCAACGCTTCACTGGCATCTAGGATTATAAAACTGGAGCATGCTCTCACGATCTGTCATTTAGAGTCTTCGTAATTTTGAACCGGTTCCTTTTTTGGATTTTTCAAGTTTGAATATTTTTTCGTTCAATTCTAGCTATTGTATGTTGAGTACGTTTATGCACACATGCTCAAATTGTTCGTGTGCTTTGATCCCAAGCACACACATACTCCTATGAAACACCAGATGTACATGCATACACATATGCTATGTGTATATCTATATTGTTTTTTTATTGATCGTTCAGTACCGATCCATGAGCATGGATCGGTACCGACTCATGCCTTAGAAATAGGCTATTTTGTTGCTTGAAATTTATGGGATCAGGGTGTTATATATCCAGTCCTTCCTTCCTTCTCTTCACTTTACTTTTCTATTCAAGATTTGAACTTTAAGGTCTGCCATTAAAACTTCTTGCTACCAAATCGAACAACCACCACCTCTTAACACTTGATCAACCACCGCCTCACATCGAATCACCACTTCCCCTTTTAAACCTCGACCGGCAC